>JAQJVK010000019.1:3538345-4216023 GCA_035578135.1 Flexamia atlantica
TTCTCTGAATTTAATCAGACCACTTAATTAGGTCCAAACCAATCTACTTGAAACCTCGGGGTGTAAACTGCTTCAGAATTGAAGCATTTGAATTTTGATGAAGGAAATTATTAAGATATTCTGTCAATTAAATGCAACTTAAAATAGTTTAAATTATTGTGATGACCGTTCAAAATAATTGCGGGAAAATATTTTTATTAGCATTACTACTTTCGGCCTTATTTTAAGACCATTCTTAGTTCTGAGTAATTGCAAAAAAAGCACATCGTCCTTTGTTGAATTATAGCATTGGAGGTCGTAGCCGTAAGTTTGATTCCCTATCATTATTTTTTTTACTTATAGCTTGATTGTACAGAATGTGAAATTTGGCACTAAAAAATAGAATGCGTTTTATCGTAAGACTCGTCAAAGATAATTATTAAACCTCAATCTTGAAATAGAACAGAATAATTTTTTAAATGACGCTATTGACAAAAACCAATTAATAAATCGATTTTAAGAATTGTTATGTTGGTATAAAACATAAAATAATTTCCATAAGATTCAGTTTTAACTAACCGCAAAAGTAGAATTAAAATTACTTGGAACTGCTTTACAACTGCATCTTTGGGACTTATAACTCAAGACAAAGATAAGTGTATGCGGTGGAGCAGGACCGAACACCGTTACATTGACCCATTGTTGTAAAATATTGTTATAACGCCAAGATGGGCGGTGCAGATCTCATGAACCGTATGATTTCTTACTACAGGATCAGCGCTAGATACAAAAAGTGGACAGTAAAGTTAGTGTTTTAAATGTTGGACTTCGTTATTGCGGCTGGCTGGATACATCATTGAAGGGTCGAAGCTGCTGAAAGCACTGAGACAAGAATGTTGTGCTGTGCACAAAACCGACCTTACCGACCGTCCCTTCGAATCAAAGCTGAAATTTAGCTATTAATTTCAACACAAACGTGTGCACGTCTTCTGCCACGGATAAATCTCCTAAAAAAAGGTTCCTCTTAAACTAAATAGTTCGAGTCCCTTCTCTTCTCATTGCAACACCTCTTTCGTTTTCTTGTATCAGATTCAGTAACGATTGGCAATTCATATAGTATATTACGTTACTAGGCCGGAAAGAACTAGTTTTCCGGTCGAGCATGATAGTTCTCGCGCGTACGGTAAAACTTACCGGCCGTGCATCGTACGATACTTTTAATCATATTACTTAGAAAAAACATACTTTCAATAATAACGAAGTCCTTGCATAAACCAATACGTTTCTCAATCCTTCAAACCTAATCTATGACAAACAGAACAAACATTTGCTACTGCAATAGGGATTCAAAGTACCCCTCCTTGTAATCCTCTTTTCATTCGAGTAGCTATCAGGAGTTGTTTCACAACCAAGCCGACAAATCTACATCAAATTCGCGTCGTCGGATTGAAAACCGAAATCGCACGACCAAAAAAATTATGGAACTATTTACGACCATAATAATATGGTTTTATTACGGACATACAGTATTATGTATACGGGAAAATGTTGAGTTTGCTACAAAATGACATCAGAACGAAATATTTAGGTAGTTTACGAGAGGGTGTAAAATTTTCAAAAGTTTTTGGTCAGTAATCACCCGGTATTTGTAGGCCTATAGACTCATCCAATGACTTTATCAAATTAGCTAAAAGTTGCTACTTACGAACTTAACACTCCAGTAAAATGCCTTGGTTATGAAACTGAAACTGGAATCTAACAGTAATTTATGCTTAGTTGACTTAACATAAAGTAGTTGGTGGTCTCTTTACTATTATTATTTAAATCAATAATAAATGCCGATTTATAAAATTACAACCTTGAACTTTATTATTAATCATACAGCTCGATTAACTTTTACCCTGATATTGTACAATCAATGGCACACTGTAACGAGATAAAATACAGTCAATGACATAGTATCACAGTAGGTATATAAAACAATTTAAAATCAGATAGGCTATATTAAGTGAAATTATATACAGGATCGCCTATAACAAAGCAACAAATTTACTCTTAGAGAAACCCCCATTAAACATTGCAATTAACTACATAATGATTGGCATTTCAAAAACCCAACGGTAAAAAAAAATTATAAAAAACTAAACAAAAAATTACTAATAAAAAACCTAGTTGCAAAATTAGGAAAAAAAATTTTTGCCACATAGCTAAGCAAAGACGCAAGACGCTAACCCTAGACAAAGTAATCAAAATCATGAGAATAAGTAACCCTAGACAAAAAAATCATGAAAACAAAGCAAATAATGGTAAAATAAACATTAACAATGTTTATTTAGGCCCTAGCTAAATTGGATTTACGATTTGTTACAACGATCAGTATTTTTTTTTTATTAATCTAGATCTGAGCAGAAATCATCATCATAGTCCGTTTCAGTAGGCTAGAGCTTCCACTGTCTTCACTGTTAGAGCCATCTAAATTGATTATAATTCTTTCGATTTCATGTCGACGATGACATCTGTCTCCATATATTTTTGTTCAAAACTCTTTGCCCGCTCACAGAAAAGCTTCCATTCTTCTTTTCCTATTGAGCCAAACTTTTCCATAAAAAGTTTTTCTACGTCTGTTAGTTTACACGTTACATTCCTAAAAGCAACCCATCCCTTTACGAACGCCCAAATATTTTCGATTGGGTTTAAGTGCGGGTGGTAGGGAGGCAGTCTCAGTGGGGTGTGTTTGTGTTTTTGCAAGATCTTATCAATTTCATAAGTCTTGGCAGGTTTCATTGACATAAGTTATTGACACTTTTATATAATGTCGGCTTCAACATGGTTTCATCAAACGGAATGTTGTTCATTACCAACCATGCTTTTATTTCTTATTTAGTACTTCGACTGTTAGGGGCTTTGTTGTGAATCACATTGCGATATGGTGCCACCACACTATTAGGAGGTAAATTTGGGATTAAGATTTCCTCCAACCGCTTCATAATTAGTTATAATATAAGATAATTAGTTTTGTTCATATTGAGATGAAAGTCCCCAGTGGTTTTGGATGACTTCCACATCAGAAGGGCATCAGGGATGAATCCCATCTCTCCACCAGCGTTGACTATAATGAGTCGATCCCCTTTTGCCACGGGACTCAGCATTCCTTGACACGTCTTGTCACTCCAGGATTTTATGTTGGACATGAGAGGATAGGATATATGTCTCATCGACATACACGATTGGTCTTTTTTGTTCCCTGAACTTTTTCATTTTTTAAGGTAATCGATTCTTTTCTGAAAAAAATCGTGCTTCTCTATCAATATTTGTCTGTTACTTTTGGTTTTTTGCCATTCGAACCCCAATTTTTTTAGGATTTTCCTCACACTCGAGTTTCCGCCTGTGAAGTTGAAGGCTTCAACAAGTTTCAGTCTTATGCCTTTGACAGTCGGTGATCGTTTTTCTTCGATGTAAAAATTGTTTACAATTCTTCTGACAGCGGCCAGGTCGAAGTCGTCAAGTCGTGTGATAGCGGCGTTCTTGTTCCGTCTTTTGTCAGGCGATGTAAACGAACAATTGATACCAGCTTCGATAGAACATGTTTCCCGACCGATACGTTTTACCGTACTTACAGAAGTCCCTGGCATTTCTCAAGCGGAAGAATAAATGTCCCGTTGTCTGCCTATTCAGTCATAAATGACAAAACATTAGAAATGACTTCTTTTGCCTGACTTAGGATTTTATTATTTTTTAACCCTAGAACGGCCAAACGACTTTTTTAGTCGTTAGGTTACGGTAAGATGGTGGCCAAACAACTTTTATAGTCGTTTGCTACAGACTTTTGTTCTAACCAATATTTCGTTCTGTTAAATTGCAGTAATCACAAAGACATTTAAATCATTGGAAAGATAATAAAATTAGCTTCAATTTCCGTATATAATATACTCATTTATGTTTACTATAACGGCAGGATAATTAGATAACTATATTGAAATTATTTCCGCTCTGCGGCACTGCCGAGCGAGCAGTGGAGGCAAAATGGGCCATTTTGTAAAATTCGTGGAAGCTTTATTTTTCGTCGTAGAAGCTAGAGAGTGATATCACTCAATTCATTCTTTCTTTCTCTACACTTCGTCTGTTGAAAGATTTGGTCTAGCGTCATTAGTTTACCAGCTGTGATTTTTTTACAAAGACACGGTAAACTAAGTCGGTAAGAGTTTTCTGTGGGGCCAACCAAGTTTTTTAGTCGTTTGGATAAGTATTTATTATTCTGCTTGTAGATGGAATTGAAAATAAAGAAAAATACAGACATGAAGAGGAAGAAATCCTCTACCGATCTAAGTACAGTTGTAAGTTTCCGGGAGTGATATTTTGGTTTTTGCCGTTGGTCAAAGTTATGGAATGTCTCAATTCGTCAGAGCACCTGTTGTGTTGTAGGCCTATCGCGTTGCAGCCAGATGATTCTTTGTTGTGGTGCCCAGCTATCGGTTATAAGTTTGTTTTTTTTAGTTGTGACTGCTTTAGTGAATAAAAATTTTTATTATAGTGGTATTAGAGGGTATTTATGTGTAAATTAGTGATGAATAATGGAAGAAAACTTGGACTCCAGGTTTTTTTGTGAGTTGTGAGAAAGATAGGCAAAACAAAATTGTTTATAAACATACATTGACGTTGTTTCCATGGTTTACCTACTAAAAAATATTATTATTTTTCTAAATTTTTCTTATTGACTCATTTGGTATGATAAAAGGCTAATATATTCCATAAAATCAAGAAAGTGAGAGTGTTTTGATGAAAATCTTGCTCTGATAACAGAGCTGTAAATAAAACATGTTCTCTTTTTTATATTTTACCACTTAAAACCCTTATAAGCTGTTTTATTTCAAATAAAATACATATTTTCTGATTTGGTACAAAATTTCAAACATTTTGTATACCTTGGAACTTTTACACACCTAATATTTTTTTTTACGTGTGTTAGAAATTGTTAGTTTTTTGTGTAATATCCCGTGAGTAAAAACAAAACTTATTTTCAAACTGAAATACTATATTTAGGGAAAAAGTATAAATACGGATATTTATTTTTTCTTGTTCTATGTTTACTGCTCTATCAGAATATATGTGTTTTTATTATGTTTTAGATCTTTTACTATGTGTAGGCCTAAAAAGTATATAAGCATGCAAAATTCATAAAAAATGTAGAGTTTCACATTTCACGCTAAAACTAAAAAACATTTATAGTTGTTTCAAATATTCTTGTGTTTTTGTGTAAGGAAATAAATTTCAAACAACTTGCATATCTTGGATTTTCGTACAAAATATTTTTTCTATTTTTTGGAAGGCCTTACTTTTAAAATTTAGTTTTTTGCAAATGTTTGTTTTTTGGTTTTTGGCATGTACCATTTTTGTTGGAACAAATGTTCAGGGTTTGATAGAATATTTAGATTCTACAGAATGTCCCAAATCCAATGGTATATAATGTTATATGCTTTGGTTAAAAATAGGTATTTTATAACAGTTAACATCAAGTGCTGCACGAAAGGCAAAAACTGCCTGGCCCCACAGAATCTCACCATTTGGCCTTTCTAGGGTTAACTTTGATAGGACTGGAGGCATATTAAAACTGTTACAACCAAACAATTTAGTATTGATAAGGCACTGAAAATAATTATTAAATAATATTGCACATTAGCCTACACGTATTGATAAATTCAAAATATAAAAGAAAGTAAACTTAATCGAACAAAAATATAAGAACTGGAAAATTAAATAATTGATTTACCCATGATACATAATGTCAACAAACACTACTCAATTTGTTTACGAACAACAATAAAGATTTGAATTGACAGCTGTGTAGCTGATGTCAGGCTAGTAGAGTAGGATTCGCCTAAGTTGGCCAAAGCTTGTACTAATCATCTCGACAAAAATTTGTATACAAGTCACTTTGAAAACATTGTTGGTTACATATGGTATTTGTTTACATTTTCTCCGAACTGTCAAATCGCCACGTTGCGTTTGTTTACAATATTGTTTTGTTGTCATTCGTGGCAATACTATAGGTTATTGAATGTTTAAAATATCGCCTATTTATATAATTTTCTATTTTTAGTGAACTTTTTTTACATAGCGGTAAAGTTAAATTTGATTCTATTTCTTGATTGACATTTCTTTTAGTTTGTTTAGCTGCTTGATTATTTTTTACTGGACCAATTTAGATAAGTTTTGAACAAAATATGAGACAAGTCAGATGCTGACTTGCAGCAATTAGTAAGGGCTGCAAAACTATTTTTCATAGTACAGATAATTTGATAATAAAATCTAAGACTATTAATCATGCCGCATCCATGACACGACCTCTCCGTGTTAATATATATATTTAATTTGGAAAAGCCCATGAGTAATATTTTAGGCTGCGCAAGAGAACTTCCACGTGCAATATTGCATCAGAAGTTTTGCTTTACTGCAAGTTTTATGCTAAAACAGATGTTTGCTAGCAATATTTTTAGCACAGCTGGATTTTATGCTTGAGTTCGTAAGAAGATAATAGTTTGTTTACTTTCGTTTTGGCCAACTTACGTGAATCCTACTCTACGACTTTGAGCAACAGCTGATGTGCATTCATGACTTTCATTCCACTCTAACTGCTTCAGGTATAAAGGGTTCTCAGGGGTCAAGATACAGGGTGAGTTTTATTTGTCCTCGGCCCCCTTACTTTTTTTACATTTCTAAAAATAACTATCCCAGACCCCACCCAAACATTATTAGGTAGTAAGTACCTCGTTTTGAGGGGGTACTCATTTTCAGCCGCCATATTGGATCCAAAATAATTTTTTCAAATGTAAAAGTGGTGTTGTGACCCATCATTTCAAGATTTTTTCACTGATTACAATGCCGCAATCTGTTTTTTAATATCTCGATTCGTTCTCAAGATATGAGTATTTTTAATTTATTTATTTTCAACCAATTTTAACATTAAAAATTGATAAAATAGGCCCATAACCACAAAATAATGCTAGATAGTAACGAAAAACCACCATCAGTCATTGTTGAGCGATTTACACTTAACTTAAAGTTTTTGGCCGCCATCTTGGATCCGCCATTTTGAAATGAGGTAAGTTATTTCAAATATGAAGTTGGTGTTGTGAACCATCATTTCAAACTATTTTTTTTGCGCCGAATTCAATGCCGCAACCCGTTTTCAGCTATAAAATTTAAATTTTGAAAAATTCATATTTTTGAGATTTTTATTAGAAATTTGTCAATATCTTGAAAATTAAACACGATAATTAAAAACGGGTTGCGGCATTGAAATCGGCGCAAAAAACTAGTTTGAAATGATGGGTCATAACACCAACTTCATATTTGAAATAACTTACCTCATTTCAAAATGGCGGATCCAAGATGGTGGCCAAAAAGATTACATTGGTGAAAGTTAAGTGTAAATCGCTCAACTGATGGTGGTTATTCGTCACTATCTAGCATTATTTTTTGGTTATGGGCTATTTTATCAATTTGTAATGTTTAAATTAGTTGAAAATAAATAAATTAAAAGTACTCATATCTTGAGAACGAATCGAGATATTAAAAAACGGATTGCGGCATTGTAATCAGTGAAAAAATCTAGCTTGAAATGATGGGTCACAACACCACTTTTACATTTGAAAAAATTATTTTGGATCCAATATGGCGGATCCAAGATGGCGGCCGAAAATGAGTACCCCCTCAAAACGAGGTACTTACTACCTAATAATGTTCGGGCGGGGTCTGGGATAGTTATTTTTAGAAACGTAAAAAAAGTAAGGGGGGGACAATTAAAACTCACCCTGTATAATGCGCCAAGCGTACTTTAATTAATACTATTTTAATGCCTATTTTACAATAAATAACAATTCACGATCCCAATTTTAAATTGTTAGGAATAATTTTGATTACAAATTTTACTGATTTCCGTTGTAAACCTTTTTTTAATATGATATTTTTAATCATATAAATATGTTTGATTGATTGCAGCCAGAATATGCCCACTGCATTTCGAAGAATCATGTAAGAAAGTCGACGTTAAGAGTTCCTTGGGCTTTGGAAATAAATATGAACGCAACATAAAAGACGATGCGGTTCCAACCAACGACCTTTAAAATATAGAGACTGCTCATCTCGTTGTAAAAAAGTGAAGCCTTTGTGGGCGCTGCCATGTTGGCTATTATAAAAAAACGAACAAACCGGAAAACTCACGGCCGTCACCGGAAAGCTCACGGTCGTCACAAAACACTTCATCACTTCATCGACCTTTAAATTATTCAAAACAAGGAGGTTAGAGTCTGTTGTACTGGAGTTATTGCCACAATGCATTTGTTGATGAAAAAGCGGTTGATGAAAAGATAGGCAATGTGAAGGGGAGTAATATAGTAATTTAGGACTTGGCGTTCTTTGAACAGTAATTTAAAACGAATCGAATCTTTTGAAGACGACTAAAGATTCGAATAAGTTTTTAAAATATGTCAGAAATGCTGTACAGATTTATAATCTTAATACTTTTTGCGTATTTTATTTAATTGAAGTAAGATAACGACAAAACTAATTTAATTACGTCGACTCTTTGAAAATAAGTTTTTATATTCGATCAATTAAATGGTTCAATTCCCATCGCTGAATCGTTCGTTTTTCGTTTGTTAATGTAGAGTACGAAATTAATTCCACTTCTCACTTCTATTGCTAACCTAACAAAATTAGAGGGCCGCAAAATTAGAGGTCGTCTTGTGTCTGGCTGCGGAGTCACATTTTGTGCACATCACTTTTCAAATTAGTACTAAAACTATTTAATCTAATATTAAAATTAGTACTAAAACTATTTAATCTAATATTAAATATTTATCGATGTCGTCTACGATGTAAGATAAGTACCTATATAATTAAATTATAAAACGATAGTAATAATATTGAAAACTAATTTTTGTTTTTATCATATAAAATTTTGATGATTCAAAAACAACGACAAACGAAATTAGAATCATGTTCATGTTTTCAAATCTTTGACGTTTGTGTTTGAAGGTCGGTGACAATCTTCCAGTAAGGCTTCACTTTTTCCTATCTCATAAGCAGTCTATATCAGTTATATGTCGTCGGTTCCAACTTTGTACATTTCACGTTCAAATGGATATGGCGATGGAGAAGACAGCAGCAAACTCATCGAAAGTTGCTCCGGTGATAAAATAATGAACTTGTGTTCACCAAGGTTGGATTTTTTTCAAAATAGATATTTAAAGGTTACAAAAGTATCTTCCGTGCATACACTATCCTCACAGTACTTGTATTTGAATTCGTACCCCCAAGTCAATTATCTTATCCTAAAATTCGTACATATTAATTAATGTAACGATGTTAACTTTAATACGAGTAAAAAAACGTGATTAACTTAGCGAGAGGCACAAACAAACGAAAAATGCTATCATACGTAAAGTCGCGGCCACGGTTGGAAAGAACGGTCCAGTTAGCCCAGGCCAGTCCTAATCCTCTGTTGTCAAAAAAAATAGTCGTGAAGCCGAGCGGCGCGCTAACCCTGTCCTAGAGGTCATTGTCCATTTTGGGGAAATATGGAGGCATGTGTTAGTCATCGTAAGTCCCGATGAAGTAAAGATGATTATCACGGGCCTGCATTTTTCCCCACAATGGGCAATGGCCTCTAGGACAGGGTTAGCGCGCCGCCCGGCTTCACGACAGTAGTTTATTTTGACAAAAGAGGATTAGGACTGGCCCGGGCTACCTGGATCCTTTCTTTCCAACCGTGGCCGCGACTGTACGGTTACGGGGCGATGTCGCGCGTATATACGGAATACGGTTGGAGTAATTTATCGAAAGACATTTATTCTGTTATCTGCTAAACTTGATGATTTCGCCAAAAGTCATTCGTTCGTTCGTGAGAGAACTCGCACGACTTTAATAATTAAACAATATTGTTAACAGAAAGGACATCTAAAAATCTAAGTATTTTCCCAACCCGACAAAAAAAGGGCGGAAATGATCAGTTTGATATTAAAGGGGGTTGGACAACACTGTGGGCTTGCTCTAGAATATATTCAATCAAATATTCAAATCTACCTCAATCATATTCTCGAGTAGTTTTCAGTCCTATTTCACCTGCAGTTTTGGTCTTTGAGTACACCTCTTTAGTGAGCTAACGAAGTCAAACATTATATCCAAAGCGCCTTCAACTAATAAAACTTAGTTATTTTTAGTATTTAATTTGTTGTTCTTGTCTTCTAAAATTACAACCCTTTATCATAAACTTTTTTGAGGGTTTGAATGAAAACTCCTTGACTTAAAATTGGCTTTGGGAATGTAGACTTTTACTATCATTTGGTTTTAATATTTTTAGCAATTTTAAGAATCTAAAACCTACATTATACATTTTTTATAATTTGAGTTTTCAGAGGGTTTTAGGTTCACTTTAGTATATTGATCCCTATCGTAATTTATATTGACACCTTATAAAACAAAAATTGAAAGGAAAGTAGTTTTAATCCAAATTTAAAATATTCAAGACCATAATCAAATTTACTAATGTGGGTCTACACATTTTCCTTTCAGACTCATCAGTGTTGATGACATTAGAGATCAAAGATATGGTGATAATCCACAACCCATGACAAATACAATGCCTCCTGAAGATGTTAAACAATTATTGAAAAGAATAGAAGAACTTGAAACAGAAAATGTTAGATTAAAAAATGAAAATACGGCAATCCGAATCGATTCCAGGATTCTACAGGACCAAAAAAGAGAACTGTATGAAGAGCTTAAGTCCATTGATAGGCAAAACAAAAAAAAGTTAGACCGTACTATTAGGGATTTCAAAATTGATACGTCAAAATTGCTTTCAAGTTAAGCCAGAACCATTTAGACTTAAAAGGACCTCAAAGACGGAGGGTCAAACCCGCAGCGCAGCTGTTTTCTAACTCAGTCGCTAAAGCGCTAAAGTTTTGCCAAAACAGAAATCTCATTCAGATGCCTCTTTGAACGACACAATAAATATTATAAGTTAATTAATGATTGGTTTGATATGTTTAATTCGAAAGTGGAATTTGGGAATCACTCTGGGTTGAATGCTTTTGGGATGAACCTCGAAAATCAATTAGATCTTGTACAAAAACTGTCATTATTTGCCAGATCAATGAGAGTCGTAGGAAAGAATAGCTTATTACCTTTTTGAAAAGGGTATAATATTGAGTAATAATTCGTTGATTGGGCTATTCGCTGACCTAAAAAACAAGTACGGAATTCATTACTTAATAACCTCTAAATTAAATCAAGATGTTATCGAAGACCTTTTTGGCTATCTAAGAGGCATGGGTCACTCAATTGATCATCTTTCTGCTATCGATTTTAGGTACAGATTGGGATGGTACATCTTAGGAAAACATTCACAGGCAATATTTATTGCAAATTAAAATAATTAAGACAATTCTGAAGCTATAAACCTGTCCTCTTTATCAAATGTAATAAACCTTGCAGCAAAGAATAATGAATACACAATTACAGGTAAATTAATATAATATAAAAAATAATTATATGATTCACTTGTTACTATCCTTATTTATCTTTTAAACATTAATATTCGGTTGTGATTCAATATATGATTGATGACATGTCACATATTGTTATATAGTTATCTTTTAACATTTGTACCGTCAGCATAAGCCTTTAAGTTTATTACAATCCGTACTGTAACAAAGCCTGTTCTAACAATAACAAAACGTGACTATACCTTTCATTAAATACAATTTTGAACACGGGCAAGATGATTGAAATCGTGGTTTAAGGAATAAACATGAATGTGTATAGTCCTTTACAGTCTTTTTTTAAAGTCCGTAAGGACAACACATTCATGTCTATTCCTTACACTGCGATTCCATTCATCTTGCCCTTGTTCAAAATTAATTTTAAGTACAGGCTTTTTTACAGGACAAATGATAAACACTTTAAAATTAATGCTTATTTTTTTACAGGACAAATGCTTACATTAGGAAGCCCAGCAAATGAAAATCTAAATGAAGAGAATTCTGGTTGTCTAAAGATGAATACGATGACGATGAAGGTGAGGAGGTCCAAGAAGCAATTAAGTACATCGTAGGTTTTGTCTGCCACAAGTTCAGAAACAACTAGGAGGTGGATTCCAAAAAGGACTAAGCCAAAAACAAAAAATTGTTCAGGAATTAATTTTTTTGTGGGTCTGACTGACTTAGGGTCTTATGGAAGAAATTTACTGACTTAGTACGTTTTGGAAAGAATATTGATTTTTAAACAGTAGTATAGACCTGATTTAAGAGCTTTTGGAATAAATACGATAATGAATATGCGCACGTAGTGTTTTACAACCTATTCCACTCATTGCTATAAATTTTGACCAAAAATGACTTAAGCACTTTTGGAATCCACCTCCTCAATCCCCATCTTGGCTCCAGAAAAACAGAAACGGCGGTCTCGTCCGAATGTATAGATCTGATGGATAAAGAAGTCCTGAAACATCCATCAAATTAATTTATGAAATTAGCCCTTGAAATGGAAATTTTATTTAAAAAAATGCATGGTAATTTCATCACTGAAGGAAAGGGAATTCTAAAAAAAACTATTGGATGAGGTGTACGAAAAACTTACATTTAATAAAGAGCAGTTCCCTAGAGAGGTTTTGATGGCTCTCATAAGATGTAGGACTTATCTACTATATATTTGTCAAATACCACTCAGTGGAAACATCGTACAGCCCAAACTACTTGACCTAGAACCTTGAAACTTTGCATGGATGTTCCTCTTAGGGCGTAGGCATCCGCTAAGAACGGATTTTACAAAATTCGTAGTATAGAGGGGTTTTTGGCGAGACCGAAGTTTTCCAATTTTCCCATTTAAAAGTATGTTGGACGATTTTTGTTTACATTTTTAACGTTCATAAAACAATCAGCTGGTAGTTTGCTTCGGAAATGTATACGTTGATACAGATGATGATAAATTTGATTTCTTTGATCATGGCTTCATTGATTTTTGTTGATTTGTTTCAAGGACATAATTATGAACTATATAAAGGTTACATTTAGTTCAGATAAAATCCACCATTAATTAGTTAAGTGGCACCATCTATATTTCGGTAGCGGGAGCTATCGTTTTTCCTGGAGGCGTTCGTAAAAATTTTTTATTACATCTATGCCTGTCCGATGATTTGGTGTTTCGTATAATTCGACGTACGCAGTTTTAAACGTAAAGAGCATACTGCCTTTTGTGGCTGAGTCTTGAGACTAAATTCCGGTAAGATGGAAAGAGAAAAGCGCATTATCAAACAGAATGTGCTGAAATGATATGATTCTTGGATCTATTTTTGTAAAAATTGATAAATTATTCAAATCCCTGATTGTAAGTTATATTTATACTATCTTTTCTACTATATTTTTGTCAAATACCACTGACCTATCATTGTACAGCCAAAACTACTCAACCTAGAACCTTGAAAATTTGCATGGACGTTCCTTACAGAGTATTGGCATTCACCAAGAACGGATTTTTTTTAATTCGAGGTTATTAGAGGTTTTTGGTGGAGCTGAAGCTTTGAAAATGCCCCATGTTAATGTAATGGATGATCTTTTGTTTAAATTTCAAATTTTATTAAATCAAGCATATTAGCTTAACAAACGGATACATTGTTACAGCTGATTTATAATTCCTTTTATCATGGTTTTATGGTTGTTTTGATGATTTTGTTAGGTTATTCGTACTATATAAAAGTTACATTTGGTTTAGTTTCGTACCTTATACGTTCAATCATAAGCTCATTATGTGGTACCATCTTTTTAAGCAGCGGGAGCTATAGTTATTTCCTTAGGCCGGCCTTTATGTTTTTAATTGCAATCATGCCAGTTACAATAATTTGGCAATATTCCTTTTTCATCCAATTCGACGGTGTCCCGGCTTTTCACGGAAAAATAAACGCTGCAATCAGTGGTTGATCTTAAATTATTACTACCCGCCCATATTTTAAGTTAAAAATAAGTGAATCGAGTTTGAAATACTGCCCACGGTTAGCACCATAACTGTTTCGAACATTCATCCCTTTACTGTACTTAATTGATGCCCTACTAGGCAATCCAGGGACGTAATGGTAAATCTACAAAGAAGTACCTTAAAATCGACTCATTTGGTGTTAAAATCGGTCCGGCCGTATTCGAGTTATAACGGTGAAAATAAAACCTTCACTATCTACTGTGGTATCCTACATCCTACTGTGGTATCTAAATTTGATCCTACATTCCGCCATAAAACAAACATATCTCTACATGACATATTCATTGATATAAATATTTTCTATTCAATCCTCTAGATTGTTCATATCAAGGTTAGACGATAATTTTTATCGTGAGCCAAGGCCGTAGCCAATGGGGGGGGGGTTAGGGGGATAGAACCCCCCCCCCCCCAAATAGTAGAAATAGCCTTGGAATTGTAGTAAAGGGGGGTGGTTAGAGGGTGAAACCCACCCCCCGAAATAGTCGGAACCCCCCTGAAATAGTGAAAAGGCCCGCGGACAAATGCATCGGGGTCCGGGAACAGACATAAGGGTAAAAATGACGATAAAGGGGCCGAAAAGCACACGCGCGAGTAAAAAAAAGTCACCACTTTTGACGAGTGGAAAATTCAGCGGCCAGCCCTGGGCAAACCCCCCCCCCCCCCCGAACAAATTTTCTGGCTACGGCTTTGTCGTGAGCGAAGCCACGGGTTCTGCTAGTCTATTATATATTTGTCAAATACCACTCAGTGGAAACATCGTACAGCCCAAACTACTTGACCTAAAACCTTGAAACTTTGCATGGATGTTCCTCTTAGGGCGTAGATATCCGCTAAGAACGGATTTTACAAAATTCGTAGTATAAAAGGGTTTTTGGCGAGGCCGAAGTTTTCAAATTTTCCCATTTACAAGTATGTTGGACGATT
Source organism: Flexamia atlantica (assembly GCA_035578135.1). NCBI lineage: Eukaryota > Metazoa > Arthropoda > Insecta > Hemiptera > Cicadellidae > Flexamia > Flexamia atlantica. The sequence continues at coordinate 3,553,280 of JAQJVK010000019.1, forward strand.
TTTGTTTACATTTTTAATGTTCATAAAACAATCAGCTGGTAGTTTGCTTCGGAAATGTATACGTTGATACAGATGATAATAAATTTGATTTCTTTGATCATGGCTTCATTGATTTTTGTTGATTTGTTTCAAGGACATAATTATGTACTATATAAAGGTTACATTTAGTTTAGATAAAATCCACCATTAATTAGTTAAGTGGCACCATCGATATTTCGGTAGCGGGAGCTATCGTTTTTCCTGGAGGCGTTCGTAATAATTTTTTTATTACATCTATGCCTGTCCGGTGATTTGGTATTTCGTATAATTCGACGTACGCCGTTTTAAACGTAAAGAGCATACTGCCTTTTGTGGCTGAGTCTTGAGACTAAATCCCAGTAAGATGGAAAGAGAAAAGCACATTATCAAACAGAATGTGGTGAAATGATATGATTCTTTGATCTATTTTTGTACAAATTGATAAATTATTCAAATCCCTGATTGTAAGTTATATTTATACTATCTTTTCTACTATATTTTTGTCAAATACCACTGACCTATCATTGTACAGCCAAAACTACTTAACCTAGAACCTTGAAAATTTGCATGGACGTTCCTTACAGAGTATTGGCATTCACCAAGAGTGGATTTTTTTTTAATTCGAGGTTTTTAGAGGTTTTTGGTGGAGCTGAAGCTTTGAAAATGCCCCATGTTAATGTAATGGATGATCTTTTGTTTAAATTTCAAATTTTATTAAATCAAGCATATTAGCTTAACAAACGGATACGTTGTTACAGCTGATTTATAATTTGATTCCTTTTATCATGGTTTTATGGTTGTTTTGATGATTTTGTTAGGTTATTCGTACTATATAAAAGTTACATTTGGTTTAGTTTCGTACCTTATACGTTCAATCATAAGCTCATTATGTGGTACCATCTTTTTAAGCAGCGGGAGCTATAGTTATTTCCTTAGGCCGGCCTTTATGTTTTTAATTACAATCATGCCAGTTACAATAATTTGGCAATTTTCCTTTTTCATCTAATTCGACGGTGTCCCGGCTTTTCACGGAAAAATAAATGCTGCAATCAGTGGTTGATCTTAAATTATTACTACCCGCCCATATTTTAAGTTAAAAAATAAGTGCATCGAGTTTGAAATACTGCCCACGGATAGCACCATAACTGTTTCGAACATTCAGCCCTTTACTGTACTTAATTGATGCCCTACTAGGCAATCCAGGGACGTAATGGTAAATCTACAAAGAAGTACCTTAAAATCTACACATTTGGTGTTAAAATCGGTCCGGCCGTATTCGAGTTATAACGGTGAAAAGAAAACCTTCCCTGTCTACTGTGGTATCTACATTTTATCCTACATTCCGCCATAAAACAAACATATCTCTACATGACATATTCCTTGATATAAATAGTTTCTATTCAGTCCTCTAGATTCTTCATACCAAGGTTAGACGATAATTTTTATCGTGAGCGAAGCCACGGGTTCTGCTAGTATTCTAATAAAAAGCATCAATAAAAGACTGCGAAATTGTGACGTCAGTACCAAGAAAAAAGTGATAAAAAATTTAAATAAAGTGTTATGAAGATTAAAAGTGTTATGAATAAAATCTAGTTTTTTTTTTTAATTGGATCCTTACTTCTATTTTTTTAGCAAGTAAGTGATTATATCGGTTTGACATGATACGTGTATTCCCTGTGCGAGCTTATTTTTTCTCAGTCAGAATGCAATCTGTCCCGAGTTGTTAACATTATAGCTAGTCGAATAGTTGGTAGCGTTCGGCCTTAGTCACTGGTGAGTCAACGGAGACCGTAAAGGCATTTCTATTAAATCTTGCAATTCAAATTCAAATGGCTAGTTACAATATATTACATAGTCATGGCCTCGCCAGGTTCTGCGAAACTATCGGCGAGGTCCATTTGTAAATAACAACAAAATTCATGCAATTCACAATTAACAGGTAAAACTTCCTTTTTACCAAGTCGTCCTTTTTTAACTAACTTCTTTTTTCGGTCGCCCCCTAAAGTTCTCTCAAAACCTTTGGAGAAAATAAAAAGAAAATGCACGATGTAGGTAAGTTACTCATCGGTGAGAAGGACTGAACGCCATTTGCGAGTAGCATCCGAGTAAAAGCCTTTCTTTATACAATACACGTTCGAATAATTAACTGATGGGTCTAGACGAAATATTCGATCGCTTATGGATGCCTTTCTTTATGCGTACATAACATCTTCAAGATAAATTATTATTAATATTTTTATAAACACTGAGAAATAAGGTAGTGAAGTACCGTAGATTATTACATAAATTACCTTTTTTTTAGGCAATCATCGCCAGTACCAATAGTAACATTTCATCACTAAACAATAGCCCAATGACATTGACAAAGACTACTGAACCGACTATTTTGAAAAAAAGTATTTATTTCAGCGTGAAACAATCGGAAAACCCTTTGAAAATGTTATTTTAACCATTATTATTTTCGCATCCCAATAATTTGAATGGTAAGTAATGGAAATCTGTGTAAAGTCTATACGACATCTACTTTTATACTTTTAACACTGATATTGAACGACATAAAACTTGTCCTTAACATTGGTTTGAGTTTCAGTTCTTAAATAACAGTACCGCCCAACATGAAATAATTAATTTTTGTATACATTATTAATTTTGACTATCTCATAACTTTTTAACTGCTCAATAAATTCTTAAGTAAACGTCGTGAATTTTAAAGAAAAATACACGGTAACTTGTTACCCAGGATAAACACATACCTTCATTCTTACGAAAATAAGAAATCCTGTTATAATAAGAATAAGAATCTTATACAAGTTATACAGGCTTGGCTTTCCCCAACATCTTAGAAATATAATAACATTTTTCCAACCGCACTTTTGCAGTAAAAATAAATTCAAGTTTTTCTTCAGTTTGAAATTTTGAGGCTGGCGTTAACTCAAGGGTCAATTTTGGGCCCGTTACTGGTTAATCTTTTTGTAGCTGATATACCTGAGCCTCAAAATTCATCTTTGGCACTGTACGCGGACGACACTGCAATTATTTCTCAACACCAAAGTGTTAACGAAGCAGGTGAGATACTTCAGCGATCTGTAGACGAAATAGTAACGTGGTTCAATTCATGGAGGATTGCCTTGAACTCAAATAAGTGTCAAGCCAAGATATTTTCTTTAAGGAGGAATGAGAATCCTGATAATATTGTCATCAACGGGACTCACCTTCCTTGGAATCCTTACGACCAAGCTGTCAAATATCTGGGTGTATTCTTAGATAAGAAGCTTAATTGGAACTTCCATGTGAATTGTAAACTTAATCAGGGTTACGTAAGATTGGCTCAGCTTTACCCATTAATTAACAGAAACTCAACTTTGAAACCACTCTGTGTCTTGCTACTCTACAAGTCACTCTTACGTCCTCTCGTCACTATTGCACAGGATGGGGACCATCTGCGAGTGGTAGCAAATTGAAGAGGTACAAATATTCCAAAACACAATCCTACGAACGGCATCAAATTCACCGTGGTTCATCAGAAACGCCCAACTACATCGTGACTTTGGCATTGATACTATTCCGGCTTTCATTGAAAGGACTACTACAAAATTTCTTCTAAATTTAGGACATGTTCCAGGAGCTGTAACTTATCGACTAGGAAATGTGACCTTAAACAGGCGAATAAAGCCAAGACTTCCTCAGGATGTTTATGCCAATCGTTAATGCAATTAATGAATTAATTAGTAATAATCTCATTTATTTGTAGTTATTTTAGAATGTGAATCTTTTATATGTTAATGTTACTAGGTGCTTCAAATTGAACGAACCTGATACCTGTTACTTGTATTTTTGTCAAACTTTCTGTGTATAATGTTTTGTTCGTTGAACCAGAATAAAACAATATTAAACTAAAGAAATCCTGTCGTCTACACCTGGTTGACAGGCAGATCTAAAAATGACATTTCAGCAGACTAAATTAACTGTTTGTATTGTAGTCGTCGTAAGCGCTAATTGCGTGAGCCCAACTACGTCATACCAGCTGACCGTGCACACACCTTTCTTTTTTTTACACCAAGTATAAAAACGTCAGCTTTGTTTACATAAAACATGTGATGCTGATACTTGATTGGAAACCATGTGATTGATATTAATATATGACAGCTAAAAGCCAGTTTGCTATGAAGGTATTTTGTACTATAACAAATAAAAACTGTTTGGATTTTCCCACATTAGGGGCTTTCAGGCCCTTCAAGGCACTAGTTTGATGTGATTTTGTTTTCCTGTTGGTTTACCTAGCAAAACTCTATAGTCAGGCGTATCCAGTTCCACCAAACGTGGAGGCCAGAAATTAGAAACAGGTTTCAAACCGGTATTGCCATTGCCAACAAAGATTCATCAACAAAAGATGACAAATTTTCTACCCGTGGAACAGATTGATTCCAGTTTGGTGCGTTAGCAAGTGGACGAAGTAATACTCGAGTCATTTAAACTGACTCACGATATGATCAGCACACAGCATCAGACAACAGCAAAGCAGCCAAAGATTAATAAATTCTTTGGTAATCCAGTTTCAAAACCTTGCTTGAAAGAATTTTTTTTATCTTAATTGCCTGTAAATCTTGAGTTTATTGAACAATCTTGGAGTAAATAATACGATAAACTCAAGATCTACAGGCAATTAAGGTAAAAAAACAAAGATGAATAATCACTACAGCAAAACAACCGAGCGAGATTGATGTAATCATTTATAAAATTATGTTGACGATTCTCATCCACCCCGTGCGGCTCAAAGAGGTACAGATTGTTTTCACAATACCAAAACGCATCAGTTACATTTAATCCGGTAAACAAAAAGCAAATCTCACGCGAATCTTCAACTAACGATTCTTCTAATGCCCTAGATAGTTCCATAATAGTCGAATCAATATCACGATGTTATACATGATATAAAGCATCATAAACATAAAGCAGATCTTCGATATGGCGAGGGTAACCACTAACAAAGAAATCCCTCTGTAGTTCATCCGTAAACAAGAGTCCCATTATACTCATTCGGCAGGGTAGTTGGGCAGCGTGCAGACTATGCATAACTCAGGATGACTATGATTATGATAAACTAGTATTATTTATTTTTGGTTAGTGGTCAATAATTTCCTAATGCCGAGGTTTAAAAAGTTCAAAAAATAAATTGTTTTAGAGGAAATTAGAATCCTCCTAAAAAACACATGGATCCTCCAGTTTCAATTGAGCTTAGGCCTAATTCAGGGCCTAAGTGTTTTGTGACTTCAAATGTGTTTTTCCGAAAGTTGGTTTTTTTATCTTTAGGTACCATTATTTAAAAAACTATAAGACTAACCAAGCCCAATCTAGGCATGTTTTTCTTGTTACCACCGTGAGTTATCTCATATATTTTCGAAATGTCCACTTGAGTATTAAATTAAAAATAAAATTCTTTAATTTGTAAAAATCGTGTTTAAAATTTTTTTTTATTTTTAACTTTATACAAAAATATTAATGATATATCGCTCATAGTGCATGATTTCATATAGATTGGTGTGAGGAATAACTGTGAAAATTTTAACTCAGTAGCTCAAACAGTTTTTTTCATAGATGTACCTACTGTATTTGTTATTATGTTCCCCATTGCAATAACATAGGGCGTGATTTGCTCACTGCTCCCCTTAAATAAATCATTTAGCAGTAGCCTGAAAACAAGTAAAAACACCTTAAATTATAAAATGTTAGTACACCAATTTTCTCCATAAGAAAAAATTGGGAAACGAGTATACAGGTTTGCCGCCATGGCGATGTAAATTTGTAATGTTTTGCAGAAATTCAGTAGATATCAACTAGATAAAGACACATACCAAGTCAGTGTTATTGAAATATGTGAAAAGATAATCGAGATTAAGAGTGTTATTCATTTCCCATAATGTTAACACTGAAAAAAGTACTGTATTTACCAAAATCAATATTCCGGCTGCCAATTGCAATGTATACAGAACACCTTATGGAAGAATGAGTCGTTCTCTCCGCCAAAAAAGAGATGGTACCACTTTCGCTTTTCAGTCCGATTGGAACTGTTGTGGGAGATTACGGATCAAGCTGGCTTTCCGAAGTCAAGCAGCTGATTGTCATATTTTGTAAGTTGTGTTATTGTTTTGTATTGTATCTTTAACAATAATGTTTAATCTGTTTTTGTTTACTAACATTCTCATTTTGACATTTTGGATAGTAAGTAAAAGCGCGGACTACGGAGCCAGCTTGAACTATTCCATACATCAGCGCTAACTTTTCCTCTGCTTTTCGGCGGCTGAACTAAAGAAAAAACATTGCATGTCCCTACTTAGAGGGTTCTGTATATATTGCCAATTGACATAGTACAATGATTCAAAATACCAAATTTTTTGTTTATTCAAGCTGAGTTCAATGGTCCAGCCTTGAATTTGATAATTTTTTTTATATGTAAAAAATTCCAAGAACCAAATTTTTTGTGGGTTTATCCCCTTATCCCCATTACTGATGGTCCGATCAGGCTAGCGTTGTGGATTTCCTGCCCCTCCTTTTGAATGAGTGAGATTTAAAAGACTGATATCTTAACACAAATTAAATCAAATTAAACTTAGTAATTGACACATTATTTTTCCCAACAACAATATGATAAATTAGTATGCATGTTTAATGTCAATGAAATGTACGAATCGGGAAATTTAGGCCATTATCAACTAAATCTAATCGAAATCTAAATCTAGCTGTGATACAATAACATGGTTAACTGAAGCCTAGACCTCTTGAAATTAATAATCTAATCTACATGAACCCTGAAGCCACATAACAAACTTTATTCAGATATGTTCAGAAACAAGCAAGATTTTTTTTAAATATTTAATTCACATAATGTTAACACGTATGTATATAGTGGGTCATGATTTCCTGTTTTCCCTGTTATGAAATAGGATCTAGAAATCCGTTATATTTTACTTTTTTAGGCAAATCAAAGAATATTCGTGCCAAATTTATAGTTTTTAGCACATAGAAATAATATTGCCAAACTATTTTTACTATGTAAAAAATTGTTTACATTATTTTACTCGGTTAAAATTGATAAATGACTTTTGATAAACCTAAGGGTTGACGATGACCAGTAACGTACCACAATTTAGGTCTTTTTCTAAAAAAATCACACATAAATAAAACTAACGAAAAAGATTAAAACATAAAAATACAAATCTTAGAAGCCATTTTAGATGTGAAGGAGGTGAGATGGGATAAAATACATATCAACCAAAACTACAGAAAATGTAATTTGAAATAGAGTGTGTGATCTTAATTTTTTGTAAGGCCTTTAGTTCAGCCGCATCAGCCAAAAAGCAAAAAGTACTTTTTTTAGAATTCAAAATTTTTACCTTTTTCGTTTTTTTTGGGGGGGGGGGGGGGGTTAGGGGTTGAAATTTTTTATTTTGAGAAACGTACTTGTAGTTTGACCACCAAAAGAATATTCGTGTCAAATATCTTCTAGCTCATTGGAAAGTCGATTTGAATTTGTATACCTCATAAAAACAGGATGAACGTTGAATGAGTCAGTTACACATGCGGCTTTTTAATTATTTAGAGATTCGATATATATAAATATCTATAATCTATATCTCTAAAAAACTATAAAGCCGCATGTGTAACTGACTGCATGTGTAAGCATATATATGCTTCTGGGGGGCCCAACATGAAAAGTTATCATGGTATTGGGCTTAGGTCTTACCATGAGACCAACGGTAATAGCTTCTTCCCTATCGGGGAAACCATTCTTGTATCTGTTGGACATTTGGTTTCTAAAGGAGATCATTGTGACAGCTACCTTACCAAGCCAGTTTTAATTTCTCCAGAAGTTTATTTCTATTATATTTCAAGAAAAGAGTGAGAATGTGGGACATAAAAAATGAATTCTTTCAATTTCATAAATTTTAATGGGCTTTGAATTTAACTATGCTTTATGGTAAAAAACAGATACGATAACAGATTTTTTCCATTTTATTTGAGTCATTGAATTGCATCCCTAATTAAGACTTTACTGGCACCATTGTTCTCGTTGATTTATTGCTTTATTGAGGAATGACTATCATAAATCTATGAAATTAAGGTAAAGATAACATGAAATTGTGAGTGTTTCGTAATTAATTTACCGTAAACACAATAAAGTGATTCAGAAAACGTTTAATGAGAACAATTAAAAATTGCATTTTTGTGTCTTTTAATGACAGATAATGTATATATAAAGTGAAAAATTCAGGAAAGTGATATAGTGAATTTGTCTACAGAACCTTCAACAGCAAACAGGTTTTTTTATTTTAAACCTTAGAGTAATAAATTTTGAATAGTTTATAATTAAATCAGGAGTTTATGTTAGGTCTACAGTCCATATTTACTGTCGGTTACTGAGTTATTTTTCACATGCCTCATATTTCATGAGTCAAATTGGTTGACAGGATTTGAGCGAGAGCGTAGAGCGATGAAACAGGTTGTTTCAAACCAATGAGGTGGTAATGACATTTTTTTATTCGAACTAATAGAAACCCAATTCCAAAAGCTTAACGATGGATTAACCAGGAAATTTCAGTATTTTAAGAATAAACTGCTAAATTAGAATGTATAAGCAAAAGGTAACCAATTCATACCATTTCAAGGAAAAATAAAAATAAATCAAGGAAACGATTCACTTTTTCAAATCTGGGGTTGAATCACTATTTGCAGCCTAAAGGGTATAAGTAAACACTCAAAAACTGATAGTTGGGATGAATGATTCAAATCCATCAATAAATTTGTGATTTGTAAGTTTGTGCATGACAAATAACACATAACTTTACAGAACAGAACATGTTTTTGTTGTCTTACCAGCGGGCGAAACATCTAGGGAGAGTCAGAGTCAGATATGCAAAAATGAAAAAAAAACTCAGCAATTATAATTTGATTGACATTATTAGTCCACTTAAATTGATTGAAACACAGAACCAAGATATTTTACTCATTCGCATACTCATTCATTTCATATATAATACGTATTCCAGGAGTAACAGGTATGTAGCTTGAGTTGATTTTTTCTAATTTTAGGATTGGTTTTACATTTATTTATATCTATCTTTGTGGTTTGAACAAAGTCATTTGTTGGGTCTATATACTGTCCATTTAATATTAACATATGGCTTAATATGTATTTACAACATATGACTTGTCATTTTGTTTATCTATAAATCAATATTGTAAATAAAGGATACAATGTTTCTAAATATGTATTTTAAATCATTTATTAACTGTATATCATATTTTGAATGGTAGTTTGTTTTTTCATGTAGGCTGAGGTTAGGATTTCTTATTATTTGATCAAAATAATTAATTTAATATCCATTTTAATGTGTAACAATCTTAATAAGCGTAAAAATGTAATGACTTTCACTTACCGTTGAGGATAGGTTATCCGATTATCGTCATTGTAAATAATAACATAGTCTGTATTTTCATTATTTATTTTTAAATACTTTGTTTCTATTGTAAAATAATTAATATTTATAAATTTTAAGTTAGAGTAATCCATATTATCAAATGAATGACAATAATTGTAAAGGTAGGTGTAAGGTATGTTTACATTACTATTTATGATATTTAATTTTGGTAACACTGTCGTAGTGGAATATTGTAGCGACTCTGCCAGGTGGTTACGTGACCGTCCCCAGCTGACCGGTGCTATATAAGCGGCGCTCCTGCGGCCGGCAATTTCAGACAGATTTCGTCTCCGGGCTGATGCTGCACTCTCTCTGAGAAATCTGAAATTGCATCTCCCTAAAGGGAATAGGAATTTGAGGAACGGTGGAGGCAGAGTCCCCCGTGTTCCGAACTAATTTTCAGTGTAATATTCGTATTTGATTATTTTAGGAACGATATTGGCAGAGTCCCCCGTGTCCCGATTAATTTTAATTGTAATATTTGTATTTGATTAATTTTGCATTTATAAATCTTATTTGAGTCTTGAAGCCAAGTAAGGAGCATTGTACTTATCATAGTTCACGAGCAGAAATAAAGATCAATCAACCATATTGCAGTTTTCCTTATTTCTTTTAACTTATTTAATAACTGTAAATTTTCAGAGGTTAGCAAATTTGGTGAGTAAACAGAATTTAGCTACTACAATAACACACGAAGGTTGCTTAGCCCTGACTGTTCCATCTTAACTGATGCTACGGTTGAATTAAACACACAAGGAGTAGCACTCACAATACAAGCACAAACGAAGGCACTTGCTCTTAGATCTTAACTGATGCTGCGACTGGATGGACAATAACATACAAAGGCGTTGCTCGGTCTCTGGCTGAAGCTGCGAGCTTAAACATACATTTTAGGGCAATATAAAATAGCCTATGAGTGAATTGGGCTACGGCAAAGAACTCACCTTAAAATATAATAAGAATCCTGCGGTAAATAGAATAATTTTGAGACATACAAAATTTCACTTATAATACAAATATATGCTTTCACCTTAGTTGTTTGAAAGCAAAAACGAAATTACTAATTTTCTTGTTTTCAAATTGTATGTGACTTGATCAATTAAGACGCTGATCGAAAAAACCAAATATTTGCATGTCTCAACATTTTTAATGGAAACGCAAGAGCAATTAACATTCTGATAATTTCCACGGAAATGAATCAAAAGGCCAAGTAAGTTATAATGTACTGAAGTTCTTACTGAAAGAAATAGGAATAAACTTGATTCTTGGAGTATTTAAAGAGAGAGTATTTCGGTAAAGCCACATTTTTGTCATCATAGGATCAAGTAAAGCTTTATTTATTACCACGAGCCATATCTTTACTTAAATTAAAATCAAACTGTCATCGGCAAAAAAGAATAATTTCCCAAAAATATCGATTTTAGATTTGTTATTTATGTAAACTAAACAAAGCCATTTATATTATAAATTTTAAAAAACCGAGACCTACTAGAAAAGTAACTTTTGAACCACTCAAGCTATGCGCCCCTTATATCAAGCGTTCATTAAAAAAAGTGTCGTGCGATCTACTGAATTAAAGGTTTTTTAAAAATATATATATACACTAATAATGAACGTTAATTGTTGGGAACTGAAAGGTTAAGTTCTTTATTAATGTCAAACAAAACATCAGAATTATTATTATCTGAACAAAACCCGTGCTGACACCCTCTTAAAATATTATTTTCTTACAAATAGTTAACAAAATGATGCTTTACAATTATCTCAATGTCTTAGGGAAATACAAAATAAGGAAATGTTGGACCAAAACTATTCATATTTGAAATTCATTTGTTTTGAAAAAAGGAAAAAAATCTTAGCCAGTTTAGTATGCTCATATAAATGCCTCATATTAATAGCACTTTTAATAGCATACTTCTTAGGTAGTATGCTCATGTTAATTAACTATGAGTGACAAATTACATATGTTGGCTTAAAAATTACTTATAGATACAGTCAAGTATATGTGAATTTGTTTGTGTATATGTTTATGTATATTTGCATTACTATTTCTATTCATCCCTAACAAAAATTCAATTTTATATCAACAATATATATAACACTTTTATCATATGTGTTTCAGCCTGACATGAAGATTTTGCTGCTATGTGCTCTGGCCACGGCGGCTTTCTGCCGACAAATCTCCATTTCTGAGGAGAACGAAACCGAATGGGAATTGTTCAAGGTACATTCAGATTATTTTTATGGTATTTGATCATAATGTTCTCGTGCACGTCCAATGCATAGCGATAACCATCATGGCATAGATATAATTTACTTTCGTTTTTAATAATTTCTGGAAATATGTATTATTTGATGCCGTAAACAATATTTATTGTAATTGTTGTAAGTATATTCAATGAATATTATTCTTATTAAGTTTACAAGAATATTACAGATAGCATAAAGTAAAAAGATGACATTTTCAGATACTTTTATTGTAATTTAATCAATCACTCAAATCAACTTTTTTCCTGATAACATAAAACATACATCACAGAAGTGAAATAACATCAGGATTTAAAAGAATTTCGAAAAAGACTTCACGTCTGTGTATGGGAATGAGTCGGAATCAGGTCACTTCTTAATAATATTCTTAGCTTAGGCTAAGAATATTATTATATATATAGCTATATAGTTAGCTATAGCTTAGCTTAGCTTATAGTTAGCTATATACATCAGAGGTTTCTTAAAGATAAATATATGATGATAACAGCAGTCAACTTCTGTTGTATCTCCTACAGCAATAATTATATACTAGTATCATTGCACCAAAACAACCGGTTATTAAACATTGACATTATCCTAACTTAATAAAAAATTTAAAAAAAATTAATGTGTAAACAACCCCATAGTATTTGTAACTATATTAATGCTGGTTTATTGATACATTTAAGAGAGGATCTTGGACCTCAAAATGACTAAACTAGAGATAGATGAAGAGGAAATTGTACATTTTATTTTAGTGAAGTCGTATATGTTATGACCACATTATGTAATGTGAATTGTGTAATGTGTGTGTACGCTAATACTGTACAAAAGATTGAATTAATAAAATACTAATGTAAAAATGTCAACCTTATACCTAGGTAAGAGGAGACTGTATTAGGGCTTCGACTTCCTCTGGTTTCATATTTAAAAGCCACCTATTGACCTTATTTTTGAAAACAGCCACACTGTCACTCCCAGCCAATCAAATTTTTTCGGGCAAATTTCTACATATTTTGTGGCTAATGTAATATGGTACGTTTTTCATACTTGCATGCGTTAGTCTGGGAAGATTAATACCGAAATTAATGTTTGATCGAGTATGTATGGTACTAGTACTGCACAGAAGTGAAGATATTGCTTTTATTACTTTTTACGAATAATAGGAGATTTTAATGAACAACTGTCGTATATTTAACACTCGGAATTCTTCAAAAAGTGCGATAGTGGAGAATCTTCTACCTTTTTTAAAAAATTTTAATAATATATCTTTGTGCGACAGCCAGGGGCTCCAGAATAGTCGGGAGGGCTCCGCCCCACGCCAGGATTCCGTACTGCAACACCGACTGCACGTAGGCAAAGTACACGGTTCTTAACTGTTGCTGTTAGAGTATCTCTCTGAGTTGAATGAAAGCATAAATTAGCCGTCTTAATCTGTTTTTTACATACTGAACATGAGTAGCCCAATTTAATTTACTATCGATTACAACTCCAAGGTACTTGTATTTATCTACTGGTTCAATTACTTCGCATGTACATTCTCTCTCTAAGGCATCTCCACAGCAGTGCATTTTTATTTTATTTTTTGTACAATTTATCATGTTCTGTAATTGAGTTTATAATTCCCACCGTAATCCATGGTTTTATCTTTTTAGACTTACAATTTGCTTTCACAGTATTATTAGCCTTAACAATAGCATTTTGAATTAATCCAATCATGTTCGCTGAACATTCGTCTAGATCCTTGTCCTTATCACTTACCTCATTCCAATTAAATTCCGATATGTAATTTGTTACTTTAGCCCAATCCGTTTTTTCTGAAAGGGTCGAACCACTCTTATTTTCTTTATGTAGTTCTGCGTTTTAAAATAAAAATATTGTTCTATGATCTGTAATGCATGATTCTAAAACGGCTGATCGCAAGTCTATTGATTTAAACTGCTTTACAAAAATATGATCCACAATTGTTTTGCTGTCTGGACGTGTTACCTTATCTATACAAGATATAAATCCCGCATCATATAAAACATCTAGGTACTTATCCTCAACTGAATTAGATAACACATTCGAAATATTTACATTAATGTCGACTACTAAAATCCGCATTACACGATCCGACCGATCACTACATAATTCTGTAATCCATCAATCAAACTGTTAATGTTGGAACTCGGGCTACGGTAAACACAAAGCAATTCGCACGGATGTCCGGCCCACTGGATGGTGAGCGATAAGCATGTGGCCACGCCCCCCAGGCACGGCTGAAGGCATGTCACAGACAATGTAAACAACTAGACCATCGTTTTGATTTAACGGATTTTCTCTTCTAAACATATTATAACATTCTAATTGTTCAATGTGTAAATTTTCATGTAGTCAAGTCTCGCTAAAAAAATAATACCCCCGTTGCAGCAGACCTGCATACTCAGCGAATTTCAAATGCAAAACAACATGTTTCAATCCAACATGGCGAGATTTAACATGTTTTTGTAAGCTCCATAAGAATAACATGGGAAATGAGTATGCAGGTTTGCTGCTACAGGTATTTTAAAACTGGGTGATTTTAGTTCAATATTTAGTAGATCTCAACTAGAAGAAGACATTTACCAAGTTTTATCAAGATATGTTGAGAAATAAGCAAGATATAGAATTTTACTTATTTCCCATAAGGTTAACATAGGGACAACGTACTGTGTTTACCACTTTCAATATCTCGGTTACCAATGGACATAGAGCAGTGATTCAAAATACTAAATTATTTGTTTTTTTGAGCTGAATTCAATGGTAGTAACAAAAATTGGATTATTTTTATTTTTCTATGTAAAAAACTCAAAAACCCCATTTTTTGGGGGGTTTACCCCCCTTTACCCCCCCTTCCGGTGGTCCGATCATGCTGGTTTACGAACTCGTCCGAATGATTACCACTTTACATGTCTGTACCAAATTTCATTTAGATCGGACAATATTTACGGCCGCTATCGTGTTAACAGATATATATATATATACAGTATATATATATATATATATATATATATATATATATAAAAATTTAAACGAATAGTGTTTTTTGCTTCTGGGGGCCCCAATATGAAAAGTTAACATGGTCTCGGGCTTAGGTCTTACCATGAGACCTACGGTAATAGCTTATTCCTTTAAGGAAATTCGCTAAAATGAAACTTCACTGAAAGGGCATTCAACACAACAAATAATTGATCTACGTTAATATAGCTCCGGATGTTTTGGTGCAATAAATTAAAAGATAAACCTGTGCAGAAATTGTAATTTAATACTACAATGAAATACCAAATTTGTCCTATTTTATGTTTTACTGTTTACTCTCATGTTCGAGCTTAAAGACATCACAAAATAAAATCGTAACTGTATAAAACACTTATGCCATTTTTATCAATAGTTTTTAAGTCAGATAGAAATCTTGGCTGCTTAATTATCTATTTAGAGAGAATAGTATTTATAGTGCGGGGATAGTGTGTATTCAATTCAATTCAATTCAATTCCAACGTTCATAATTCATGACATATGTCAATATACAAGAATGGTTTCAATAGAGAATATATCTTCAGACTACTGTACAATTTCCAAAATATAGGCTATTAATTAAAAAAATGCATACATCCTAAATGTCACAACAGAGCATTAAAATCTAAATTCATCCAGGGAGTATGAAGCCTTGTTGATGACAAATGTTTTTATCCTTCTTTTAAATGCTAATATACCACCTGCAGATCGTATATCATTAGGGATTTGGTTACAAAATGTTTAACCCATATTTGTTGGTTTTTTTGTAAACAGTTCCAATCAATGAGAATCTAAAGCTCTTTCCCACCGGCTTCTCGTGTTACAATGGTGGTTGTTCCCCGCTACTTTCAGATCATTTAATTTATTATGTAGTGATAGAACGGTTCCAAAAATATAAATTCTATAAACGGCCATTATGTTTAGGGAGACAACATAATCTTTGGCCTAAGTTTTTGACTTTAGGTTTAGAATTATTCTTATGGTTTTTTTGTGATTTTAAATTGCATCGAGATTATTAATTAATTTGGCTCCATAAAGAGAAATTCAAAAGAAATTATTGAATGAATAATTTACTGAAAACGTACAACAAAGTAACGTTGCAAAGTAAACGGTTTTCAGTGATCAGAATCAAAGAAGTTTTTTAATCTTATTAAGGTAAAGATTCCAGGTGATATTTTTAAAATAACTTTTTCAGCGTGTAAATTCCATTAGGGGTTTCATATCTATGTTTAATCCAAAACTTTTGTATAATCCACTTGATTTATTGTTTTCTCATTTATTTCAATTTTCGGTTTACCAAATGTTTTTGTTTGGTGAGTCATAAATGCAATAAATTTTGTTTTATTAGGATTAAGTATGAGTTGCTTATCATTTAAATAACTTCTTAATAAATTCAAATCTCTATCAGATAGATGATAGCTCCAATTCCTTGATCGAAGCGCCAGATATTTTAAGATTTGCATCATCTGCATAAAAACTTATTTGGGCTGCTGTTAAAACTGATTTTCCTCGTCTGAAACCTTGTTGGACAGTCTTTATTAAAAAGTTATTTATTTTCTAAATACTCTAATAGCTGATTATACATGGCTTTCTTCAATATTTTTGAAACAGCTGGAAGAAGGGCAATTGGACGGTAATTTTGTAATTTATTAATATCTCAATTTTTCAAGAGAGGTTTTAACTTTAATTTATCAGGAAAGATTTCAGACACTAAAGTAATTGTTTAGAGAATCGATTTTGCCAATTACTTCTTTCTCATCATCGACCTTAAGTCTAAAATTCTTATTTGGTGGATTTTTGAAATGTTGTGAATGATTTATTGTTGGTAAACCTAAATTAAGAATTACACAGGTCTCAACCAAATCACTAAAATAATCATTAAAAACATTACTTACCATACTGGGATCAGAAATTTGTGAGCTATCCATATTTAAAATGATGTTTGGTGGTAAGTTGGATTTTCCAGCTTCAGCGTAAATAATACTCCATGAGTTTTTATTAACATTAAAGGAGTTTTTTTATGCCTTTATAACATTGTTTTTAAGGTAGTAATTTCCTTTTTAAAGTTTTTATTTTCTTTCCTCACTTGTTTGTGCAAAGTTTTATTTTTCGTTTCTCTGGCAAACAAACTAAGGTCAACAATTGTTTGCTTTTTATTTTATTAATTTATTGGTGGAAAACATTTTTTATTTCTATAATGCCTAGTGTATAGTTTTGTAAATATAAATTAAAATAAAACGTAATAGTTTATAAAAAAAAAAACATCAAATTAAGATTCTACTTGAGCAAAGCATGATTACATCCATGGATCTGATCTTAATGCCTCAATAAAAACGTTAATGTTTATATCAGAACATTTTCGACAGTATTCAAAGCACACAGAACTAGTTCTATCACATTTACCATTACTAACCACTAGGAGCTGTCCATCATGATCAGATATCTGTTTGTTAATACCAATGACTTTATCATTTTTTCCATTTAAATTTTAAAAATATTATCAATTGTAGACTCAGTTTCGTCCGCGATTCGAGTATAAAAATCCACAATTGAACAAAAACCACTTGATGCTGTTAAGCCTGTTCCTGTTTTTAGCAGTATAGTCCAACATATTCATAATAATGTCACCCACTAACACAATATTTTTACACGTTGAAAGTAGTCGATATTATCAAAAGAATTTGTGGGACTTTGTACAGAGCATATCGAGCACTTCACAATTGAACAAAAACCACTTGATGCTGTTAAGCCTGTTCCTGTTTTTAGCAGTATAGTCTAACATATTCATAATAATGTCACCCACTAACACAATATTTTTACACCTTGAAAGTAGTCGATATTATTAAAAGAATTTGTGGGACATTGTACAGAGCATATCGAGCTCTAGACATTAATTTTTCTACACATCTTTCGTATCAAATTAAAGCTATTACTCACTAGATGTGCCTTTTGCGGGTTTAGAAAATATCTCATGAAAATCCTTCGCACAGGAGGCTTTTGAAATTCCAGCGAAAGTGCTTCTATCTATGTTAGAGCCTGTAAATTTTTTCCAATTCACATGCGTTTTGTAACAAAACAAAATTTATCATTGGGGGGGGGGGGGGCAGTTGGTGGGGAGAGTAAGTGGTGGAAGGATTTATGATGGTGAGGGTGGGGTTATTTTATTGGTGGAAGAGGTTTCATGGGTCTCGGGTTGAGGTAAACTCATTTCATCAAAATTTACAAGTGAAAATTAACTTAACTATTTACCAATTCCCAGCACAAGTTAATTTGGGGGTTTCTTCAAGGAGGGGGGGGGGGTTATTGGTGGTAAGGGTTCTTTTGATTCTAGGGTGTTGATTATTTTAAAAGGTTGGTGGGCTCAACGCGTGAGGCAAAAGTATTTAAAAAAAATAATATTGCCAACGATGAAAAATGCTTAATTTGTTTCATTTATTGGTCAGTTTTAAAGTTGAAAGGGGTTAGGGCACCTAAGAGTGACGGAGGCGAAATAAGGTAAAAAATCAAAGAAATACAGTTGTAGATCGTGAAAAATCCGTGGCACATGGTGCAGTCCATTTTATTGATAGGACCATCTGTTCGGCTACTAGAGCTCAAAATCCAAAATTTTAGAAAATTATTTTTAAAGATTTTTAATAATTATTTTCAGTGGGTTTAAAATTGGAATTAAGATTTCTGATAACTTTACCCTCGGTTTTTAGCAATGAGGAAAGTGCATGCCAAATTTCAGGTTCCTGGCTCAACCGAAAGTCATACATACACGGTTTGAAAATTTTCAGGGGTCTGAGATACGGAATGAAAACCTCAAGAAAATCTCTAAAATTTGGCGAATTTCGAAGATTTTTTACCTTTATATGCATTTCAATACTAAGAAATAGTTATATTATTGGTGATTTGTAACATATGTGCTATAGTGATTATGTGTACCAAATTTAAGCCATCTACGCATAATATTTGTAATTTAATCTATTTAAGCTTAAAATCGTCGGACAAATCATAGAAAATTTAAAGTTCATGTACCTAAGTGTGAAGGAGACCAGATAGGGCAAAACGTCATAGGACCAAAGTTGTATATGGTCGAAAATCCGTAGCACATGGTGCAATCCGTTTTTCGACGGGAACATCCATTCGGCCACTAGAGCTCAAAATAACATAAAAAAGAAGATTTTTCTAACGATTATTTTGTAATTTTTCTGAGGGGGGCAAAATTTAAAATTGTAAGTTTTGATGATTTTCCCCTTAAATTTAAGCAATGAAGGTTTGAGGTAAATTTCAGGTTTCTAGCTCATCGGGAAGTCGTTTGGAATTCGTATCCCTTAATTAGTTAGTCAGTAAATTACACAAGCGGCTGTATACAGGTTGTTCAAAAAATTTGGGGCAATAATTTTCGTAGTGATTTCTTGAATCAAAATAAGAAACAAATTTGATATAAACATATACTCTAAAGTGCTTCGTTTTCCATCCGTGTGTCTGTTTGTGATTTTTGCATATTTAATCATATCTCACGACCCCCTTAACGTATGAACTTCAAACTTGGTATATGGATGACCATTATCAATAACTATTTTTGTAAGAAGTATCAAAATTCTACTTTGTACCCTTTCAAAATGGCAACTGTTTATGTTTTCAAAACTAAATGTCTTAAAACTGTAATTTAAAAAAATACACAGGAGACAAAAAAGTTGCAAATTTAATCCAATTAACGGTGGTATTAAGATTATGACGATCGCACGACTAATAACGGAGAAATTTTAACTTTTATGAATAAACACATGGTTCTTTAGAACATACCGTCTGAAATTTGCATTTATTTACTCGGAAAAGTTAAAATCTCTCCGTTATTAGTCGTTCAATCGTCATAATCTTAATATCACCGTTAATTGGATTAAAGTTTGCAGATTTTTTGTCTGTTGTATAATTTTTTTAATTTACAGTTTTTAAGATATTTAGTTTTGAAAAAAAAAAACAGTCACCATTTTGAATTGGTACAAAGTAGAAATTTTATACTTCTCATAAATATAGTTCTTAATAGTGGTCATCCATATACCAAGTTTAAAGTTTATACGCTAAGAGGTTCATGAGATATGATTAAATATGTGAAAATCACAAAAAGACACACAAACGGAAAACGAAGCACATTAGGACATATGTTTACATAAACCTTTTTTCTTATTTTGATCCAAGGAATCACTACGTAAATTATTGCCCTACATTTTTTAACATCCTCCATATCTTAGACTTGTTTGGGTGTAACTTAAAAACGAATACAAATTTTCAAAACCTGATTTCATCATTGCAATTAGCATGAAAATCTAGTTTGTAATGATGGGTCGCAACACAATGTTTACTTTTGAAGAAAAATGTCCCATCCAATATGGAGTCAAATATTTTTTACCCAGTTAAAGTGAAGTTCCTACCTCCCTTAAATTATTGGCAATGACATTATGACACAAAGTTCACTTATACATCGCCTTAGGGGTTTATTTCCTATGTATAAGTGCTTTTGATACCATCTTGGACACCATCTTGAAAATAAATTTTAATCAACAAAAACAACAAATCAAAAAGAATATTGAAATTAAACAAATCAATTTTGAAGTCCGAATCGAACGGAAGGGTCTAATCCACGTTTAACGTTTAAACATTTAAGACGTAATTACTTAAATATTAATTTGGTGACGTTGCTAATCATTTGCAACAACCGTCAATTTCATTTCACGAGGTACGACGGCGAGTTGTCATCTGACACTCGGTAACCCGCAACAAGAGTGGGTGACAACCAGACGGTAGTTTCCCCGGATGAGACATCTAAAGATCCTTCGACCGCGAATTGGCCACAAATATATTACGATACACACATTAAATCAATCAGGTAAAATTCTTTTCTTTTACCTTATTTTTTTAGCAATTCACTTTTCGATTCGTGCCACTTCGTTCGTTGGTCTGAGCCCTCTGTACATAAAACGCGAGAGTTACTCCACGATTTTACTTTTATTCTTTTTCCGAAATTAACACGAATCCTGGAATATAAGCTCGTTCTAAACGATCCACGGCAAGTTCTATCGGTGACTGATCTCTCGGGGTTGAAGAACACGTTACGTCTTTAAATTATTTATCACCCCAAGAAATTGGTCATATTTCTGGCATACTTGCGTTTCTAGCATACTTTATGCAATATAAACCTGCTATAAAGTTTTAATAATGATTTTATAGAAATTCAACTAAACTACTCAAAACAATTTTTAACCATTTTAATAATCTGTATACAATTACTACCATTTTTGCTAATTTTCCTCAATGTTGCTCATTGTAATAAGTTCTGAAAATAAACTGAAAATTATATAGTGTAGAGTTATTGTATAAAAAGGCTTTTATTCAATACAATGCCTATGTTGCAGATTGAATACGAGAAACTGTACGCGGATGAAATTGAGGAATCCATTAGGAAGGCGATCTTCATAGAGAACCTCAACTTCATCCGGGAACACAACAAGAAGTACGAGAACGGCGAGGTCTCCTACAGTGTCGGTGTCAACCAATTCTCTGACCTGGTAAGCTTGTAAAAACATGTTGAATAATTTGCAATGATAATAATTTTATTCGTCTTAGAAAGTTTACGTGATTTATATATTAAATACCCCGTTGCAGCAGACCTGCATACTCAGCGAATTTCAAATGCAAAACAACATATTTCAATCAATCATAGCAAGATTTGACATGTTTTGGTAAGCTCCATAAGACTAACATGGGGAATGAGTATGCAGGTTTGCTGCTACAGGTATATTAAAACTGGGTGGTTTTAATTCAATATTTAGTAGATCTGAACTAGAAGAAGCTATTTACTAAGTTTTATCAAGATATTTTGAGAAATAACCGAGACATAGAATTTTACTTATTTCCCATAAGGTTAACATTGGGACAACGTACTGTGTTTACCACTTTCAATATCTCGGTAACCAATGGACATAGAGCAGTGATTCAAAATACTAAATTGTTTGTTATTTTGAGCTGAATTCAATGGTGTCCACAAAAAAATGTAAATAACTCAAAAAACCCATTTTTGGGGGGGTTTATTCCCCTTTACCCCCCCTTCCGGTGGGCCGATCGGGCTGGTTCACGAACTCGTCCAATTGATTGCCACTTTACATGTCCGTACCAAATTTCATAAAGATCGGACCATTTTTGCGCCCGCTATCGTGCTAACAGACACATATATATATATATATATATAAATTCGAACGAATGGTGTTTTTTGCTTATGAGGACCCCAAAATGATAAGTTAACATGGTCTCGGACTTACGTCTTACCATGAGTACTACCGTAATAGCTTATTCCTTTAATAGGCCAGTAAAAATAAGATTGAGCTTGGACAAAATTCCCCGAAAGCTGGAAATCGTCTTAATCTTTCCGTTTTACATCCAAGTATATGAGTTTGAAGTTTGTCCCATTTTGCCTTGTGTGCTTTCGACCTGGGACCACAAAAATATCAGAGTTTTGGGCCATTTTTATTCTTTTGTAAATAACTAAAAAACCGTTTATTCTACATAAAAATTTAAATACAAGAATTGTAGAGGACACAATTCTGCATTTATTGAGTACCGTCTGATAAAGATACTATGAATAGTAATTGATTTATGGTAAGTTAAATAAAGGGTTTTGGCGAATTTCTCTTTTAGGGAAAGAGCTATTACTGTAGGTCTAATGGTAATCCCTAAGCCCGAGGCCATGATAACTTTTAGTTTTGAGGTCCTCAGAAGCCAAAAAACCCATACGTTCAAATCTATATAAATATATATGTATCAATATAGATGTATATATATATATATATATATATATATATACTTATGTATTTGTTTCCTCGATAACCCTCGCAAAAATGGTCCGATCTTAATAAAATTCGGCACGGACGTTTAAAGTCGTAATTACTCACACATTATCGAAAACCAGCCCGATCGGACTATCGGAAAGGGGGGTGAGGGGGGGTAAACCCCATAAAATGGGGTTTATTGAATTTTTCATGTAGAAAAATTAAAATATTCTAATCTTGGTTTCTACAGTTGAATTCGAAAAAAAAATAATTTAGTATTTTTAATCATTGCTCTATGTCCATTGGTTACCGAGATACTGAGAGTGGTAAACACAGTACGTTGTCCAAGCAATGTTAACCTTATGGGAAATAAATAAAATTGTATCTCACTTAAATCTGAACATATCTCAATAAAACTTGGTATGTGGCTTCATCTAGTTGAGATCTACTTCATTATAGCGTAAAATCCACAAATTTATATATTCTTGAGGCAGCAAACCTGCGTACTCACCTTCCCAATGTTAACCTTATGGGAAATCAATAAAATTGAAAACCTTCCTTATCTCCCAATATATTATCTTAATAAAACTAGTTGTGTGGCTTTATCTAGTTAAGGTCGACTTGACTACGGTCAAAAATCCCCAAGTTTATAGATTCCTGAGGCAGCAAACCTGCCCACTCATCTCCCCAATATTGACCTTATGAAAAAAATAAATGTGTATAGCTTGCTTATTTCTTAACGTATCTCGTTGAAACTTGGTATGTTGCCTAGTAAAGTAGACCTCAAATAGATGTTGCACAAACAAAGTTTTATCAAAATATTGAGAAATAAGCTAGCTGTACAATTATATTTATTACCCATAAGGTTAACATTGGGAAGGTGAGTACGCAGGTTTGCTGCCTTAAGAAATTATGATTTGTGGATTTCGTGCCATAAACAAGTAGATCTCAACTAGATGAAGCCAATACCAAGTTTTATTTTGATATGTACAGAAATAAGTGAGATATGCAATTTTATTTATTTCCCATAAGGTTAACATTGCTTGGTCAACGTACTGTGTTTACCACTCTCAGTATCTCGGTAACCAATGGACATAGAGCAATGATTAAAAATACTAATACCCCCCCTCACCCCCCTTTCCGATAGTCCGATCGGGCTGGTTTTCGATAATGTGTGAGTAATTACTACTTTACACGTCCGTACCAAATTTTATTAAGATCGGACCATTTTTGCGAGGGTTATCGAGGAAACAAATACATAAGTATATATATTTATATACATCTATATTGATACATATATATTTATATAGATTTGAACGTATGGGTTTTTTTCGCTTCTGAGGACCTCAAAACTAAAACTTATCATGGTCTCAGGCTTAGGGATTACCATTAGACCTACAGTAATAGCTCTTTCCCTAAAAGAGAAATTCGCCAAAACCCTTTATTTAACTTACCATAATCAATTACTATTCAAAGTATCTTTATCAGAAGGTACTCAATAAATGCAGAATTGTGTCCTCTACAATTCTTCTTGTATTTAAACTTTTTATGTAGAATAAACGGTTTTTTAGTTATTTACAAAAGAATAAAAAATGGCCCAAAACTCTGGTATTTTTGTGGTCCCAGGTCGAAAGCACACTAGGAAAAATGGGACAAACTTCAAATTCCTATACTTGGATGTAAAACGGAAAGATTAAGACGATTTCCAGCTTTCCAGGAATTTTTTCAAGGCATGACAAATTTTTGATTTAATTTTTCTGGCCTAAAAGGAAATTCGCTAAAAACTAAGTGGCAAAGATTTAGTCACACAAAATGAAAAGAATATTAAGGATTGATATTCCCCTAATACATTCTATAAGGCCCTCCACACACCAGACTGGTGAGGACTGGCACTGTGTGGCAGAAAATTAGTCAAATAGCATTATACCGGGTGCGGCAAAAAACCGACCATTTTCTTCCGCGCACCGCTCAGCGGTGGAACGTCCAGGGGAAGTGGGAATAGCATTTTTGCATCGCTAACATAATGTAATTTAGTCATAAATGAGCAGTGGTCGCCTGAGCAAAGGGCGTTTGTTATTGAAGCATATTTTCAAAGTGGTGATTCAACCATCGCTACCCAGCGGAAGTACCATGGCGTAAAACAATCATGCGGTGGGTAACTAACTTAAGAACAACGGGTTCTGCTTTACAAATGAAGCCAACAGGCCGTCCAAGATCAGCTCGGACGCCAGAGAACATCAACAGAGTTCGTGCAGCTGTGGAAAACAGTCCTCGCAGGGCCGCCCGTAAACAAGCTAGTTAGTGCTTTGAATATGTCTGATCGCTCGGTAAGGCGAATTTTGAATAAAGATCTGAATTTCCATCCATACAAGTTGGCTATTGTTCAGCAATTAAAGCTCACTGACCACGCAAAGCGTCATAGATTTGCTGAACAAATGATTAATTTAAATACTGATGAAGAAATTTTAATGTTTAGTGACGAGGTCCATTTTCATTTGGACAGATTCGTCAACAAAAAGAAATTTCGCTATTGGTCATCAACAAATCCCGAACAGCTACATGAACGACCTCTACATAGCCCCAAAGTTACTGCGTGGTGTGATATCACAAAAACTTGTGTGATCGGGCCATATTTCTTTGAGGAGGATGGTCGAACCGTTACGGTGAATTCGGAGCGCTATCTGTTTATGTTGCGAAACGCCTCATCCCTGAAATTCGGAGAAAACGCATAGTCCTGGGACGAATTTGGTTCCAACAGGATGGGGCAACTGCACACACAACCAATGATGTGATGGAATTCTTACAACGGAAGTTTCGTGGGAAGGCAATCTCACGTTTCGGGGATATCGCGTGGCCAGCACGCTCCCCTGATCTGAGCGGCTGTGACTTTTTTGTGGGGCTTCTTAAAATCTAGAGTTTACATAAGTAAGCCTCGCACATTGGGCGAACTAAAAGAGACCATAAAGCAAGAGATTGCCATCCTCACCCCTGAATTGCTAAGTAAGCTGTTTGACAGTTTTGGTGCGAGACTGGAAGAATGCTTATTCAAACAAGGACACCATTTGACGGGCGTAGTCTTTAAAACCTAAACTGGCAAATTTTGATGTTATTAGGTAGTTTTTTGTTAATGGCAATTAATGACAGCCTGTAATAACCAATAAAACCTATTGTACCCCTAATCATCTTTGAGTTATTCGTAATTTAAATTGTGTCGGTTTTTTTTTGCCGCACCCAGTATATATATATATATATATATATATATATATATATATATATATATAATATGCAGGGTGAGTCAGACCACCCGTCCAGCTATTGTAACGGGAGAAAGGTTTAACGTAGAAACGTCAAATAAAATTATGCCCCACTAATTTGCGTATAAAGAATCCATTAAAAATATTTTTATTGCGATTTATCTACAGGGTGGTCCAGAAATGAAGGTCATTAGTTCTATTCTCCAAATGTTCTTATGTGAACCTATAGCAAATTCATTTTAAAGGTCTTGTTAAAAGAAACATTTTGGTGGAAACAGAATTAAATTATCTCAATCCGTTTCAAAATGGCGGCCATTCTTGTGAAAATTTTCGATATTTACGGAAACCCCTGTATTTTCTAAACCATTAAATACTTTTCAGTTCTGATTCGAAATACTTAATCCTAGGTATAATTCAGCTTTACTACTATATGCCACATGACAATGTTTTGATAATATCCAATTTTAAGAGAAATTTTATTTTTTGAAAATTTTGGTAGCCCTGAAAATAAAAAAAAAATTTAAACCGCAACATATGCTAAAAGTCATATCATTTTAAAAATCTTCACAGTTCTCACAACTTTGTAACTTACACAAGTATTCTATCTTTTTTTAGTTTTTTAGTTATCGACAAAAAACTCTATTTTCCCATATAAAGTGCATGTTATTCATGCAGTACATAATACCAAAGGGTACACATAGACCGTTTGCTAGGGACATGCAAATAACATGGACTTTATATGGGAAAATAGAGTTTTTTGTCCACACTAAAAACTAAAAAGGATAGCATATTTGTGTAAGATACAAAGTTGTAGAAATTTTGATGGCCCTTAAAATGATATGCTTTTTGGCATATGTTGCTATTTGAAATTTTTGATTTTCAGGGCTACCAACATTTACAAAAATTAAATTTTTTCCGAAAATAGGATATTATCAAAACATTGCCATGTGACATATTATAGTAAAGCTGAGTTACCAAGGATTAAGGATTTCGAATCAGAACTGAAAAATATTTAATGGTTTAGAAAAAACAGGGTTTTCCGTAAATTTCGAAAATTTTCATAAAATTGGCCGCCATTTTGAAACGGATTGAGATAATTTAGTTCTGTTTCGCAATTTAGTGGGGAATAATTTTATTTGGCGTTTCTACGTTGAACCATTCTCCCGTTACAATAGGTGGTCTTTTGTGATGCGCAGCTTCCTACCACTTGATGCATCTCCCACGCCCATCACGCCATGCCACCTGGTGTGTGAGGAGCCTAACTCCACTTTACGTATTTTTCTGTTATTTATGAAGCACCATCTCAAAAATTATATATTATTTCTCAAAATTTATAAAATAAAACTAATTCAAACTTATAAGTATGATTGTTTAAAATAAATACCCCCGTTGCAGCAGACCTGCATACTCAGCGAATTTCAAATAAATAAAACACAACATATTTCAATCCAACATAGCGAGATTTGACATGTTTTTGTAAGCTCCATAAGAATAACATGGGGAATGAGTATGCAGGTTTGTTGCTACAGGCACGTTCAAACTAGTGGTTTAATTTAAATATTTAGTAAATCTTATCATATCAAGAAGAAGCCATACACCAAGTTTTATTAAGATATGTTTAGAAATAATGAAGATATAGAATTTTTTAAATTGCCCATAAGGATAACATGGGGAATGAGTATGGAGGTTTGCTGCCACAAAAATGGAAATTTTGGGGATTTTAGACCAAAATTCATTAAATCTCATCAAGATGAAGCCACAAACCATTTTTTATTAAGATATGCTCAGAAATAAGCGAGATATAGAATTTTACTTATTTCCCATAAGGTTAACATTGGGGACAACGTACTGTGTTTACCACTTACAATATCTCTGTAACTAATGGACATAGAGCAATAATTCAAATTACTAAATTGTTTGTTTTTTCAAGCTGAAGTCAATGGTGCTAACCAACATTTGATAATTTTTATTTTTCTATGTGCAAAATCCAAAGAAAACCCCATGTTTTGGGGGGTTTACCGCCCTTTACCCCCTTCCAGTGGTTTTTCGAACTCATCCGAATAATTACTACTTTACACCCCTGTGCCAAATTTCATTTCGATCGGACCATTTTTGCGAGCGCTATCGTGCTTACAGACACACACACACACACACACACACGCTCACACACACACACACACACACACACACATATATCTAGAAATTTGAACGAATGGCGATTTTTGCTTCTGGGGGCCCCCAGAAGCAAAAAAACGAAAAAACCATGATAAACGAAAAGTTATCATGGTCTTGGGCTTAGGGCTTACCATGAGACCTACGGTAATAGCTTCTTCCCTATAGGGGAAATTCGCTAAAACCATTATTATAACTAACGATTGTATTATGTATTATCTAGGAGAAATGTTTTAAAGCTCTAGAGTCACTACTGTTTCTCAAAAATAAAAGTTTACCAATCTATAATCTATCACTATTAAATACCAATAAAAGCAACACTCTCAATCTTAAAAACCACGATAAGTGTGCAACAATAATATTCTCTCCCTTAATTTAAGTTTAATTAACGGAACGTATGTAATTTGTAATTTTTTCGGCAATTTCAAGACAAACGAGGAGTTTACCTAGAAGATGAATTGCATAGATGAACTGGCAGAAAACGACACGGAGGATGTTAAATTCATGGACGTGGACGATGGTCTCGAGTTGCCCGATACCGTCGACTGGAGAAAGAAAGGGGCTGTGACTCCTGTCAAGAACCAGAAGCATTGTGGCTCTTGCTATGCCTTCGCTGCGGTAAGTGGCAGTAGTGTGATGTTTACCTTAGTGTGTGGTATAGACTAAAGGAAGATAAGAGTAGTGGCTCCTGTCAAGTACCTGCGCCAATGTGGCTCCTGCTATGCCTTCGCTGCGGTAAGTGGCAGTAGTGTGATGTTTACCTTAGTGTGTGGTATAGACTAAAGGAAGATAAGAGTAGTGGCTCCTGTCAAGTACCTGCGCCAATGTGGCTCCTGCTATGCCTTCGCTGCGGTAAGTGGCAGTAGTGTGATGTTTACCTTAGTGTGTGGTATAGACTAAAGGAAGATAAGAGTAGTGGCTCCTGTCAAGTACCTGCGCCAATGTGGCTCCTGCTGGGCCTTCGCTGCGGTAAGTGGCAGTAGTGTGATGTTTACCTTAGTGTGTGGTATAGACTAAAGGAAGATAAGAGTAGTGGCTCCTGTCAAGTACCTGCGCCAATGTGGCTCCTGCTGGGCCTTCGCTGAGGTAAGTGACAGTAGTGTGATGTTTACCTTAGTGTGTGGTATAGGCTAAAAGAAGATAAGAGTAGTGGCTCCTGTCAAGTACCTGCGCCAATGTGGCTCCTGCTGGGCCTTCGCTGAGGTAAGTGGCAGTAGTGTGATGTTTACCTTAGTGTGTGGTATAGACTAAAGGAAGATAAGAGTAGTGGCTCCTGTCAAGTACCTGCGCCAATGTGGCTCCTGCTGGGCCTTCGCTGAGGTAAGTGGCAGTAGTGTGATGTTTACCTTAGTGTGTGGTATAGACTAAAGGAAGATAAGAGTAGTGGCTCCTGTCAAGTACCTGCGCCAATGTGGCTCCTGCTGGGCCTTCGCTGAGGTAAGTGGCAGTAGTGTGGTGTTTACCTTAGTGTGTGGTATAGACTAAAGGAAGATAAGAGTAGTGGCTCCTGTCAAGTACCTGCGCCAATGTGGCTCCTGCTGGGCCTTCGCTGAGGTAAGTGGCAGTAGTGTGATGTTTACCTTAGTGTGTGGTATAGACTAAAGGAAGATAAGAGTAGTGGCTCCTGTCAAGTACCTGCGCCAATGTGGCTCCTGCTGGGCCTTCGCTGAGGTAAGTGGCAGTAGTGTGATGTTTACCTTAGTGTGTGGTATAGACTAAAGGAAGATAAGAGTAGTGGCTCCTGTCAAGTACCTGCGCCAATGTGGCTCCTGCTGGGCCTTCGCTGAGGTAAGTGGCAGTAGTGTGATGTTTACCTTAGTGTGTGGTATAGGCTAAAGGAAGATAAGAGTAGTGGCTCCTGTCAAGTACCTGCGCCAATGTGGCTCCTGCTGGGCCTTCGCTGAGGTAAGTGGCAGTAGTGTGATGTTTACCTTAGTGTGTGGTATAGACTAAAAGAAGATAAGAGTAGTGGCTCCTGTCAAGTACCTGCGCCAATGTGGCTCCTGCTGGGCCTTCGCTGAGGTAAGTGACAGTAGTGTGATGTTTACCTTAGTGTGTGGTATAGGCTAAAGGAAGATAAGAGTAGTGGCTCCTGTCAAGAACCAGGGCCAGTGCTAGTCCTGGTTCGGGACTACACTAGTCCTTATATGGGACGCGTCCTGAATCGGGACTAGTTAAAAACAAGCAGGCTTCTTGGTTAACTTTTAAAAATAAGTAGGCTTTTTGGATTATTTTTTAAAATAGGTAGGCTTCTTGAGAGATTTTTTTAAGCAGGGTATCCTGGATCGGGACTACCTATTCCAAGTTCGGGACTAACCTAGTCCTTGTGCGGTGCTAGTCCTAGTTCGGGACTACCTTAGTTTTAGCTCGGGATGCGACCTGGAATGGGACTATTCATACCCCCTCATACCCCTCATTGACGGTGAACCGGCACTTCTCTACTACTAGACTACAACATATCAAAATATTGGACAGATCGGACAAGAAAGACCAAAGTTAATATTATTGTCCATTTTTATAATTTTTATGACTTAAAATATATAGGACAATTAGGATTATTAGTGATATTTACACACACAGTAGCTTAAGTTAACAACATACCTAAGTTATTAAAAATCATTTAATAGAGAATAACATTAATTTTTAAAATAATTTTTGTAATTTTATAGTATAAAATAGGGTAGATAGGATTATTATAATCTAAGCATGCATAACATATCCAAATCTTAGAAAAATCCATGGACAAAAAAAAGTCAATGTGTTCGTGCTTTTTTTATAATTTTATGATTTAAAAGACATAGGGTATGTAGGATTATTATGTGCAGTTTACGCATACAGTTGCTAATCTTAACAACATACAAAATCATAGACAAATCTATCATACAAAAATTTGACTGGATAGCCGAGTGGATAAGGCGCTCACCTCATAACGAATGATTGAAAATCTCAGCGTCTTCAATTCGGGTACCCCATACGCCTATGAGGGGTAGACGAAGTTTCAACACGATCGGGGCAATTAATAACGGAGATACAGCTATTTACATAGCAAGTACATGGGGTATAAGTGAAAAGTACCGTCTGCCAACTAAATGTCACCCGTACAGTAGTACACATTAAGCAAGGCCTCGCGGAGGAGCAGCGGGGGGGGGCTTGTCAAGGCCATGACGGGGGGGAGCTGAAGGTCGTGACGGGGGGGGGGGAGCTCAAGGTCGTAGGGGGGAGCTTAAGGTCGCGGCGGGGGGGGTCACGTTCGGCTTCTAGGCTCCTCAGGAAGTGTAATGCTGGTACAGTACCGGCAAATTCCCTCTACTGGTTATGAATTAATGATGTTATCTAACATAAGGTCGCCGTTAGGTAGTAATAAGACTCGAGTTTAGACCCTTCCCGATTAAAACGTTCAAAAATGCCACTGGCGTTGAAATACACAAAATACCCCCGTTGCAGCAGACCTGCATACTCAGCGAATTTCAAATGCAAAACAACATATTTCAATCCTACATTGCGAGATTCAACATGTTTTTGTAAGCTCCATAAGAATAACATGGGCAATGAGTATGCAGGTTTGCTGCTACGGGTATATTAAAACTGGGTGGTTTTAATTCAATATTTAGTTGATCTGAACTAGAAGAAGCCATTTACCAAGTTTTATCAAGATATTTTGAGAAATAAGCGAGATATAGAATTTTCTTTATTTCCCATAAGGTTAACATTGGGACAACGTACTGTGTTTACCACTTTCAATATCTCGGAAACCAATGGACATAGAGCAGTGATTCAAAATACTAAATTGTTTGTTTTTTTGAGCTGAATTCAAAAATGCTAGCAAAAATTGGATAGTTTTTAATTTTCTATGTAAAAAACTCAAAAAAACCCATTTTCGGGGGGTTTACCCCCCTTTACCCCCCCCTTCCAGTGGTCAGATCGGGCTGGTTCACGAACTCGCCCCAGTGATTACCACTTTACACGTCTGTACCAAATTTCATTAAGATCAGATCATATTTACGGCCGCTATCGTGTTAACAGACATGTATATATATATATATATATATATATATATATATATATATATATACAGTGTGTTCATTTTTTTGTGCACACCATTGGGATCTCGTAAACTATAAGAGATACAAGAAAGGTTAAATTAGCAAAGTAATGCGTAGTAAAAAGACAAATAAAATGGTGGTGAGCAATTTAAAATATTCGACCAAACTCGTTCGCTACGATCAAAAAACCATTTTAGCCCCAAAACTAAAATTGCCCGTAACTCCCTTATTTTTTAAGGTGACTGTAAGTGGGGTCAAATTTACACGAAATTTTACGTAGAATATAAATATCCAGTCAAAAGTGTGATACCATTTATGGTTTTCTGAGAATAATGCTCAAGTTCAGAATTTTAAATACTAACATGAAAAATTTCATTTTTCATTGGAAAGATATTTTTTTGTAAATTAAAATGGGTTATAATGCACTGGGTTTATCATAAAAATGATAACTATGAAATCAGCTGATTTGTACCAAACAGCTGATTGACACGAAACAGCTGATTGGCAGCAAAAAGCTGTTTCACGGAAGCATCTTCATTTAAAACAACTGATTTATTTGTAAACTATCCTTTTACTGTTAATCAGCTGTTTCAAGCCAACCAGCTGTTATCTATTCATCAGCTGTTCCCTTTATCTTCTTGTTATTATGAATTTAATACGTTAAAATCTATTAAATATTTTAAATTAATGGTATGTTCAAGTTAATTCATTATTGTACATGATGATGGGCTATGATGAATTGGATTCATAACAAAAATAAGGAAAAGGGGAACAGCTGATTAATATTTAACGGCTGATTGACTAGAAACAGCTGATTAACAGTAAAAAGATAATTTACAAATAAATCAGTTGTTTTAAAAGGAGATGTTTATTTATCCCTAAAATAGCATTTTGCTGCCAATCAGCTGTTCCGAATCAATCAGCTGTTTAGTAAAAATCAGCTTTTTTTATAATTATCATTTTTATGATAAATCCAGTGCATTATAACCCATTTTGATTAAAAAAAAATATTTTCTCAGATTAAAAACACATTTGAAGAGGAAAATATCACATGTATGGTATTTTTGTAATTAGGAGAAAAATATCTTTCCAATGAAAAATGAAATTTTACATGTTAGTATTTAAAATTCTGAACTTGAGCATTATTCTCAGAAAACCATAAATGGTATCACACTTTTGACTGGATATTTAGATTCTACGTAAAATTTCGTGTAAATTTGACCCCACTTACAGTCTTAAACCTTAAAAAATAAGGGAGTTGTGGGCAATTTTAGTTTTGGGGCCAAAATGGTTTTTTGAGCGTAGCGAACGAGTTTGGTCGAATATTTTAAATTGCTCACCACCATTTTATTTGTCTTTTTATTACGCATTACTTTGCTAATTTAACCTTTCTTGTATCTCTTATAGTTTACAAGATCCCAATGGTGTGCATAAAAAAATGAACATACTGTATAGATAAAAATTCGAACGAATAGTGTTTTTTGCTTCTGGGGGCCCCAAAATGAAAAGTTAACATGGTCTCGGGCTTAGGTCTTACCATGAGACCTACGGTAATAGCTTATTCCTTTAAGGAAATTCGCTAAAAAAATCAATCAAGAAAAAAGTCTATGTAATTTTATCATTTAGAATATATTAGATTGGATTAATGTAAACCGTTTAAAGATGCACTAGTCTAGGACAATCACATATTAAAATTTGTTAGATGGATTAGTTAATAAGGACAAAAGTTTATATATATCACCCCATGTTTATAATTTTATACTTTAAAATATACAGGGTACATGCGATTAATAAATGCAGTTTACACATGTAGTTGCTGAGGTTAAATATCTAAATCTATTAATAAAGACTAAAGTTAGTATTTTTGTCTATTTTTTAATTTTATGATTTAAAAGATACAGAGCGAATAGGATTATTATGTGCTTTTACAAATACAGTAGCATAGGTTAACTACATACCCAAATTATAAACAGATCATGCAATAAACACCAAAGTAAATATTTTAGCCCATTTTTATAATTTATAGTTTCGAATATATAATTAAGTATATATAATTCATATATACCATTTACACATAAAATTTCTTAGGTCAACATCATATTCGAATATTAAACAAATCAGACAATAAATACCAGAGTTAATATTTGTTGGCATATTTTATAATGCTATATTTTAAAGTAATCATGGTAGTTAGGATATACCATATAACTGTTATATACCATTTACCAATATACTAGCTTAGTTAAACCACATACGCAAATATTGGACAGATAAAGTAATAAATAACAAAATTAATAATTTTGCTCATTTTGTACTATCATTTAAAACATACAGGGAGGATTTAATAAATATATGCTATTTACAAGTTAACTTGCTTAGCTTAACAACATATCCAAATATTAAACAAATCAGACAATAAAGACCAAAGTTAATATTTTTGGCCTATTTTAAAAGTTTATATTTAAAAATATTCGCGTTAGATAGAAATAATATATACCATTTACACATGCACTTGCTTAGGTTAACAACAAACCCACGTGTTGGACAGATCTGTTGATAGAGACAAAAGTTAGTATTTTTGTCTATTTTTATGATTTTATATTTCAAAAGACTTCGGGTGGTAAAAAGTGGTGTAAATACCTGCTTTAATAGTAATCCAATGGTAAACGTATTGCTACTAGTTTCAACGTCTACATGAAGTCATCTTCAGGCTTACAAGGATGGTTCATGTAGAAGAGGATGGTTCATCTATTATATGCTACTAGATGACTTCATGTAGAAGTCGAAACTAGTAGCATACGTCTATCATTGAATTACCATTAAAACAAGTATTTACACCACATTTAGGATTTATTGGTATCCGGAGGCTCAAATTCAAAAAATGAAACTTAGGGTGGATATGATTAGTGTAACAACACATCCAAATCGAGCAATAAAGATCAAAGGTAATTTTGTTGGCCAACTTTACAATTTTATATTTATAAACTCGCTTCGCTAGCTAGGGGCTCCGCCCCCAGACCCCTTGCTGGGATCCCCTTAAATTTCAATTCACAAAAGTTATTAAAATAGATTGGACTGAAGTATTGGATGAAATGTTACGTTGATGCTGAAATCAGTAGTTGCAACTCAGTTTACAAACATTAAATGATTAAATATAATGGATTTTGAGGAATGAGGTGTTAGAATTTACCATAAATTACAGGCCTAGCCTTCTTTAGGCAAAGTTAATCTCAAGGGTTGGGAAACCTGCCATATCTAGCGACTTTGGCTAGAATGGATGCTAAAAATTTTTAAAGTGTTAGAAAAAATAGAATATGGGGAAACATTGTTACAGAATGGCTTGAAAGTAATGTGTTCGAGTGTGTGTAGTGTGCTTGAAGTTAATGTGATTATTAGGCCTACGAAAATTCGTTTCTCATTAGATTATTAAAGTTTGATATTAGTAAATTGTAATTGCATTAATGCATAACGATTGTTATATTTTAATAGGTTTCTTATATTGCAGGGTAGATTTGCAGATAGTTCATTACGACTGTGTTTTGATGATGTTTAAATAAATTGTATATTTAGAAATAACGAAAATTGAATTCGTCATAAATGTTGTTACCGAAATGTGTATTTTTTTTGTAATTCAGGTTGTTGATTAATGAGATGTTTTTCTAAAATTGAATTTAATGTGAAGATTTTATATTTATAAATATACGGGGGGGGGGGGGGTTAAGAGTAACGTATACCATTTACAAATATACTCGCCTAGGTGGACAACACACCCAAATGATAAACGGGTTCAAGGTCAGGAACAGGAAAATGTGCAAAAACTGATCCCTATAAGAATAACATACGAAAAACCTGCCGATTTTGATGTCCCTCACCATTCTACCTCTACTAGCTTTACTCATAAATGCTCCTAGCCTGTGTGCTCCTAACGCTACTCGTCGACTCGCTCAGACTAATTGCTCCAGGCGAGTAGAACAGACGAGTAACAACTCACTCGTCTAACTCACCCGCCAACTCGACCATTGTAAATTCGCCTATTGTACATACTCACGAGCTTTGTTTGTACCGGTAGGTCGGTAGCTTGGAGGGCACAAACTTCCAAGAAGCTGACTTCACTCAGTGAACAGAACCTCGTGGACTGCAGTAAACGCGCGGGCAACCATGGCTGTAAAGGCGGTAGTCCAGAGAAATCCTTCCATTACATCTTAAATAACAAAGGCATCGATACTGAGGCCTTCTATCCCTACACCGGAAAGGTTAGTACACCTCATTGCACTTTGTCCTGTATCTAATTTTAACTTACCTGAAAAAAAACAGCTACCAATATGGCTTATTCATTTGCTTCTTAAATATTATCCATTGTGCTAGATTGGTAAAACAGTCGACTAGGGTTCTGAATTAATTATATCCCCAACACTAATTATGTGTTTTCATCGTCTGTTGATAGATCCCATTTAGGGGTTCGACTTAGGGTCTTCCACATTATGTGAGGTGGTGAGGGGATACTACGAGTAAATGTGATTCACTGTTTGTATTTGTAGAACGACAGCGAGTGCAAATACAACGCTAAGTACAAGGGTGCCACATGTCAAAAAATCATACGCTGCCATAGAGGCAACGAAAGTGATCTCAAATTTTTTGTGGCCAATAAAGGCCCAGCGGCGGTGGGCATCGAAGCTTGCTCTATGGCATTCCGGCACTACACGGCAGGTAAGAAATAATGTGCCGACCAAGGTGTTACTACATAAGTAATGGAAATTCCCTTTTGAACATGTAAGGGCGTGGTCTGGAATAACTTGTTTTCTTTTGTGAGGGTTCATTTAAATAAAGTCAAACGTCAGGGGTCTTTCCTACACTTTGGCTTAATTAATTAACTTCTGCAATCTATTTAATTAATTCTCAGCAAATGTTTTAATGCTGCCTATTTTTTACATACATACAACTCCATTTTATTTGTCGACTACATCAAACCAAAATCAAAGGACTACCGAATTACATTTTCTAGAAACTCCTAACTTACCTCCATCTCTAACATCTGGTATGGCTTGGCTTGCAGGTGTATACAAGGACCCGTGCTGGGGCGAAAATGATATAAAATGCGAAATGCACCACGCACTGGTGGTCGTCGGCTACGGTACTATGAAGCCGGGGGGCGACTACTGGCTGGTCAAGAACTCGTGGGGCCCCAAGTGGGGCATGAGTGGCTACATCATGATGGCTAGGAACAAGAACAATATGTGTGGAATCGCCAACAAGGCCCTTGGCTGCTTTGATTAATCTAAATAAATACAATATTCATCCAACCAAAATTCAGTTATTGTTTTGTAACTACTGGTAAACCAGTTGGTCGAAATCGAGCAAAACAATCAAATTCCTTTTTTCTGAAGGTTGTCAACGTCTTGCACGGAAAATAGCAGCAAGGTCTGTGGTAATTGCATTATTTTTTCGTCTTTCGTAATTTTTTTTTCTAAGATATTAATACAAACATTATTTTCTCATGACTGGTGACATATGTCTGCAATTGTTCTGCAGTTTTAAACGAACGGATTTAAACATTTACCTCCTAAACAAAGTTCAGTTTCCAGTATTCAATGTAATTCATAGTTTTTGTTGCCTACCTCCATCCGTCTATGTTTGGTTGTCGTCTTTACGTCAAACTGTACATTTATGCTTAATTTGGAATAGTGCTTTCTTCCGGTAATAAGGTAACTATTCTATTATGAAAATGTTTATATATATATGAACATTATATAGACCTCCCAATAGACTCATCGAGGTGAGACGCTGAGCTTACCATAACAAATGCAGAGTCGAATTATTTTAAATTTTCCAAGTAGTTTGAGATTTTTTTTGTCTATCGAGTGAAAGCGTTCTTCACAATAAGAGTCACGTGTAATTTTGCACAATTATGGAAGATAAATTTATTTGAAGATTTATTGTTTCAATTTGCTACAGTCCTGACATTTTCAGCTTCGCAAGAAACACATTAGTTTACCCAAGTGCCTGAAAGTAAAGGGCTAAACCTCTTATATGAGTCAATGTTCATATCAACACGATTTTGTTCGCGCACCGTTCCATTGGCGTTTCGTTGATACTCATGAGTTTTGCGTAAATACCCTCTTCGAATTCGTGGCATTATATTGTTGTTAAAAATACATTAAAATAACTTTAACATTACATACAAAAAATGTGATTTAGGTTAAGTTATGGATAAACTGAGTTTATGGGACATGATTACTACAACCACAGAACATCACTAAATTAAAAAAGAACTGGTAAAATCTGGTTTAATGTTTACATCATTCGTGGTCAGCACTTCACAGTTGAACAACATTAAAATCGTTAAGAACAATTAATTTACACCTTCAATTTTAAATAATTACCCACAAACACTTCACATTAACATTCACTATCAGTTCCAAGAAAATTGTATATTCTATCGAGTTTCTCAAGGTGTTTTTGTCATACATAAATTATTAGTTAAAATAATTATTCGGTTAGTTATTATTATTATAATATTTTTTGGGATAACAATAAAATAAATAAACTAAAACAAATAGTTATTTGAAAATCGACTGTAAATGTGTTTATAAAACACACATGATTTTAAATAGGTTGTTTTGGATAGGTAACGGCAATAATGAATTAATGTTTTCAAAAAAATTACACTTTGTTTCGTAAGATTTACATTATTATAATAAAACTTTCTGTAATTCAGAATCTATGGCTAAATATATGTCGTCTTAATCTTGAGCCGAACTGAAATGATTTTCTAAATCTCCTCATAAATAAATGTTTAGTTTCCCTCATTATATATATTCATTGGTTTTAGTTCCATTAATAACACATGGTTTTGCTGAAAATCTTTGTTTATTACACCTAAGTGTATGAGACACTTGCCTCGACTCCATGGGGGCTCCCCGGGGATTGAATCAAATTTAATTAAACTGTTTACAAACCCAGAACAATGTATCTTCGGTAGACTAGAAGGGGATATTTGGTGGTCGGGGGTCGTAGGTTGTGTGGGGTAATTATTCAAAGAACAAAGAAGTGATGGACCCTGAGGATTAGGAAAATGTCAAAAATTGCGTCTCTCGACTAAAAAATTAATAAGAAAAAATGCAATTTTTTTTTAAATTTAAGGATAGTTCAACTTTTGAGGCCTATTTAGGGGAAAAGTTGACAAGTGACCTCTGATACTCGGCAGTATCAGACCTGAGATCTCGGCAGTCAATAGGATTTTAATATAATCGTATGATTGACATACGTACGATGTGTGGGGTGATCCTAAACTGAGTTGATGTTTGAAAATTTCACACTTTGGTTCAATTTAGTTTTATTTAATAATTTTATATTTCAAACAACAAAATATAATTATTTCAGCAAGTAATAAAATACATCAGATTACTCTATCTTAAATACTTAATGAATCATCATAAATTAAAACATAATTAAAATCACCTAAATATTTCCCGACCAATAAAAAAAAATTAACATCAAACACTATTTACAAGATTATTGTTCATAGTAAGGAAACCTTCGCGTATCAGCTGTTTTAGTGGCAGGGGATTGTGTCTGAGGTTGTACAATATAGTACGTGTGGTCAGCGTAAATTTTCACCAAAACCTTGCACTTTTTGATACAGCTTAGCCACTTGGTATGTGTGTAGAAGATACCAGTAGAAGTAGTTTTGTCTGAAGAACCAACCTTTAATTCGTGTAGAACACCCCAATAAAATGTGGGCAGTAAAATTAATTAAAAAAAAGTATAAATCCTGTTTAGCGATTATTTATCTAAGATTGTTTATTAATTTCTATCGACGCGACGGATAAAGTATTTATTACGAAAAAAGTCAGAGCCTGAACTTTCGCCCTATGATAAACATGGTGCGACCAACAACTTCTTTTAGACCTTCAAAATGGATGGAAACATAGAATTATACTATTATGATCGATTATTCTAGGTCGAAAAATTAGTTATTTTCTTCGCTTTTATTCAGATTTCCCCTTAATAGTTTTTTTTACTCCATAAAATACAGAAAAAACTAGGCTAACTCGGAAAATGGCCTGTGCGTATATCTTTTTGAAGCCATTATTCCGATAATAGTTGACCAATTGCAATAAAATTTCTGTGCGTATAAGTTTCCGACCTAGAGAATATTATAAATTTAGCTATAGCCTTGTTGAGCCCTCTAAAATGCATTTTATTGAGGAATTTGAATTTCTCATGGAATTAAACTGAAAATTTCGTTTTCAAATAAACAATGAAAATAAATAACTTTAGAAAAAAAATGCTAAGCACAAAAAAGTTTTATTTTGAAATTATCTTTCAAACAAAAAAAGGTTCATCAAGATCTGAATACTATTAAAGGAGTTATAGAGCAATGTATCAATGTAATGGCAGCCATCTTTGATGGCTGATATGAGGGTGTTCTACACGAATTCATGGTTGGTTCTTTAGACAAAAATACTTCTACTGGTATCTTCTATACACTATGTATAGGACCTATATTTGTGCTGAGTATCAAGTCTATACTTTGTACCATTTCAAAATAGCGGGCGTTTCAATTTTTCAAAGCTTAATAAGTCAGAAAACTAATCAATAAAAGTTTTTCATTTAAAATGTTCTCAGGATTATTTTTAAAACAATTGTAGATTTCAATTTATTCCAAAGTGTTGAGGAGGGAGATTTCTTACAAATGTGTTAACAATTGTCCACTAGTCACAAGGTGTTCGCTAATTTCGATTTTTTTGGGGGACGGAAAGAGCCTAAGGGAGATGCTCTTTAAATCTGGTTCCAAACGACCGCCCAGTCTGACCAATGTATTGCTTGGGACAATCTGAGCAAATTAGCTTGTAAACCCCAGTTTGAAATGTACAATAGTTTTAAAAATAATACTGAGAACATTTTAAATGAAAAACTAAAGTATGGATGCAACGCTTTATTTAATCGAATTGATTTGATAATAGGTAGGAGTAGGGACAGGGATACAGACAAAGAAGCACAAAGTACAACA
This sequence comes from Flexamia atlantica, assembly GCA_035578135.1. Classification (NCBI taxonomy): domain Eukaryota; kingdom Metazoa; phylum Arthropoda; class Insecta; order Hemiptera; family Cicadellidae; genus Flexamia; species Flexamia atlantica. The sequence continues at coordinate 3,594,347 of JAQJVK010000019.1, forward strand.
GACCATTCATCATGACATCTTCCATCCAGCTTGTGTCCGAAGTCGGTGTTCACCTACCGGCACGCGTTGTAGTGCACTTTACTCGTTTTAGCGAATTTCCCCTATAGGGAAGAAGCTATTACCGTAGGTCTCATGGTAAGACCTAAGCTCGGGACCACTATAACTTTTCGTTTTGGGGCCCCCAAAAGCAAAAAACACTATTCGTTCGAATTTTTATATATATATATATATATATATCTATATATATATATATCTATATATATATATATCTATATATATATATATATCTATGTGTCTGTTAGCACGATAGCGGCCGCAAAAATGGTCCGATCTTTATGAAATTTGGTACGGACATGTAAAGTGGTAATCAATTGGACGAGTTCGTGAACCAGCCCGATCGGACCACCGGAAGGGGGGGTAAAGGGGGATAAACCCCTCCAAAAAAGGGTTTTTTGAGTTTTTTACATAGAAAAATAAAATTTATCAAATTTTTGTGGGCACCATTGAATTCAGCTCAAAAAAACAAATAATTTAGTATTTTGAATCACTGCTCTATGCCCATTGGTTACCGAGATATTGAAAGTGGTAAACACAGTACGTTGTCCCAATGTTAACCTTATGGGAAATAAGTAAAATTTTATATCTCGCTTATTTCTCAACATATCTTGATAAAACTTGGTAAATGGCTTCTTCTAGTTCAGATCTACTAAATATTGAATTAAAACCATCCAGTTTTAATATACCTGTAGCAGCAAATCTGCATACTCATTTCCCATGTTATTCTTATGGAGCTTAACAAAACATGTCAAATCTTGCTATGTTTGCTTGAAATACGTTGTTTTGCATTTGAAATTCGCTGAGTATGCAGGTCTGCTGCAACGGGGGTATTTTAAATGTTTAACTTATTCGTTACGTGTTATGTGTATGTGAATTATAACCTTTTGACAACGAACAACTGATGTTTGGATTACTGAAGTCGGACCCGATGATGACAATATATTTGTCAAAACCATGGTAGTCCAGATTTGATTGGATTTTTTGCAGCTGAAGACGGAGGAACGTAACCTATTTATAATTGTCTTATAAGCTTCGCAGGCTTAACAACATGAATAAGTCACGTAACAGTCAGAAGTAGAGTGATAAAAGATCCACTGTTCAATACCTTCAAATGTGACTGAGGTGAGTTCACGGGATGGAATCTCGTGGATGGAAACTCAAATGGAGGAGTTTTGTAAGCTGAACATCATTAATATTTTAACGACACCACCATTCATATCTCTAGCAATCGAGTTGCAGAGAACGCCACGGAGACAACCAGGAAATGTTTACTGGGGCATCTTGTAGAGTTACAGAAAAAGGAGGTAACGACTTCCACTGTATTAAGTAGATATTTGTTTTGCTACCGAATCACAATTCAATGCACAGATGAAGGGACTCCTGCAAGAAGAATGTTCGGCCGAGAACTCCGGAACAGATTAGATGTCTTCCGAGAAGATGATGCAAACCAGAGGAAGTTGGGTGAATACAAATTTATTTAAGACTTGGGGAGGAAGTGTTTGTAGGGTTTATCGAGGAGTAGGAACGATATCGATTGAAGTAACAGTTGAAGGGCAACTAAACGAAAAGGCGCTCATAGTGCGACCTAGTGGAGCAAAATTGTTACGGAGAAGACACGCGGACCAAATGATAGAGAGTTGATTGGAAGGGAGATATGTTGTGTATCTGTCGTAGCCACTTGCTGTAATCGGGCACTTCATGAAGTGCCCAACGCAGCCCGGACACTTCATGAAGTGCCCAAAGCAGCCCGGACACTTCATGAAGTGCCCAGCGCTCCTGGGCACATAGTGTAACTCGATTATTTCAATCAAAATTACAGCATGTGCCCAACGAAACTGGACACTTCATGAAGTGCCCAACGCAGTGTAACTCGATTATTTCAATCAAAATTACAGCATGTGCCTAACGAAACTGGACACTTCATGAAGTGCCCAACGCTCGTTGGACACATGCTGTAACTATCGAGGCATGTTGGGCAGTCGATTTAAAATCTTAGTAAATCCCAATCCCAAAAAAATCTTAGTAAATCTTTGGTAAATCCCAATGTTTATATTTTTCGTTGTGTCTGTGTTTAAGTAGCCAATGTTATTGTTTGCTACTAAACCTTTTAATTTTCTCAAATTTAAAAATTTTACTATTGATTTTATGTACAAACGCTTTTTGAAAATGTAATTAGTCTACATTATACTTCGATAATGAATTTTTTTGTTATAAGTTAAGTTCTAACTAAAATGAACAGTTAAAAATCACGTAGTTATTTTTCACAATAAAATAGACCCCTTTAATCTCTTTATTCTAATAAAACAAGAAGACTTATAGTTGATTTAAGGTTTCAAAAAATATCGTTTTCAAATTGTTGTAAAACTAAACAACAGTATAAAATGATAAGCAATGAGCTATTAAATAAAATAATAATGATATTTAAAAATCGAACTATGACAAATTTTTCCCCTGAACGAAAATTGTCACAAAGGAAGTTTGCCACAGACGACTCAGCCTACAATTGCTGGGCTATTCCAGGGTTCGCTGGCTCTCAGGGACACGCAGACACTCTGCTGATTCAGGTCCGGCTCATACAAATCAACAACAAAACAAGTGCAACGCACACGAGTCGTAATCACGGCCAAACCTGAAAGAGGGGGGGGGGGGGGGTGCACCTATCAGCGTGACCTAACTCGGGTTCACGTGGGTCTCCTCAAATCTCCCAAGGACCCAACCATCTACCCGAAGCAATACCGGAACACGCGAGGTATATCGCCCACAACGTCTTAATTTAAACTCGGGGCCTATAACCCACACGGACAAAAGTCTTACGCACGCTAGCGCCGCATTGCGCAAGTCAAACAAAAATATACAGTAATTAAAGTCTGTAATATTTATATGACTGACCTACTGTCCAGACTGTAAATATAAAAGCTACTGACTCTACTGATCGGATATACTGAAACTACTTAAGCCAAAACACGTTCCAGCTGGTCTCAAACTACCAAACTCAAACTACTCAAACTACCTAACATGTTGGCCACAGTAAAATTATTTTACTGAAACAAAAATTCTACCAGGTTGAATTGGCAAGAACAGAAATGTAAAAAATAATTCAGTTGACTGTTGATATAATTACATTCATTAATTAATCAATCAATTACAGTCGGACCTCTAATTGGCCACGTGCAACTTCTCCTGTTAAAACAGGTCTGACGCCGTCAGGCCTCTACAGCTATCAGTCACGTCTAAATAATCAAAAATAGATATTCACCAAAATATTCTATTCTGAACTTTGATTAGAACTTTTGACTTATTAAACTCTGATTTCAGTAATAATTAACCTTGCCTAGACGGCTCTCTAATTAATCATCCCCTACACCAGAACGTGTCTGGGCAGGGTCTCGAGACTATTAAAAGATTTAATATTTCAATTAAAATCTCTTTACTGAATCCGTCAGACCGTATTCACAAATAAATAATATTATTATTTAATAATAACAAAGTAAACGGTGTCACTCACCAAAGCGGGTCACACTACCCAACTCAATCCACTACCGTCGCACTCGACACCGCACGTACGCGCTTGTACACCACAACGACAATCCACAAGGCTCCGTTCCGCACTCGAGCTGAGGACGAACTGCCCTCTCCGGCCAGGGTCGTGGCCAACCCAGACGATAAGTCTTATCGCCGGGTCAGGGTGCAGCCACCACCGCTTGCAGCCAACCTGCGTCGCTGGGACAGGTCCGCCACCGCCGCTGCAACCTGTCCGTAACACAGCCACCGCTTGCTGCCCGCCCCGTCGTCGCTCACCAGCCGGCCGGCGACGAGATCACGTTGGTCTTACCCCCTCAAATAAAAATGACTCGTTACACCCCCCACCAACATCGGGGTGTAAAAAAAAGAAAAAGAAAAGAAAAAAAATCCTGGAACTTCCACTCAAAATTGAGGGAACTCGAAGGTTCTCCGCCCAATGGGCATCCCTTCGCCCGTGAGCCTGACTCGAATATTCCAAGAGGGGTCTCACCTGTAGACAATCCAAAACAAAACACAACCACAATTGAAAATAACAAACCACTATCCAGTGCAACCTAGTGAAGCTCTAAGAGTTTCAGGATCTAGGATGCACGGACCTTGAACTTTGATCCCATCTTTCTACATCTGCTTCTACCTCCACATTAACCACGGCTTGTATCGCCGGGTTCCTCGGGTAGTGCCCCTTTTCCACCGGGACCGCTCCCTCTTTTAGACACATGACATGCTCTAAAAGATGAGTACTCCCAGGCATACTCTCAAAATGAGGCAACTCAGCGTCCAGGAACTGCTTCAACTCTCGAGCCTGTTCCTCGGTCAAAGGTGAAAGTGGCTGACCTTCCACTATATCGACATCGACGGGGCCCCTACCCACGTCTGTCTTCGCAGCCATTCTGCTCGATGCTTCAACACCTGAAGTTAAATTGGGACCTGCATCCACAGGGCCTCCTAAGTGCTCATCACCAACGCTGACAACGTTCAAACAACCCTCATGGCCAGAACTCTCAGCACTCACGCCCATCTGGATAGCTTCTGCCTCAAAAGTCACCAGTCCCAACTCTCGGATAACGTCCACGCCCAGGACCAGATCAACCGTGAGAGTGGGAATGAACAAGGCATCTCCCGTCCACAACTTTCCTCCAACCTGCCCAGTCAGCCGAAACGACACTTCAGACTTCGACTTCGACCCATCAGCCATGCGCAAAGAGGTAGCTCGGTTCATATACTCCACCCCTTGACTACGCAGATGATCGGCGACCTTTCGCCCGACTAGATTAACGACCGATCCTGTATCCAGTAACGCCAAAAACACGCTGCCCATCAGCTCCACTTGGACAAAAGGCCTTATGTCCTCAGGCGTTCGGTCGTCGTCAACGCCTCCAACCAGAGTGTTTATTTTTTCGAGCCACTCGGTCCATTCTGCGGAGGTCGTTCGCTGCGGGCCTCTCTGCTCAGATGACCTCCTTCCGTCTGAGCCGGCGATCCGTTTCCCGCCCTGCAGCCGCATTGATCCACCGTCACGCCGGGTCTTCCGCAGCCGAAGCAGGTAACAACCCTAGGCTTCCTGCATCCTCGGGCAAAGTGACCCGTCTCTTGACACCTGAAGCAGCGCAGGCCCTCCTTCGACACACCATCTCTGCCGCTCTCTTGTACGGGCTTCCCCGCGCGGGGACTTCTTGACCAAGAACCCACGCGCTGCCCAGACTGCCTTGTCGAACTCTGCTGCTTCCCCTTGGGTTGATCCCGTCGCGACCCCTGGGGCTCCTTCTCGACCGCAGCTGTATCCAACTGCCGTTCACTCCTCTTTTTATGATTGTATGCGGTTTCTGGAACCAGCACTACATTCTGAGGAGGTGGAGGGCGAAAGCTCGCCTTGTCCCGCAGGTAGGCCTCATAGTCCTCGGCCCTCTCCAAAAGCTCGGCCAAAGTACCGCAATCTCTGCGCCTGACCATCAGCTTGTACTCGGGTCTCATGTTCGTGTAGATCAAGTCTAACTTCCCCTGCTCCGACAAGGTCCCACTGCGCCTAATCAACGTCGTGATGGCAATGACAAAATCTCTGAACGACTCATGCTCACCCTGCGTTCTCTTACGAATCTCCTCATCCAAGTACCTCCTATAACCAGGTGGGAAGAACTGGATCTCAAAAAGCCTCCGAAAAGATTCATAAGAATGCAGCAGGTCCTTGGTGTTCCTATACCAAAGCAAAGCCGAACCCTGCAGAAGCTCTGGCAGTGCCTTCAGCAGATCACCTGGAGTCAACGAGTACGAAGCCCTCAACTCGTCTAAACGCTCCAGGAAGGACACCGGATCTCGCTTGCCATCGAACTTCAAACCCCACTTCCGAACCATGTTGCAGAGCGTAGGACAATCACGTGTCTGCATTGCCGGTGCGGCGGGTCTACCCGTATCCAAGCCACGTGGTACATCCAAAGTGTTGGGGCGGAAGGGTCTCTCGTAGGGCCTCCGCTCAGGCGGCCCATCCAAGGTCTCGAAGTGGGAGGGTCTCTCATGAAGCTTCTGCTCTGAACTGACTGCGGCCGTTTGCTCGGGTCTAAACTGGGACCCAGAGTTATAAGGATGCGCAGTCGGCTCCTCAAAACCTGGCAAATTTTTGTTGAGTGGGGTACCTCTAGCCTGCTGTACCATCAAGGCTAGCGTCTCCTTCAGAGTGCGGGAATCGGCACTAGGTGGTAAACCCAGGATCTCCCTAACACTTTCCAACTCCTGCCCCAACTCAGAATAGCCAACCGCTCCTTCATCGGACGAAGTTTGAACAAAAATCTTCGGCAAGGGCTCTGAGATATTGGACACATCCAAACCCGCTGATGTAACCGGTTGGAACACTGGAGTGATATCTCCTGGCAGACTCGAAGGACTCGTACTCAAGTTCCACTGCTTCCTCCAAAACGTAGAAAATCTATGTCTCAGATCAGCCGAAGTTCCAGTCGTATCCAAGCCATATCGCTTCATCGTCGTGGTCAGCTCTGACTTCGAGAGGTCATAGATCCAACCTACTCGATGGTCTCGGGGTGGATTCCCCAAAGTCGAAGTCGCTGCCATGGTGTAAGCTACAGAAGTCACAGTACTCGTAGCCACAACCGACGAGATAGCTGGCCATGCGGGTGAAAAAGCCGGCCACAGAATGCCAGACGTGGTCACGGCCGGTCCGGGGTCTGTCCCAGAACTAGTCGTCACCACTGGTGTCGTAAGGGGCGTGCTCCCCATTCCCGACGTCGTAGTCGTGGAAAGAACCATTTTCACTCAACCAGACCAAAATCCAAAATCAAAACCCAAACAAAAATTCCAGAGTAGGCCACAAGTCACAAAAAAAATTCTAAGTCCCAAAAAGATTTAAAAGACAAAAAAAAAATCAAAGTCTCAAAAATAATCAAAGGACAAAAAATCTAAGGCCCAAACAATTTCCAATAACCACTGAAAACAATAATCAGGGTTCTATCTCACAACAACTCAAAAAGTCACGCTGTCACACTATCACCTAGTAAACCGGGTCTAAGACTCCAGGTCTCAGGTCTCAGGTCCACAGCACAAGTCCGCAGCACAACTGCCAAACAAAAATCTCCGGTTCGGGCGCCGTTTCTTAAGTCCCTGTTCACAGCGCCATTTCTTTATGACAAATTTTTCCCCTGAACGAAAATTGTCACAAAGGAAGTTTGCCACAGACGACTCAGCCTACAATTGCTGGGCTATTCCAGGGTTCGCTGGCTCTCAGGGACACGCAGACACTCTGCTGATTCAGGTCCGGCTCATACAAATCAACAACAAAACAAGTGCAACGCACACGAGTCGTAATCACGGCCAAACCTGAAAGAGGGGGGGGGGGTGCACCTATCAGCGTGACCTAACTCGGGTTCACGTGGGTCTCCTCAAATCTCCCAAGGACCCAACCATCTACCCGAAGCAATACCGGAACACGCGAGGTATATCGCCCACAACGTCTTAATTTAAACTCGGGGCCTATAACCCACACGGACAAAAGTCTTACGCACGCTAGCGCCGCATTGCGCAAGTCAAACAAAAATATACAGTAATTAAAGTCTGTAATATTTATATGACTGACCTACTGTCCAGACTGTAAATATAAAAGCTACTGACTCTACTTATCGGATATACTGAAACTACTTAAGCCAAAACACGTTCCAGCTGGTCTCAAACTACCAAACTCAAACTACTCAAACTACCTAACATGTTGGCCACAGTAAAATTATTTTACTGAAACAAAAATTCTACCAGGTTGAATTGGCAAGAACAGAAATGTAAAAAATAATTCAGTTGACTGTTGATATAATTACATTCATTAATTAATCAATCAATTACAGTCGGACCTCTAATTGGCCACGTGCAACTTCTCCTGTTAAAACAGGTCTGACGCCGTCAGGCCTCTACAGCTATCAGTCACGTCTAAATAATCAAAAATAGATATTCACCAAAATATTCTATTCTGAACTTTGATTAGAACTTTTGACTTATTAAACTCTGATTTCAGTAATAATTAACCTTGCCTAGACGGCTCTCTAATTAATCATCCCCTACACCAGAACGTGTCTGGGCAGGGTCTCGAGACTATTAAAAGATTTAATATTTCAATTAAAATCTCTTTACTGAATCCGTCAGACCGTATTCACAAATAAATAATATTATTATTTAATAATAACAAAGTAAACGGTGTCACTCACCAAAGCGGGTCACACTACCCAACTCAATCCACAACCGTCGAACTCGACACTACTCGTACGCACTCGTACACCACAACGAAAAACCGCTCGACCCGTACCGTACACGATCTCAGGACGAACTGCCCTCCCCGGCCAGGGTCGTGGCTAACCCAGGCGATAAGCCTTATCGCCGGGTCAGGGTGCAGCCACCACCGCTTGCAGCCAACCTGCGTCGCTGGGACAGGTCCGCCACCGCCGCTGCAACCTGTCCGTAACACAGCCACCGCTTGCTGCCCGCCCCGTCGTCGCTCACCAGCCGGCCGGCGACGAGATCATGTTGGTCTTACCCCCTCAAATAAAAATGACTCGTTACAGAACGTTTTGTAGCAGCCCCTTACTTCTGAATTACGTTTAACATTCCTTTAGACAAATTATTCATATGAATTTCCAACTATTTCACTTAATAATGTAAGCCTAGATTTTTAAGCTACGTTATATCATCAGGGATATAATGAAAGATTTAAAGTATATTACTGAAAAGCTGTTAAGTAAACAGGGTACTCCATATACATTTTTTATTGTTCTATAAACAAATAAAAAGGCTTGATTTAATGATATTATGTTAATTCTTTAATACTAACTTAAAATAACATCTTTAACGAAAATTGACGTTAATGCTGATAACATTAAAAAAAACATACGAAATAGTAAAACTCTATATAAATTAGGTGTTTTCATTTTTGATAAGAAAGAAGAAACTTAAAACTTTGTTTTTTTTTATCTTTTCAATACTCATATGGCACTTTCTTATGTCTTTTTTACCTTGTCAAATTTTGATTTATTTTAAGTTTTATTAAGGGTTAATAAGTAAGAAGTTAATAAATTAAAACATTGAAAAAATAGGTTAATGTTAATGTTTATGTGTTATGTCCAGCGACAACCATGCTGAACAACATAGTACGAGAAGACGGATTACACGAGGCGCGACGTGAAGCCTACATTTTTTGCTTCTAGTCCCATGCATGGAAAAAACAAACTAGATAAAAAAAATACAAATATGGTATCAAATTAAAGGTCTGAATCTCAGAATTACTATAGTACCAAATATAAATGGTTTACAGGCAGTTTACACATCGTAAACACAGATGGCGTAGAAGCGTGTCCTGACATTTTTAAGAGAAGTTGCCGCCACGGAATGCACCAGTAACGTTCCTATGATGTGTAAACTGCTACTAAACCATTTTATAATTGGCACTATAGTGATTGTGAGATTCAGACCTTTAATTTGATACCACATTTGTATTTTTGTAGTCGACTATATTTTTGTAGAGAGCAGTTCAGAATAGACTTTGTTTTTATGCAGGGGCCGCACGGATAAACTCTCTCACAAAAACTAAGTTATCAACCAAAGTATGGCAGCTATTTTTTTCTTCAAAATATATGACTAAGCAATATAACTTTTTAGCAACAATTTCCATCATTTTTTAGTTTACCTGATCAAAAAACAATAAAAAATGTAGCAGCCGACTACTTTTTTCATGTCAAGTTTTTAATTGAAATAAAAGCTTATGAACTTTTTCAATTTTAAATATACATTTTTTTAAATATGATTGATACTATTACCGTTTAAAACTAAAGGACTCTTCATATGCAAAATTTCAACCCTAAGCCTCTTTGCTAAATGGTATAAAATACGAGTTATTTGAAACGGGAGCACTGCCAGATTACGCGGTTTTAAACGCCGTTTTATGTTTCTAATATTCCGTCTATTTGTACTATGTGGTCACTGGTTACGACACATATAAATATGATAGGTAGGCCTAAAATATTTCATGTTTTTTTTAAATTTAATTAGAGCATAAATTTTAAACGAACGGAATTGTCTGGTTTATGTTTTTTGGAGTTGTTTTGGCTACACATAATTATCAATATTATTATTAGTGTTATTTAAACAATAAAAGATTTAAAATCAGTTTGTTGTTTCAACAATGATAATAATATTAATAATGATGTGTATCCAAAATTAAATGGAGAAACCATCATAAACATACAGGCAAGAATTGTCTGGTTTAGTGCTAGACAATCTTATTCTGTTTTACAAAATTCTTTAAAAATGTTCTCATTTTATGTAGTAAATATGATACATCGGATACTATCACAGAAAAAAAGCAACGTAAACAGCAGTTTTATGTGTTTACATAAGTGCCCAGGATCTGAGCTGGACACATAGTGTAATAGAAATAATTACAGCAAGTGCCCAACGAGCACTGGGCACTTCATGAAGTGCCCAGTTTTCTTGGTCACATACTGTAATTCTGAACCAAACCGTTCAATTTCACTAGTGCCCAGGCAAGCTGGGCACTTCATGAAGTGCCCGGTTAGCGCTGGACACTTCATGAAGTGCCCAATTACAGCATGTAGCTACGACATATCTGCTGGTTTCAAATCACCTTTTTATAGTCAGCTGAAAGTTTTGCTTTGTTTAAAGTGATATACAGGGTTGGGGAAAAGTCTAGAATATATAAAATAACTTTTAAATTAATTTGCAGAAAGTGATGAAACTTTACAGTTGTGTATTTAGTACAAATAGGAATATTTTGGCGAATTTTCTCAGTTTTTTGCACGATGAGGGGACGGCCCACGCTGGAAGTCTTGAAATCCTTAAATGTAAGCATACCTCGAGTTATACCTAATTTAAAGGCCTTAATTAGTAGATCATAACAGCGCAAACCGCGCCTCAAAAGGTTGATCTAATCAGAAGTTACAGCTCCTCAAAGATTTTAATTTTAGATTTGATAAATGGCCAACATTAAAATCTTTGAGGAGCTGTAACTTCTGATTAGATCAACCTTTTGAGGCGCGGTTTGCGCTGTTGTCCATCTAATAATTAAGACCTTTAAAATGAGGTATAACTCGAGCTTATATTTATATGCTTATATTTATAAATTTCAAGACTTCCAGTGTGGGCTGTCGTATCAACGTGCAAAAACTGAGAAAATACGCCAAAATATTCCTATTTGTACTCGATACACAAGTGTAAAGTTTCATCACTTTCTGCAAAATAAGATAAAAGTTATTTTATATATTCCAGACTTTTGCCCAACCCTGTACGTTTTGTTGTAATTGACTAGTTCCTGAAATTGAATAAATTTCCTGAAATATGAATACGGATTCTATCAAGGTGTACTTTACACCGAATTAGGAGAGTTTTCATTCTGCTTCACATAAATAGGGCAATTTTACTACAATCATTTCTCCTTTCATTCCAAGGAGAACGTACGTATTCATCAAGACGCACAAGAACATTTGTACAAATTTGAACATTTGTATTCAAAAGCTAATGCAAGACTGATGTGGTTTATTGAGTGGAAAAGTGATAGGAAATTTATGAGTTATTCTTGACAATTGTGATTCGGAATGGCGGCGCTCTCTCAGAAAATTGGTCCACCCGCCGCGCGACTCGTCCTCTACTCTACTGAATTGGCTGCTCGTGTATGGCAAATTGCAATGAAGAACGTGTTCGGCCCTGGAAATCATATTGTCTATTCTATTGCGAATCATTTCCATAACATTTGGGAATATTCTATTGGAAAATGATCTTCAATCCTGTCTTTGTTAGCGAGCAACGGAACAATAAGTTTCTCACATCGATTCTATTCGGAAAATTTAAAATAAGAGTTTTATTTTAACTTCGAGTATACAATTTATTTTCCAAATTATTTTACATTTTACAAGCTAAATTAGTCGATAATAAAACCTTAATTTTACACCTCATCATTAAGTTTACACATTGTTTGTTCGATTAGTTATAAAAGGAAAATACGACCACATTCTTTGATTCATAAATCATAAATATCATTAAATGAATTTCTACAATTTTATTCCTTTAGTCTTCCAAAAATTCTTTACAGTACAAAACGCACCAAACTATGTTTTTACGCAGGAAATTTTGTCATGTAACTATCTCCTTAAACAATATTTTTTAATATGAAGGATTTGTCTATTGTCAACAACACTAGTTAATAATATTTTATGGACAGTACATAAGGCTGTATATCCAGGCAGCGCGCTCGTGACAATACAGCACGTTTTACGCCTCCATTTTTCACCATACGTGATCAGAATATGCCAAACGAGATCTATGGAGCCCTTAGTTCTTTATTCATTTTCTTAAATAAAGCATATGAATACGTTCACGACAGACTTTGATATGTAAACTGTGTCTAACATTGAAATATACTACAATATAATCTTTACTTCTAATGTTGTTGTTGTTGTTGTTGTTGTTGTTGTTGTTACTTAGGTACAGTAGATGTGTTCTTGTTTAAAACATTTTGTATTGTTTAATTACACTATTTGCTGAATGATTTTGTCTTTTTATTACAACTTTGTTTTACTATGAGAGTAAGAGATATTTGCAAACAAATAGAATGATAACGAACAATAACGTGAACTTACTAAAAAGATAAGACGAATTTGAAAAATAGGAACTCGCAATTTTGCCATTTACTTGAAAACTACCAATTGAATTAAGTAATCTCAAAGTTTAAGGAGGGGGGCTGCATACACTAGTAAGACAATACGTTGATTTATATTCCTCAGTGGAAAATTATCCAAGGTTTAAGGTGAGATATAATGTTTACTAAATTAATTTTAGCCATTTTTATAACAGTACGTTTCAAATATCGCAACTATTTGTATAAAAAAATCGTTCACTCTATATTGCTCAATAGTCATCATGTTTTTGTTATCGATATAAAATAATAGTGATCGAGTCCTATGTTTATGATTATGATCTCGTAACGGTTAAACATTGTTGAACGGTTGAACTGAAACACTGGTCTCTGTGGCTCACAGATATTGGCGGGTTTTAGGCCGCTCGGATGGTGAAATTCTATATGAAGCTTTGCCGCTCACACTCATCAATTACTGGCTTTACAACGTTGACTCATTCTGATCATTTAATGAACACTAACCTCATTGTGAGTTCTCATTTCAAAGCGAGCGGTTGCGGTAGTTTATTGGACATTCCATTGACCCAACACCTAAACAATTGTTGTTATAATGTTTTTTCGATTATTGTGTGATAAAATCTGTTTAGTTATTTCAATATTTTTATCGGGCATTAAATGTTAAATGAGAAAGCTACTTTCCGTCAAGTAACACACATTCTTCAACGTAAAAAGCTATTTACCATCAAGTAAATACATTATCCACTGAGTAAAAATCCTTTAGAAATTAAATATTCCGATAGCCAACTAAGATAAAAGTAGGCAATCCGACATTTAGTCAATATGAGTTTCCCGGAGAAAGTTTACCATTCAGGCATGTGTTTTACATGGCAGTTGTACAGCATCAGTTGAAAATGCATAATGTGGCGGTGACATCATACCTGCTGAACACTCCTTACACCGAGTAGAAACGGCCAACAGAATAGACTCGTCTTCTGCGTCCCTCTTGCATGCATGCATCTCGAAGTGTGGACACTGTCTTTTCATACATGGCTCGTGTTCGGAATGATGTGAACACTTCACGGACCTTAATTAGGATGGGGTAAACACTATATTTTCTCACTTACTTTATGTCTCTTTGAAACAAATCCGGAAATTGTCTCGTTCGTTTGATTTTAATACTTCAGACATCAAATTACACGATTTAGTATTTCCGAAAATTTCAATAGTTTGTTTAATAACGCGGGTTTCAATCGATACTTATATAATTTTGATAGAGATGAAAGTGTTCAAATATTTGTGTCCGGACTGAATTTCAAGTCAAGTGTTTTCAAGGTAGTGCTGAAACAGAATTTACTATTTTTCAAACTACCAACCCATTTAGAACCACAATATATTAAGATACGATTTAATAACTGTATAGTAATCTTTTTTCATTGCCATAATTAAGTCATGTTTGAGGCTGACCAAAACATTAATTTTTTTTTTATTAACTTAATAAAGTTCTCAAATATCTGCTGGTAAATCGCAGGAAAATAATGAATCTAAACTGAAAATATTTTAACTACAGCCTTATACACTGTAATCATAGGACCTAAAATCATATAAGACAATTAACAAAATTTTAATTATTTTAAGAAAACCCAAATAATAACCGTACCCAATATTTTACTGTTGATTGTAAGAGTTCTCAGAAAAAGTATTATGTAGCGCATTTTATTAACATTCAAAAGCTCTGACACTCCCGAATTAAATCAAAGCACTCAGTGGCTTACCCATGTTTGCAGGTATTTGGCTTGTTCAGTGATGGCGCTTATCGTTCACGCATCAATTGCGAGGCTTGGAACGTTAAACGCTATCCTATTATAACTGGAGTGGAATAGCCCATAAGATCAATATTAATTTTAGCATTAGGCTCAAGACTCCACATTAAAATCTATGAAAATTGCAAAAATTAACGAAACAATTTTTTCCTAGTTTTGTACCTAGTACTTTCCTGAACAATTTTATATATGATAAGTATACGGAAAATGCTCATAGCTTGTTTATTTTATCTATAAACGAAACGCTAACACTTAGTTGAAGCCATGGTGTATCTTACACTATGGTTGAAGCTAGCAGCAGATATATATTCTCTACTAACTAACAGTGTCTCTTTCTCGGCTGTTTTCCAAAATTTTGGTTTTCATGCTGAGGAATTCCTTATTTCTTCCTTTATATTAAAATTAAATTATCAACTTAACATTTTACTTCAAGTTTTTATTTTGACAAATTCAAACATAAACAAAAACAACAAAAACAACAACCATCTGATTCAAACTAAAAAAACACCTGATGAATATATTACATTTCTCCCCCCTTTAATTTTACAAGTCCTTGGGACAAACTTTACTTAAATGACCAGTTTTGGAGCATAAGTTACACTTATACGAACGATATATATCGTATACTTATACGATATATACAGTGGCTTATGATTACTTTTACCGCATATATTACATCTCCCTTTACTATGGAATTGATTATAACAAACTGGATCAGAATATACTGGTGCTTCCTGAGTATTCCTATAAACTGAACTTGCAGAACTTCTACTGATATCATATTGGTAGTCAGCTGCCTCTTTTGACAAAGCTATCTTAACGGCCTGGTCCAGATTTAAGATTGTTGGGTCTTCCTCAAATAATCGATCCCTAATCTTACCGTGATCCATACCAATAACAAATCCGTCTAAAATACGTCCCTCTAAATCTTGAGAAAACTTGCATACACCTGCCAGTGATTTAATTCTGGCAAGCCATTCATTTATAGATTCGTTCTGTTCACGAGAAGCGTTGTAAAATTTATACCGACAAGCAAACAAAGATATAGCAGGGGTAAAATACTTGTCGAATAGACTTATTAAATCCTGATAATCAACATCTTCAGGAGCCCTAGGCACAACCAAATTACAAATTAATTGATAAGCCTCTTCAGTTAAACTGTTTAAAAAGAATGCACGCTTTTTTCCATCTACCTTAATGCCATTAAGCAGGAAAAAATTCTCTATCCTAGGCTTAAATAGTTTCCAGTTACCATTAATCTCAAATTCATGTAACTTCCCAATATAACTGGAAGATTCAGCCATACTTAAAAAAAAACTATCAATGTGGGTTCTTATTTTTCGTCGCCATGTGGAATTCCTTATTTCTTCCTTTATATTAAAATTAAATTATCAACTTAACATTTTACTTCAAGTTTTTATTTTGACAAATTCAAACATAAACAAAAAAAACAAAAACAACAACCAACTGATTCAAACTAGAAAAACACCAGATGAATATATTACACATGCGTTTTCATTTTTTGTGGCGGACATAATGCAAAATGTATTTAAGATAGCCTTATATTTTTTTTTATCTTGAAGAGGACATTTCATTGTGCAACCTGTAGTATGTATTAACATTGGTTCCTTAAAAAAATCGTTTTAACTGACAAAAAATGTTTGTAAAGATATTGTATGCGAAATGTAAATAATTTTTGATAACAGAATTATCTTACATAATTTTTATATATACATACTAGAGAATATCCTCTTCAAAATAAAAAAATTATTATGAAGCTATCTCAAACACAACTTGAGTTATGTCTCCCACAGTGAATCCTAATTTTTCCCCTAAAACATAACCCCAAGTGGGGAGAGGGGGGGCCAAAGATTATGCATAAAGTTGCCCATAACTTACACACATATATAAAAAATAATTAATTTTGCATTAGAAATAAAATAAAATTTTTTTGGGGGGGAGTGCTCTTTTGAGAGTGACTGGGAATCAACGTTTAGCTCAATCAACTTTTCAGTACGATCATGAGTTTGTTACCAGGCCGATAATGCCAATTTGTCGGAAGGTCTCGGTAAATTATGTAATTTTTTGACGATATTTCTGAGTTTAGTAGAACCTAAAAGGTAAACATCAAGATGAATATACAAAAATTGGGTTTGTTCTATTCATCTTGGGTAAACATGTTTAGGTGGTCTTGGCACTATGTTACTGTTAATTCCAAGGAGACAAGGACTTCACGTGTATTTTTTAATATTATTAGCTGATAGTAACTGTAAACCATGTTCACCAATATTTCTTTGATTAAAACATTTAGGCCGCAACCTTGGATCCGCCATATTAAATGAAAAACGATGTTCTCAAAAGTAAAGGTGGTGTTGTACCCGTCATTTCCAATTCATTTTCAATGCAGGTTACTATTCTGCAACCCCAAAATGAAAAAGGTTTCATTAATTTAGGTATCAAGAATTTTTCTAATCTACGAATTTTCGTTGTTAAGAAACTAGATTCTATACACTAAGTTATCCTAAGTTTTTTTTAAGGTTTTTCAAAGTAATTATTGAAATAAAAACACGCTAAAGTGGATCAAAAACGAATCTAGAATCTAGAGTCTTTGTAAAAGTAAATTTGAAAACTCAAAAGCTTTGTCAGCAAAGACGAGCCGCGATGGCATACATTATTTATTTATCTCGTGCCACTGAGGTGGCCCGCAGCAGTGGCCGCCACACAGCAGGCTGGGTAATTTGCTGTGCGGCGCCCTCCGAGGCCGCAGCTTCTCTGAATTTAATCGAACCACTTAATTAGGTCCAAACCAATCTACTTGAAACCTCGGGGTGAAAACTGCTTCAGAATTGAAGCATTTATTTGAGTTTTGATGAAGGAAATTATAAAGATATTCTGTCAATTAAATGAAACTGAAAAACAGTTTAAATTACTGTGATGTCCGTTCAAAATAATTGCTGGAAAAATTGTTTAATAGCATTACCATTTTCGGCATTATTTTAATACCATTTGTTTTGTTCAAATACGTTTTATTCATCATACAGACCCAGAAATATCTGTTTTCTGTTCCTTTTTGTTGGCTCGAAAGTTACCCGTTGCCGTCCTAGTCCGGGAAAAACATTTTAAACCGGCAAAACGGAAGTAAACAATCAGCTGATTTGCTGCAAACCGACGTTTATTGCACGTTTATTGGTTATTATTTAAAGAAATGTAGTGGCAGCACTGGCAGCAGGAGCAAATGTTTGTTCTGTTGGATATAGGTTAGGTTTGAAGGATTGAGAAACGTATTAGTTTATACAAGAACTACGT
This sequence comes from Flexamia atlantica, assembly GCA_035578135.1. Classification (NCBI taxonomy): domain Eukaryota; kingdom Metazoa; phylum Arthropoda; class Insecta; order Hemiptera; family Cicadellidae; genus Flexamia; species Flexamia atlantica. The sequence continues at coordinate 3,612,179 of JAQJVK010000019.1, forward strand.
TATGATTGAAAGTATGTTTTTACGGAGTAATACGATGAAAAGTATCGTACGTTACACGGCCGGAAAGTTTTACGGTACTCGCATGACAATCCCACATTCGCTTTCGCTCGGGCGGGAACTATCATGTTCGTCCGGCAAAGGGTAACTTTCGAGCCAACAAAAAGAAACAGAAAATATATGTTTCTGAGTCAGAATGATGAAAAGTCATTTAAAACGCTATGCCTAAATCATGGTCAGCATCGCATAAGCCTCCAACACGGATGGCAAAAGAATATCGATATTTTACTTCCGATATATCGCAAAAAGCATATCGATATTTTTTCGATATTATTCGGGTATCGATATTTCTTTCCCTATACATTGACATAGAGACTGAAGAAAACAGGGTGTTGACAACTTTGGAAGAAGTTAGTATTTATTGAGGTTGTTTTAATGGTCTCATTTCTAAACGAGATTCATAAATTAGTATTAATCTGTAAAACTAATATCACTAATATTTTCCAAAGTAAGAGTGTGTGTAATAAAATAAAATTTGTTTGTGTCTTGTTAGTAGTAGTTTGTAACTAGTACTTGTAAAACCTGTTTTGTAATAAGGTTAAGTTTTTCAGATCGAAATCTCTGGGAAAAAACATGGAGTTGCGTGGTGGCAAACCCTGTTTCTGATAGTTCAATCCCTCTTTGAAATTGCAATATTTTCACATTTTTCTCCAGAAATAATATTTTCCGATAAATCATTAAATCGGGATTTGTCTCCCGATATATCGCATGTATCGATAGTAAAGGTTTCGATACAGCGGAAAAGCGATATATCGATATAAAAATAACATTAGCTTCTATCCTAACCCTCCGATCAGTATGCGGAGTAACCAGCCGTACTCGAGTGTTAAATCATAAAGCGCCTGCGATACACGCGAACTCACTCACCGCCGCTCTCCGCGATATTTACGGCCGCAGTAAATTATTCCACTCTTTCTCGCAACATAAAACATGTTTATAACTGGGGCGTTGAACATTCAGGTAGGGTGTCTACGTGAGCGTGTTCAGTCGTACTGTTCATGCATTCTAAACTTAATGTTTGCTTGAGATTACAGCTGAGATCACTGATTGAAAAACGTTTTTGAACGGCATTAAACGGTATTAAATTAAATGTTTTAAATTTAGGTTTTGTCTTTGTCTCCCTTTCTGCAAGAATTCAATATTCTGATAGACTGTTAAATTCTGGTAAGTAAATAAAATTCTTGAATGAGGTGTTAGGTTTGGAAACAACTATTTGTTTTTTTTTTATATTGGTTTTAAATCACCTAAATCGATATTTTTGAGGGATGGATGATTCAATTCGTTACACTTATCAGACTATTATTGAAAAAAGAGAAATAATTATGAAATTTTTAGTACACCTTATAGCTTTTACTAGATAGAATGTTGATGTAACAACACAATTTAGCGAGTCCCATTGACAAATGACACAATCGAAATGCCATAGTGCTGAAATGATGGGGTAATCAGAACGAGTTTAACGCGTTGAGCCACGTAATTGATGTGGTGAACGATAAGCCCTCTGTATAGAATTCACCACTGAACAAGCAAATACCTGCCAATATGGGTAAGCCACAGAGTGTTTTGATTTAATTCGAGAGTTTAACAGATTTTGAATGCCAATGGAAAAGCGCTAGTTGTGACGATTACGTCACAGCAACTGTTAGCTCTAGCGATCAAATAATTAACTGGAAACATCGAGGACGGGACGTGCCTCTAGTAGGGGAAGGGAAGGCAAACGGGACGATCAGGAATCTTTTATTGTCATTGCCTACGTACAATAGCATGGGAAAATCGTCATGAAAATTCTAAAAACATTAAAACATAGTAAAATAGTAAACAAAACATTAAACATGTAACAAACAACTACAACTATAGCACTTGGAATCTGTGGGGAGTAGCTGTATTAATTGGATTATTGCTAGTGGCTCTGTACTACATATTCTGTTCACGCATGCAAGTCAAGGGATCCTGAAAGCGACAAAGTTCCTATGGTCATCAGATAGAAGTCCAGCATCATCTTTACAGCCGACTGTCATCAATCGGCGGACAGTCCGTTCTATATTGAAAAAGAAGAAGAAGAAGACAACATATTAATTACAACATATATTTTTTTACAGAAAAAATACAATGATTGAATAAGCGTAAAACATTGGTCATATAGACCGTCTGTTTCGGTTGCCACCATCGTAGTTCAGTCCAGACTCGACTCAAAATATATTTTCACTCCTCAAAAATCACCAATTCAAAATCATTTACACACTAAAAAAAGTATATAAATTTGATTAAAAATTAAAAGATTAAAAGTACACAATCTAATGAAATAATATAATGTAAATTCATTTATTCCAGACATGTAGTCTTAATAATCTACTTAATATTTTTTTGCCAAGGTCCATCTATACTTCCATGCGGATTTAAGAAAATTCCCCGACCCCTGCCAATCCCTCCCATTTAGGAAACTTAAATAGTCATCACACTCTAAAGTAGATTTACCCAAATATTTTTTTCTAATTTGTTTAAGAATAGGACACCTAGCCACGAAATGATAAACTGTCTCATCTTCCCGTAAATTACAAAGTGAATCACTGAGCCACGGTCTGTAATTTCAATAAATTATTTCACCATTTGGTCATTTGATTAACCAACCAATACAATTTACATATAAAGTATTTTTAAAAAATCCCTGTTCCCTAAGTCAAATTCCGTTCCATATTGAATCGATGGATTGAAATGTATTCAATTTACAGGTGAGAGGCAACAGGGTCTTGGAAGAAATTAATTAGCTTTAATGAAATTAATATTCGTAATTTCTAAAAATCTCTTAACTATAGCCACCACTCTCGCGGGGCGCCAGCTTGTTCCTGATTTCATTTTTTTATTCAATCCATGTGTACAGTTTATGCTATTAGCTTCTATGAACTATAATTAAGACTTCTTAGATAAAAATTACCTTATAACTGGTGTAGAAATAAAGTAAATGAACACATTTTCATTTATTTATTTACTTACTAAGGGCCTATTATTCACTATCAAATAAAAAAATAAATTAAAATCATTATTCACTAAAATATTGTGAAAAAGTCAAAGTAAGAAATGGCAGCAGGTCACAATTAGACCTCATACTACTGCGTCATTACCGTGCTCTTAGCAAAAAACTGCAAAAACGTGGAGACTACGCCTTCGCGGGTTGGCCGCTAAATCAATCATTTGAAGCAAAAAAATAAAAATAAAAAATTATTGAATAAAAAAGGAAATAATTGGATTATAATAGTTTACTTGCACCATCATCACAGACGGTTGGTGTAAAATATGTGAAACTAATTTTGAATAAGTGGGGCAAAGGGTTCTTGCAAACTATGCTCGAACTACAGTTTGCCAAGTATCCATTGTGAAATAACCAGAACTGCGCGCCTTTGTTAGACATATAAAAAGTGCCGTTGTGACAGAATAATAGTTGTTTAGAGTTACGTAGTTTGGTGTCCCTAAAGTATCCATACCAAAAAGTTACATTGTTTGAAAAATATGATTCAATAATAAAAAACGTCTCAGAAACATTTTAGTCAATTCCCATTTTAAGTTGTTATACTCAAGGGACATAACTTTTTATGTTCGATAACTTTAAATATCTGTCATGAACGAACAATTCATGCAGCATAATTTTAAGTCCCTTAAAAAGAAGCCATCGCGGGCAAGGTATTAAGAGTTACAAAATCTTGCTAGATAATGGGAATATTTCCAAAACTGGGAATGTTTAGTAATGCTAAACGCAAGTAAAAAATTAAACTCTAACTGCCCAAACTTCATTGTTCATTAAATTTTTTTTACATAGGTAATATATCTTTTTTCATATATTCCTTGATGCTATAAAACGTTTAGATGATTTTATTTCATATGTGAAAGAAGATATTTTATATGTCTTGTTAGCAATTTACTTTTAACTCATTTGACTATTCTTTTACAACATATTGAATACTGTACATACAGTATATCTACTTAGGATGTCGTTTGAAAATAATATTTTTTCCTTAGCAATCCTGTCTGGACTAAGGGTTGGAATCCTACATCATGCAGAGCATTTCGACTATCAATGGTATAAAGAATTCCTAAAAGGTATTACTATCCTGATAATAAGTTAGAGATTGTATACCTACATTCACTGTTAAATTTTGGTTAGTTCCACGGCTAAAACCAAGCAAGGAAATATTTTTTCAATAATATATTACTACATACACACTTGATTATTTACAATTGAAATTCCTGCAAACTACAGTTTGGACATAGTTTCCTAGGATGCTTTGTCGAATAATAAAGTCCTAATATTACATTTCCAACCGCCCCAAAAACGATTCGTTCTCCCAATTATTCCTTTGTGGATAAGTTAGTAAATTAATTATAAATTTGTTATTATTATTATTATTATTATTATTACTCTGATTTGGTTTTAAAATTGTTCTAACGTTGTAACGTTTTAGAAATATATTATTTAACCTGTAATTCTATTCATTCTACATGTTCTTGCAATTACTACGTGTTCTTGAATGCAATTTCTTCATTACCACTGTAACAAATTTTTACGATTACAATCATAACAAACAACAATTGCCACTTCATTTTAACAACATTGCGTTATGATATCAGGTTTTAAATAACAAACACAACAAACATGATTACAAACTTGATGACATTTTTCTGCCTCGGAGTCAATCCATAAAAGATCTTGGGATTATCCTAAACACTTCTCTTACACCTAGTGACCATATCAATCATATATGCAGTAGAGCCAGCAAGTTACTTGGTTTATTATTCAGAGTCTCAAAGGAGAATTTCTCTATAAAATCATTGACTCTGTTATATGTTACTCTGATAAGACCTCTGCTTGAGTACTGCTGCACTGTTTGGTCTCCACACCAGTCAACATTGAAAAATCAACTTCAAGTAATTCAAAAACGGTTTGTGAGGATGATTGGTGTAAAAATGGGATATCCTTATATGGCAGTGCCAGTCGAAGAAGTCGAGATGGATCTGAGACTGCATCCTCTTCATCGCAGACGAATAGTTTACGACTTTACGACGAGTTGGTTGGGTATTATAATTTTCTTCATAGTTATACCAATCATAATTGGGGGATTTGGTAATTGACTACTTCCTCTAATAATTGGAGCACCTGATATAGCATTTCCACGACTAAATAATGTAAGATTTTGACTTCTCCCACCATCATTAACTCTACTAATAATAAGTTCAATTATTGAGATGGGTGTAGGAACGGGATGAACTGTATACCCACCCCTATTTGGAATTCTCGAGTGCTCGGTTGAACTGCTCGAGAAAATAAATTTCAGAGTACCATCCCAAACCCGCTCGACAAGTCTGTTTGCCTTCAAGCATCACTCTACAAACTATGAACTATATGGGCCCCTATCCAGGATTCAGAGGACTGCAAATCTAACCTTGTTTGAGGATTTAGACTTCTTCCTTGGAAGCGGCCAATCTTTTAAGAGAGTCGTCTGGAAGAAGATCCTTGACAATCCCAATTTATGTATTATTTAATATCTCTAGTTTTTTGTGCCTGTATACCGCTCTCTGCATGTTAAATTTCATTTATGCAGTTACTCATTCACTTAACATCATTATTTATTATACTTTTATTAGATATTTTAGACTGTTTGCTTTTTGCATGTAGTTCTAAGGCCCTATATTGTGTTCTCTTAACCTTGTTATTGAGTTTGTAAATTATTTATTTTTGTTATTTTTGATAGATATTTAAAGATTGTTAAGTAGTTTTGCATGTAGCTTTTACGGCTCTCGTTGTGTCTCATCGGTTATCTTGATGTAAATTAATTTATTTTGCTTTTATTAGTCTAGTACATACCTGCACGAATTTTCGTTGTCTGAGTCTAGCATAGATCTAGTGAATGTAAGTTATTGAGCTTATTGTTCTACTATCAGTTTCTTGCATCATGAGCCTGTGTATTGTGCTTTATTTTTACTTTTGCAACTGTAAATGTTTTTTTGCTTATATGAAGCCATATTTTCTATAACTTGTTTTGTTGCATGCATGCACTTGTAGTTATATTTTATTATGACATTTCAATTGTAATTGGTTAATCCGTCAATAAATAAATAAATAAACACTTTCAATTAAAATTTTGGATTTTAAGACCTTACCTTCAAATATTTTAAGATAATACAGTTTTAAATTTTGGGAATGGAATGGTCTCCATTTTATTAAAAAAATATAGACTTTAATAACAATTTATCAACTAAGATGTAATATTGGCACACTAAAATGATTAAAAACACGTTAATAGTTTTAGGCGGTAACAACATTAATTAAGGAAACAAAGGAGGATGCTGGAGCGAAATAATTAGCCGGTTGTTGGAAAGTAAAGCTGATTTGCCGAGGACGAGCAGTGGCAGCAGTGGCAGCAGCGGTGCCGTGCATTTGGGAACATGCCCAAACCGCTTTATTTGCGGCGTCCAACCGGCCCATCGCTGTCGGGCTGTCTTGTAACTGATAAGTGGTTTGTATTTACAGTACATCGGATTATCCGGATTAATGTGGCGGAACACCGATCCGGAAAGCAAAAAATCCGGATAATCCGAGGTCATTACAATATTGCCTTAACAGCGATCGCGTCCTTAACCCCTGCTAAATTATGCTGCCATCGCCATATCAAGCCTTTGGACAGCATTCAGTCCGTTCTTAAATTAAAACTACTTTTTTCCTTTTACAACCACTCATTTTGAAAGTCAATAGTTCACACAAAGAGTTCACAACTATCGTCACACCAAGTGACAGCAATAAACTAACTCGCAAAATTGCCGTAGGCTACGCCTTTGTTGATTACGAATAGCGCCCCAAGTAGCAAACCAAAAAATAAGTTCACGAAAATGCTGATGTACTCTTTAGTCAAAGCGACCCCTTCAATAAATGTGTTTCTAAAATGCGTAATGCATTTGCTTTTCACTCGTAAACTCGCTAAAATCACGTTTATGCAGTGATTTTATAATTTTTTTATTTCTCGGATGGAGCAGTCCGGATAATCCGGGATCCGGATAATGTGGAGTCCGGATAATCCAAGGTGTGCTGTATTCTTTAATATAACATTGTCTTTATATCAATTACACTTTGTATTCAGCAACTCGAATTCACCGAAATCTACCACCCGTATCCAGAATTCTTGTTTGTACAATCATCATATTGTTTTTCTTTCATTCAGGTTTATTTTTTTCAGGGTATTTTCATAATATATAAGCTACCTTTAAATAATATGTCAAACTGGTTTTTTATATTAAAATAATTATAAAATCTTGTTGAAAAAATACAACAAAATAATTATTTATGAACCAAATATTTCAGTGATGATAAAGAGATGCTATAAAATCAATTAATTATCTTGACAACTTTGTTTCTACATCAGTGAAACAGACTGTAACAGAGTTTTCTTAAAACAGTTATGGAATCAATCCATAATGATGAAAGTTTTAACCTGAAAATAACTGAGGGGGACTGACGAATCATAGTCCGGATCTCCTTATTCAATCAAATTTATTACATTTAAATGCACAGAAGTAAGTAAACTTGCAACGTTTCCATTAATATGATTACTTGAATTATGAAAAACTTTACAATTATCTGATTTGTCCGATATTCTCAGCAAGAATCATGAATTGTTCAATAGAAAACTCAAACCTGCACACCATCACACTTTAGTATATTTCTCATGAGAACTGTAAGTATATATTGGAGTTTGTCTGCAACTATTATTTACTGCCCTTAAATTTATAGCGTTTAAAATTGAGCTACCACCACATCTTTTTGTATTTCTACATGAGAACTGTAGGTATATTGGACTTGATCTGCAACCATTATTAATAATTTATTGCGTTTAAGACAAGGGTATTATGTTTTTTTCGTTCACTGTTATTTGATGTTATGTAAGGCAAGAGTTTCCAAATTTTTCGTGGTTCTAAGCGTCAATTTTAGTCTATTAAAATGCGTAACTAGACATAAGGGCTTCCGAACAATATATATCCGTCAAACTGAACATGTTTTTTGCCAGTTTAAAGTAAAGAAATAATGTTTTTATTCCTCATTAGATATTTATTGCAATAACAAATAAAATTCATTTAGGAATTTTGTTGTCACCGTTTCAAATAACTGCGACGATGTTTACTAAACACACTTGGTTTTATTTTTAGTCCAGTCCTTAAAAAAAAGAAAACCATGTCACTCTCCGCGGCGTATTACATAGCTAGCTTTACAAAAGAATAACCATAGACTAATGAAATCAAATAAATACCTTTGAAGGTAAAATTATGTTAACAACATTTATTTCAATTCGGTAAACCAAATGTTTTTCTTTTAACGTGGATGCAAAAGTAAATTTACAACCATGGAAAATTCAAAATAAAATTGAAAATGTTACGTCGAGAATATCTCTATCAACCGAGAATGTTATTTAAAAAATCGAATCGACTTTAAAGAAAACGATCAACTGAACCGAAATAACATTATTTTAAATTCAAATTTGTTTAATACATGGTAATTTATTTAATATAAAAAATGTAATTTTTATAAAATTACCATTACCAGGTTAATTTTGTTCAGAAGCCGGCGAGCGGCCAGATTGTTGTAAACTTGAGATTGGGGCAAGTTTGTTATCCAGGCAGTCTCTGGACGTTATGAACTATGTATGGACTGTAAACAGTTCAAGCAGGAGTTGTGGATATCGGCCACCGATCTGAAAGTTTGTCTAAGAGATTATGAAAGTTAGTAAATATGAAACGTATAGATTCGCGGTTATGAATTTTCTACGTCAATACCTTATTTTGTTGACACTCAAACAAAACATGTCATTGGTACAGGAGGTAGGAATATTGGTTTTCTCAAACAACCGTTAATTTAAATAAGGTGAATCAAATAATCTCATAAAAAATAGTATTATAGAGGTCTTCAACTGGCTTTATTAAAATGAAATATTTAGATCACAAACACACCATCACAATTGAAAATCGTTTTAAATAATAGTTGGGGAGAAATTTCTAGTTCAAACTTGATTACAACAAGATAAAATTTTGACGACTTGAAAAAATCTTGGAAGATAATGACGATTCCCTTCTTAATTTTTTGAACTCAACGAGAAATAAAGCACGCTGATATCCTGAGTTTGTTTTGCATAATTTATTATAAAGAATATTTATTTTTTATAGAGTTATTAGTAAAAAGTCATTATTATTTTTGTTTAACATCTTGGAAATGTAAAACTGAAACTTATTTTAAGATAATCAAAACTCTTAAATAGTTACTTAACCCAAATTAAGTGTTTTTTTATTTAAAAAGTTCTTGTAGTAAGTCAGTAAGACTTTTTATCTACGACCATTGCAATAATCACCAATAACGATGTTACCAGAAATGTCATAATGAGGTCCATTATTAAACCCAATATAAACCCGTTGCATAAACTTAACTTTACGCAACTGGCGTATTTATAATACAGGTTCTAGATCATTGGGAGCGCGGCATTTGACGAAGGTAGTGTCATAATGACAATTACGCGATTGCACATAAGCTGATTGTTCCAGTATGATATCAGTTTTAGAATGTTTTTTTAACCTCAAATAAACTAATTGTTGTGCTACGAGTCTGTTTTAGTTTGTCCATAACCTCAAATTTTAGTTATTGAAATTCCAATTATTATTAAATGTTAAATCTTAACATTTGTGTGTACCCTGTATATTGTTGGTTTTAGAAGAAGTAGCGTATGCAACGATTGTACTGTGCCTTAAAATTACTCGTGAAAAATTACCGAAATTTACCGAAAAAATTACCGATACATAAAATTTAGAATACTCGCTTTGCTTAGTTAGATTACATCTCATTCGAGGCTTTAAGGCATTCATAATACAGTCGTTGCATAAACTACAATTATCTATGGAGCCAATGAATCAATAATCTGTTTAATCACTTCTTTTATTCACTCTTGGTACAACATTGACGTGACAACGAATCTTATGATTGCTTACAGGTAAACATAAAATGGTTGCATATTCGTTAGATATTTATATTTTATTATTGTTTGGGCTGCAAAGATAAGTATGTCGGTTATTCTACAAATAATTAGAGTAGTTTTTTTATGGCAAACTTAAGAACACCAATGTAATAAAACGACAGCTACAAATGAAGAAGTGTTGTTTTGTGGAGCGGCCCAGTGTTGTGGTAGGGCGTAAGACGTCAGTTCGCAAAGTTCCGGGTTCAAATCCCGCCGATCTCCAATGTAAAATTTACCGTGTTAATGCTGCAACCACGAGGATGCCACATTGAGCTGAATATACTGTGTTAATGCTGCAACCACGAGGATGCCACATTGAGCTGAATATACTGCTGGGCTGCAACCACGAGGATGCCACATTGAGCTGAATATACTGCTGGGCTGCAACCACGAGGATGCCACATTGAGCTGAATATACTGCCGGGAAGTAGGAAGCCTGGCCCTCGGGTTGAAATAAAAAAAGTAAAAATAAAAAAAATCAACAAGAAACGAAAAAACGGATTACAAGTACTCAGTAGGGAGTTCTAGACTGTAGGCTGTGGTTCAAGAGTCAAAGTGGAATTGATGACTGGCCGAGAGCGCGGTGTTGCCGCAAATTGAGATAAAAAGAAACTTGGTTATCTGAGGCGGCATGAGCATTCAAATGTTCAAGATATCAAAGATTTTTCTAAAATCAAAATTCAGGTTTTACCGGATTATGAATTAAAATCACGCGACTCAAATTAAAAAGACCTACTTGGCGAATATCAATTCAGATTTATTATCATTATCTTCTTTGTAACATTCTCTAATTAGAGATTCTCCTTACCGTTGAGACAAATACAAATTACCGGAATATTTTAGCGGTAAGGATGTATCGTTTAGTATTCAATTAGTTAATGTAACAATATATTTTTAATTGGTTTGAATTTTTGATTGCGTTTCTGAATGTTAGCACGACGTAATTTTCATTTTATTTTATTTTCTTGCTTTAAAACAGGTTACAAAACCCAATTACATTAAAACAGTTAAAACTAAAATAAAGTTTTATGATATAGATCGAGTGTGGCAAAAGAGTCCTTACACAACACTAAACATAATATTAAATGTTAAAGAAATCTGGAGACAATAGACTAACTTATAATACTAAACAACATTTATGATTAAGAAATGAAAAAATGAAAATGGTGTTATTAAGCCCGAAACAGGTACAGAGCAAGAGTTAATAAATAATAGTGAAGGGGATAGGACGATAGATATATTTTTATTGCACTAAAGGAGAGTAAGTATAGGCTTAAAGGGCATGAAAACGATGTTTCAAAGTAGTAGTTAAGTAGTTAATCTGGAAGCTAAGGCTATGTCGTCAGAGATTCTGACTCAATGATAAGATTAATTTACGAACCGGTGAGTGGCCGCAAAGTTGTACTAATGCTCTTACTGAAGAGAATTAGTTCTTTGAGGTAAAGAGATATGAAAAAGAGTTCGAGCATTTATAGGATTTCCTTTAATATTTTGTACTTTTTAACTTCTAGTGAGCAAAAGCTAAACACGTTAAAGTATTACTAAGGAACCCTTTTAAACTTCAGATTTATATACAAGGGTTTTTCTCTAAATCAAAGTAAAGAAAATAACTGTGTATGTTCGCTGTGTTTTAACTGAGGTAAAATAATTTAAGGAAACATTAATTATCTTTTATATTTTAAGGAACAAAAAATACAATAAAATTACAGAAATACGATACAATAAAACTCATGTAAATTACTTAGTTTGTAAACAAAGAAGAGCTGATGAGCTTTCCAGGAGTGAAGGTTGCTATGGATTTTTTCCGCCCTAATTTAAGTATGATGCATATTTTTTCTGGTAAAACAAAATTAAAAGATTAAAGCATTAAACCTGGATTTTCTAAAGAAACAGACGAATTGTAAGAAAATTACAAAAAACCGATAAGCAGCTTTCTTCTTTAAAGGTTCTATTGCCCAACGGTGTATAACTACCCTTTAATAGCTGCAAAGGCTTTAGGCCTGTGGAGAGGCAGATAAAAGTTAAACATAATGATTGAATATTACGATTGAAAATGTTAGAGATATTGTAATTAATGCAAGCTCTATGCCTGTTTCAAGGATTGCTATAGATTATAAAAAATAACTTAATCTATTTAAGGTAATAAACTTAATGCTCAAGCGAGTAACTTGTTTCCGTGGCAACCATTAATGTTTGCTGAATATTCTTTTGGTTTGGACATAAAAAAGTTTTTAACAAGGGTCGAAGCCATAAAAGAGTTATAAACGTCGTAAGGCCAGGATTAATTGATGAAGTCTCTACAAAGTCTTTTACAGCACTTCCAGAACAGTAATTAATCTTTTTTGGAGCGAATTAAAATGCAGAATACCTTTCGCAAAGTATAAAGCAGCATTTCAATTATATAACGTGATTTATTTCCTCACTAAGAAAAATTATCTTCAAAGCAGTATTGTGGACTGGACAGCATATTGTTAGGTCCTCGTGGTCTTTTTGGTATTAAACGCAGCAGTTGAAGTTATATAAAAGCACATTTCGATGCTTACGAAATGTTATTGAACATTTATTATCATGATCTCGGATGATGAAATGTTTCATGTCATCATCATACATTTTTTTATCGTAAATAACCAAGTATTTTAGTAAAATGTCTTATGTATTTGTGTAATGCAGTAAAGAATAAATAATAAGTGAACGAATACCATGATTGAATATAGATACTGATCCTTGAACCCCATGATACTTATGATATTCTTTGATAATTTAATTTTGCTTGTATAATTAATATGTGTAACCACCCTTAATATGTTTATGTGTAATCACCCCTCAGAAAATCATTAATCATCTAGTATAATAAGTAATTAATTTTATTAAATAAATAATTTAATAATTCATTCTTGTTATTAAACTTGTCCTTAATCATGTTAAATAAACAGTTACTGAGTTAATTAATTTCTTAAGTTAATATCATAATCATATATATATAGTATGTACATGGAAACTACAATAATAAAAAATTATTCAAAATTTACAGCTTCATAATAATCTAAATTCTAGTGATTTTGGTGTCAAGAATATAAGTGATGAGTATTTTGTGAACCCCTAGTGCAACAATAGTTACCCCAGCTTTCCAGAGACACTCTTGCAGCAGAAGCCAGACTAAGAGGATGTGTAGAGTCATTAACTTAGGACATTGTTCCTAATTTTAAAATATCCCAAGTCAGAGGACTGGAATTGCATGGCCAGTACCTAAATTATCAGTAGGGAACTCTGCCAAGTACATTTTTCGAGTCAAACCCTTTTGTTCCTCACTCAAGATTATGATATTTGGTACTTGGTGAAGATTGTTGTAGCAGCTTGGTAAGATCCAACCATATCCTTATATTTTCCTACTAGCAAGTGTAGAGAAGAAGAAACTGTTAAATAATTTAATAATTAATCAAATATAAATTTAAAGAAGAATAAATTTACTAGGCCTACAAATTTTGAACTTTAATAACATTTCAGCCTAATTACTTCAAGAAGTGGACATTGACCTTCTACTATTCGGCCATCTTATTGTGAAGCTGACCATTGGCTTTGCATTGTTGAACACATTTTCAAAAATTAACCATTTGAACTTATTTATGTTTTTTTATAAACTTTATTTCAAAACTGAATTTGTCTAGCCGGCACGATACTTCCCCCTGAGAAAGACCTATATATACCCTGAGTATAGCCTGGAATAATATTTAATTGTTATTTATAGAGACATTTTCAATTTTGATCTGGCCTTCAGCCTAATTGTAAGACCCATTATTGTACTATCCATGTGTCCCCTTTTCAATCAGATGCTCTTGTATTTCTCGAATAAATCATTATTATTATTGTAAAATTGTTTTCTTAAAAAAAAACATAGATAATAAGGTAAAGTTCAGTACTTACTGTGTCAAACACTACATGGTATCCCTTGGTGAACTAAATCATCGAACTACTGAATAAAATCAAATACCTGGACAAATCACTAAGAATCATGAAAGACAACATAGTTTTAGAATATTTATTTATTTATTTATTCATCAATATTGTGTATGCAGCAAAAGTGTGTGTTTTTATAATGATAAGTAAATTCGTGATTAAATTACTTAAATCATTGATTTCCAGCCTGACTCAAGTTCGGTAATCCTGAAGCATGTTCTGTCATAGCAGTTCAGTTGCTTTACACACGAAGCCATACAGTCGCGGCTTCGAGATCTCGTACACATCTGATCCGGTTTCATGAAAAGTAAACTTCAATAATCAGCTTTTTAATCTTAGAGAATTTCCTTAGAAATGAGCTATTACTGTCGTTTTAACAGAAAGGACAAAAGATATCCGTTCTGGGTAACCTCAGCAATCATAATAATTTTTATATCAATTTATAGCTTTTTATGTCTACTTTCTGGATAGCAAGTGAGTTTATCGCGGAAATGCATTTTTACCTGCAAAAATCACGATTTGTTTCAAAATTTAACATGGGCTTATATGGGGAATAGAATTTTCATTTTTTCAGTGTCTGAAGCACGATAACTCTCGTAAAAATCGTCCGATCGTAACAAAATTTAGTACACATATGCAAAACTAGGTTCTCTTGGACGAGTCTGTAAACCGGCGAGATCGACATATCCAATGTGGGGTAAAGGCTGCTTTTACCCCCCCCCCCCAAAATGGGTTTTTGGGCTTTTTCAAATTGCAAAATTAAAGCAATCAAATTATTGTTTTCACCATTGGATTCAGCTTGAAAAAACAATCTAATTAGTATCTCGAATCGTTGCTCTAAGTCCATTGGTCTCCAAGGTACTTCCCCTTCACGTTTTTCTGGCATCTTATTTAGTATTAGGGCAGCAGAATGTTGTCCAACGAAACATGCGGAGTATTTCACAAGTTTATCAAAAGTAATTTTAATAGGATTTTGTATTTTTACTAAAAAAATAACAATGTAGCCTATTTATTTAAAAGAAATATTTTTTAAATTAACTTATTTATCAGTATTTTTGACAGCCTATGCAAAACAAACAACGGCATTTTATTTTAATCTATATACATAAAGGAGAAGGGGTTTTCTATCGGACAGCAAATCTCCAAAACTATAAGACCTAAAGAGTTGAAATTTGACACATGTGCTCCCCTTGGGTCTTAGATGCACACTAAGAAACGGTTTTACGAAATTCCCAAAGGGTTTCACCCTATGGTACTTCAAAGTTTGAATGTTAAATTATAGGATATAAGGTTGTCATGGCAGCCTCAAAAAGTATGACAAATTAAATCCTAAAAAAAGGCAGAGGAAGATTTTATGTTTTTCCACGGGTAAAACCGTGTTGATCAGCTAGTTAACTAATATTTCACTTTTATATGTTTTTGCAATAATTGATTAATTATTGTTTTTATTGGAAATTCGCTGAGTACGCAGGTTTGCTGCGTCGGGCGTATTGAACCTCGCAACCGTATGCTCCGGGTATAGGCATTACACCGACCAAATATTGACACTAATCTCGGATCACTTTCTTCATACATATGAAACCAATCTCTTACAATATTTATATTGAGTTCACTCAAAAAACGTTAGTATTAAATAATGTCATGGTTTTATCTTCAACACTGTGGTGAAACCGATAGATAATAAAGCTTGTGGCTGCTTCATGAATACAAATTGATAGCTAGTTGGGCCAAAGGCTCTTCACCTCCTGCCAG
This sequence comes from Flexamia atlantica, assembly GCA_035578135.1. Taxonomy (NCBI): domain Eukaryota; kingdom Metazoa; phylum Arthropoda; class Insecta; order Hemiptera; family Cicadellidae; genus Flexamia; species Flexamia atlantica. Next base: position 3,627,979 of record JAQJVK010000019.1, read on the forward strand.
TCAAACACAATTACAAGAGATGACAAGGAGGATACAGTACTTACTCCCACTCAAGTGTGTTGACAGGGCGAACACACACACACACACACACACACACACACACACACACACACACACACACACACACACACACAAACACACACACACACCACACTCCAGTCTCGAGTGTAGCCTTTGTGTTAATCGAGTCGGTCCATTGTGATTGCTTTAACAATTTTCGTATTTGTTTGCCTTCAAGGATTCCACAGTCACAAGTTTATGTCCCTTGGACAGTCACGGTCCAATAACATCCATGCGGCCCAGCCCAGTTTCTGTAGGTCCAATGCTTAAATTAACCTTAATTTTATGGGCTGTCGCCTGTCGCTACAACTGTTAACAATGAAAAAGTGAGGTTAGAGAGTTGCCAAGAACGTATATTAGTTAGGAAATTAGTGTTAGTGTTTTTAGTTGTAAATTGAAAATATACATAGAACTAAAAAAAATACCAAAAATATTTTATTAATTTAGCCGTATATTTTGTGCATATCAATGTGTATAGGCATTAATTCCTAAAAAAATGTATAACTTTAATTCTGATATCTTATACATTGAGTAAATCAAGTTTACAGGAAATAAGCTTTTTATCCTTTTTGTTATGAGGTAATGACCTTAAGTAATTGTGGGAAGCCTTCCAAAATAGATTATTTTTACTTTTTGATACTAAATATTTTAATACGTTTGGACAGAAAACCAAACTCACAGACATATTGATATTCCTGAAATTTTAAATGAATCCTCTAAAACAGAGATGATCTTTTAAATTTATCATGAATTAGAATGGGTGAATTGATGATTTACTCAATGTATCAAATATCTATATTCAAATTTTTTTTTAAGAATAAATGCCTTTTCAAGTGATGTGCACAGAAATAGTGTGACTGAATTCATTATAAATATTTTTAGTTTTATCTTTAATTCATTTTACAGTTAAAAACACAAACGATTAACACACATTCTTGGCAACTCATTAACCTAACCTTACTTTTTTACTGTTAACAGTTCTAGAGCTAGATGGGACTATTTTCAATGGGCTTTATAAATAAACACCTACAATATGACAGTTTTCTAGATTTCTTTATTGAAGCCCAAAAGCTACAACCATTGATTATATATATTCTACAGGTGTATTGTCAATGCTACAACTAAGCTATGCGAACTACACCTCTTTCTCTCCATGGGGAGGCCGTTGTACAACTACGGGCTAAAGTATGGAAAACCGCGCCTTCCAACGTCACTTGGGGAAGTGCAGTGGTTTATCGCAGCGGTTCTCCGACTAGGGACCGGAGCCTCTTGCTGAGGTACCGAGGCTCACAGCACGAGCACTTTGTGAACCATGCAGCTGGTACAATCGACAATAACAGGGCTTGTAACAGTTCTTGAGGTTGAGAAAAAATAACTAAAATAAGAAAAAATAACAAAAAAATAACCTTTTGTAAACAAAAAATGTTGCTAAAAATTAGAAAACCGGCGTTATATTGGGGATAATTCATTCTTAACCTTGGTAAAAAAGAAAATCTCGACAGACCAATCACAAATCTGCCTAGATTTGACGGCGAGACTTGGTTTTCACGCAACGAGACTTGGTTTTCACCCAACGAGACTTGGTTTTCACGCAATGTAGGATGACGAAATTTGTCTGCCGCGATGCTGCTACGAGATCGTCTGACAGACGAGTTGTGCGAACAGGGCCTGTAGCAGTTCTTGAGGTTGAAAAAAATTAAACCAAAATTTCAAAAAAATAACAAAAATAACCAAATTCCAAAAAAATAACGAAAAATAACCAAGAGCGAAAAAATAACCTGTTACAAGCCCTGCAATAAGGATAATTTTAACACCTCTCGAGAGGACTGCACATGGCCAGCGAACCTCAGGTTGTAAATAAACCCAATTGCAGAGCTCTAAAGTCTTTAGGTTCTTGCCTTGTCCTCCTTGGAGATGCTATTCCCACATGCAGGGAAACGGTAGTTGAAAATTGGGAGGACCAACGATGATAGTCCAGGCAACGAATGCTCAAATCGCATGGAACACAATTTTTGACTTTGCAGCTTTGTTTGGACTAGTTAGGAGGTGAACATCTCAAAAGTCCCCGTCCGTAACCCGGGGGTCTAAAGGTACCATGTTTTGGTTTTTTTTTCTAAATACCTTAACACGATCAACTTTTAGCGTTCCTATTAAATTTGAAAAATAAAGGAAATTAAATTTCCTGTAAGAAAAGTATATAATTTGTCTATTTTGGTCCAACCATTTAAAAGGTAAGCACTAATTTTATTGATGTTCAAACGAATATCCCTTCCTTGTCAGATAGGATCCACCTTTTACGACCGGGTTTGCACCATTGTATTCTATTTTTAAAGACCTTTAAAAAAAGGTATAACTCGAGGTATGCTTACCTTAAAGAATTTCAAGACTTCCAAGATCATCCCCCAGGGATACTCGAATATCATAAATAACGAAATATTATTGATTTCCACAAAAAAAAAAACATAGATGCAAAGTTTTATTATATTATTATGCAAGGTACGTTCTAAATAACTCAAACTACTCAGACTCTTCTCAATATTAAAATAAAACTATTAAAATCTTTAAGGAACTGAAATTTCTGTTTGGATCATCCTCTTGCAACAGGTACACATCGGGGTATGCTTACATTTAAGAATTTCAAGAGTTCCATCGTGGACGTTCCCTGGCCATGTATCTTGCCGGTTATTCATCTATAAATTTTTTTTATCAAATATACAATCGTAATGTTTCATCACATTTGTATTCGTATTTGAAGAGATATTGAAAATATTTCTAATTTTGCCTTACCCTGTCTACAAACATACCAAAATGAACGAACACGTTTGGGCTCTAGGTGTGTTGATATCAGATGGTTTTTAAATAACCATCTGAGATGAAAAATAATAACAAACACATTGTATGTTTACCTCTTCTAGCTTGTGATTACGATTACTGTTTCTTGTTATCCAAATAAAGTTTCCTTGAAATACATACATATATTTTCTTTTAACAACGCATGGTGTCTAGTAAGTGGTTTAAAAAGTACCCATAATTAAAATTCAAAATGAGTGACAATGAATCAGTAGCAAGCACACTTAAGTGCAATCAAATGGATGTTTATCAGCTACATCTACATCCGCCAGAACAGTTCAACATCAGGACTCCAGAGAAATGGTCAACGTGGTTTCAGAGATTTGAAAGGTACCGTAAGGCTAGTGGCTTGGCTCTAAAGAGTGAAGATGTCCAAGTAAGTACATTAATATACGTGATGGGAGCAGAATCAGAAGAAATTGTAAATTCTTTCAAATTAACTGAAACAGAACTAGCATCCTACAATACAGTTACCAGTAAACTAAATTCTCATTTTATTCCAAAGAGAAATTTAATATATGAAAGGGCTAAGTTTAACCTGAGAGTCCAGCAACCAAATGAGACAGTTGATTGTTTTGTCACAGCACTACATACTCTAGCTGATCTTTGTGACTATAAGGGCCTAAGAGATGAACTTATTAGAGACAGGTTGGTTGTTGGCCTTTCGGATAAAGAACTTTCAGAAGGTTTACAGCTAGACTCTTAACTTACCTTTAGATACAGCAGTTCAAAAAGCTAGGCAGAGTGAATCCGTACGACACCAACAGTCAGTTTTAAATCAGTTTGCTGATAATTCATTGAATGTTGATAAGATCTATAAGACAAATGTGAGTCCTGGTAGTTCTAGTAGTTACTCAAAGAGTTTTTCTAGGGAAGCCCTTAACACCAGTACACCTAGAAATAGTTCCAAATCTAATACCTGCATTCGTTGTGGAAAATTTTTCGAAAGAGGTCATATGAAATTCTGTCCTGCTTTAAATGCCAATTGTAGATTCTGTTCGACTAAAGGTCATTTTGCTATAGTCTGTAAGAAAGCTGAAAATACACAGAAATCGAATGTCAGTGAGGTGTTTCAAAATAATGAGTGCGCTGAAAGGTTGAATAATGTTTTTATTGGAGCAGTTAACGGTCAAGAAACTTCAAGTAAGCCCTGGAAAATTTTTGTTACGGTAGGCAATAAAAACGTTCAATTCAAGGCAGACCCTGGTGCCGATGTTACAGTAATTCCTGAGGAAATGTATTACAGGTACTTTTCAGAAATTACATTAGAAATTCCTAATTCCAAACTTTTTGGTGCATGTGAAAATGTGTTACAAATTAAAGGAGTGTTCAAAGGGGAACTGAAATGGAAAAATAATACAAGTGTACAGGAAATATTTGTACTTCGAAATTTAAAGGAACCACTTTTAGGAAGACCTGCTATTGAGAAGCTAAATATATTACATTGGATTCATCAGGTGAGTTCTAACTGTAATTTAAGTTTTGAACCAAGGGAAAAGTATCCAGAATTATTTTTGGGTCTTGGGAAAATGAAGATGGAATACGACATACAACTTAAGCCCGGGGCTCAGCCGTACATATTGTCATGTCCAAGACGAGTAGCATTGCCGTTAAGACCAAAGCTCAAGGAGGAACTGGACAGGATGGAAACATTGGGTGTCATATCTCCTGTTTAAACTCCAACTGAATGGTGTTCAGGTATTGTTATTGTGCCAAAACCAAATGGTAAGATCAGAATTTGTGTCGATCTGACTAAGCTGAATAATAATGTGAGAAGGGAGCATATTATACTACCAACAGTTGAGGAGTCACTTGCGAATCTTAGGGATGCAAAGGTTTTTTCTAAACTTGATGCTAATTGTGGTTACTGGCAGATTCCTCTTTCAGAATCTTCTAGGTTGTTGACTACATTCATAACTCCGTTTGGTCGTTATTGCTTTAATCGTCTCCCGTTTGGGATCTCCAGTGCGCCAGAGTTTTACTCTAGAGAGATGATGAGAATTCTTGAAGGTATTCCCGGGGTTGTTTGTCACATGGATGATGTCCTTATTTTCGGGAAAAATGAAGAGGAGCACTTCAAAGTCCTGGATATAGTGCTTAAAAAGTTATCTGCAGCTGGAGTCACCCTTAATGACAAATGTGTCTTCAATACAAGAAGAGTGAAGTTTATAGGACATATTGTTTCATCTGAAGGAATTGAAGCTGATCCTACAAAGTGTGAGGCTATTACAAAGATGCCAAATCCACAGTCAAAGGGTGATGTTCGCCGTCTATTAGGGATGGTTACTTATGTTGGGAAGTTTTTGCCAAATCTAGCTCAACGGACAGAACTTCTACGCCGATTATTAAAGAACGAGCATGATTTTTACTGGGGGGAAGATCAAAAGAGAGCTTTTGAGGAGATTAAGATTGCTATTACAAGTCAACCTGTACTATGCCACTATGATGCCAATAAACCTATAAGAGTTTGTGCAGATGCTTCCAGCTTCGGTGCTGGTGCAGTTCTCGAAATACTTTCGGATGAACAATGGAGACCAGTTTTATACGCATCGCGAGCTTTTAATCCAGCTGAAATGCGTCAAGCGCAGATAGAAAAAGAAGCTTTGGCGTTGACCTAGGCATGCGATCGATTTGCTACATACATTATAGGAAAGGAGATCACACTTTTAACCGATCATCGTCCTTTAGTGTCTATACTAGGTCAGAAATGCATGGATGAATTACCTCCAAGACTACAGAGATACAGGATGAGACTAATGAGATACTCATACAAAGTACAACATGTTTCAGGAAAAGCATTTTACACACCAGATACTCTAAGCCGAGCTCCAATCCAAACACATGAAGATCCTGACAACGTTTGCCAAGATGAAGAAATAGAAGAATTAGAAAGAAATGTTATTAATTCTATTTCGGCCACAGACACAAGAATGAAAGAGGTTCTAGAATCACAGAACAACGACATTACTTGCAGTTTACTAAGAAACTTGATTTCGGAAGGATGGCCAAGGAAAGCTACTCAAGTGCCATTAGTTTGTCGGGCATTTTGGAGTGTAAGAGGTGAATTAGCCATTGTACAAAATTTAATAATGAAAGGAAATGCACTTTATATCCCGTCAAAACTGAGAAGTGATATTCTTCAGCGCATTCATAATGGTCACATGGGCATTCACAAATCGATACAACGTGCTAAAGACGTGGTTTGGTGGCCAGGATTTACAAATGACATAAAAATGTATGTTTCACGATGCGCTGCTTGTCTAGAGCAAAGGCGAAACCATCCTGAACCACTGATTTCTACTCCTTTACCTCAGCTACCATGGCAAGTTGTACCATGGCAAGCTACCATGGCACAGACTTGGCCGAAAGAAATGGGAAAAACTATCTTGTTCTAATTGATTACTATTCAAGGTTTCCAGAAGTCTTTTTGTTACCTACAACAACTTCAACCTGTATAATTGAAAGAATGAAGTCTGCTTTTGCGAGACATGGTATACCTCAGGAAGTGCGTTCCGACAATGGACCTCAATATACATCAAATGAATTCAAGGTTTTCTCATAAGAATATGGATTCCACCACATTACAAGTAGTCCTCGATTTCCTCAAAGCAATGGACAAGTTGAAGGAGCTGTAAAAATAGTCAAAAATATAATTTCAAGATCTGCTGATCCTTATCTAGGATTACTTAGCTACAGAAATACACCGTTGGCAGAATTAAAGTATAGCCCAGCTCAACTACTGATGGGAAGGAAACTGAGAGACACTCTTCCCATAAACGAAGAGAAATTGAAGCCTAGTAATGTTAACATGGAAGAATTCAAGAAGCTGAACGAAACGTCTAAAAACCGTCAGAAAAGAGACTATGATCGTCATCATCGTGTAACGGAAAGATTAGAGTTTAATCCCTTCCAAAATGTGTGGATTACTGATTGTCAAAAATATGGAGTCGTTAAAAAGAAAGCAGAAACGCCAAGATCATATTACGTTGAATCAAATGGAAGTTTGATAAGAAGAAATTCGTATCATTTGAAAGAAGCCCCTTCAAAACCTAACTCAAACGCGGAGGAAGAGGAAAATAATAGTCATTTAGTACTCCAACAACAAGCAAATGAAAATCAAATTGAAGGATACCATACACGAAGTGGACGTGGTGTAAGAAATCCTTCAAGACTTGATTTGTAGTTGAACATTATTTATTTATTTTCAAGAAGGGAAGATGTGTTGATATCAGATGGTTTTTAAATAACCATCTGAGATGAAAAACAATAACAAACACATTGTATGTTTACCTCTTCTAGCTTGTGATTACGATTACTGTTTCTTGTTATCCAAATAAAGTTTCCTTGAAATACATACATATATTTTCTTTTAACAACGCACTAGGGACCACAAAACAAAAAAAAATACATCCATAGCTTAAGTCTTACCGTGCGTTTACGGTAATAGCTCTTAGCCCCCTCCCCCCGAGGAAAATTCGCTAAAAGCTGAAAGACAATGACGCGAGACCATAGTCATAACCACAAGACGGAACCATTTCGCTGCTGAAGTATTTTTAGGTAGTTGTTCACCTGTTTCAATGTACCTATTGTGAATAGAACCAAGAAGGGAGCAGAGTGTAATGCCAAATGTAGCGAAATCGTCTGCATTATCAATGTAGGGTCATTATAATTACCATGGAAACAGGAGGAATTCGTTAATGGGTTTTGGGTTACTTATGATTCAAAATTAATCGCTCAGAACACTTTAAAATGCTGTAAAACGTGAGTAAACTTTTCTCTCGGTCTCTATGTTTAGCGTATTTATACCTGGCGCCAATTCTTGGGGCCCACGCCGTCCATAAGCCCAATGCTAAATTTATCATTAGTCTTATGGACGGCGTGGGCCTCAAGAATTGGCGCCAGTTATACATAATAATCAAACCTATAATGTCCAATATTTCAGATGGTAGCCTGTCGGGAGGGAAAACTAAATATCAAAAAACTTTTCATTAAAAGTTCACAGAATTCCTTTAGTGTCTGAGGAGCAGGTAATTAAAACCAACAGTTAGATTCCCTTGTACTAAGTATCACCGCGCTACCATAGAGAGTAGCTTTTTCTCTTAGCGTAACGGTAGCGCAATACCTTACCGTAACGGTAAAATATGAAGGCAAAAGAAAGGCTAAAAGGATACAACCTAAAAAAAAACTGGGCGATAGTGTTTAGTATTCTATACTACAAGTATAGCCTTTTACTACCCACGAATCGGTCGCCGACAAAAACGACCGGAACACAACAACACAATGTGTAAAATTTTCCAAACTTGTGTCTACGGAACTAATTAGTTGTACATTGTTTATTCAGTCTCAACTGTTGATGTTGTTTTAAAATAATACGATTATTTTATGAATTTATGTGTCCTTAAGTTTGTTGTAACTATTCTTGACTAGAGGTTAAATTTTAAGTTTGAGTCTCTGATAGACGACAGTGAATTGGAAGATATTAACAAATAACATTCAATAGAACTTTAAGAGTTATTGTACGTTTTATGTCTATTATTTATAGCAGGTTAGATTTTTAAGTCAAGTCTCTGAGCGTCGAAAGCGAATTGACAGATATTTACAAATAACATTTTAGTTCTTTGTTTGAAATTCGTGATGGTGACTTTATATGTTGATTTCGATTTTTGCTGACATTTGCCATCACTGATGAGTAACAACATTACATTTATTAGTGAAGTTTCTGTTTGTTCGAACTTGTTTTTTATTAATCAGTGATGGCGAATGTCCGCAAAAATAAAAATAAAATTGAAAAAAACTCTAAAAACACTGAGTTTAGGTTCCACATGGCCACCTTCAACGTTTGCTACGTTGCACACACGAGTTATATTAGGTTTTGAAAGTGATCATTTTACTTGGGACACGATTATTTCTAACTGGTATGAAATAGAATTTAAGGAAATTGATTTTATGTAAAAATATATGAGCGGGCGAAAGCGTTGACTTGGTTTACTCGCACCGGGACTGTCTAGTTGCTAAAATGCATTTTAAACCTAAACCTGGAAAAATAAGGTCCAACCAAAGTTTTTTGTTGATTCCTATTTCTTCAAGACCTACATAATTAAAATCTGCCGGGTGCCACTTTGTCACCCTTGAGCAAATCCAAATATCCAAGATGGCGGCCAAGATGGCTTAAAACCGTAAAATGTTTTAAAAAGGTACCTCACTGCATTTTTACGTGCATTTTTTTAGATATCGACCAACGCCTATCATCGTTGAGTGGCTAATCCTATATTTTGAAAGGATAATATTTTTCGGCCGCCATCTTGGATCCGCCATATTGGATATAAACTTTATTTTATTAAATTTAAAGATGTTGTTGTGACACATCATTAAGAATTAGATTTTTACGCTGTTTACAATGCTGAAATCAATTTTTAAATATGCATTCGTTTAAAAGTTATGCTCAAATAAAAATTTATCCGTACACATTTCTTGTGGACTTTTCATATTTTCAATATTTTTTCGATTACTTTTCATCCATCTATCATTATAATTAAGATATGAAGTTCATTTTGGCCTTAAAATACTCAGTGAAATACCGGCTTTCATTTGAGATATTAAACATTAACATCGAACAAGTGATAGATGAGCCATAAGGCTTAATGTAAATTAAAAATGAATTTTTCGGAAATTTGTTTTCAGTCAGGTATGTATATCTCCTGTTCTAATTAAGGTATCAAGTTCATTTTGGTCTTAAATCGCTCAGTAAACCATCAGCTTTTATGTGAGCTGACTCTCAATAAGATGAGACTGAAGTTAATGTGACTTATAAGCTTTCATTCAACATAATTTGTTTTATTTGCATAATTAATTTTACATTTCTTAAAGGATTCCACTAGTTCCAAAGAATACTCAAAACTCCAAAGGTCCTAATTGGCTTGGTAGGTTATTGGCTTTTATGTGAGTCATGAATTATTTTCATAGATTGAGTTAGAGGTGAGTTGTGGTTCTAAAACCCACATAAAATTAGAATTTTCAGACTTTTCGTTTATATAAAGACTGATATCTCCAGTTCCATTAAAGGTATGGAGTTCTGAACACTTTTAAAAGACTCAGTAAAATATCATCTTCTGTTTGAGACTATGATCATTTAATTCAAACAAGTTTGGGGTGAGTTATAATCCACTATTAAGCGTAAAATTTAAAAAATAACTAATCTTTATTTCGTAATGAGCCTTAAAATTCGCCTACAGCTTAACCGATGTTACGTATCATTATTTTAAATAAAAGCCGAAATATCTCTGCGTATTTTAATACCAAAATCAACTAAATACCTTATTTAGAATCGGAGATATACATACTTGACTAAAAACAAATTTCCGAAAAATAGATTTTTAAGTTACATTGAGCCGTATGGCTCATCACTTGTTCGATGTTGATGATTATTATCTCAAATGAAAGCCGGTATTTCACTGAGTATTTTAAGACCAAAACGAACTACATATCTTAATTATAATGATAGATTGATGAAAAATAATAAAAAAATATTGAAAATTCGAAAAGTCCATAAGAAATGTATAGGGATAAATTTTTATTTGAGCATAACTTTTAAATGAATGCATATTTTCAAAAACCGATTTCAGCATTGTAATCAGCGAAAAAATCTAATTCATAAACACAATCTTTACATTTAAAAAAATAAAGTTGACATCCAAAATGTAGGATTAGCCACCCAACGATGATAGGATTTGATCAATATCTCAAAAAAATGTACGTAAAAATGCAGTGAGGAAACTTTTTCAAAAATTATACGGTTTTAAGCCATCTTGGATATTTTAATTTGCTCAAGGGTGACAAAGTGGCACCCGGCAGATTTTTGTTATGTATTGAAGAAACAAAACCCATTATAAAACATTAGGTGGACTTCACTTCCAGGTTTTTTCAACTGCAACCAGACTAGACAGGCAAGTTGTCCCTTGATATCGTGTATAGTGTATAGTATTACTACCCTCCTAACCGTGGGGTTGGAGAGTTTACAAGATTGGGTGTAAAAAAGAAAAGAAAAGAAAAATGACACTCAAAATACTACAAAATGGAAAAGTCATACCTAGAGTGACTTTTTCATAGCGAGAAAGTAGGGAATGTTTTATTGATAAAAGGAATCAACTGTTTTAATATTGTAATTGGTAAGGTTACGATTGAACATGGTACATGCTTGAAAAATAACTGCATGATTATGAGAAAAATTTTAAAATCTTTTATTTTTAACAAAATTGAAACAGGTTTTTGAGTTACTGAAATCCTTTAACCTTAATTTCGATTTCTTGCTTTCGCAGATTGTTATTTTCCTTGTTTATTCAACAGGTTGCGCTAGCATCACTGGGTCATGGTTGGTTCCAATGGGCAGTAGATTGCGCAGTTTTAAGATTATATGATTTTGTTCATAATTTGTTTTAGCGAATTTCCCCAATAGGGAAGAAGCTATTACCGTAGGTCTCATAGTAAGACCTAAGCCCGAGACCATGATAACTTTTCGTTTTAGGGCCACCAGAAGCAAAAAACACCATTCGTTCGAAGTTTTATATATCTATCGATCTATCTATCTATCTATCTATCTATCTACAGGGTGATTGATATAAGTGTCTCACCTATGTTTTATGGAAAATTATAAAAGTTATCAAAAAAAGTTAAATGGTAATCCCTGTGGATTATTTGTCCTATATTATATGGCTATTTTCATTTTTTCATATTTGCCGCCATTTTCCCAATATGGCGGCCAACTTGGAAATTTTAAATAGATACACTATAATTTTTTGTCATTTTTAGGTAGAATGGACTATTTTAAGACTGTTTTGTTCTTTGCAATTTTTCTCTAAATCAAACCGTTTTCGAGATATATGCGTTTTAATGTTTGAGTTATCTGCATGACCCTGCCCAGGAAGACCACAATTAATTGGTAAAAGTCCTTACACCTACGGTTAAATACAGCAATGAATTCAAATCAGAACAAATTTCTTAGCAAAAATGGTCATTTTCATAAAAAAAAACACAACAAAGGTAAGATAAAAAACAAAAATAGTTTGATGATACGTCAATTGAAAGTATTTTCACGGTAGGTGTAATGATATATGACAATACTTTCAATTGAATTATTATTGAACATTTAATTTTTATCTCGTGTTTTTTATTAAAACAATTATTGGTGCTGAGAAATTTGTAATTTGAATTCATTGCTGTATTTACCCATAGCAAATACAAATGAACACATGATCATTGGTACGATGATTGTTACCAATTAATTGAGGTCCTCCTGGGCAACAGGGTCAGATAACTCACACATTAAAAACGCATATATCTAGAAAACGGTTCGGTTTTGAGAAAAATTCCAAAGAACAAAAATGTCTTAAAATGATCCTTTCTATCTAAAAATGACAACAAAACATAGTGTATCTATTTAAAATTTTCAAGTTGGTCGCCATATTGGGAAAATGGCGGCAAATATGAAAAAATGAAAAACACCATATAATTTAGGACAAATAATCCAGGGGGGTACCATTTAACTTTTTTTGATAACTTTTATAATTTTACATAAAACATAGGTGAGACACTTATATCAATCACCCTGTATATACAGGGTGTCTGTAAAGTCCGTCACCAAACCCCATAACTTTGTTTATTGGGTCAAAATAAGCAAAAAAGTTCCTTTGAAGGTATGTCCTAAAATGCATATTTACCCAGATATCCGCCATTTTGTATTTTTCACAAAATATTTTTTATCTCTGAAGTTTGTGAATAGATTTTTTTGAAACTTAGTATGTACCTATAACTAGTCAAGGTTAGTTAATGAAAAAATAAACAGAATGATCGAATGGTAAATTTCAAAATGGCGGCCGTTCAAAATCTTTAATTTGAAATACCGGAAAAACGTCACGTAGTACAAAAAAATATGAAGAATTAAAATTTTTAGAAAATTTAATTTCCAGTCTAATGACACCAGAATTATGAAAATCGGTTAATAAATAACTGAGTTATGGTCAAATTTATCTCCTGAGGCAGCGTAATTGACCTATGTCAGCGCATGACTCAATGCAACAATGGGCCATTCTCCTTCCAATTTATGCTGCCTCGTTGGATAAATTCAACCATAACTCAGTTATTTATTAACCGATTTTCATAATTCTGATGTCATTAGACTGGAAATTAAATTTTCTAAAAATTTTAATTCTTCATATTTTTTTTGTACTACGTAACGTTTTTCCGGTATTTCAAATTAAAGATTTTGAACGGCCGCCATTTTGAAATTTACCATTCGATCATGCTGATTATTTTTTCATTAACTAACCTTGACTAGTTATAGGTACATACTAAGTTTCAAAAAAATCGATTCACAAACTTCGAAGATAAAAAATATTTTGTGAAAAATACAAAATGGCGGATATCTGGGTAAATATGCATTTTAGGACATACCTTCACGGAACTTTTTTGCTTATTTTGACCCAATAAACCAAGTTATGGGGTTTGGTGACGGACTTTACAGACACCCTGTATATGTGTCTGTCAGCACGATAGCGGCCGTAAATATGGTCCGATCTTAATGAAATTTGGAACAGACATGTAAAGTGGTAATCGAATGGACGAGTTCGTGAACCAGCCCGATCGGACCACCGGAAGGGGGGGTAAAGGGGGATAAACACCCCCAAAAATGGGTTTTTTTGAGTTTTTTTATATATTGAATTAAAGTTTATCGAATCTTTGTTGGCACCATTGAATTCAGCTCAAAAAAACAAACAATTTAGTGTTTTGAATCATTGCTCTATGTCCATTGGTCACCGAGATATTGAAAGTGGTAAACACAGTACGTTGTCCCAATGTTAAATCTTATGGGGAATAAGTAAAATTCTATATCTCGCTTATTTCTCAACATATCTGGATAAAATATGGTTTGTGGCTTTAACTAGATGAGATCTAATGTATTTTGGTCTAAAATCCCCGAAATGTCAATTTTTGTGGCTGCAAACCTGCATAATCATTCCTCATTTTATCCTTATGGGAAATAAAAAAATTCTATATCTTACTTATTTTTTAACATTTCTTGACAAAACTTGGTATATGGCTTTTTCTAGTTAAGATCTACTAAATAATGAATTAAAACCAACCAGTTTTAACATACCTGTTGCAGCAAACCTGCATAATCATTCCCCATGTTATTCTTATGGAGATTACAAAACATGTAAAATCTGGCTAAGTTGGATTGAAATACCGGTTGTTGTGTTGCATCTGAAATTCGCTGAGTATGCAGGTCTGCTGCAACGGGGGTATTTCCTTTTTGCATGTAAAACTCCGGTGATACCAGCACATTAGTTCCTGATTTAACTGACTTACGAACAAGATATCCGTGAATTTGGAATAAGGGCAACAGTTGAAAACGTGAGTTTTCTCCATTTGCGCTAATGTATAAATCATAACATATTTTAGAATTATAAACCAAACATTCTATAGACTGTTTAGTTTAACCACTCAACTAAAAATAATACTTATTGATTTGTGTTCACTGATTTTTACGAAGTGAGGAAGTCCACGAAAGAAATATTTTAGACGGTTTAGCCTTTCGAAAATAAAACCTTAATATTAAATATATATATCCAGTGCTAAAATTTGCGGCGGAACGCGGCGGGACGGTGTTCCGGGACCTCCTTCTGCCGCAAGAGACGATCGCGTGTAATCGGCCGGAGAATTTGCCGCACAAGAAAATCGCGTGTAATCGGCCGGAGAATTTGCCGCAAAAGACGATCGCGTGTGATCGGCCGGAGAATTTGCCGCAAAAGACGATTGCGTGTGATCGGCCGGAGAATTTGCCGCAAAAGACGATCGCGTTGGATCGGCCGGAGAATTTGCCGCAAAAGACGATCGCGTGTGATCGGCCGGAGAATTTGCCGCAAAAGACGATCGCGTTGGATCGGCCGGAGAATTCGCTATAAGAGAAGATTATGTGTAATAGGCCGGAGTATTTGATCACGTGTACTCGACCGGATTAATAGTACCGAAAATAACGATCGCTTAGGTACGGAAATAACGCGTAGAATTTCAGCCTGAAATTAGAGCTCTCTCTGAAATTAATACTCCTTTTTTTCTTGAGCTAGGCCGAATCTTGAAAACGCTAAAAATACCTTAATACTCTAACAAGGCGTCATAATAAATCTAAAATTTTATAGAAAATATATTTTTTTTAGGAAATAATGCTTTATTAGTTTTAATTTACTTATGAAAAAATTTGAGTCGGATAAAATGTAACTTCTTAATTCGACCTAATTAAACACATGGCTATACATTACTTCAGGGAAAAAGATAAATAGGAAGGGATTAGGTACAAATTGGCAAATTACAGTTCCGGTACCTCAATTTTTACAAATCAATCACTGTATATATCTGTTTTTGTTGGTACATAAGAATTTAATGAATTTTCCCCCCACTTTCCAATGAGTTATGATGGTATGATCACTCAATAATCTCGCTCCCTGCATTCTTCACATGTTGAAATGATTTTTCTTCCTTATGCAAGGATTTCAAAAACGAATAAATTTTAATTAAATGTTTTTGTCAAATGAATATCTATAACCTACAACAGTAACTTGTAAGGTTTTTAAGTACAAATTAATAGCTTTTAACATTTACTCTTTTGAATTGGTTCAATCTATTAGAAGAAAGAGAGAGAAGAAATTAATACAAGTTTTGAACTTTGAACTTTCTTTGAATGTATATATGTTTAGTGCAGCTGGTCTGATACTGATGTATTTGTTTAGTCTGGTACTGATGGTTCTGGTCACAGTTCAGCTCGCCGTCACATTATTGTTCAGTTTCCTTGGTGCAGCCTCAATGGTGCTTTTGATTCTGCTTCCCGACACCGCCTTCAGAACCACAGCCAACAGACCCTGCCACAGCGACCTGCTGAATATTTCGTCAAGAAGTTACTTCTCAGATGTACTTAGAAGTTTTAATCGCTCCCACTACATGAACTCGGCCATAGAACACCGGATGCATCCTTTATCGCTAGGCACTTTAGTGTCAATAAAACTACCATCAGCTCCAGAAATGATTTCGTGTATTTTTGCGAATGGTATCTAAGGGAATTTCTTAACTTTCCAAGAAAAATATTAATATAAACTCTTATCTCCCAACTAACTAAAGAAATCGGTATTACAAGTTAGAAGAAACTATACTAATGACTATAACGATGAGAATGGTGGACTGGAAGATTGCAAATACTTACTAGACAGTTATAAATCGTATTTAGAAACTGTACCTTTCTCTACATAGTCTCATTAGTAAAATATGGACAAACCCAACAAAGTGTTTACTAAATTTTTACTGGGGTGATACACTAAAAATCATAACCTTACTTACTGTTGCTCGACCTTTGAAGGGCTGTAGGACGTAGAAGTTTCGACAAACCTACGCATAAGAGAAAATTTTAATATTATCTCAATTACAATCTGCTTAGTAGCTGCTTAGTCCGAGAAAAGTACTCCCTTTAATTTGACACAAAAATCTTGAAAATCGGTTCTTGAATGGTGGACTGGAAGATTGCAAATACTTACTAAACAGTTATAAATCGTTCTTGAATGGTGGACTGGAAGATTGCAAATACTTACTAGACAGTTATAAATCGTATGCATTTTTTTTTGGTAGTCACTGAAAACTCAGTCTTTCAATTGCGTTTTAGTATACGCTATAGGAGGATATTTGATCACAAGTGTATTAACTACTTAACGGTAAATTACATATCACAGTCGTAGGAAGATGGGAGGATAATGATAACATAAATGCCATTCACAAGGATTTTATAAAGACTATTAGTACATACTGTAGTAGGTATACAACTGATTGTACTTATATGCCCGCAGACGTAAATTTAGAAATGTTTATTTTAATAAATAAAAATAAGATTAATCCAGAGACTTTGAGAAAAAAGACAAACAAAAAATAATTTGAACTCTCACTCATTAATGGAAAGCGAATCAATTTATAAAATTTACCTAATAGTACCTGGTAAAAACCCTCCTAACACATGGACTATACTATAATATCTGCTAAAAATCTAAAGATATAGATGGAGGAAGAAGATCTAGCAAAAAAACAAAAAGGAGGTACAGAAAGACATCGCTATTAAAGCGAAATAGAACAGTAAGTTGATATACAGGGAAATATAAGAGAAACCTGAGGAAATTTAGCATGTTTCTTTAAATAATTACTAACAGAGTTGAAACATTTGATCATTTTCGTTTTTTTTTTTTATTTTTTTCTCGTTAGAGTGTCATTTAAGCTGACAAAAACAATTATAGTAACTAATAACATTATACTGTTGTTACAAGTTTTATACCTTAAACTCATTTATTTAAACATGTAATTCAATACCTAATACGAACAACTTGTAAGGGGACAGCCTTGGAGAAAACGGCAACGTAATCTTTCTTGCCCCGATATAATTAATTAACATTTGGATTACGTCCGCCGGAGCCGCTATTTGAGGGACAGCGCTGTGTGTACAAGCCGTCATTCCATCAGCGCTAGACAGGCAGGATGATGTTTGCTTCTGGTGTCAGTTCAGCGCCATAGTCCCGACGAGTCTCTGTAGTATCATAGTATGCGGCGACACGTCCGACCTACATGATCATCAGCTTTATGTCAGAGTAAAACTAAATTAATCTTTTATCTTCATGCAGTCCCACATTTACATATGCGGTCCTTCTTGAAATTTTAAACATAAAAATGAAAAGTTACGGTGCTCTCGCGCTTAAGTCTTACCAAGCCAAGGTATTAGCTACTTCCCCAGGAGAGGAAATTCGCAAAAAACATTCTGCAATATAAATTATTTGGGCTAGGTTATTTATGCTTGAGAGGAATTATTAATAAAACAACATAGGTTCGTCCAAATCTACGGGTATTCTTTGGCAGACTTCATGCGAGTTTATCAATGCTGAAAAATTCATCTCGTTACTTTAAGCGATAGGAGAAAATATATATAATACTCGTGTTTAATGTAATTACAGTCCCATTGCTTATCTCACTCTCGTTTCCACCTGTAGCCTGGTATTTATTTTTCATATAATTCATTATACTTACCAATACCAATACCAATGAATTTTAAAGTATGAAAAAGTTTAGAAATGCAAAAATATGTTAAAATTAGCCCAAATTTACTGTTGTACCTTCATAAAATTTACTTTTTCTCTGTATTTTTTAAATAAACAAACGCACCTAATAAAACTATATAGTGCTCTTTTTGTAACAGAATATAATCAATATCAATATATATATATATTTTATATATATATAAAGAGTGTTGTGTGTTGGTATATTTCGGGCTACAGCCAAAACTACATATCCTAGACACTTGATCTTGGTGTCAAACTAAAGCTTGGAATCTCATGATGTACACTATGGTGGTTTGGTTTTGATATCTTTAAGGGGTTAGGCCCAGGATCGTCCAAAAAGGACCTATGTCAAGGATTTTGGGAGTGCTTTGAATTGTTGCTATGGTTACTATTATTTCTAATGGTAGCTATGTCTAACTACTATGGTTACTAACAGAATACAGCACAAAGAAACAACTAGAATACGATAAAAAATAATCTCCCGGGCAAAGCCGGGGTTAACAGCTAGTTATACATGTTTTAACAGTCGATTACATTTGACTTATTTCTAGCTTGTTTACAATTGTTGGTAACCTAAATAGTTTTTGAGTTATTCGGCTTTGAAAATTAAAAAAGGCCGCTAGTTTAAAATGGAAAAAGTAGAAACTTGGCACTCCGCATTGGTCCGTATAGGTCCTGTTAGTCATAATACAACTACCAAGTTTGTATTCGGTATAAGTTCCAAGAGGTTATGAGTTTTCTATACATAGTAAGAAAAATACGCACCGTCCGACAGATAGAAACCGGGGCGAGATAGACCATATCTGTAATGATATTTTTCTTTTATTTTTTTCGTTTGGCCTGCTGAATAACCTGACAATTGTTGAATAGTGGAAGCTGGACTTGGACTCCCGATAATTATTATAACCGATTACAATGAGAGAATAACACGTATTGAAGCGTCGATGAATACGGGCTTATTTGAACCCTACTTATAAAAGCTTTGTTGAAGCCGATTGTGACAACTTAATAAGCTTACTAATTGCCAATTAAGCTTTCAATGAATTCTATTTAAATTTAATTCCGCTTTAAGTCACATCGGTTGTGAAAAGGATTTATAACTTTATTAGAAATTTAATAAATCACTTTATCCATTCGGGTAAGTATAGTCACCAGGTAACGTAAGCTATTTGGTAGGATTGACTTACTTAGAACTGAAGATAAAAGAGAAGAACCAAATTAAATTTGTTTCTCAAAACAGAAACTGTTAACTGACTATTTATGTAATGGCTTACCTTATTGACAAAATGTATTATACATGTTTTTTTATTAGAGGTGGAATTGTGTCATTGCATGCATGAACGTGAGTTTCATTCTTTTTGGATAATTTACAATGAAATTTTTTTATGAACGTGATTTCTAAATATTATAAAAACAAATCCTTAAAGACTTGAGCAACGTTATCGTGCTTACACAATCATTTCAGAAACGGCTCCGAGGATTTCCTTAAAGGTTTGGAAATAACTAGTTTCATGACACAACTTTACCAGAGAAAAACTAATAACCTAATAAAATGAATTTTACGACGAACAATTTAAACATTGGGCCTTATAAGTTGCCAACGAAATAAACAAAACAACTTACATAAAGTAATCGCAACAACTGTTTACAAACTGCAGCTATCTAGGAAAAATACAATGTGTGGGATAGGGATTGCATGGAGCAATAAATAAGTGCATCTAAATATTAAGCAAACTGAAATGTTTTATAGTAATTGGTGAACTGATAAACATGAAATAACACCGAGCAAGGCTTGGTCTCCCAGTTACTTCTTTAAGATAACTAAAACTCTGTCCACTGATTTGTTAAATATGAATTATTAAATTGATGAAATTCGATGTTAAAGTACCTCCATCTCCAATCATCAGACCAATTACACTTAAACTTTTAATCTTAGCAATTAATATAAACGATAGCTGTATTAAATCATTAAGGAAACTGTCTTAATAACTGTTCGGTAAACAAAAAAAACACCGACAAATTTCGTTTTCGGATTTTATTAAAAACGTAAAAAACATTAATACATGAGCTCCTGGGTCAGTGGCCCTTGTGGGCGTGGTGGGCCGAGTGACCGCTCGAGTGGCCGTACTCCGTGTGGTGGCCACGGTGGGTCTGCTGGCCGGCCTCCGCCTTGTGGCCGGCGTCCGCGCCGTCGTAGTGGCCCTTCTCGTAGTGGCCCTTCTTGAACTTGTGACCTTCCTGAAAGAAAAGGATATCTGTTAAGTAAGACTTGTTGAAAGCCTCGGCTTTGCCCGGGAGATTATTTTCTTCTTGTATTGCTGTTGTTTATTAGTACTACACTCTTTTAATAAACATAGTGAATTCGAATTGTAACAATAGTAACTATTCTAAGCAGTTCAAAAATCCTCGGCATGAAACCCTTTTAACCCTTTGACGTGGCAATTTTTTTACACATCTCAATTTTTAATGGTAATATTTTAATTTTGTCTATATTTTGGACCGTTATATTTTGGTTATGACCTTTGTGATTGTCAATATGTATTGACAATATGCTTCATTAATTAATAAAAAATAAAAAAAGCGTGTCCTCCTCCTCTATACAAGGGTAAAAAGAAGCAAAACAGGTGTCCACTGCAATCCCTATTAAACCTACAATTGCCGTCAACTTCCACCCAAGCCGGTCACCGTTTATTTTAGGTGGGCCCTCCCACCAACTTAGCCACACAATTGCAAGCCTTTTAGGGATTGCGCATGGTGCGGGAATTGAACCCGTATTATACATTGTTTTTTTATTAGAGGTGGAATTGTGTCATTGCATGCATGAACGTGAGTTTCATTCTTTTTGGATAATTTACAATGAAATTTTTTTATGAACGTGATTTCTAAATATTATAAAAACAAATCCTTAAAGACTTGAGCAACGTTATCGTGCTTACACAATCATTTCAAAAACGGCTCCGAGGATTTCCTTAAAGGTTTGGAAATAACTAGTTTCATGACACAACTTTACCAGAGAAAAACTAATAACCTAATAAAATGAATTTTACGACGAACAATTTAAACATTGGGCCTTATAAGTTGCCAACGAAATAAACAAAACAACTTACATAAAGTAATCGCAACAACTGTTTACAAACTGCAGCTATCTAGGAAAAATACAATGTGTGGGATAGGGATTGCATGGAGCAATAAATAAGTGCATCTAAATATTAAGCAAACTGAAATGTTTTATAGTAATTGGTGAACTGATAAACATGAAATAACACCGAGCAAGGCTTGGTCTCCCAGTTACTTCTTTAAGATAACTAAAACTCTGTCCACTGATTTGTTAAATATGAATTATTAAATTGATGAAATTCGATGTTAAAGTACCTCCATCTCCAACCCACCATAGTACCTCGTAGCCGCTGTCGTGGTGGCCGCCCTCGTGATGTTTTCCACGTTTCTGGTCGTGGTGGCCTCAACAATACAATACAAATAAAATTAAATCAATCAAAACAAAATCAAAATCTCTTTATTCACAAAACATTAAGATTTGCTATGGCGTCAAAACTGTTCAATTTTCATTTACGTTGTGGAATGGAGTCTCTAAACTGCAGAAACACGGCCAGGGTGTAGAAGGGGTTTTCCGCTAGCCAGCTAGTGAGGGCAGTCTTTAGTTTCTTCCCTCTTTGGCTTCTGATGTCTTCCGGGAGCAGGATGCAGAATTTTCTGCCGTTGTAGGACGGTGTTCTTTCATAGAGTGCACTGTGGTGAAGTGGTAAGTGGCACTTATCCGCATGCCTGGTGTTGTGGGTGTGGATGTCTGATCCCTTTTGAAGGGGTTTTCCATCCACATAAAGAATCACCTCCCTGATATACAGTGCGACGACAGTCAGGATGTTAAGTTCTTTTGAAGGTTTGTCTGCAGCTCTCCCTCCAATCAAGACCCTTAATAAGGCGAACACCTCTTTTCTGGAGGAGAAGGATGCGTTTCAGATTGCCTGCCGTAGTCCCTCCCCAAACTGCAAGGCCATACAACACAACACAATACAATACACTACAATACTGTACAGTACAGTACAGTGCATTGCAGTACCTTGTAGCCGCTGTCGTGGTGGCTGCCCTTTGTGGTGTTTCCCGTGGTTGTGGTCGTGGTAACCCCAACAATACAATACAATACAATACAGTTCAGTACAGTGCATTGCAGTACCTTGTACCGCTGTCGTGGTGGCCAGCCTGGTGGTGTTTCCCATGTTTGTGGTGTTGGTGACCCCAACAAAACAATACAATACAACACAATACAGTACAGTACAGTGCATTACAGTACCTTGTAGCTGCTGTAGTGGTGGCTGCCCTTTGTGGTGTTTCCCATGTTTGTGGTGTTGGTGACCCCAACAAAACAATACAATACAATCCAATACAACACAATACAGTTCAGTACAGTGCATTACAGTAAAGCTGACGCCAATTCTTGGGACCCAGTCCGCGCATGGGGCGGGGAGTGGGTAGGCTGGGAGGAGAGGGGAGTAGTAGTGACAGCGGCGGCCGACAGTGTACTAGCCTGACTGCGAAGATTCGGCTGCTCGCACATAGTTACTGCTTCTCTGTCAATCGTTGTTTAGAGTATCAAGACGCTTTAATAAATACTAATAAAACATTTATTATTCTTAAATCTTATCCTGCATTTAACTTTAATCGTACATAATAGTCACTCTTCCGTCGGTCAATGTTTTTAGGGCGACATGTAGTGACACGCTGTTGTTGACGGCTGAGATCAGAATAACAGTGCTGCGCTCTAGCGACGCATAGTCGCGCATGCGCAATAGCCGTTTTTGCTACCGCGCATCCACCGCACTGGGCCCCAAGAATTGGCGTCCGCTATACCTTGTAGCCGATGTCGTGGTGGTGGCCTCAACAATACAATACAATACAGTTCAGTACAGTGCATTACAGTACCTTGTAGCCGCTGTCGTGGTGGCCGGCCTGGTGGTGTTTCCCGTGGTTGTGGTCGTGGTAACCCCAACAATACAATACATTACAGTACAGTACAGTGCATTACAGTACCTTGTAGCCGCTGTCGTGGTGGCCGGCCTGGTGGTGCTGCCCGTGGTTGTGGTGGTGGTGCCCCAACAATACAATACAGTACAGTACAGTGCATTGCAGTACCTTGTAGCCGCTGTCGGTGTGGCCGGCCTGGTGGTGCTGCCCGTGGTTGTGGTCGTGGTAACCCCAACAATACAATACAATTCAGTACAGTGCATTGCAGTACCTTGTAGCCGCTGTCGGTGTGGCCGGCCTGGTGGTGCTGCCCGTGGTTGTGGTGGTGGTAACCCCAACAATACAATACAATACAGTACAGTGCATTACAGTACCTTGTAGCCGCTGTCGTGGTGGCCGGCCTGGTGGTGCTGCCCGTGGTTGGGGTGGTGGTGCCCCAACAATACAATACAGTACAGTACAGTGCATTACAGTACCTTGTAGCCGCTGTCGGTGTGGCCGGCCTGGTGGTGCTGCCCGTGGTTGTGGTGGTGGTAACCCCAACAATACAATACAATTCAGTACAGTGCATTGCAGTACCTTGTAGCCGCTGTCGGTGTGGCCGGCCTGGTGGTGCTGCCCGTGGTTGTGGTGGTGGTAACCCCAACAATACAATACAATTCAGTACAGTGCATTGCAGTACCTTGTAGCCGCTGTCGGTGTGGCCGGCCTGGTGGTGCTGCCCGTGGTTGTGGTGGTGGTAACCCCAACAATACAATACAATTCAGTACAGTGCATTGCAGTACCTTGTAGCCGCTGTCGGTGTGGCCGGCCTGGTGGTGCTGCCCGTGGTTGTGGTGGTGGTAACCCCAACAATACAATACAATTCAGTACAGTGCATTGCAGTACCTTGTAGCCGCTGTCGGTGTGGCCGGCCTGGTGGTGCTGCCCGTGGTTGTGGTGGTGGTAACCCCAACAATACAATACAATTCAGTACAGTGCATTGCAGTACCTTGTAGCCGCTGTCGGTGTGGCCGGCCTGGTGGTGCTGCCCGTGGTTGTGGTGGTGGTAACCCCAACAATACAATACAATACAGTACAGTGCATTGCAGTACCTTGTAGCCGCTGTCGGTGTGGCCGGCCTGGTGGTGCTGCCCGTGGTTGTGGTGGTGGTAACCCCAACAATACAATACAATTCAGTACAGTGCATTGCAGTACCTTGTAGCCGCTGTCGGTGTGGCCGGCCTGGTGGTGCTGCCCGTGGTTGTGGTGGTGGTAACCCCAACAATACAATACAATTCAGTACAGTGCATTGCAGTACCTTGTAGCCGCTGTCGGTGTGGCCGGCCTGGTGGTGCTGCCCGTGGTTGTGGTGGTGGTAACCCCAACAATACAATACAATTCAGTACAGTGCATTGCAGTACCTTGTAGCCGCTGTCGGTGTGGCCGGCCTGGTGGTGCTGCCCGTGGTTGTGGTGGTGGTAACCCCAACAATACAATACAATTCAGTACAGTGCATTGCAGTACCTTGTAGCCGCTGTCGGTGTGGCCGGCCTGGTGGTGCTGCCCGTGGTTGTGGTGGTGGTAACCCCAACAATACAATACAATTCAGTACAGTGCATTGCAGTACCTTGTAGCCGCTGTCGGTGTGGCCGGCCTGGTGGTGCTGCCCGTGGTTGTGGTGGTGGTAACCCCAACAATACAATACACTACAGTACAGTGCATTGCAGTACCTTGTAGCCGCTGTCGGTGTGGCCGGCCTGGTGGTGCTGCCCGTGGTTGTGGTGGTGGTGCCCCAACAATACAATACAATACAGTACAGTGCATTACAGTACCTTGTAGCCGCTGTCGGTGTGGCCGGCCTGGTGGTGCTGCCCGTGGTTGTGGTGGTGGTAACCGCAACAATACAATACAATACAATACAGTACAGTGCATTACAGTACCTTGTAGCCGCTGTCGGTGTGGCCGGCCTGGTGGTGCTGCCCGTGGTTGTGGTGGTGGTAACCCCAACAATACAATACAATACAGTACAGTACAGTGCATTGCAGTACCTTGTAGCCGCTGTCGGTGTGGCCGGCCTGGTGGTGCTGCCCGTGGTTGTGGTGGTGGTGCCCCAACAATACAATACAATACAGTACAGTGCATTACAGTACCTTGTAGCCGCTGTCGGTGTGGCCGGCCTGGTGGTGCTGCCCGTGGTTGTGGTGGTGGTAACCGCAACAATACAATACAATACAGTACAGTACAGTGCATTACAGTACCTTGTAGCCGCTGTCGGTGTGGCCGGCCTGGTGGTGCTGCCCGTGGTTGTGGTGGTGGTAACCCCAACAATACAATACAATACAGTACAGTACAGTGCATTACAGTACCTTGTAGCCGCTGTCGGTGTGGCCGGCCTGGTAGTGCTGCCCGTGGTTGGGGTGGTGGTAACCCCAACAATACAATACAATACAGTACAGTGCATTACAGTACCTTGTAGCCGCTGTCGGTGTGGCCGGCCTGGTGGTGCTGCCCGTGGTTGGGGTGGTGGTAACCCCAACAATACAATACAGTACAGTACAGTGCATTACAGTACCTTGTAGCCGCTGTCGGTGTGGCCGGCCTGGTGGTGCTGCCCGTGGTTGTGGTGGTGGTAACCCCAACAATACAATACAGTACAGTACAGTGCATTACAGTACCTTGTAGCCGCTGTCGGTGTGGCCGGCCTGGTGGTGCTGCCCGTGGTTGTGGTGGTGGTAACCCCAACAATACAATACAATATAGTACAGTACAGTGCATTACAGTACCTTGTAGCCGCTGTCGTGGTGGCCGGCCTGGTGGTGTTTCCCGTGGTTGTGGTCGTGGTGCTCGTGGTGGCTGCCGTACTGCTCCTCATGGCCGCCGCGGTGCGCGTCGTCATAGAACGAGTGCTCCTTCTTGTACTCGTCCTGAACATTTCATGCGGATGAGTGGATGTGATAACAGTCGTGATGGGAACATATACACCTGTTCATTATCGACTACTGAAGTCGTTCACTCTATGCGATTAGTCATCGCATCAAACATAAACTAGTCTAGTAATTCAAATAAGTCAAACGAGCGAAATTAAGTAAAGAAATAAAATCTCTATTAAGGTAGGTTGCTAAGTAGTCAATAAAAACAGTAATCGAATACTACATCATAACCACTTATTTGTTTACTATGCAGTTTGAGAAGATGACCTGAGCGCATGGAATAATGTCAATCGAAGTAATTATAATAACGTTATAAAAAATATAAATAAAATCAATTGGCTTGTTCATAATTAACTGCTGTTTAAAATATCACATACATGACGATATGGATTTGATTTTTTTATTTGAACTTTCAACTTGAAATGATATATAATTTTAATGTCAAATTTAATTTTTAATGTCATTTCAACATTTAATTGTCATTTAACATGTTGCGGTAGGACTCAATATCGGATTCATTCCTAAAACTACATTCATGAAGTATTCTTGAAACTGCGGGTATGTCAGGGACAAAAACAGTGTAGAACACATTTCTTAAATATGTACCGTTGAAAGGTCATTATGACGATATGGATTTGATTTTTTTATTTGAACTTTCAACTTGAAATGATATATAATTTTAATGTCAAATTTAATTTTTAATGTCATTTCAACATTTAATTGTCATTTAACATGTTGCGGTAGGACTCAATATCGGATTCATTCCTAAAACTACATTCATGAAGTATTCTTGAAACTGCGGGTATGTCAGGGACAAAAACAGTGTAGAACACATTTCTTAAATATGTACCGTTGAAAGGTCATTAGTATCAAGGGCGAGTAGTTTTTAAGTTCAAGAAAGAAACCCAGTCTTAATAAGTTTACCTATTTCTTCTGCAAGTCAAGTAATGAATTCTCTATAAACTGATCATACTTATCCTATATTATTTTCAGAATCAAACTACTTGCTGCCTTTCAAGGGTCTTACAACCGTAATTTATTTCTGAATTACCGTTTCACAGGATATCGTAATACATTGTATTTATTCATGACCTACAACAAAGCTGTTAAGGACAAATAACTACTGGTAATTTTACCTTAGTCTTCAGCTTTAATTAATCCAATGGAGGGCTACAATTGTTTCAGAAATACCTTTCCATTTTCAGGTCTGATTTCATAACGTCAAACATAGGATTAAATAAAGCCAAAGACGAAGGTAATAAAACCTGTTTTTATTTGGTTCAGCCATTGTAGGTTTAGCGAACAGAGAAAGGCTAAAGTGACCGGAAAAGGAGAAAATAAGAGAGGACCAACTTTTGGAAAGAGTATGGAATATACAATCAGTAGGACGGTAGATGCTAGGAAGACCGTGAATTCGATAGACTGGACAACTGAAGCAAGACAGGGAGTCTATGAGGAGTCATTTACGGGGGAGACAGACACGAGTAGAGGCAAATTGTTGACGTTTCAAACACATCACTTGTGGGATTTCTGTGGCCATACGTATAAGGGCACACCTCGCTAGAAATATGTTGAAGATGGAGGGTTTAAACCAAAGCAGTTTTGAACCGGAATTTCGAGTTAGGGGGGAAAACATTAATTCGTCGAATTCATGACAATTCATTGATTTGTTTTTCTTTGTAATTCTCAACAAAAATATCCAGCTGAAACCTTTCTTGAACACCCAAGCTTTCAGTATGTTCCTCGGAAGAAAGAAAAAATAAAGTAAACTAAAAATCATTTGAAATTTAAAAAGTGTGGCAACAAAGACCTCTAGATATTCCAGATCAGCTAACCTTATGGTGGACGTTGTGGTAGCCCTTCGTCTTGTGGCCCTTCTTGTGGTGGTTCTCAAGGCCGAACTTTTCGCCCTTCTCCCCCCGCTCCGCCCCCCGGCTGGACCCGTGCTCCTCGCCCTCCGCGTGGTGCGAGCCCTTGTGGCCCTCCGCCTCGCTGTACTGGCCCTTCGAACCCTGCAGGACAAGTCACATCTAAATCGACATACGCTGTAGTGGCCCTTCGAGCCCTGCAGGACAAGTCACATCTAAGTCAACATTGTAGTGTCTGTAGTGCCCTTTAGACCTCTACAGGCAAACAATCAAAGTCAACATACACTGTAGTGGCCCTTCAAGCCTTGCAGTCAAACAATCAAAGTCAAAGTTCGCTGTAGCGGCCCTTCAAAGCGATTGAAGGCAACATTCGCTGTAGTGGCCCTTAAATCCTTACAGACAAAGTCACATCATATCAACATCGCTGTATGCCCCGTAGACCCCCTCCAGGACGTCACATGAAAATTTACATGCATTATTGTATTTAGCATAGGCTAACAATATTCAAGAATTTATTGACCATTAAACAAATACATGCAATACGTCTCGTAAGAATTCAAAATATAATAGAACATTACAAATGCAATTAATACAAATGCATGCTTTAATTATAAAATGCAAATAAAAAAACTATAATTTTTTCCGCAAAAAATGTTGTGGAAGGTGAACTACATTATTTGTATCTTAACAATTTAAGAATTTTCAGTTTTTGATTGGTAAATAGTAGTTTTTATTCATTAACTTATTCTAAATTTCAGCGGATGTACACGGGTCGAGTTGGCGGGCGAGTTGCTTCTTACCTATTCAACTCGCCTCACATAATCGGTCTGAACGAGTCGAGTTGTGTTACAGGTTCTAGGAACCTCGGTTCCCAGATCGGTTAAAATCTGGGTAGAGTGAAATCAAAAACCTACACGCCCGCAACTCAAACCGTGTAAATTCGCCCAAACTAAATTGTATTTTTTACTGATTAAATGGAAATAGAGCGGTAGGGAACTGCTCTCTCGAGTTGGAACTCTCGTTGAACTCCTCACATGACGAAGAAGCGACCTCCTCATCGCCAGTTACTGCCAGATCAGCGTGAGTTGGAGCAAACCAGCAGAGTTCTTGAATAAGGCGGGGCATTAACTGCGCGAACTGACCTGAGTCAGGTAGTCGTGTATTCCTGAACTGCGCGAACTACTCCAGGTAGCCACCAAATACGTTCCTTAACTGCGAAAGTGCGAAGTGGCGGCCCTCTTTGACTGTAGAATTCTTAGATGTGAGCATTTAAGAATTTGTCAAAGCCCAAGTCATCTGCAGAGAGTGCATTCATTACGGATTTTATGTTCTACTAAAAAAGGAAGAGAAAGTGCTCAACAGTTAAGTTTCGAACTGAGGTAGCGTATTTAGTTTGTAATGAAAATAAATTGAAATGTACAGAGCATATTAATGAAAATAAAATACATCTTTTTGGGGCTTAGGAAAATATCATGGCTTCAAGACGGCGACGAAAGTGCATGTTATTCAATCGCATACGTTAAAAATAACATAGCAATATGGGATTGTATAAATTATTGTCGTCGTTTTCACAATAAATTACTCTGAACGGGAAAAATAAGTAAACTGTATTTTAAAATTAAATACCGTTACTGTAAAATAAATAACATTTATCATTAATATTAATGTTCGAGTTTCGTACCTTTTGTTTCTGTGGTCCCATGATTTCGGTAAAGTAGTAATTTATATCATATTATGTGTATGTTCCCTGAAAGAAAATGTTATCCTTCCAAATGGTTTTCTGTAAGATCATAGTAATACGACTACAATAAATAAAATGTAAATAGGACCAAGGAAGGTACTGCAATAAAAATTCAGAAATTTAAAAACTCACATCTTTATTTAAAAAATAACGTCATAATCACAATCATAATCAAGGCATCTATTCACAAGATAGATTTTGCTCGAAACGCACTTTACATTTTACAAATTGCAATCAGTCAATAATGGTTTGCGGTATGATGACACGTAAACAAGGACATTCCTTCTGCCGGCAACTCACCCCTACCTGGCGTGGACTTGGCGCAGCTAAGGGACATTTTTTGGGACCCTTAGAGGGATTAGCGCAGTTCAATCAGTTAAGGAACTCTTTCGCGCAGTTAATGCGCGACCCTTGAGGAAGACTCGGAGTCTCACGAGGCGATCTGTTTCCGGTCGCTGCAGAAAGATATATCGCTTTAGAGGATTCCTCTTTGATGTTTATTCTACGTCACTTCCCAGGCATGTCAAACTTCTAACTAGAGGTCCTTCTAGTTATGTTTTCTTACACGTTATTTTAAAAGGTAACGATTCTAGAGGCTTCAACTGTACCATAGACTTTTGAGTTGGAGCGGTGGAGGCGTGTTTGTCCATCCATTCGTGGAGGGAACTGCAGATCGGTGTACACGCGGACAGAAGACAAAGTGTTGCATAATGGAAAGTGTTGACGTAAAAACCACTTCTATGGACGTTTTCCTGCACTTGAGACTGAAAAAAGACGACGTCAAACATTACTTCTTTAGATATCTTCCTGCATTTCAGATAGAAAGTGACGACGTCAAACACCACTTTTACGATCGCCTCCCTGCACTTGAGACTGTAAAGTGACGACGTCAAGCACCACTCCTATGAACGTTTTCCTGCACTTGGGACTGGAAAGTGAAGACGTCTATCACCACTCCTACGAAAGTCTTCCTGCACTTGAGACTGGAAAGTGTCGACGTCAAACACAACTTCTATGAATATTTCCTGCACTTGGGACATGAAAGTGAAGACGTCTAACACCACTTCTATAGATGTCTTCCTACACTTGAGACTGAAAAGTGAAGACGTCTAACACCACTCCTACGAAAGTTTTCCTGCACTTGAGACTGGAAAGTGACGACGTCAAACACAACTTCTATGAACATTTCCTGCACCTGGGACATGAAAGTGAAGACGTCTAACACCACTTCTATAGATGTCTTCCTACACTTGAGACTGAAAAGTGAAGACGTCTATCACCACTCCTACGAAAGTCTTCCTGCACTTGGGACTGGAAAGTGAAGACGTCTATCACCACTCCTACGAAAGTCTTCCTGCACTTGGGACTGGAAAGTGAAGACGTCTATCACCACTCCTACGAAAGTCTTCCTGCACTTGGGACTGGAAAGTGAAGACGTCTATCACCACTCCTACGAAAGTCTTCCTGCACTTGAGACTGGAAAGTGTCGACGTCAAACACAACTTCTATGAATATTTCCTGCACTTGGGACATGAAAGTGAAGACGTCTAACACCACTTCTATAGATGTCTTCCTACACTTGAGACTGGAAAGTGTCGACGTCAAACACAACTTCTATGAATATTCCTGCACTTGGGACATGAAAGTGAAGACGTCTAACACCACTTCTATAGATGTCTTCCTGCAGCACTTGAGACTGGAAAGTGTCGACGTCAAACACAACTTCTATGAACATTTCCTGCACTTGGGACATGAAAGTGAAGACGTCTAACACCACTCCTACGAAAGTCTTCCTGCACTTGAGACTGGACAGTGATGACGTCTAACACCACTCCTACGAAAGTCTTCCTGCACTTGAGACTGGACAGTGACGACGTCAAACACTAATTCTATAGATGTCTTCCTGCACTTGAGACTGGAAAGTGAAGACGTCTAACACCACTCCTATGAAAGTCTTCCTGCACTTGAGACTGGAAAGTGACGACGTCAAACACCACATCTATGAACGTTTTCCTGCACTTGAGACTGGACAGTGACGACGTCAAACACTAATTCTATAGATACCTTCCTGCACTTGAGACTGGAAAGTGATGATGTCAAACACCACTTCTATAATCGTCTTCCTGCACCTGAGACTGGAAAGTGGTGAAGTCAAACACTACCTCTATAGATGTCTTCTTGCACTTGAGACTGGAAAATGACGACGTCAAACACCACTTCTACGAACGTCTACCCGCACTTCAAACTGGCTCCAAAGTCCCTCTTGCAGAGGCCCGAGTGAAACGTATTTTCCCCGCACATCAAGCGGTCCATCGAAACCAAGGAGAACTCCTTCTGCGTATTGCGGGAACATTGGTATCGCTGGATGACTCGCAAGTTCCGTTTCCACTCCGCCCGCCAGTCACTGGCGGCTCTGGCGACCTCCTCTTCGTCAGAAAAGGGGATAAACGTGAAGTCCGACTCGAGAGAAAAGTTTTCTACGTTCTACACCTATTTTTATTAGTGAAAATAAAAAACCTATAGTTATAACGTAAAATGGAAAACATTATGAAGTTATGAACATTAGTATTCGCATGTTCACTTCTGAATTATATTGCTAAACTGCAAAATCAAGAATTAATAACGTGACATGAACTAGAATGCAAAATTTAAAAAAAGTCAATACTCCCGTCTAAATCTATGTCTTGTTGTTTAAGAGCTTGGTTACCTCTTTGTCATGGTGGCCGTGTTCTCCCTTGGAGAAGTCATGGTGACTCTTGTACCTAGGGAATATCAACGTGTGGGTAATATTTGATGAAAGGCAGCTTAAGTAAACATGTTTTACTACAATATTGACTTAATATTACGATTGCTAATTTTAAAGTCGCCTAACATCGCAGCATGTGTAAAAATTGACTACGAGATAATTGTTAGGTTTTGTACTGACCACACTTCTGAAAAAGGGTCAGTTATAATTCTGAGTTGGTAAATGAGTAACGTAGGAAAATTAGGTCGGAATAAACACATGATTTAATAATTTGAAAAAACATGGAAAAATACCATTTGTATGGTTGTAAAAAGAAAAACCTATGGTGCAAGAACAGTGTATTAAAAAGATGAAGGTAATTGTTCTGCATACAGTAACCTCATGGATTTAGATGAAAACCGACTTATGTGTTCCTTTGTCTATTTCATAACATGAACTTTTGCCGAAGAGAACTCTTAAAATACAAACATAACGAAAACAGTTAAAAATCGCACTTGTTATTTAGCAAAACTGCTTACTAACAGAAAACTGGACGGTCCCATTGCCTGACGGTGTCTAAGGCTTGTAGGGGAGTAACAACGGAGTAAATCATATTGCGAAATACAAGAGATGATTATAAATCTCAAATGAGGTAACCGAATGTTGAACAATTACCAAGGTGAACTACACACAGGACGCAGCAGCAAGGAGCGCCTCACCCTTTGTCCCCCTTGTGGCCGTGACTGCTGTGGTGGTCGGA
The DNA here is from genome assembly GCA_035578135.1 of Flexamia atlantica. Taxonomy (NCBI): domain Eukaryota; kingdom Metazoa; phylum Arthropoda; class Insecta; order Hemiptera; family Cicadellidae; genus Flexamia; species Flexamia atlantica. The sequence goes on from JAQJVK010000019.1 coordinate 3,661,006, forward strand.
GTGGTGCGATGAGCCTCCCCCCTTGCTGTACTTGTGACCTCCACCGTGACCCCCACTGTGACCTCCGTGACCCCCACCATGACCTCCACTGTGACCTCCGTGACCCCCACCATGACCTCCACTGTGACCTCCAGGACCCCCACTGTGAGCACCGTGGTGGTAGCTGGGACCTCCGTAGTCGAGACCGTAGCCGTCGTAGTCCTGAGCTGTGCCGTACGCTCTACCACCAGCGTCTGCGTACCTGCGAACATCGGATCATTGAGTTAGCTGAGCTCAAAAGTGTACTCCTCTAGAGCGATCCTGAGGCTCTAGTGACGGAAAAATGTTTTCAAGCTTCCTGACGTTACTAATCTTATTTAATTTGGGATGAACGATCCCGGTGTCTCGAGAATCAACAGTTATGTTGCATCAGTTTTTTTCTTTAGAACCAAAACTTATAATCAAATAACAGTGATCTATTATACTAATTTGCTAAAGAATTTCTTGTGTACAGCAAAACTCCTTTTTTTAAGAACCGATTTTGATGATTGAGGTGTCAAATTAAAGGGAATTTTCTGTAGAGGTTATGGAATAATTTTTGTAATCCTAAGTTCAATGTGCTTTGCCCCACTGGACTTTAAAGTTCCCATGTATTTTAAATGGAAGTATATTTTACCAAACATATGGTTTATATAAACTCTTTTTATTGTAATTAACAGCTGTCTTGAGAAAAACCTTAATGTCTTCCTCAGTCACTTTGATATTTATTTACATTTTTTGGTTATTTTTTTAGTTTACAACAACTGCTTTGTGAAAGCATTCATAACTTGGTGGATTAATAATATTTAAATATAATATTCAAATAAAATTTAAATCTGTTGTAGAAAATAAATCTGTTGTAGAGAATCACTCACATAAAATAATTTTTAAAAGTGAGTGTAAAAAACGTAATAAAGTTAACCAATAAATTTCATTTCACCAACACCAAACAAATATATTCTCTTCAAACTGTCTGTCTAAAAGAAATTCCTGATCAGATTTTTAAAGACGGAGACAAACGAATAAGAAGATCTATTTCAAAAAGTGTTCCAACTTCCAAGTGGTACTTCAAGAAGGGTTTTACACTCCAACAAGAAATATGAAGGATTATGAATAAGGAGGATAGCTTGGGAGATATGATTACTGGTTCGCTTAAAAAGGAAATATAGCCTACCTTAGGATAGAAGTAATTAGTTATCCATAACCAATTATTCGAGATTTGAAGGAGACAGAGTTTTAACTATGGGCCTCCCAGCCACAAAAAGAGAAAACAATATTTTTATGTACAAGCAAGTCCTAAATGTCAAGTGTTGAAGAAGTATGGACTAAATCCAGGGAATGGCGGGATTGCATGAAGACGACCTGTAACGGTGAAGGTTGCCAGAGGGCCTAATAAAATTGTTGCAGACATTAGAATGCGTATGTGAACAAATTAAAGAAAGAAAACTGTGAACCATATGAAGAGGAGAAGTATGCATTTAGGATATTGGGAGTTCGAGGAAAAATTGATGATAAAGCGAAAATCAAAAGGAACAAATAAAGGCTTAAAACGAGTAGTTAATCTCACATTCAGGTTCGAGACCACTTCTATACAGCCCGAAGAAATTCACACATGGAAAATCTATAAACACAACAACTATGCTGTACCCACAGACCATAGAAAAAAAATAGACTGGGCATCCCTATTACTTCAGCATTGCAGCTGGTGAAGCTCATTTCTGACACGTCCGCCATGTTTTGGATCCAAAGTTTTTCCCATGTAACCCAACAGATAGCGTCTGAAGTAACCAGATGCTGTATACATTGGTCTAGACTGTGGCTGAACTATAAACAGGACTTTGTTTTCATTTTAATACACAAAAGAAATTGTAGATACACCAAAGAAATTGTAGTTGGCTTTAGTAATTTGTAATTTAAGCACATAATTGTGATTCATTCATGCTTTCTCATTAAATATTTGAAAAATATTTTGATTTTCTAATGCTTATTTACTTGTATTTATATGTTTAATATTTTTTTGAATATTTTAATTGACTGTTAATGTTGATTAGCTAAGCTAAAAGATGATAACAACTAAAGCTTCGCCTACTTAAACTAGTTAAATTAGTCAATAGGTATTGTTTTTTATTTCGTTATAATAGGATGAGTTAATTAGATTCTATTATTATTAATTTATTTGCAAATATGATTTTTTTTTCTGTGCGTCACACAGCAATAAAAAATACAACACTATCAATCTGTGCAAAAAAATGTTTCATTTCAAACTGAACAATGCAAAGCTTTAAAGAACTCTATAATGAAAAATGTGTCTGCATTGGCATTTTAGTGCATGTAAAATAGATGCATAATATATGCATCTAAGAATGGATCAATAAAAGAACTAGCTGGTGCAAAGTAATTAAGGCCTTCAATCACTGACCCAAAAATATTACTGCAGAGACTGTGGCGAATTCTCTGTGAATGTAGAGTTTCATTATACAATTTTGTGTGATGGTGTAATCTAATGGTGAAGTAACTCACACATATTGCTTTTATAAGCAGACATAGATGACTTTGGTCTGGTTCCTGTTCATAAAAGTGAGAACTTTGAAAAACATTTTTCCCCACACACGATTTCAACACAGAAATTGCCATTTCATTAATTACTTCTCCCTTAGGAATATGCGTTCTTGACTTTATTTTTTTCCTTAAGACGCACTCTGATATTTTACATATTGTTTCTACTGATTTTGACGGTTGGATTAAACCACCTCTGTCCTTACAGTTTATCAGACTATTTGAAGAATTCTTTTGCTCACACAACCTTCACATATCAACTTAGATTTTAATGATCTTGAGACATATCCAGCTATGTACTGCACAATATCACAGGCTATGTCTGAGGTCAACGTGTCATCATAACTAAGGTGGATACCGATGTTTTCTTCTTCTATAGTTTGAGTCATGACACTTTGTTCCTCTTCTGACAGCAATCTCCACTGTGGTGTAAGGTGATTCAGCGTGCTTGTGGAGTTTTCGGCACAGTGGATCGTCATAAATAATGAGGTATCAAGAACTGAGGAGTTTCCGCTGTTTCCTTCGTGGATCTCTGTATGTAAAAAAAGGCGTTTGAAAGTGCCAGTAAATTGTTTGGCTGTGGGATTATTGTTAGCCCCGCCTCTACTTCTAATGTAACCAAAAAGTCGTTCCAGGTGATCTTGACTCACCTTGTATAAGGGTAAATACTTCAAATCAGGGGCTTTTCCTGGTTTTTCTTCTACATAATCTCGATACATGAGTATTGCACTCTCAATGCATACTAAAAATCCTAGAAAACCTGTCTTTCGTCGTGATTCTAATATCAAAACTCCTTCCCTGTCTGTAAGATTGCAAATATACCTCTTGGCTTCTAGAAGTACTCTTGAATGATTTAAAAAGTTTCCTTTACAAAGAGCCTTTTTATTACCTTTGGCGACAATACTACGAGAATTTAGAACGTCAAACAAATCATTAAAAACCTTTACAAATCTTACTGTTGGTCCGCAGTTCAAAAAATCAGGATGATGGGTTTGTTTCAGGTAACTTAGTGAATCGGCCACAGAATCACTAAATAATTGAGCAGCAAGTTTTACTTTCATTTTCTGTCTCTCATAGTTAATATGCGTTTTGGTCAATTTATTCCCCAGTCGCAATCCCTCTTTATCTTGAAGACAGTGTAACGACTCAAGGTATTTCCAATCGATATTATTTTTATTTCCATCTTTCAACAACTTGTAGTCACCTAATGTATTTCTCACAAGCTTCAACATGTGACTGGGATCAAGGAAAAGATAAATAGGCTTCCCAGTTACAGGATGGGGAAAGTAACTCTGCAAATTGACATGGGTAACTTTGCAACCTAGTTGATTCGCCATTGATACATTGGCAGAGGTCCCGTCGCATGTTAAAGAGCACACAGTAACTCCTGTATCGTTTACTAATGTCAGACACTGTTTGACAAGTCCACACAACTGCTCTCCACTTACTCCAGCAACAAAGAAGTGTCCTAAGGGAATTTTCATTTGGGAATTAACAAAAACCAAGTAAAACACTAATGCCTCGGAGGCTAGCGTTGCCGAGTCATCTTCCACATTCGTCCCCACATTCACTGTTCCGCAAAACTTGTTGCCATCCCATTCTAGATGTTTCCTAATGGCCATGCAATCAATGATTAGGGAACATATTTGTGGTCGATCATTCTTGTCAGCGAATTCTTTGAGAGCTGAAAGCACTTCTTCGGAAAATCCAGGGTCTCCTTTGACACTGCTGTACCACCGACCTAGAGTTCTAGGGTGAGGTAAAGCTGTGTCAATGTGTTGCCTGACAAAACTGTATGCTTTTGGTGACAAAAAATGTAACGTTATAGCAAAAGCTCTCAAACGAGCGTCATACGTTTTTCTTAAATTTGGGTTTTGCAATTTACTTGCTGATCGCTTCATCAAACATTCTGAGGTTTGACCTAAGGAATTTAAAAGGGAACACATTTCATCAGTAAAATTACTTCGTCACGTAGGTCCTTCAAAACATTGTCTAAATTTGCTACCTTCTTTTTAAGCCTTCTGTTCTTTTGATTTATCCTTCTCATTTTCTTTTTATAGGCAGCAATGCGGGATTTAGCTCTCCCCAACTGCCTTCTTAAATTTTCGTTTTTACGCTTATGCTTAACTTTGGAGATAACTTTTCCTGTTTTTAGAGGAGGTTCAGCGAGAGGATTTTCATTTTCTGTTAAGTTTAAGGTTGAATTGTCCAATTAATCTTCTTTAAAGATTTCAGGTTCCTTTGACAAATCAGATGGATCATGCATTATTCTTGCTCTTTTTTGCGAATAAGGTTCCAAGTCATTTTGCAATTCATTGGGCCTCTTCCAATTTAAGAAAATTGATGGTACCACATTTTCTTTCAGTCTTACGCTTGACGGATAGGTTCTATTGAAGTCCTCTTCCCTAAAGTGAAGTGAGCATAATCTAGAATTTTGATTTGGTTCCCAATTTTCTACATTGATAGCGTCGATCCACTTTTTTCTTAGTATACTGTTTTTTGGAAATCTACAACAAAAAATGTTTTATTAAAAATTAAAAATACAGAGTTCCTACGAAGTGTTTGATATTAGTTTATTACAATTTCCATTCTTACCACAATCGATATACAACTTACCGTGAGGTTACCAACGGGGTTGAAATAGTATTCTGTTTTTTCCGAGTATTCTCTATTTGAGTTAAGTAGCAGTGAGTGATATTGAAACGTACAATTACATTTCCTACAATTATTTATAGTTTTATTTATGTATTTTAGAATAAGATAAAACTTACCTATGAAAAGATACGTCTTTTTATTTCTATTTTTACATCCTTTTGCAGAACATCCTGTCATTTTTGGTTAAGTAACTCTAAAATAAATAACAAACAAAAATATTGATGAATTGTACCCACATCCAGATGATAAGAAAAACAAGATGATATGACATTTCTAGCAAGAGTGTCGCTATCTATTGAAGGTCCAAAGAGTTAAGGCCGCCATGTTTTGGATCCAAAATTTTTTTTAATTGCCAAAACAGGCTTCAATTTTATCAGCTGATGCCCAGTCTACCTTTTTCTATGGTCTGTGGCTGTACCTCAGTGGAGAGCAAATATTGATTATTATACTTCTAGAAATCATCAGAAAAATATGAAAATTATACCCCCGTCGCAGCAGACCTGCGTACTCAGCGAATTTCCATAGGATTTATTTTGTATATGTGAGGATTCAACTTGTTTGAAGGAAAGTATCATTTGAATACGTTAAGTAAATAATATACTAAAAACACATACTTAATCATTCATGAGCTATAAACATGAGGAAAATTAACAAAGAGACCATATTGGTTTTCATTAGTAATACATACACTTTTGTATTTTATATAATTCTTAGTCTTTCAATTTTTAATAACTGTAATCTTATTATAGAATATAAATGTCAACAAACATATAATCAATGAACTCAAAACACTCAAAACAAACAAATAATTTAATCTCATGAAAAAATTCAATCATATGGTCAGTTTTATAGTAATTAAAACATCCCTGTTGCAACAGGCCTACATCTCCAGCCAATTTCAATAAAACATATTATCAATCTAAATAATTTTAAACATATCATATATTATGCCACATTTTCAGGCAGTTTAGACCAAGACATCCCCCCCCCTCCAAATGCTCTTACATTCTTTATTAAATTTAAAAATAATTTGTATTTTTTGATATAGTATATATTTTCTGCAAAATCTTGATCAATGAACTCTTAACTATTCAAAATAAACACAAATAAAATATTCTACACCTGCAAATTTAATCATATGTTCAGAATTGTATTTTTTTAAACATCTCAAATCAGGGTGTCTATACTTTTTGGAGGGAAAAATTAAAAACAATATTGGACAACGTACTGTGTTTAGCACATCAAATATCATCCAATATCTAAGCAACGGATTGACGTAGAATAATAATTCTATATGCTAAATTGTTTGTTTTTTTAAGCTGAATCCAATTTTGACAGTTAAGTTTAAAAATAATTAGTAAAAAGGTGTTAAATCTTGAAAATAAATTTTATTTTGTGATAAAAACCTTCTTAGTTACTCTTGCTGGTTTTCGAACTCGAAGTCAAGAATGACGCTTTACACGTTTGTTCCAAATTTCATCAAGATCGGACCTTTTCTACAAACGTTATCGCGCCTACGGACAGGTGTATATATATATATATATATATATATATATATATATATATATATATGAAAATGAACGAACAGAGTTCACCGTGCCGCCTACGGTAATAGCTACTTCCCTATAGGGGAAATTCGCTAAAAGAGAAAACCAAACTAAAATCATAATAACATAAACTTATGAGAATTAAACTAATAATGATGTCCAATATTTTGCAAACTATATAATATATGCCTGATCAAAGTTGACAACATTTTCTCTCATCATTTAAATAGTTAATTTCATTAACTGGAAACGACTAGTATAACCTAAATTTCATAGATCTTTCAATCGAGCAAATAACAAAAAACATCTCTTTCGGACGTGCCACAGGTTTTGAAAAACGAAACGTTCTTAACAGGTTTCGATAATTACTATTTGTAAGACTTTCAAGATGTAGCACCTTATACGATTCACGTCATAAATTAATCCTTCTCTCTAATCCTAAGATTTAGAAAATACTTATTGTATGGATCTAGTTACCCCAGGTGGACGACCGGGAGAGGCGAGTGTAGGACCGCCGTCTGGTAGTGGACGAGTCCGCGGGGGGCCACCGCCGGCTGGTATGGGGCGAAGTCTAGAGGCAAGGGCGCGCCGTGGTGTAGGGCTCTGCCCTGCAGCGCCGCTCCCTCACCTGCAGCAACAGAGGTGAATTATAGGGTGAGATGCGCTGCCACACCTGCAGCAAAAGAGGTTAATTACAGGGTGAGATGCACCGCCACACCTGCAGCAACAGAGGTGAATTATAGAGTGAGATGCGCTGCCACACCTGCAGCAACAGAGGTGAATTATAGGGTGTGATGCGCTGCCACACCTGCATTAACAGAGGTTAATTACAGGGTGAGATGCGCTGCCACACCTGCAGCAAAAGAGGTTAATTACAGGGTGAGATGCGCCGCCACACCTGCAGCAACAGAGGTGAATTATAGAGTGAGATGCGCTGCCACACCTGCAGCAACAGAGGTGAATTATAGGGTGTGATGCGCTGCCACACCTGCAGCAACAGAGGTTAATTACAGGGTGAGATGCGCCGCCACACCTGCAGCAACAGAGGTTAATTACAGGGTGAGATGCGTTGCCACACCTGCAGCAACAGAGGTTAATTACAGGGTGAGATGCGCCGCCACACCTGCAGCAACAGAGGTTATTTATAGGGTGTGATGCGCCGCCACACCTGCAGCAACAGAGGTTAATTACAGGGAGAGATGCGCTGCCACACCTGCAGCAACAGAGGTTAATTACAGGGTGAGATGCGCCGCCACACCTGCAGCAACAGAGGTTAATTACAGGGTGAGATGCGCTGCCACACCTGCAGCAACAGAGGTTAATTACAGGGTGAGATGCGCCGCCACACCTGCAGCAACAGAGGTGAATTATAGGGTGTGATGCGCTGCCACACCTGCAGCAACAGAGGTTAATTACAGGGTGAGATGCGCCGCCACACCTGCAGCAACAGAGGTTAATTACAGGGTGAGATGCGCCGCCACACCTGCAGCAACAGAGGTTATTTATAGGCTGTGATGCGCCGCCACACCTGCAGCAACAGAGGTTAATTACAGGGTGAGATGCGCCGCCACACCTGCAGCAACAGAGGTGAATTATAGGGTGTGATGCGCTGCCACACCTGCAGCAACAGAGGTTAATTACAGGGTGAGATGCGCCGCCACACCTGCAGCAACAGAGGTGAATTATAGGGTGAGATGCGCTGCCACACCTGCAGCAACAGAGGTTAATTACAGGGTGAGATGCGCCGCCACACCTGCAGCAACAGAGGTGAATTATAGGGTGAGATGCGTTGCCACACCTGCGGCAACAGAGGTGAACTATAGGGTGAGATGCGCTGCCACACCTGCGGCAACAGAGGTGAATTAAAGGGTGAGATGCGCCGCCACACCTGCAGATCCTCAAGTCGTAAACCCCGGAAGATACCCTGGCACAAACATCATCGATATTATGATGCTACGTGAGTCACCGGTCGAGAGTTATTCTAAGAAACTTCATTGTTTCAACTCTTTCAATAACTGCATCATCAACCATGACAGTCACGTTTACTTCGGAAGTCTGTCGTCGTCAGTGGTATATCCAGTTAGTTTTTGAGGGTTGATTTTGAAATTGTTTTTGAAAAATTGGACACAGGAATACAGTTGAATGAATGTTTCAATTTCAATTTTTGGTGAGGATTTTGCGCTGCAGCAGAGACTCGTATCATCTGCGTATTGAACCAGTTAGCCAGTCCTCAACGCAGATGGAAGATTGTTACATCAATCAAAAAAAAAACGGGACCAAGCATTGATCCCTGCAGGACACCAAACTTTTGAACGATGCTTCTTCAAAACTGATTTGCAACCTAAAATTTTTGTGATCTGTGCGGAAGATTCGATTGAATCCAAATTTGAGGGATCCAATAAAATCGTAAATCTTGCGATTTGATGCGGTACACACTAGAAGTTGTGCGGATAGACAATAAAGGATCTTGAATATTTTATTATCTTCTTACTTATGTTTCCATTCGTGGGCTCATTAGAGCGGTAAACCCAGAGTAGTTTGAGCCCTGAGTCTTGATTTCTGTGCAACCCCCCTTAGGCCCCAACACCCTCATCAAACGTGTTGAGAGTTTTTTATTTTTTTAGTTGAATTATGTTTACGAACCTAAATTTTATGATCCGCCACTTGGAATCTTCCAGGAACTGCTGCGCGTCCTCTTGTTTGCGCTGATCCTCTTGGCAGTTATAGTTTTATGATTTTTATAAATATCTGTTTCTTTACTTACAACTGATTTAGTAGCCATGAAGCTCGTTATACTGTAGGGCACCGACTAGGACTGAAGCTCGTTATACTGTGGGACACCGACTGGGACTGAAGCTCGTTATACTGTGGGACACTGACTGGGACTGAAGCTCGTTATACTGTGGGACACTGACTGGGACTGAAGCTCGTTATACTGTGGGACACTGACTGGGACTGAAGCTCGTTATACTGTGGGACACTGACTGGGACTGAAGCTCGTTATACTGTGGGACACTGACTGGGACTGAAGCTCGTTATACTGTGGGACACTGACTGGGACTGAAGCTCGTTATACTGTGGGACACTGACTGGGACTGAAGCTCGTTATACTGTGGGACACTGACTGGGACTGAAGCTCGTTATACTGTGGGACACTGACTGGGACTGAAGCTCGTTATACTGTGGGACACTGACTGGGACTGAAGCTCGTTATACTGTGGGACACTGACTGGGACTGAAGCTCGTTATACTGTGGGACACTGACTGGGACTGAAGCTCGTTATACTGTGGGACACTGACTGGGACTGAAGCTCGTTATACTGTGGGACACTGACTGGGACTGAAGCTCGTTATACTGTGGGACACTGACTGGGACTGAAGCTCGTTATACTGTGGGACACTGACTGGGACTGAAGCTCGTTATACTGTGGGACACTGACTGGGACTGAGGCTCGTTATACTGTAGGACACTGACTAGGACTGAAGCTCGTTATACTGTAGGACACTGACTAGGACTGAAGCTCGTTAGCTGAAGGAGGCAACTGCTATCTTCTGGGGTGTCAACAATTTTGTTCAGTACTGTTATGGAAGGAAATTTATTCTAGTTACTGATCACAAGCCGCTTACTACAAATTTTCATCCGAATAAGGCACTTCCAACTTTAGTCACTACACGCATGTTTCATTATTCACACTTCTTATCTGGGTTTAATTATGATACTGTTTACAGAGAACGTAAATATCATGGTAATGCAGATTATTGTTCATGATTTCCTCTACCAGTGAGAGATGAGGAAAAATAAAATGTGGTTAGTACATTACAATTGCAACTAATAAATGAAATCCCCATCACACGAAGTCATCGGTCAAGGGACTTTGAAAGATGATGTGCTGAAGATGATTTTTATTGCTTTACGAGATGGAACAGTACAGAATATTGGTTTGGATCCAGCTGAGTACACACTTGAAGATGTTGTAATATTCAGGAAAAATTTAATAGTAATTCCTAAATCATTCAGATCAAAAGTGCTGGAAGAATTACATGGTGCTCCGATTGGAATTACTCGTATGAAGAATTTAGCCTGAAAACATTGCTGGTGGAAAGGTATGACCAAAATAAGAGGATATGGTAAAAAGCTGCAGAATTTGCAGTGAATCTCAGAAAAATCCTCCTAAATGTGAACCACTTCCGTGGCAGTGGCCAGAGAATTCCTGGCAGAAATACACGTCGATTTTGCTGGACCAGTTGGAGGTAGTAACTACTTTCTAATTGTTGATGCTTTTAGGAGATGGATAGAAGTGGAAATGACAGAACGAATGACCAGCACTCGGGTAATCAAGACACTACGGGATATATTCACTAGAAATGGGATGCCTAGTGTACTAGTGAGCGACAACCAAAGTTGTTTCACTAGTTCAGGCAGAGTTTCAACAGTTCGCACAGAAAAATTGTGTGTACCATAAATGCAAAGCACCGTACCACCCTCAGTCTAACGGACAAGTAGAAAGGTACGTTCAAACATTGAAAAGAACTTGAACTGACGAGAAATCTAGCGAATGAACAAGGTGATAGACACATGAAACAGTGTAAGTTTTATATCCAATACAGACGAACTGGATATACGAATTCAGAAACTGGATTAAGCCCGCTTGAAATGTTTTTCAATCGACCAATGAGAATAAGACTTACGGTTCTTGGTAAAAAACCTGGTGAAATTATTGAGAAGAATGATGAAAATGAATCAAGACCTAGACAGTTCAATGAAGAAGACAAAGAACAAGTTAAGAGTAAATGGTTCCAGAGGTGAGAAATGGAGATTTGGAAAAATAACTGGACAGGAAGGAAACGTACTACAAAGTAAAGTGGGTGGTGAAATTGTCAAACGCCACGTGGATCAAATCAGGAAGACTATGACATCTGAAAAACAATTTAGCCAACCAAAGCTATTAAGATGAAAGAGTACGATTGCCAAGACAAACTCATGCAGGTACAGAAGGAGGAATACAGAGAACCGATTCAAATTTCATCTCAGACCAAGGAAATACTGACATTAACGGTCCAGAACAATGATGATCTGAGCGAACAAGAAGGAAATCCACATCGAGGCAATAACGATATAAATAAAGACTCAGCAAGTGGAGAGCGGGCATTGTTCATGCCAAGACGATCACAGCGAAAAAGAAAACCACCTCTCAAACTTTTTCTCCAAGTCAGGGAGGAATCGTTATAGTTTTATGATTTTTCTGAATATCTGTTTCTCTACTAATAACTGATTTAGTAACCATGTGGTAAGAAATTAATGTTTATATTGTTTTGTTGCTTTTGAGTATGAAAAATATAAGATGCCATATTAATTACTACATTTCTTCTAATTAAGAAAAATATAGAAGCTGTATTAATTAGCCTATTGGTGGTGGTGGAGAGGCCACCCCGATCCCGTTGGGACGGGGGCCCCGGACTCGCTCAGAGACAACCGGCGGGTATCAATAATGGCACCCAATGAGTCACGGGCTACATTGTGTGGGACGGGGCCCCTGACTCGCTGAGAGACAACAGGCGTGTATCAATAATGGCACCCAATGAGTCACGGGCTACATTGTGTGGGACGGGGGCCCCGGACTCGCTGAGAGACAACCGCCGCGTATCAATAATGGCACCCAATGAGTCACGGGCTACATTGTGTGGGACGGGGGCCCCGGACTCGCTGAGAGACAACCGCCGCGTATCAATAATGGCACCCAATGAGTCACGGGCTACATTGTGTGGGACGGGGGCCCCGGACTCGCTCAGAGACAACAGGCGGGTATCAATAATGGCACCCAATGAGTCACGGGCTACATTGTGTGGGACGGGGCCCCGGACTCGCTCAGAGACAACAGGCGGGTATCAATAATGGCACCAAATGAGTCACGAGCGACGTTCTGAGGGGCTACAGACGAAGATGAGGACGAGGCCCCTAGTGGACCTTCGGGTGTCGATAATGGCACCCAACGAATCACGGGCGACGTTCTGAGGGGCTACAGACGATGAGGACGTCGCGCCCCCGCCCCGGTGGCCCAACAGCCTCGACATCGGGAAGGGGAAAAAGAAAAAGTAGAAGGAATCTGATCCCGTCTGCAGGTGAAACTGTTGACTTCAACCTTTTACTACAAGCACAAAGCTGTTTCCTATGTTTATTGAATTTATGTTTGTTAGAATTAAAGAAGGGTAGGTACAATATACAGATCACCAAACGATGAAAACTTAAATCTCTTTTTTGACCAACTAGATGAATAGTAAGAATTTTTTAAGAAACTTTGTTCTGATGAAGTTATAGGTGGTGACTACAATATAGATATTTTAACTGATGACCATAAAAAACGCCGGTTTCTCAACATTCTAAAAAGCCATGGCATGGAAACAAAAATCAACCAACCTAATAGAATCACAGAACAAACTGAGACTTGTCTAAACAACTTCATTTGTAACACCAAGCCATTGCAGTTGTGCTTGAAACTGAACTAAACCACTCAGAACCCGCCATTAAGTTTGAATCTAGAAAAATAAACGAAGAAAGCCTCCATGACCTTAAAATTAGATTAAAGGGTGAAAACTGGAATGAGGTTTACAGTACAAACAATGTTCATGAACAATATTCAGAATTTATTAAAACATTTTGCTTTTATCAAGATATAGCCTGCCCTAAAACTAAAAAAAACTGTAAAAGCAGAAAATAGTATTAAATGGATGAATCATACAGTTAAACTGGTTAAAGCACAAATGTTTGAAAATTTTAGCATTTAGAAACTAACTGGTGACCCCAAAGATAAAGATGAATACATCAACTTCAAAAATCAATACCATCAATCAATTAGGCTAGCAAAATCCAATTGGATGAAACACTCTCTTGACAATACAAATAATAAATCCAAAACTGCAAGGAGTATTATAAATTAACTCGCCTTCGGCTCGCTGGGGGCTCCACCCCCAGGCCCCCGATGATCTTTCCTTGTGATGGAGGTGAAACTGCCTATATCGTTGTGAAAGATTAGGTATCTCATTCAAAAAAAAATAATTCGCCAAAAAAATTAAAACCGTAGGTAAATGTAAAAAACAAAGTAGGTTTCAACTTACGACGAATTTTTTAGGGGTTTATACGGGGTAAAATTGGCAATTGACCTCAAATAAACCTAAATGAAGGGGCTAATACATGAGTCCGTGAGGTGAGGGGAAGAGGTTGAAACGTGCGTGGGAGCGGGTTTGGGGTGGAAGGGATGATGGGTGGGCGAAATTTCATGCCGAGCAGAGCAGGTCATGACGTCATCGTTGATAAGATGGATAGTTTATCGAAGTGGGTCTCGATAGTTTATAGTTGAATATTGCAACTTCAACTTCGTATCTTTTAAATAATTTTAGTTGTCTGTCTCTCCTCTCATGGAGTGATTCCCTACTTATTCAACCAATTAAAAGTCAGAATATAGTAATGAATGAAATATGAAGGTACTGATGTGAACTTAGTTTAGGCTAGTTTATTTTTGTAAGTAAGAGAACATGATAACCATTTTTGGCAGAGGCTAGGAGAACTGCCACAAAAAACTCTCCGGTGTTATTTTAGAATATATTAATTTTTTTTATGTTTGTGTTGTGGCTGGTTCATTTTTGTGAATAAGTGAACCATTTTTGGTAGAATTTAAAACTTAGTCATCGATCCCTTACTTAGCTCTCAGTTGGCCTATAAAATCATAGAATAAAATTCCTTTCAACTACCTACTAAGTCTTGAGAAGTTGTTAATTTCATAGATTTATTTTGATCATATATTATAATGTGATCTTAAATTTAATTATTGAATCAACAAATCAAATCTGGTCAATTCTGGTTCACCGTGTTTAAGGGATGAACCCTTGCTGATCAGCACAAGGTCTTCTACTCAATAGATGTTAATCTCAAGGTAAATTTGGATACCATCTCCTTAACCAAATAAAATGATATTCCGAGCCAAATATCGTGGCCCGTAGGCCGTCCGGAAAGCTAACGCTAGGCTGATAGTCCATCAATATAAGATTAGCCTCGCGGTTGACATTAGCTTGTTGACATCAACAAACTAAACGTAAATAACCCAATAAGCTAACCAATAATTTAAAATTTTCTATTTCTACCAATAAATATTCATAACAAGTACCCTTGCCGGTCTTAAGTTTGGCAAGATCAATGTTACAGGAAGCTAAATTCTTCCACATTGTGTAAAGCCATCGCATCGTCGTAACCGACAGTCAAAAATATCGATCAATGTAGAATCTACGGTTGACGACTTCGATTCCTCGAAGGTGATCGTATCAACAATGGCGTAATGACCTGCTCTACTCGGCATGTATGAAATTTCGCCCACCGGGATGATGAGGAAGGTTAAATGTTAAAGGGGGTTATAGGTTTACTTATTTAATTGAAATTTCAATATTATTTATTTCAATAAATTTATTGAATTCATTATTATTTATTCAATGCAATATTTTAAGAATAACATAAATAGCATCTATTTCTTCAATTTAGGGATTAATAGGAGTATAAATGGCAACAAATTCGGACTGTCGTATAAACGGTTATTTTGACAATTCCAGTAGAAAACTAAGTGCTGAGTCCTATATTTTAAGAAAAGAAACAAAAACTACTAAAAGTGAAAATTTATATCAAAGACAACTTAGAGCATTCTTTGAGGGAATAAAACGGAGAAAAAATACAGTTAAAATACCCAATAAATATGGGTCTTATGATTGGCAATCTCCCTATAAAAAAATTGGTCTCTCCTGAACTAATCAATTAACATTGCGATAAAAAATGTAATAAAATTGTTAATTCAAAGAAAGATCAATCTTGTTATCCACGTGTCAAAAATTAGGCCTCGCCAAAAAATAATAAAGCTCCAAAAAATAAAAACTCTAAAATTGAAATGTTGAAGTCCAACTCTAAATGACTTTTTTATGGGTTAAAGCCGAAGGGTAAAACAATTGTTAACATTAACAACATAAACCATGTTTAGGTGAGATAGAGAAAACAATTTTTAAACCAATATTGTAAAAAATGTAAAATTAAATACAGTGAGTGGACCCAGATTTTCAATAGGACCTCTAATATAGGCGCTGGAGCCCAAAAACAAAAAAAAAATACTTTATTGAACATTATAAATTTACCCCACCCTCCTTTGTACGGATTGGTGGTGAAGAGTTTTTGGTTTAGAGACTTTTCCCTGAGGTTTGAATATTCGTGCCAAATATTTAGCTAAGGAAGTTGAATGGAATTCGCATACCTCAAGCAGTGAGTTACACACAAGATTGTATAGTTATTAAACAAGAATCAAGAATCAAGAACTTTATTGTCGTTGACCTTTTTACAAGGAATAGACATAGTCAAAATAAATTAAAACTAAAATACAATACAATGTGTTCTAAACTTAAAAATCAATATTAATATTAGACATTAAAAACTCTGATATACAGTAATATGGGTTGATGATGAGCCACTCAAATGTATTTGCTTTAAATCTATTGAATGAAACCAATTTTGCTGCTGTACCCAATTTATTAAAAAATTTTATGCTATTTATTTTATGGCAATTATATGTCTTGGTTAATCTATGGGTAGGGATATTTAAACTTGACTTGCCTCTTGTATTATAGGAATGAATACTCTCTCTGCGAGTGAAGTTCTGGAGATTAGCTTTAGTATCTAGGAGTACATGGAAAATATATAGATTTATTACAGTCAAAATTCTCAGGTTGACAAAGAGAGGTCGACAGCTATCCACAGGCCCAGCCCACAAATTGTTCTAATCACTTTTTTTTGCAATAAGAGAATTTTATGGGCATGTGAGGAGTGACCCCATAGTATTATACCATAAGAAATATGAGATTGGAAGAAAGAAAAATAAGTAATCCGTAGGTATTCATTGCTAACAAATTCTTTTAGTTTCCAGATTAGATAATTTACTCTGGAAATTTTTTTACACGTGATTTCTATATGATCTTGCCAATTTATTTTTGAATCAATTAGGAAACCTAATAATTTAACAGATTTAAATTCATTGACAACTGGGGATAGACTTAAAAGAATTTTTTGTGTTTTATCTTGATTACACATCAATTTATTTGCAGAGAACCAATTAAGTGCTAAATTTATTGATTCATCAGTAATTACATTAAGTTCATGGATATCCTTATGTGTCGCAATCAAGGTTGTATCGTCAGCATAAATGACAGAATTTAAAAAAATATTCTCTGGCAGGTCATTTATCGAAATTAGAAACTCTGAAAAATAACCAATTTTTAAACATCTACTTATACAAAAAGCCAGCGGCCTACTTATCAAATGATTTATTTGTTTGATGATATAATTGGAAAGCCAATAATAGTCCATGGATTTTGAATTTGAAAGGTTAGCTACAACAGCTTCAACCTCCTGCCATGTTACCTCCCTCCATTGGGAGTTCAGGTGTCCTACAGAGGGAGTCCCCAGCAATTCAAGCACAGTTGTGTTGGTGTGAGGAATATTATCTCCCAACTCATGAATACATTCAACAAAATAATTATTTAGATTGTTGGCATCCAAAATCTCAGATTTAGTTGATGTAGGAGAATGTTCATGGGAGATCACTTCCCACGCAGCCTTGCATTTGTTGGGGGCCTTTTCTATATAATTTTCAAAAGCTTGTTTTTTAGCTAATTTGATTTCATGATTGTAAACCCTTTTACTGTTAATGTATGTTCTATATGCATTTTCTAAATTACTTGAATTACAGCTGAGTTATTTACACTAAGTGATAGCACAAGCATAATTAGCCATGTACACATAGAACCTCTAGTATAGCCGATACAGCCCAAAAACGAAAAATATTTTATGTACTCTTTTCGAAATTAACATTTTCTCCGATTTCCCTCAATTTTAAGGGGGTGGGCAGTAAACATTTTTTCTTTTCAGCTTTTCTCTGCAGTTTATAACCACCCAAAAATTCTTGTCAAATTTCATGTTTGTTTAGTGTAATTACACAAATATAGTCATTTTATATTTTGAGGTCTTATTTGCGGTTTTACCACCCAGAAATATTCTTGCAAAATTTCATGTTTCTAACTCATGAGGAAGTCATTTAGAATCATCACACAAATATATACAACTCAGGGGGGTTCAAACTATGCAGATCTTCTTCCCTAACGCTCGCCATAATCGTTGTTATAGAAGGAGTTCGCCATACACAATGTTTTTAGATTACGCGACTCCTTCATGCGTGAAGCAGCCTGAGCGAAGAAATTGTAATGATAATAGAATTTAATGTGTTTCCCAGTACAGCAGCCGATTGTTCATTTGGTATAAGAGAGGTAGTTTCCGATTGACGAAAACAAAAAAGGCAAACGAACTATAAGCGGGAATACGTATATTTGCGGGGTTTTCGGAGGACGGAAAATCATCGTGGGGGCCTTTTAAACACCACATTGAAAATCAGCGAGCAAACAAAAGTAGGCTTTGAATGCTACGAGTGTATAACTGAAAGATATAAAAGAAAAATAAAAAAGCCAAAACTAATTAAGAGAGGTGATAATATTTATTGAAGCATATCATATTAACAAGGTAGTTTTAATTATAAAGCTTAAACACCACGTTAACTATCTATACCCAGACATGATAGTTAAATGACAATCAGCACGAACCTAAAACTGGAAGTACAGATAGGAACAGAGACTAAGAGTACCAATACAGTGTTTCTCCCTCATCGAAAAATTGAGTAGGTTCAGTATCTTCTAATCCACAAATCAGTTGCGTAAAACGTTGTGCAACGTTACAATGAGGATTATAATTTAATTTTACTGAAGAAAAATTATTCCTACAATTTTCTATGAATGCACTTCCCATTATTCTATAGTGTCAATATCTACTAAGAAGAACTTTACCTATTTCGGTGTACCTTGAGTTTATGAGTGATTATTATCTCTAAATAAGACGGACAAAACAATCCAAGAGCAATGATTATTACATTTGTTTTGGAATTAATAATCCCATTATAACGCATGTAACCGATTATAGTCATATTACTCTAATCGCTGTGACAAGATCGGATTTCAGCTTTCATGTGACTCAAAGATGCGGGCGGTTAAATTTATTCATTACTACGAAACCGAGAACGTAAAACTATATTTTACTAAATTCAAGTTGTTATTGAATTTCTGGAAAATAAACCGACGCTACACGACATGTTGTTTATTGTTATGTATATTAAGAACATAATGACATTGTAACACTGCCAATCACCGTATTTTCGTGTTTAAAAACAAACAGCAGAATCCCAAAAGATGGTAACGTAGATCAATGAGAACTGATTAAACAAAAACAACAACGAACTACTTTGCCATGATAGCGTAGATTCCCACAGCCAGGAAATCGTGCATGTAGCCTACGACACCAAAAACTCCATAAGCCTTGTTTTGACTCACACTGATTCTAAAAAAAAACAATCAACGAAACTGTGTAATCTCAAAAACCGCAGTGACAAGCGGCAGCGGGAGATGCAAGGTGACGGGTGCAGGAGCTGGGGCCTGGGCTACTGGGTCAGGACGGGGCGACGTGAGACTAACTGTGCTACGAGCAAATCAACTGGCCCAACATGTTTTCGGTATTGAGTTATTAAAAACATTACTTCCCGTTATAAAGTAACGACAAATGGCGAGTAAGATATGAAGGTTTAGTGTTTATTTTAGCAAATTTCCCCTATACTGTAGGGAAGAAGCTATTACCGTAGGTCTCATGGTAAGACCTAAGCCCGAGACCATGATAACTTTTCGTTTTGGGGCCACCAGAAGCAGAAAACACCATTCGTTCGAATTTATATATATATATATATATATATATATATATATATATATATATATATGTGTGTGTGTGTGTCTGTGAGCACTATAGCGGCCGTAAAAATGGTCCGATCTTAATGAAATTTGGTACAGACATGTAAAGTGGTAATCCCTCGGATGAGTTCGTAAACCAGCCCGATCGGACCACCGGAAGGGGGGGTAAAGGGGGATAAACCCCCCCAAAAATGGGTTTTTTAGTTTTTTCCATAGAAAGATAAAATTTATAGAATTTTTGTTGGCACATTGAATTCAGCTCAAAAAAACAAACAATCTAGTACTTTGAATCATTGCTCTATGTCCATTGGTTACCGAGATATTGAAAGTAGTAATCACAGTACGTTGTCCCCATGTTAACCTTATGGGAAATAAGTAAAATTCTACATCTCGGTTATTTCTCAACATATCTTGATAAAACTTGGTAAATAGCTTCTTCTAGTTCAGATCTATTGAATATTTAATTAAAACCACCCAGTTTTAATATACCCGTAGCAGCAAACCTGCATACTCATTCCCCATGTTATTCTTATGGAGCCTACCAAAACATGTCAAATCTCGCTATGCTGGATTGAAATTTGTTGTTTTGAATTTGAAATTCGCTGAATATGCAGGTCTGCTGCAACGGGGGTAATTTAATGTATCAGGTAACCAAAATTAATTCTTCATCGATTCATTAACAAGATATACTTACACGTCACGTCCGTTTTCGAGGCGAATGGAACCTGTGTTAACAAATGGAACCGGCTACACATACACGTCACGTCACGTCTCAGCCCGACTCGAATGCTCTGAAGGCATTATCGGCCGAGTGGGACGTGATGACTAGCCTCTACCTACGTCTATTGGGCCATTCGGCTGCTGGAAAATGGTAGATTTTCTTCTAAAAACTGCCCAAAATGTTGTTTTTTGGCGTTCAAGTTTTATATTAATCACATAGATAATAATTATTTCTTAATTAATATCGCTTACAATTCCTAATCAATATAAGAAATTTGTATCACTTTTAAAATAAAAGGCTTAATAATATTTGGGTGTTTTATAGCAGTCCTTAGTTATAAGCAATCCTTAGGTGTTAATAGCAAACCTTATAGTTTTGACCTTATAGGTTTGAACCAATTTTAATAATTTAAGGTGTCGTTGGAAGGAGATCAACGTAAAATTTTGTGGGAAGTAAAATTTATTACGGTTGGAGTAAAGAGAAGAACCTTAGACGCTCTTTTGCGAAAAATGAAATTTATAAAGAATGGCGTAAACCTAATGGCGTAAAGGGAAAAACCTTAGACGCTCCTAAAGTTTCGTATCCGCCCATAAGATTTAACGTGAAAATGTACATTTTTAGGAACAGCTAATAATAATACATGTTTTCCCGCGTTTGTGGATGTCGCATCCTGTGCGGATGCGAATATGTACAGCACCCCCTCCGGAATCGCCGTGTTGGCCGTATGTGGACGTGACTTGACGTGTGTATAGTAGCACCTTAAGAATCCTCTATTGGTTTCTTAGGGTTCCACTCCAAATAGACTTTTAAAACCATAATTATGTCAAAATTGTTTACCACAAATTACTGTTCATCACGAAACTTCAAAATTGAAGTTCATCACATGTTATGACTACATAAGAAATATTCGCTCGGTAAATTTGACAATTTTATGTTGTTAAGTTTATACGATATCTTCATGTGTTTTGTTTATGCCATTAAAGCAAATACAGGGTGTTTTTTAACGAAACCCATTTTTAAGATTGAATAATGCATATATAAATATGAAATTAGCATTGTTTTGTTGATATTTACATTTTATACAGTCTATTATTTATTTTGACCACAGTTAGTTTACGATATGTGTTCAAACAATCCGCCATTGGCATTTGTATACAGGGGTGCTGAAAAGTCCCGGAACGGCTAAATATTTTTTGAACCGAATTGGTTTGAGAAACCAAACTTTGCACATTCACTCCTATGTAAAAAAACTACTTTCTGAGGTGTTTACTGACTGTTGGCCCCCAGTGGGGGACGGCCCACAAGGAGTCGGTACAAAATCTTCAATGTAAGCATAGGTCAATATGCACATCATTTTAAAGGGCTAATCAAGTAGAGTTAAATGCCACAAACCGCACTTCAAAAGGTTCATTCATTACAAAATGGCGGCTGATCAAAAATCTAAAGGAAATACACAGTGTTCGCTTAAAGATTGTTTAAAAATTGTTTACAGACTATGTCTAAAGGATCTAAACTCCGGAATCGTATCTCAGACCTAAAAGCCTATCTTTTAGGGTGCCGTAGAGGATATTACCTCCAAGGGGGGATGGCCCACAAGGAGTCGGTACAAAATCTTTAATGTAAGCATAGGTTGATATGCACATCATTTTAAAGAGCTAATCAAGTAGAGTTCAATGCCGCAAACCGCACTTCAAAAGGTTTATTTGTTACAAAATTAAATAAAAACCACCTCTTTACTGCCAAAAAACACACAGTAATCCAGACAAAAATTGTTTTCCGTTTTCAAATTCTACTCTTTTCATTTCAATCGACCACAACCAACCATAAATCAGTGCGAAGAGCTAATCTATTTTTAATAGCATCAGAAAATATATTTTCGGGTGATGTAAAAAATAAGCAGCAAACCGTTGTCGGCGATCGCCTGAACACGAGAGGACGTAATCAAGGAACATCAGCGCCTCAATGGCCGGTATTGTGGCGCGGGCTTAGCAGAAGAGCTGCGATTTTATAAGGGATTGCCGTGTCTTTGTCTGCCGCTCCCACTACCTCGAGCGCTTTTGTTGCTTAAGCACTCAATTCCACTAAGGTAAACGTTGTTATTGCAGGTTCTCCGATAATACTCACGATACTCTACGGAATACAATATTTGTAAAGTAAAACAATGATGAGATGAATTAAAACGTATGTGCCAGGGGCGAGTTATCTGGTCAAATACGCAAGGCGTTATTTCTTGGTTAAAAACTCAAAATGTTAAATAGGGAACATTGAGTTAACGTTTTTATTTATTTTCCTAATTGGACACAATAAAGCTAATATTACACTGTTTGGGAACAGAGTTTCCACTTTGAAGCCATCCAAATAGCAATGATTTATAGATTTTAATGCATAAATACTTACAAATTTAATTAAAACAATGAGTTTTAATATTAATAACTACCAATCTGTGAGCGAGATAACGTTCTCAGTTTACACTCGTTTGGGGTAAAGCTACTTCCTTAACGCATTTTCCCACGTGAACAATATCTTTACACCAATGGTACAATGGTTGGTTGTTTTTTTCCAAAATCTGGATACGATTTTAATAACTAAGATCAAGGCAATATGTAATTATTCCATCTATTTATGAGTGCTCCATAAGACATATCTTTGCTTTGTATATCACTTGTAGTACACACAATAGTTAGTATTGTAGTTCTTAAATTAAGCTGTAAAATGTATACAGAAGAACGATTAGTTAATAATTTCGTAGATCGATAGTTTAAAACCCTCTATAATTAGTATTTATTTTTGTTTTGTTTCCTTAAAAAGCCTCTGATATTTATTTAAGAAATAATACTGTGATCTTTCGAAATGGCTTGAATGCACAATGCAGTCTCTGGAATCCGAATATTTGTCTAGTCAATCGTCAAGAATTCAAATTGCGTTGCTTCAATTTGAACCGTCAATTCTCAAATTCGAATTCAACGTCTAAAGTTCGAACTGGGACCACTGTACTTCTCTGAATTCAGCATCTCGAATTAAGCACAACAAACATGTTGGAACGTGAACGTGTGCAATCCTGCATTCAGATACCTTTGTCTAATTTTCTCTGCAACGTTGAATGTGCTTTTAGCAGACAAATCTCCATCGTTTGGATTTCATTTACAACAACTTCAATTTGTTTATGATTTAACCACTTACCATTTAAAACTTCCAATGATTTAAAACAAATTGGTCGACCTCTGAGTTTTGAGTGAATGAATATTTGTGTGTTTTCTACTTTATCTAGTGATTCACTTTTACTAAACGAAATTGACTTAAAATGTTCAGTAACTGTTGCATTCCCATGGAATTAAAAGAAACTCAAATTTTGATCAAATTTAATCAATATTCTTCTTCTTTAGAATTTAAAAATTCAATTCTTAGATTCAAATGTGTTTTTTACAAATACAAATGTAATAAAAGTCACTTTGTGTGTTTCAGATAGAAAATAAAAACGAATTTCTAAAAACAAAACAAGTTGCAATAAACTTTTTTATCCATAACAAATACGAAACTTGTCCACGAACAAACAGTATTGTCAGACAGATCCATAAGCGTGATCATACAATTGCGATTAAGAATTAATAAAGGGTATTATCGAGCGTACACTAGCTACAATCCGTTGGCGGCGACATTGCAGCAAATGCCAGGCAATTAATCCGCCAACAGCTATGTCCGACACAGCGGGAATGTAATTATGTTGATGTTATACACAAACTGTCCGGCGCTGATCCACGTCATGATTGCGCATTCCACGCCCTACTAACCCTCGTCACAGCGGGGTTGATGTGTCTGATATGAATGGATTTAAAATTTAAACTCCAGTTTGAATTCCGGTCTGTTAAACAGTAAAAAATATTATTGGAGTTTTTAGTGGTATAAGGGAATAGTGCCAGGTGGACCGAGCCTTGCTCGGTGTTTTCACATGTTTATCAGTTCATCTAATAACTATAAAATATTTCAGGTCATAAAATTTATAAATAAAAACTTTTTTATTCCTCTACGCAATATTTATGCCACACGCTGTATTCTCCCTAGATGGCTGTGGTTTGGAAACAGCTGTTATGATTACTTCATTTGTTTACACTTTCCTTGTCTATTTCGTTGCTATTACGGCAACTCATAAGGCCAATGTTAAAATTTTGCGACTTTAAAATTCGTTTTATTACGTTATTAGATTTTCTATGGCCGAGTCATATGCATAAACCACGATTTTGAGGCATAAATTACTTATTTCCAGACTTTGAAGGAAATCCTTGTAGCAGTTTTTGATGTCACTGTGCAAGCAAGCAGGCACGCACGATAACATTGCTCATATAAGAGTATAGTATATCTTAGCTCAATGTGTACTTGAGTTGTTGAAGTGAGTTTTAGATAAGCTGTTGAAATTCAAATCAGTCTCTGTCACTTACTATTCACAATTGATTCCAATGATCATAGTCGGACAATAAGTGTTTTTCACATAACTAGTTTCGGGGTTTAGAACAGCTATTTCCTTCAAGTATTTAAATGGTATGACAACGAGCCGAAGATCAGCTAATCTATGATTTTTTTATCTAATGTTAAGTCGTTAGGACGAATACGAAACATTAAGACGTCTACAGCTCTTCCCTGTAGTCCAGACTACATACATTTTATTCCCTGCTAAATTTCACAACGATTTCTTTACACCGGTAGCTAAATTAAAATCAGTTCTGGACTGTCAGAGGATTCTTGATAAAAAAACATATTAAATAGGTGCAGAAACAGATTTTTCATCATACTTACGCAGAAACATCTGTTTTCTGTTAATCTTTGTTGGCTCGAAAGGTATTCATTGCCATACCGGTCCAGAAAAAACTATCAGGCCTGGGTTGGAAAGTTTTTCTGGACTGCGATTGCAGGGTTTTGAAGTATCAATCAGCTGGTATGCGTCAAACCGACGTTTAATGCAAGTTTATTGGTTAACATTTTAGAGGAATTTATAGTTCGCGCATTATATCTCCGGTTATGGCTACTATGCTACTAACTGTACCATATGATATTTTCAACATATGATATTGGTCAACACAACGTTTGCCAAACAGCGGTGAAGTACAACTATGTTTTAAAAAAAATCCCCCTCGTCATGCAACCAGCTTACTGCCATAACCGGAAATATAATGGCAGCAGTAGCAGTACTGCAATTGCAGATGTGTGTTTTGTTTATTATGGGTTGGGTCATAGCCATCTTACTTGAAACCAGCTGGCTCTGTAAAGGTAAGGGTTTTTACCATTAAAACCCCTTGAAAAGCGACGTTGCCAGGTCAAAGGCCGCGGCCTTATTACTAGATGACTATGGTTAGGTTTAAAGAAACGTACTGGGTTATGCAGGGAATACGTTATGATTGAAAGTATGTTTTTTTCTGAGTAGTATGATGAAAGGCATCATACGTTACACGGCCGGTAAGTTTTCCCGCACCCGCATGCAAATCCTGCACTCGCTTCCGCTCGTGCGAGAACTATCATACTCGTCCGGTAAATTAGTACTTCCCGGCCTAGTAACGTTATGGACTGTAGCGATACAAAGAACCAATGGTGAATAATATGCCGTTTGTATACTATGCTCTACCAGTATGGGGTGCAGAGAACCGAACTACTCACGTTCTTTTTAGGTTGCAGAAGAAAGCCATTGGTGTGATATTTGCCCTCCAAAAGACTCAATCGTGCTGAGACGTTTTCCGCTCGGCTTCAATGTACGTTCTAGAAACCTTGAGTTTTATGAAACAAAATTTTAGCGAATTCGAGGGCAACTCACATTGCACAATCTATTTTTTTGAGGAGAACTGCAAACTGTAAAATTCCTAAGCATTCTACATCTTTATTTCAGCATCATATTCTGTACAGTGCCATAAAGCTTTTTAACCATCTTCCTCTCCAACTGAAACTAGAGACCGACTACAAAAAATTTAGAAAGAACCTGAAATCCAAATTAATTGTGTGCCGTGCGCGTCACTTTGATATAAATAGCGCGAAACCAGGTACTGGCCAGTCCTTCCGAAACTTCTGGAAAGACTGAGGGAAATTTAGGATTTGAAACCCCCTGGATCTTCCCATTCCACCGGTGCAGCTGCTCACGGCAACATATTTTAACCAACTCGATAAGTAGTAAAACTTAAGTATTAACATAGTTCCTCTAAGGTTGTAGTTACCGACAATTATGTGTTAGTTAGCTTGGTTTTGGGGTGCCGGGGGGAAAATTCTAGTTGGGGGTTTTCCAAGATGTAATTTCCAGTGGGTTGTGCCTCTCCAGAGGCGAGACTTTAAAATAGTACAAATGTAGCTTCAACAGGAAATATTGCTTCTCATATTTGTCTTGCCAACAATTAATTACTTAGCTTAATAGTTCATTAAACCTTTATTCAGAATCATAGTAATCAGCGATTAGACAGTTATGCTTAAATCTTAGACAGTTACTAGCAGTTGCCCGTGGCTTCGCTCACGATAACAATTTTAACACCCGCTGCCTAAATAAAGATGGTGCCACATACTGAGTTTATGATTAAATAGATAAGGTACAAAAACTCTTGGTAACTTTAATATAGTACTACATATCACCTAAAAGAAAAAAGTCAACCGTAAAACCATGATAAAAGGAACCAAACTATAAAAATCAGCTGTAGAGACCTATCTGTATGTGAAGCTTAAACCGCCTTCTTGATTAAATGAAAAATGACAATATAATCGAAAGATCATCCATTTAATTATACAGAAAGATTTTAGACCGTTGAACCCACCGAAAAACCCAGAAAACCGTGAATTTTGAAAAACCCGTTCTCAGCGGATGCTTACGCCGTATAGGAACGTCCATGAAAAGTTTCAAGGTTCTAAGTCAAGTTCAAGTAGTTTGGGCTGTGCGATGATAGGTCAGTGGTATTTGACAAATATAAAGTAGATATACTTTTATCAGCCAGAAAGATTTTTAGGAATCCGCTAAGAACGCAGGTCTACTGCGACGGAGTACTTAGAAATATTGCTGCCCCCCCTCCCCGCACGAGGCATTTTTATTTGGCCTCTCTATACTACACATTCCAGCGCCCCCGCCGATAAAACCCCTAAGGGTGTCCCTGCCTGGGAAGGCTTATACTCAGTGGGCCTATCGTTGAATCTGTGCTATTATATGTGAATGTACCCAAGCGAGAATGAACGGGCTTTCATAGCTCTATTATAGTAGTCTGTGCTATTATATTGACCGTGCGTACTTAGTGAATCTTAAAGCAGTTTCCTGTTTCATGAAAGTTTGTGTACGTAGAGTAGAAAATGCCTTGATTAAATGCCATCAAAGTATTTTCTAATGTTTTTAGGGTCTATTTTGAACAACAACAAAATAACATAGCCGTCCCGCAATTTTTTAAAAATGGATTACATTAGCTCGTTCATTAACAGCTGTTATAAGGAAGGAAGGACTTTTAAGTAGCTCTAGTCAGTGTTTTATTTTATTTTTTACAGACAGCTGGTTTTACATTATATGAAATGTCTTGGTTTTTTCATCTGTTTGAATATAAACATTTCATCACTGATAATTCTGGCATAAGGATATTAATAATATGTGATCTTGAGAGGGTCTGTGCGCGGCCTTGGTCTGTGGTGAAGTCCGAGGGTCAGATCAGGATGAAAATATCGAAAATCCTGATAAATGTATAATGAATGGGAAAATATTAACTTTATATAGTACATGTCAATTGAAAAGAAATATTATAAACCAAAACATAAAACTGAATGAAATCATAAAACATCTGTAACGACGAATCCATCAGTGAAGGTAACTACCATCTGCTTGGAACGCTGAAAATGTAAACAAAACGTCATCCCCTTGAATTATGGGGAAATGCAAAACAAACTTGGTCGAAATCAAATAAAACTCGGTTTTTAGAAGCATGCTATTTAATTTCAAAACGACGTATGCTAGTTTTAAGTGGTCTAAAGCCTTCTCATATGTGCATAAAACACAGGATAAAAGTTTCAGCCATAACAGTACTCTAGTTTTTGCGTGAAAAGCGGTCTAAAGTGTGATGTTGAGCGTTACCAACACACATCGTGACATAAATTGAGATAAGGCTTGATTCGGATTCTCTGACCTTCAAAACGCAAAAGTAACCAAAAATTTCATAATTTTGAGCAATGTACAGACAAAACTCTAATTTTATTTATATAGATTCCCAGTCACATGCAATGTAGGCCCTTCAGGCATTTAATGTTTGCAACTGGCCACATAACTTGTTATAGTGGTCAGTTTAATTTCTCAAATTGTACAATGATGTATATGTGTTATTTACTGTGGGAAATAAATTCATTTATTCAATACAGTATAGTTGTACATGGAATTAATTTACTTAATTATTGTTCATCAAAGCTGGCTTAGGTGACCATATGGCAATGGGCACGATCGGCCTCAGGGTAAACCTTCCATCTAGATAATTATCCCATTCATTTCACAGTTATAGTATTTTGCTCTGATCAATCCTTTCCTGATAATACTGGACTTATCGTACCATAGATGTATTTTCCACCCATATCCATATTTAGCTATTTCCAACAACCTATCACATCATCCGACAACCAACAACTCCATCAGTCACAATTGAGAATGCAGACTACAGCGTCCGAGAATTTTTGGCCGACGCGACGGATAAAAGTAAAGAGTATGTAGACATTACGACATCACACATGTATGTGATACAAGTGTTTTAGTTATCCATTTCCACGCACGGGTCTTCCCTTGTGGAAATTAATTTCGCAATACATATACATTTTTAAGTTTATTTATTTTGTAAAAAATTGTATTAATTTTTTATACTCAAGCTTCCTGATTTGTAAAGTTTTTTGTGCGAAATAAATAATTTTGGATTTGAATTTATTCGACCTTAGTTTAAGGTTTTTGTAACTAAACGTTACGACAAATTGTATTTTTTGTTAGTTATTCCGGCAAATAAATGACTTATGACTACTCACCCGGGTCGGCCAGCCAGTGGGTGCGGTGGAAGTAGCCGGCGGCGGCGGCGGCCAGGTCCGAGGTCGTCGGTTGCTCCACCCGCGGACCCGAGCCCCGCGCCCTGGGGCAGCCAGTGTGAAACAGACAGGGCGAAACTCTACAATCAGTCTCCACCGTTAAAATCCAAGTTGAAAATAGATATTTTTCGACATTTACAATCGCGATTATATTAACTAAAACATTTCGATTTTATCATCGAAACGATAATTTAAACATAAGATTCCGGCAACATCCGTTGCCTCTAATTACGTAAGGCGTTGTTAGTTCAAAAATCAATATGTTTAAGAAGGAAAATTGATTTGATTGATGTTGCAATAACTTGATGTCTCCGGCAGCACTGAATGGGCTATTGGACATCGTTTATGTGCATGATAGTGTAGTAAATAAACAATAATTCTTGTAGGGGTTAATCGAAATAAAACATTAAAAATCACAAAAATATGGTTAGAATTACTGTGTGATTACATAAACTTTGGCTGCACTTTCTAAACATTGAGAAAACACACTTTGCACGACACTTCGGTACTACTGACGCATTAAATTGCCTAGATACGAGTCGAACATGTCCTTCCTTCTATTATATCGTAGAATAAATTCAAAACTCGATGTTTTCTTCGATGACTCGGCGACATATTGGAATTTTCGAACCTTTTACCTATTTGCCAACATTCAAGTGTTGGTTACACTGCCAAATATATCCATCACGTTCATTCCAAGAATCATCGTAATACTAGATGAAACGGAATTAGCTAACAAAGCAAATTTTTTCAATTCATGACTCACTGCCTGACTCTAGGTTTGTCAGTTTTTCAAATTGTAATATGATAGTAAAAAATATAACGGAAATCGACATTTTAATAAACGGTTAAAGTAGTAACCTAAATTGTTTATTAGCAAATAAGTTTCAAATTAGACCTAATTAAATAACAATAAAACAAATATGCTCTTAAAGGAAATCGATTATATCAAATAGAAAAATATCGAATTATAACTTCGACTGTAACGGTGGAGATGGGTTCTAAAGTTTAGCCACGGAGAGATTAAGTCACATTAACAATCGATCGGCTGAAGCGATACTTATAGTAAGTATGGTTAGCGTAAAAATCTTGCACCTTCTTTCTGATACCGCCACTTGGGGTGAGAAAGAAAAACACAGTAGGAGTATTTGCTGTCCGAGGAACCAACCTTAAAGTCGTGTAGGACACCCTGTACCCGCAATTAAAGATTCATAAATTGCTCTATAGCTCCACTAATCTCTCGTATTCTAATCTCGATAAGCCTTTTTCTGTTTGAAACATTTTGAAAAAAAAAACTTTTTACACTTAACGTTCTTTCAAAAGTTAATAGTTTACATTAAATATTTAAATAAAAAGATTTTCCTTTTATTTTCATGAGGAATTTTAATTCCTCAATAAAATGCGTGTTGAGGGGCTTAATAAAGCAATACATATAATATCTTCTCTAGGTTGAAAGCTTCCACGTACGGAAATTTTATTCCTATTGGTCAACTATAATCAAACTAATTACCTCAAACTTACAACTTTTACACCTCAAAAGATACACGCACAACCCGTGTTTCGACTTCAAGGAGGTTAAGTTTTTAGCAGTTTCAAGGAGTGACAAAAAATCATAACTGAATGAAGTTAAATTTTAATAAAGCTAAAGAAAAATAACAAACGAAACCGAGAAAGATCTATCATAAAAGAATAATTCTGTGTCTTCACTGATTCTGAGGGGCAAAAATGAGTTTTCGGACGCTACAAGTTAAACATAGTGCAAAAGAACAGGCAATGACTTCTTCAGAGGTAACAACTTTTTTCGTCGGTAGAAATTAATAGAAATTATTTATAATATCTTCGAGAAAAACAGCGAAAAGGGAGTCGTAAACGATTAATTATCGATAACTAAACTAACTGATGATTCGATACGCGTAAAAACAATCGATGAATCGACAATCGTAAAAAATCGATGTATCGATAGTTCCATCCTACCTGGTCGCCGCCACCCCCAGCACACTCAACACTATCCACAGCATGATACACGTAACTCACCCGCCACCACACACTATATACTGGCTCGTATTGCGACCGACTTGTCCACGGGTGGTCGAACATTTCGGCCTCGAATGGAGCCTTTCCACTCGGCGATTTCGCGCCAACCGGTAAATCGAATCGATTGAGTGTGCCATATTGATATTTCATTCCGTTTAGGTTTGTTTTCGTTTCCTATATTTGTTTTACGTAATGTATGTGACATGAGCGATTACAGTATTTTGTTCTAAATTTTAATATAGTGTACTAAGAATGTTCAAAGCTGAAATCCGGTTTCGTTATCATTAAGGAGGACAACTAAATAAGTCTACTGTTGATTGATTGACAACTGGCCGAATAATTAACAATTAATTTATTTAACAATCACGCCTGAATAAAATAATGACTAAATTTGACGCTGGATGTCCTCGTACCATTTCGCTATGACTACTTAAAGTTAATGGTAAGTCATTAACTCTTCAGTCAGGTGAGAGGTTTCCAACTCCACGTACCAGGCCCGAGAATCACCTCAATCGTGGATGGGGGCCTCGCCGGGCACTGACCTCCAGTCTGCGCGCCTCTACGCAGCATCGCTACCGGTCCACCCTGCCGCGAAGCCGGACCAAGGCAGGGTGGCCAGGGTTGTCACCACCTGCCCCACTGCAAACCATATGCTGCACGAGGGGCGCTTCACGCGCTTTGCGGACTGGAGGTTCATCCACCGAGCCCGCCTCAACGTCCTCCCTCTTACTGGCTGCAACCGCTGGTGTCGCCGACGACCGTCGCTGCAGGAGATGTGGGCCACTGCGTCACCTAGCGTCGGGCATCACGAAGCGGCACAACGCCATTCTCGACCGGCTGGCTGCCTCCGTCCCGCCATCCGAGGGTGTTGAGGTGAGAGTCAACCGAACCATCCAAGACCTGACAACCCGAGATGCAGAAGAGCATAGTACTGGTCCTTCACACCTCAAATGTCTAAATCCTCCAATCCTCTGGTTCCTCCGTCCCCCCCCCCCCTCCACCGGTCGAGGATGACGACGCCGCCGAGAATGCCGAAGCCATTGAAGCATCAAGGGTCTACCAATTTGTTACTGAATATCTAAGTTTCCTTCATAAAATTTATGTTTAAACATTAAAGAATTCTTTTAAAATTATGGTAAAATAAACATAAACAACTTTAAAAAGAGTATTTTCCTTAACACATGGTAAACTTTTTGGATTCAAATCTAAATTTGGTAAGTAAAAAATGTTAAAACTTCAATGTATCATAAATTTTGTATCGTTTTATGTGTGGGAAATTGAAAGTTAGAGCTAGGACTGGTTGGAATTAAAAATGGAGGTTAAAAGAGAATCTTATTTATACAGAACAGAATAATTGATAAAAGGACATGTATAAGCTTAACTATAGAAACCCAAGCTGATTTAAAACACTGATTCAAGAGCATTACGTGAGAGAGGTTGAACTCTCACGTAAGACAGATCTAATTCAAAGAACAACTAAAAAAATAAATAGCATTATAAAATTATTTCGAGTTAATAGTTATTATATATTTTAAAAAATTAGAGCAGCTTAGTAGTCATTATACATGTATTTTTTATAAGGAGCCCTGCAGAGTAAGATATTTTATCAGATACAAATTAAAAGAAAATATTAGAAGGCCGAAAGTCAAACTGTACAAACTTTTGATGTACTCTTAGGTGGAAGGTTCTTGCATCTGATTGAGGTAAGGAAGTTTTGATTTACATAAGCTCTAATCAAATAAGGACGCAGTATCTGTATTTCTACTGATGATGATTAGGATTGCCAAAAGGCCCTAGTTTTCTTGACTCGCTAAATTTCACCTAAATGTCCCGGTGTCCCAAAAAAGACTCTTGGGATGTGCTATCATCCTGAATTTCTGTTGGACGTTAAAATTACATAATAACTATATCGATAAAATATTTAATGAAGAAAATATTTCCTTGTGTTTCTGTAAACCCCTACAACAACTGTCAAAGCATAAGATGGGAAACATTTAGAAATTTACAATAAGAAAATAACTTTGGGATTAGTTTACAGGTTTGAGTAGCTTCTAGCGTCTGCCAAAAGATAGCACTGCTGAGCTGTACTGAGCTCTAATCAAATAAGGACGCAGTATCTGTATTTCTACTGATGATGATTAGGATTGCCAAAAGGCCCTAGTTTTCTTGACTCGCTAAATTTCACCTAAATGTCCCGGTGTCCCAAAAAAGACTCTTGGGATGTGCTATCATCCTGAATTTCTGTTGGACGTTAAAATTACATAATAACTATATCGATAAAATATTTAATGAAGAAAATATTTCCTTGTGTTTCTGTAAACCCCTACAACAACTGTCAAAGCATAAGATGGGAAACATTTAGAAATTTACAATAAGAAAATAACTTTGGGATTAGTTTACAGGTTTGAGTAGCTTCTAGCGTCTGCCAAAAGATAGCACTGCTGA
This sequence comes from Flexamia atlantica, assembly GCA_035578135.1. NCBI lineage: Eukaryota > Metazoa > Arthropoda > Insecta > Hemiptera > Cicadellidae > Flexamia > Flexamia atlantica. Next base: position 3,694,891 of record JAQJVK010000019.1, read on the forward strand.
GCTGTACTGGATAATCCATCTAATTTTGAATCAGTATAAATATTATTTTAAAACATCTTTAAATTTGCACCGTTAACAGAATAATATGAATTTAAACCTATACACTTGCCAGCTAACAGGTGCTATAAATATTTGGACGGTCGAGCGTATTTGAGACAAATTCGCCGAAAAAATTCAAATTATCTAATTGATCAGTTGGTGAGCAAAACTTATTTAAAATATATCCCCACAAGCTAACGATTGAAACTTTTACATCCAATTGACCCTAAAAGTTCATTAAACGTATGGAATCCCAAGGATGTATTTCACAACTAAATGGGAATCCAACATTGAGGTTTCTATTCGCGGCGGCCAGGCACAATATTGGCAGTCGGTATTTGGTTTAATATTTGATTAACTGCGAGCGTTGGAGGGAAACAATAGCTAGATTACCAATTCAGATCAACTTTGTAAAATCCCATTTCATCAGTCCCCTTGTGATATACGTTCCAATATGAGGGCTTTCGGCTATTTATTACATTTTTTATTGTCTAATGAAACTTTTTTCGATGCTCTAACAAAATTACTTTTGACTTTAAACTATTAAAAAAATTCTATATACGGCTTTGTACTTCATTTTGAGACCGTTATTAACCACTCGTATTCAGCATGTTGGTTAATGGCATTGGCAGTGGCGGTGCATTACATTAAATAATGCAATGGATTACTTTTTTCCAGCTTCAAGTCAGGAAAATTAATCAGCACTGTAGTTCCTTATGCATTTTATAACCATCTCTGTGTGAGTTTTGTTTTTAAAAATTAGAAAATAACATATAAATTGTAGGATACTGTTTTAGGGAAGCTCACTTCTTGAATAGTGGTATTTGTTTTCATTAATTAGTTAACTGATACGTTCTGATATTGTATCAATCACTAATATGTGTCAAGCAATCAATCATCAATCAATGTTATATATTTTGTTTATTATACCCGTGGTCGGAGGTTAACTAATTATGTTCAATTTATCTTAAACTTGCGAGAAGTAAAAGTTAATATAAGTTTTGCTGATCACGGTATGCAAGCGAATTAATGATTAAGCACTTCAAAATCGCGAAGTGACCGTGCAAAATGTGGCCCGAATTTTATCTTATTCATATTAATTAGAAAAACTATTAAACATTTTGTTCCAATACTGCCGTCCGAGGTTTTGTGTCCTGAGTTTTGCAGACTCTCACAATCTCAAACAGGGAGCTTGACTCTACTCGAAAACACGTTGCGCAGAATGTAGAAGTTTCAATGTCATTCAGAATCGGACACGAACATTTTTCCGAGTTCAATTGTACCAAACAGATCGATTTTGAAACAAATTGTAAATTATTGTGGGAAAACCCTACATCCTTCACTCACCGGCTTAGCCGTCATATTAGAAGGGTGCATTTCGTAAAAGAGAGTGTTGAAATCACAGACGATAATATCACTTACATAAATGAATCCATTATAACACTACTGGAGTCGTCCATTATAACACTTGGCAATGAGTCGTAGAAGGATACAATTTAAAGTAGAAACATTTCTAAATCCAGAATAATTTTTATTTGCCTTATCGGTATCGCATGCAAGAACTAAGAGTTTTTGGTAATATTCTAAATCTTACATATCAACTCCTTGTAAGGGAATGGCGAGTTAAGAAGAAGAGCCAGGTTTCTTAGCGAGCGTAAGATCCATAAAGTATTCAAAGCCAAATTAGGGTTCTTGGTAGATTTTTCTAAACCTGATTTTGGGATGACCTCTGACAACAAAATATTGACAAGAGGTTTTCTGCTAATGTTTAGACTAAAATGCAAGTTGGTGGGAAATTTCTGGTAGCGACATTTTAAACTTAATTTTAAACCAGTACGATAAGACTTTTTTACGTATCAGAGATTAAAACAAGAGGGTAACTGATTAATCTTTACAACTTTTATTTCTGAGCACGTCCCTATACTAAAGGAGTAATACTAATTTGTGACGAAATTGAGATTGTGGACTAATTTCTGAAATAACTTCCAAAATTAGAACCTTAAAATAGAATACAAATCATCAACTCGTTCTGAAAATTATTTCGTCGGATGCTCCATCACTCACGCGCAGGTGGCGGAGCCTCACAGCTGGCTCCAGTCATCACTCACGCTGGGCCCTGCACTCCACTGTCACTCCGCCCGTCACTTTAGTTGGAACGTATGTACACTTTACTCGCTTCTCTCGAAGTTTCATACAGCAGTGAAAGTTTGTAATGGTCTGTTTTGCGCAGACGAAGGTGTTTTTGCTCAAACATACCCGCTAAAAATTGCGAAAATTAGAATTCCGTAACCGAATATCTGTTGCATTCGAACCTTAAGAAATCATAAACCTGATTTAAATAAACTAAACAAATATTTAAAGCAAGAACTGCCGTTTCTAGTAAACCAACTTTTTTAATCGGTTAAAACTAAAAGAAACATCAATCTTCAAACGTGATTGAAAACCAAAAATATCACAAAAAAGGTACTGTAGGCTTTTTTTGCTCACGTAGCGCTGATGCAGCCTCCTCCTCCTCCTCGATAGTTCCTCTCTCCTTGGCACGAAAATAGAGCATCAAGGTGGAAGCTGGCAAATGCGACACCACCTGCTTTAAGAAGCGAAGGAGGATGCCCAGTTGGAGAACTATCTGTTATATGATGGATATACAATCAAAGATGATATGAGAAGCCTCATTGTGTCATATAGGGTGTCTCACCTAAAGTGAATCAATAGCTAACTTTTTTATTATAAATCTGACAAAGAAATTCTTATGGGGCACTTCCCTTAAATTTTAATGCTGCTTTTTGGAGGCACTTTGAAATTTAAAAATATGGCCGCCATTTTCCAATATGGCGGACAACTTTGATTTTTCTTATGGAACATCCTGTATTTTATGGCGTTTTTGGATTCTACGCTTAATTTTAGGAACTTTTTATGCTTTATATTTTTTCTTAATCCCAATGGTTCAGGAGATATGAGCAGTTAAAGTTTGATTTTTCCCCATTTAAAATGCATTGTGTCGATTTTACTGTACCATCCCATGTATTCCTTATGGAGTAAAATCATATTCAAAATAACACATTTCCAAGATTAAATCTCGACTAAAATTTATTTTATGATTAAACCTCAACTAAACTAACATTTAGGCACTTTTATTATTTGGTATCTTTTATTAAACCCAACCGTTTTCGTTATTCAGACTACCAAAAATGTCCCAATGCTTTTCAAATGGGAAAAAATCTAACTTTAACTGTTCATAACTCCTTAACTATTGGGTTTAGAAAAAAATTTTAAAGAATAAAAGTTCCTAAAATTAATCGTAAAATCCAAAAACACCCTAAAATATAGGGTGTTCCATAATAAAAATCAAACTTGTCGGCCATATTGGAAAATGGCGGCCATATTTTTAAATTTCGAAGTGACTCCCAAAAGCAGCGTTAAAAATTAAGGGAAGTGCCCCATAAGAAGTTCTTTGCCAGATTTATAATAAAAAAGTTAGCTATTGGTTCACTTTAGGTGGGACACCCGGTATACATATAAGATTCCCTTCGCAAAAAAATATTACATACAATGCTTGTGAAAGTGATATGACAAATAAAGATGATTTGATTTGATTTCATTGTTGGCAGGACTCCTATGTAAGATACACAATTAATTAAATGGATTTATTATATTAATTAACATTAATATTTCACAAAAAAACAGAAGAACATTATTATAAAAAATAAATATAAAACATTTAAAATTGTAACAGATAAAAAAGTATCATAATAATTATTATTTACAGAATAACGAATTGACTAAAATGTAAACTTGTTCTTGCAGTAGACCAACGTCATGTATAAGTGACGCTCAGAAAGAATCCAGTGGACAAATGACACGCTTACAGGATACTAGGACTGAATCTACGAGAACCTCGACACATATTTTAGTGCGTTGGTGGCGCAGTGAGTAGCGCACTCAGCCCAGGAACTGTGGAAGCGATGTCGCAGGTTAGTCTTGACGACGCCGCATACTTTCAGCAGCACTGTTCACCCTTGTACTGAACTGGACCACTCTTGCTTTACTTTATAACTTCTACGCACATGCCTGAGGGCCTTGTGGGAGAAGGGTAAATGCAAGGTAAAAAAGACGCCGCACAGTGGTCATTTTACCTTATCTAGGTGGACAAAAATATAATGTTTAAGGTACTGACCTTTTTGAAATCTATAAAAATGATTATTTTCGATAAAAACAAGCGAGAAAATGAGAAATATTTAATTTATGGGTAGTAAAATTATTGTTTACAGTTTAAGAATAAATCAAGTAAGAAAGGCACTTTTAAATTTAAGCTACGCTATACCGTAGTGTTTACCGTAGCTAACATAACCGTATGCCGTAGTTAACATAAGTTGATCGAGTGACATATTAATCTTATATTTTATAGTAAATAACTCCTCTGTACGTTATCCGAACTTACCCGTCAGTTGTCTTCATCACTTGATGAGCTTTCAAGAGCAACACTCGTTTCTGGTGAGACCTCTACCTCTGGTTCTTCTAGCAGGTTTAAGAGTTCCTGTGGGTAAGGCTGTGGTTTCTTCTTCATTTTTATTTCACTTATATCTTTAATTGTAGATATTAACGGGTCGGATGAGAAGAGAAGAGTATGCAACAAATCTTCCATAGTGTGTTTTCTAGAGTCTTTTCGTGTATTGCGTTCCCTGTAACTTCTTAAATCCTTGTTCCGCGCTTCAAGGGCTTCTTCAGACAGCATTCCTGTTGCGAGTGAGCAAGATTTTACAATCTCCGCAGAGTGGATGAGAAGCCTATGAACACTAGCAGGCATTGGATACCAGGGGTACAAGGATACGTATAACTCAGCTGTATGTCTTGTGTATGTAGCTAGTTTTTCTGGGTTGACTTGATATCCGCTGAATATACATTGTAAAATGACATTCAGCCTTCTCAGGAGGTTTTCATCAATGCCAGTGATTTCTGAAACTTGTTTGTAGTTTTCAAAAAAACGAGCTGCGGTATTTCCGTCATTAGCAGTACCGTATCCTTGTTTTACGACATCTACCAATAATCCCGTCTGTTCTCGTAATGTTTCTTGAATTTGTCTTTTCGTTTCATCGTAGATTTTTTTGTCGTATTCAGACTTTTTCTGTATGCGCCATTTTGATACTCCTCTCCTGTAAGCAATATTAAGCATCCACTCAAGACACCTAATGTAGGCCTACGCATGAAGAGATGACAGTCCCAACTCAAATTGTGATGTGTCACATGGGCGATTGTAAACTAATTGAAGGTCATTCATGATTTTTGGATTAGCACCACAAATGCCACATGACTGGTTTGAAGTTCCTGTGAACGCACTTACTGTCTTACCATCAATCATTGTTAATTTTAACTCGTGATACACTTTCAAAATATTATTCCCTATATGAACAACCGTAGGAGTAAGTCTTTCAATCTGACTTTTCACTTCGGAGAGCTGCTGAGTTATAAGTTCGGAAGTTTCCTTTTCAAATAAAATTTTTAAAGGTCTGCAGAACCTTGGGGAGGAAGATTTACAATTATTCCAAATAAGTTTATCATTCTCACGAGACTTTAATTGTAAAGGAACTACACATACTGTATAAACACTTGCATCCTTGTACATATTTTGTGATTTGGTTGCAATGGACGACTCTATTGCTTCCTCGCTTCTGTCATCATCAGGTGCATATCCATCTCCCCGTTGGTCGTCCCCTTCGAATCTTTGCTTGTATATGGAGTGTCCGGAGCTTCCATCTCCACCCCATTTGTAGTGCAAGGTAAGCTCAGAAGTCGTATGATTTAGTCTGCTTATCACGTCCTTCAAGGCTAGGAGTAATCGCTCACTTGTGTGATCTAAAAGACCTTGCAGTGTCACTTCAGCCGAAGTTTCTGTGATTTTTATGGTTTCAGCTGCAGGGTAACACAGTTTTTTCGCTTTTAAAATAGTGGAGTAGGGCGGATAAATGTTAGCCGATCGAGATTTTGCCCCTTTTTGAATTAAAGTGTAAGAGAATCTTGAAAACTTACCCGTGATATACATGACAAGGGCTTCATCTGGAGTATAAGGCTGTGGTTTCGTATTTTGAACATCGTATATTTTTTTATTTCCTTGGCTGCTAAGGGAAGTTCACCTGCTAATTCCTTCACAACTTTAGATGCATCCCTGTAACCTGAAGAATACAAACTGAGATGTGCTGCATGTAAAAGTTCTTCACTTGAAAAATTTAGTAGACTTTGAACTCGTCGTTTTTTTTGACTTGTCTGAAAGTTCTTCGAACGATTTTGAAGGTCTACCTTTACTTGTAGTAGGTTCTTCATCCACAGTACATACTTCACTGTCAACTATTACACCATCAAGCCACTCACGAAATCTGTACAAAAAATTACTTTTCGAACGCTTACATAAAACCCACTTACTATGTAAAACTTTCAAAAAATGTTCAGCTTCGTCGATGTACACTTGTCTCTCGTTTTTATCTAGTACTCCTTCACCATCCAACATTTTAAGGTAGCGTCCTTGTTTGAAGAGTTGTCATTACACCATATTTCAAACAGATTTCTTCGCACTATCTTCATTTTCTATTTTACATAAAGACCTGTCAAATCTACGTTATAAACCCCTTACATAGACAAAAATGGCGTCCTATTTACAGGACGTCATTTTTGTCCACGTGACTGAATTAATGTATAAATGTTTGGTTTAATGAGTTCCTGCAGCGTATTTCCAGTGAAATAAAGTATAAGAAACGACAATATTTTAGTATAATTTTTTTTCGATGTAGTAAAATCTGTATATTACGATAATTTTAAATTTCAATACCCTCAAAGAGGTTATTAAGAAGTCTTTAAAAATGCTTTTAAAAAAACAGTTATTTTGAGCTCTAGTGGCCAAAAGGATGGATCTATCAAAGAATGGACTGCACCATGTCCACGGATTTTTCATGATCTACATCTTTGGTCCTATGATATTTTGCCCTATCTCGCTTCCTTTACTCTTAGGTAGCTCTAGAACATTCAAATTTTTATGATTAGACCCAAGTTTTGAGGTATTACTCAAGTGTCCCCGCCCACGTTTAAGCGAAGTCATTGGCCATTTCTCACCCCTTTCAACCCCTACATACAACCAATAAATGAAGCAAATTAAACTATTTTCAAATGTTTGGCATTGTAATTTCTATACAAATACTTTTGCCTAACCCCCTGGCCCCCGACCCTCTTCCCCTTCTAATAATTAACCTTCCACAATTAACAGCTCCCACCACCAAACTAGTGGTCCTATCGAAAAACAATTGTCAATATTGTATTTAAATTAGTTTTTCTACAATTTTGGTTCTTATTTTCGGATATTTTACCCTATCTCACCTCCTTAACCCCTAAACTGTGCCCTGAAATAAATTTGTTTGTAAATTTCCATTTTTTTGGGTTTTCTTTGTGTGTTTATTTTTTTATTGTGATTCTAAGTTTTGACATTTAGAGTCAGTTTTACCGCTCAGGTTTAGGCCTCTATCAATGGTTATTCGCCAATTTATTTCGTTTCAACCCCAAAAAGAGTCCTAAGGTTTAACTTTCATTAAATTTGAATTTTCCTCGTGGTTTCTTTTTCTTATATATTCTTTAAATGAGAGACCCAAGTTTTGACTTCACAGCGTATACGTTACAAATCAATAATAAAATTACCAGTTCCTAATGTTATAATGCGTATAAAGTTAAAAAGAATCGTCGAAATCTTCCAATGTCAGCGTTTGTTACTTTCCTCATTGGTTAAAACCGAGGGTCAATTGATCAAAAATCGCAATTTTAAATTTCAATACCCTCAAAGAGGTTATTAAGAAGTCTTTAAAAATGCTTTAAAAAAACAGTTATTTTGAGCTCTAGTGGCCAAAAGGATGGTTCTATCAAGGAATGGACTGCACCATGTCCACGGATTTTTCATGATCTACATCTTTGGTCCTATGATATTTTGCCCTATCTCGCTTCCTTTACTCTTAGGTAGCTCTAGAACATTCAAATTTTTATGATTTCCCCGACGTTTTTCAGCTTTAATAGATTTAATATTATACGTAGAGGGCTGGAATTTGGTACACATCATCTCTACAGCACATTATGTTACAAATCACTAATAATATAACTAGTTTTTGGTACTAAAATGCTTTAAAAGGTAGTAAATCTTAGAAATTTGCCACCTAAGACTTACATCCATGAAAATTTGCAAACAGTTAATTTATGATTTTCTGTTGAGTTAGGAACCTGAAATTTGGCATGCACTTTCCTAATTGGTTAAATCCGAGGGTAAAATTATCACAACTTGCTATTGTAATTTTCAACCCCCTAGTAAATCATTTTAAAATCGTTAAAAAATGCCTTTCTGAAAGCTGTTATTTTGAGCTGAAGTGGCCGAACGGATGGTGTTATCAAAATATGGACTGCACCATGTGCCACGGATTCTTCACGTTCTTCAACTTTGGTAATTTGATCTTTTGCTCTACCCTCCTCATTCACCCTTAGATAGCTCTACCCCTTTCAACCCCAAAACCGACCAATAAATGAAAAAATTAAGCATTTTTCAATTGTTTGGCGATTTTATTTTTAAATAAATACTTTTGACTCACGTCCTTAGCTCACCAACCCTCTCCCCTTTCAAATAATTTACCTTCTATAACCAAAAACCCCTTACCTCCAAAAACCCCTCCCCCTTGAACAAACCCAAAATAACTTGTGCTGAGAATTAGTAAATAACTTGTAATTTTTGATGAAATACGTTTACCTCAACCAGAGCCCCATGAAACCTCTTCAAAAAATAGCCCCACCCCCTCCATCATAAATACCTCCACCGGCTACTTCCCTCACCAACTGACCCCCCGAACAATAAATTTTGCTAGGATTTGAAAAAAGTGTATTCATGCTCTGACTCTTCAATACACACCTCCTTCAATTTTTCCTAACTTCCAAGACGGCATCGCAAAAAGAAGAACAATTTAACATTAAACTTCCAACAACTTTGGTAGACCTTACCTCCTTCGCCCTCAAAGTGGCCTACTCATTAGAAAATACCGGATCTCTAGAAAACTTACAAGCTTGGGAATAAGGTGCTTAGAAAACAAATGGTTTGTCAGCTACCTAAAAGGAAGATCCCAAGTTGTAGATATCCAACATACTACATTTGGCATCACTACCACATTTAGATTAGATCCTAAACCAATCACAGGGGGAGTCCTCAGGTATCCGTGCTGTGACCTGTTCTGTTCATTTTGTTTTCTAACGACTTCCCGTCTCTAATTCAAAATTACAATATCACCTGCATAATTTATGCAGACGATACAACTCTCTTCTTAACAAATTTTCCGCTAGAGAAAACTCACTTCCCACTAAATACACTGCCCTAGAACACGACCAAAGATACCTTGTACGGAGTTTTTTTTAACCTAACAATTAAATTAATTATGTTTTTGTGTCCTTGCACAAACCATCACCTCCCAATAAGGGACACATACTGGGGACCTGGGGGCGGAGCCCCCAGCGAGCCGTAAGGCGAGCCTACGTTATAAACCCCTTACATAGACAAAAATGGCGTCCTATTTACAGGACGTCATTTTTGTCCACGTGACTGAATTAATGTATAAATGTTTGGTTTAATGAGTTCCTGCAGCGTATTTCCAGTGAAATAAAGTATAAGAAACGACAATATTTTAGTATAATTTTTTTTCGATGTAGTAAAATCTGTATATTACGATAAAATGCTATGTATAGTGATAATGTGACCTTGTGACCACTTTCAAACAAATATAGTTTACTCTAAAAGACAAAATGTACAAGTTAAACTGTAAAGTTTAATTAACGAAAATTGAAGTAAATATACTAAATATGAATTTTAGAGCGTTATTCGCATCATTAATGATGATGGTTTTACATATTATCAATATACAAAACGTCCTATCTAATAACAACATTACTACATCTAAACGTAATACAATTTCTTTTTTAATACAGCAACTTTTTATGCACTTTTACGCACTTGGCTACCCTACAAATGTTTTGAGAAGACACCAAAGTTACAATTAAAAAAGGTTTCATGACGTGCCTGGACGTGCCACAAAAGTTATAGACTAAAACAAATTAATTTTTAACAAAACATATCACAAAATTTGAATTATGTGTTTGCTTCTAGAAATAACGTATTAAAACTCACGAAACTTATCACAACTATAGTGAATTCATTAATATTTAACTTCCAATAGTGATTATCAACCTTCCTGCGTCACTGCTGATACGGAATGAAACTATTTGAACAGGTAAAATCATACAACGGGTATGGAAATTCCAAAACTCCCTGAATATGTGACCTGCCCACAAGCAACGTGATGTCTTAGATGGGTTTTCCCAGCTCATTCATTATCTCTAACTAGTTAAAATCAACTTAAGATGGTGCTTAAGGCTATATAAAATGTTTTATATTTTCATTTTTGTCCACCTAAATCAGCAAAAATGACCACTGTGCGCCGCCAACCTCTAAAAAAAATACATATGACACAGTCATTGACAGATAAAATTATTTGACAAATCTATACTATACTACAGCAATCTAAAGAATTTATATTGATTTATATTATATAAATCTATTAAACTTATGTGTATCATTTGGTTTTGGATTATAATGGTAAATCTTTTATTCATACATTTTAAAATGATGCAGTTATAAATTACAACCTTTCACCCCTGGCCTTTGTTTACTTACTACTGTAATTACATGTTACATGATGGTGTTGTGGATCAAAAGTATTGCCTTATGGACAGCTATATGCATTAGTGGATCAATTGCCACGTTGTTAAAACCAAGATATTGACTGACCAAGTTTTTTTTGGGATTTTCTTACCAAGACTTTTCACTTAAGTAAAGGGTTTCCCGATATCGGACCAACTCAAACTTTAAGAGTAAGTTTTGATTTTATTTCTTTAAATAACTTCATTTTCATTCTTATGAAATATAAAAATTAATTTTATGAAATTTGTAGACTCTAAAAAACTTTTGCGAAAACAAGCAAAATTATGAATAAGACAATGTTCCTTGGGCAGTACATAGGAAAATCTGACAATGGAAAGAAAACAGGAGGAAAGAAAACTCGGAGTTGGAAGAAAAGGATGAGAAAACTCACTGTGAGGATGAGTCAGATTCATCCTCAGAAGAGAAGACATAAAAACCAAAATAATCAGAAATAAAAATATCAGTTCAATATTAATTTATTAAATTTAATAAATAACAAATCACAATGCACGATGAAATGTAAAAAAATATAAATATGTAAAATAAAAAACTATTAATTCATTTTAAAATCATTGGATATGATATAATTATAAGAGTGAATGGTAAAAAAAATCATTATTTGAAATTTAAAGTCAAATTGGCGTCCAGGTTACAGAGTTCATTCATATCATATGTTTGATGACTGACTAGGTACCTTATAGGTTCCTCATTAGGATCAACTGCAAGCCATGGAATGTAGAGTTATAGTTTGAGGAAAAGTCTTTAACATTTAAAGTAGATTCAGGAGCTGATGTAACTGTTATTCCTCCTGGTTTAGTTCCTGAAAACAGGATTCAGCCAACATTAATCGAATTGTATGGAGCCGGTAGAGTTAAACTGGAAACTTTGGGGTGTACTCGAGCCAATTTTTTGTATAAAGGTATAAATATTAACCACCCCGTACACGTGGTTAACTGTGTAGTGACTCCCTTATTGGGCCGTCCAGGTATAAAGGACTTGAAGGTATTAACATTTGTTGATTCAATATCTAAAGATCAAAGTGACTTTTACACTGAATATCATGAAATGCTCAATGGTCTAGGTGTCACCAGACCCTTATCCCATCAGAGTCCGTTGTGCGACAATTGCTTCACACGACGGTCCGATCTGAAAAGACACATGCTCAACCACCCACCGCAAGAAGTATAAACACAATTACGACCAAAGACACAGAGTGAAACACCTTGAGCCTCTTAAGGTAGGAGATCCAGTCTGAATTATTGACTTAAGAAGTCATAGGAAAGTTGTGAAGATTTTAAATAACCCTCGGTCATATGTTATAGAAACTGATCTAAGAACGATAAGAAGGAACCGATTCCATTTAAAACCTGCTCCATATTTGGAAAAAGAAATCAGTTCAGATCAGACTTCAAGAACTTGTGGTAAGCCAGCAGTAGAATGGTTGCCAGGACCATCTCAAGCCCGACCTAAAAGAACCATTACAAAACCTTGCTGGCTAAAAAAATATCAATCTTAAGGGGAGGATGTTGTAAGAGTACTCTGTGTTAATCACATGTTCAATTTTAATTACCTATTACCAGATGTTAAATGTTTGTAAACAATGTTAATAAGTAAATAAACAGTTCTTGGTTTGGTATTATGTATAAAAGTTGTCTTTTTTATCATCTCTCATATTAAATACAGTATAACAACACAAAAAGGTTGAATAAAAATAGGAAATTAAAAAAAAAAAAGGTGATATTGTAAACAAACGCAACATGGCGATTTGACAGTTCGGAGAAAAGTTAATCAAATATCAGGTACACACAACAATGTTTGATGTACCAACAATGTTTTCAGTGTTACTTGTATAAACATTTTTGATGAGATGATTAGTACATGCTTTGGCCAACTTAGGTGAATCCTAGTCTACAAAATTACAAATCATGTCCTAAAAGTGTTGTATTAATTTTATACTGGAAAACACATATTTTCCATTCATTCACATGCAAAAACATAGTCCCAATGGTAAATATTTAGGCAAAGGTAATAAAACTTGTTACAAAAAGAATGTTTCAGTGAAAGGGAATACAATGTGAAAATGTATGATTTGATTGGTCCTTGTTCATAAAACATTGAATGCAACACTGCAGTAAAGGCCTCCCCAGGGATGCCGCGGCCGAACAGTCACAATGGCTCGGCTCTGCTCTCTACTTCGCTGTGTGCAAAACCAATTCAGAATCCTACACAAAGTTCAATCCAATGAAAATTGAACAACATTTTTTTGTTTATCGATACAAAATAAAATATTAGCCGCAGAATTTTAAATTTAATGAAGGTCGCAGTTAGTTCGTTGAATTAATACTAACCGTTGTATGTAATTCAAAGAACACTTTCACTAAATACTGTTTTGCGCAGTTAGGTTACGTTAATGTGATTTTCAGGTAAATTATTTGTTTATACCAATTTAGGTTGATTTCGTTTATTTTCTACAAGCACATTTTTAAACTATGCTAATTTCACCAGAAGATTTATTTCATTATATGCTTCCATTAATATTTACTACTAATTCTAAGAGTAATTTCAATATATTATATGTCGGTGAACTTCTTAAAACTGATCAACACAACACAGAACAACTCTCATTATTATTCAAATACTGTAATTCGTAAAATAAATTGTGTCCCAAAACCAAATTAAGATAAAAATGAAAAATTAAATCTCAAATGAAAAGGATGTAACTAACAAGCAAAGTGAGGTATGCTTCATAAAATTTTTCATTCTTCATAAAAGAAATGCAGTCCGTTAATCTATAAAGGAGAAGGGTTTCTATCGGACATCAAATTTCCAAAACTTAAAGAACTAGAAAGCTGAAATTTTGCATATGTACTCCCATTGGTTCTAGATGTGTACTAAGAAACAGTTTTACAAAATTCATTTAAGGTTACGCCTTATGTTACTTAAAGCTTTAATATGATGTTAAACTTATAGGAAAGGTTCTAAAGTTGCCATGGCAACCTTAAAAATATGATAACTCATACCTAATCAAATTTTTGTTTTCAAGGCAGATACCGGTTTGCTAGTTTGTTATAATTTTCAGTTTCAATTTATTATTATCACAGGTTACTAGCTAATATTTATTACATGAATATGTTACATAATATATTATGTTGTATGAAGTTCGGATTGCAATGTTGATTTTCAATTGCAACAAAAATTATTGATAATACTATTGTCTTTTGGAAATGTGTTAAACTAACTCGGCCAAGAAGAGGAGCGGAACTACCTGTAACGTCAAATGTGACAGTGTTGGACCTGACTAGAGGAGCGAAGCTGCCTGTAACGTCAAGTGTGACTGTGGGATGTGGCTAGAGGAGCGGAGCTGCCCGTAACGTCAAGTGTGACTGTGGGATGTGGCTAGAGGAGCGGAGCTGCCCGTAACGTCAAGTGTGACTGTGGGATGTGGCTAGAGGAGCGGAGCTGCCTGTAACGTCAAGTGTGACTGTGGGATGTGGCTAGAGGAGCGGAGCCGCCTGTAACGTCAAGTGTGACTGTGGGATGTGGCTAGAGGAGCGGAGCCGCCTGTAACGTCAAGTGGGACTGTGGGATGTGGCTAGAGGAGCGGAGCTGCCCGTAACGTCAAGTGTGACTGTGGGATGTGGCTAGAGGAGCGGAGCTGCCCGTAACGTCAAGTGTGACTGTGGGATGTGGCTAGAGGAGCGGAGCTGCCTGTAACGTCAAGTGTGACTGTGGGATGTGGCTAGAGGAGCGGAGCCGCCTGTAACGTCAAGTGTGACTGTGGGATGTGGCTAGAGGAGCGGAGCCGCCTGTAACGTCAAGTGTGACTGTGGGATGTGGCTAGAGGAGCGGAGCCGCCTGTAACGTCAAGTGTGACTGTGGGATGTGGCTAGAGGAGCGGAGCCGCCTGTAACGTCAAGTGGGACTGTGGGATGTGGCTAGAGGAGCGGAGCTGCCCGTAACGTCAAGTGTGACTGTGGGATGTGGCTACCACTGATGCTTCCCAACACCGCACTGATTTCTCACGGGATCGTGGTTGTGGTTTTGTTAATGGAACCCGTTGTAGCCGCAATCAATACTGGAGCCGCAGATATGTTTTGTAGTAATAATTGATCAAAACTATAGTTGTATTTGTAATATTATGGCCCAATAAAGTCTAACTAAAAAATACAACTTACAACTACAACTTACAAAACACCCGTTAGCACCCTTCGATGAAGCGGTACTTTTTATTTCCCCAGAATGTTTCTTTCCCCACCTCCACCACGACCCCGCTTCCCACTCTCTGCAGATCCGGAGAAACCACGTCTACGGCGACGTAGTGGAGCCCAGCACCAGGGAAAAGAGATTGCTAACCTCTTGAAAATTCGTGGATGTTTTGATATGCCTAAAACGTAAATGTATTCAAGCATTAAATATGATTGTAAAAAAAAATACCAAGCTGATTTCTGCATGAGACTCACAAATGTCAAATCTAGGTTAGAGGGTATTTTTTCGGAGAAAGATATGTATTAAAAAAAAAACATTAAAAATAGACTGCTTCTTTGAAATAAAATAACGAGGGACCCCACAGGCTTTTAAACACAAAAGCACCCCGAGATATGCATTAGCGATGTGTGGCTCCAGATGTGTGATTCATTTCTCATCTCACCTCTCGGTGATGTATCATTGCTGCACCTGCGATAGAAGGTAACTGCGGATCGAGGGTGTCTGCAGTTTCCGACCATCAGTCATATCTACAAATCTGCATTTTCTATTTTATACGGATAAAGTGATTCGAAACGGAAATTCAAAGGACATTTTAAGACTTTACCAATAAATAAGAGTTATTTAAAATATGTATAACTATCCTACATTTTTTGTTACTGGCAAGAGGCTAAAATTTCACGGGTTATTCTGCATACGGGGTAAGTAGGCAGCAAGTAACTAGCGACCAGTAGTGGCTTATGCTACTTGCGGTCACAATTTATTGTCGACGTCGGCAGCGATATACAGTATTTTTCTATGTACAATAACTCAAAAAACCCAGTTTAGAGGGTGTTTAGCTCCCTTTACCCCCTTTCCGGTGGCCCGATTGGGCTGGTTTACGAACTCATCCGAATAATTACTACTTTACATGTTCATGCCAAATTTCATTAAGATGGGACCATTTTTACGCGAATGATGATTAAAGACACAAATTATCTATCTTCTTTTTTTCTCTCTAATAAAGAGGATGTTGGAATATTGTATATATATATTAACAAGGTAAAATGTATTGGTTTAAATTTTCAAACACAGTCTCCTTTTTTAAAAATTACTTAATCAGACCAACATGTTTCGGAGCTTTAGCCCATGGTCAAAAACAACATTCTGGATATATTAAACATGAAAATAAATAGAACTTAAAGAAACGATCCTTTGACCAATAAGGGAAATATAAGATCAAATGCTCGGAATGTGATAGCTATTATAGGGGTCAAACCGGAAGATCTTTTAACAACAGATATAAAGAACATATCAAGGCCTATAAATCCAAACACAGGATAAGCATGAAATAAAATGTGGCCGAACACATGCTGAAAAAGAAAAACGAATTTAAAACCATCGAGGAAGGCTTAGAAATATTGGAATATGGGATAAAAGGCAGAAAATTGGGTATCAAAGAAGAATTTCAAATCTACCACCATAATCTTTCAAAAAAAATTAAAAACATAAAGCATTTATTTTACAGAAATAAAATCAAGTCGGGGACAAATAATCCAAAAATGTTTTGGAAGACTATCAATGAATTCAATGGCGCTAAGACTAACAAATGTAAATTTCAAATTTTCACATTTTTTGCAGGACTCGGACGCTGTCGCTGGGGGCATTCGACAGATCGCTGACTCGTTCAATATTTGTTTTTCAAATGTAGGTAGCAATCTGGCGAAAGAGCTGCGTCTGTCTGTGGGCCCCCCGCTGGTCGACGATGCCGCTCATAGAGTAGAGCATGAGTTCCGCCTGAGGCCGGTCACCGACAGCCAGGACGTGGAGTGTGTGAAACAAATGCGTGGCGGTTCTGCTCCTGGGTGTGACGAATTTTCCCCCAAAATTCTTAAGGATCACTTGACACAAATATTGCCGCCTTTGAAACATCTTATCAATCTTAGCATAACTTCCGGCATTTTCCCTAATAAATTTAAAGTCGCTAAAGTGATTCCTATCTATAAATCGGGTCCTAAAAACGATACAACTAACTACAGACCGATATCTTTGTTGAGTGTTCTAGGTAAAGTCCTAGAGAAGTGTATCAAAATCCAACTTCAATCGTACTTAAAGGAAAATCGCATATTGTCAGATAGTCAGTTTGGGTTTAGAGTGGGAACAAGTACATCAGACGCTCATTTCCTTCTTCACAAACATTTAATTGATTCAGTTAACAACAATGATAAACTTTTATTAACGTTTATTGATCTTGCAAAAGCGTTTGATTCGATTGACAGAAATATTCTCTTCTCTAAATTTGAGTGCGCTGGGGTTCGTGGAGTTGAATTGAACTGGTTCAAAAGTTATTTAAGTTCTAGGAGTCAAGTTGTCTCAATTAATAATGTTTTAAGTGAAGAAATGGGTGTCAACTACGGAGTTATTCAGGGCAGCACCCTTGGGCCTCTGTTATTTTTGATTTATATAAATAATATTGATAAACTTCCAATCTCTGGTAAATTATTTCTTTTTGCAGATGATACAGTCGTAATTTTCAAAGGTTCTAATTGGGAAGAGGTTTTTAACACCGCATCAATGGAATTAAAGATTTTGAAATATAGGTTTTCTGAAAATATTTTAACAATGAATGTGAGTAAAACAAAATGTATGCCGATCGCGTTACGCCCAGCGAGTGAGCCGCCCGCAGAGCTCAGAGCGGTTCTGCACTCGTGCAGTGGTGCAGACACGGCAAACTGTTGTTGCCAAGTTATTGAAAGAGTCGATCATTATAAGTATCTTGGGGTAATTGTTGATTCAAAATTGAGATGGGAAAATCATGTAAATTTGATTAAATCTAAGCTCCGAAAAATGATTTTTGTTTTTTATCAGCTGAGACAAATTTTGGACGAAAAAGAACTCAAAGTTATTTATTACGCTTATGTTCAGTCCTAGTATTTGCAATATGGTTTTATTGCTTGGGGAGGTAGTTTTCAATCAGTTCTTGAGCCATTAAATGTTATCCTAAGATCTATTATTACAGCAGCATTCAAAAAGACGGCGCGTTTCCCGACTATACAGCTTTTTAAAGAGTCTGGGCTTTTATCAGTCAGATAGTTATTCATAAAGAGCTTATTAACGTTTTGTTACAATAATCCAAACCTGATAGTGGCTCCTGTGACTCACACTTACCGTACCCGTCACGCGGTGGGCGGCGGCCTGCAGGTTCCTCGAGTAGTTAAATCTATTAACCTGACTAATTCTTTTTACATAGCAAATTTTTTGTTACGGAAAATACCTTTAGAAATACGGAGCCTGCAGGTTCCGCTTAGTACCTACAAAAGGGTCGTGGCGGCCTGGCTGGCGGAGATAAGGCCCGGTTATCGCTGAGTCGCTTATCGGCCCAGAATATCCTACGTGACCTTGACGTAATTCCACTTTCACAAACAAAACAACCCATGCCTCACGCAGTTTCATAAAATTAAATTAATATTTATTTTCTCCATTACATGTGTCCTATTTAATCTATGTTACACGTTATCAGCAGCTGTTTAAGAAATCAATCTTAATTAGGCCTACCTACTAAATTCTTCTGTGGTTTTGAATATACAATTATTGTTTAGTTTCTTTGCATAATATTAACGCAGCTATGGACTTGAACTCGCCACACGCACAGGTCTTTGACCCATGTGAGGTTTTTTTTAATTTTGTCATTATAACGCTGCTTTGTTATTATTTCTTGAAATAAAGAATTATTTGATTTGATTTGGAATGAAACAGACCCAAAAATGTATTCAACAAGTTGCAAGTAAACAAGAAGAATTTAATATTAGAAAAAATTATAACATCCCTTGGGATAACCGTAGGTTAAACCATTTTAGAACCAAGGTAGGTTAACCAAGTTTGGAGAAAGCGGCCCTAAGAGTTGTTGAGTTTAACGAAAAACTTCCTCACTTAATAAGCTTTCAAATTATGTACATATTTAATGCTTTTCTAATACGTACAATAGGGAAAATGCAACAGATATTGAGTAAAACGTATTATTTCTATAGTTTTAACAAATACTGTACTTACTTTATTTGACTTATTATGCCTATGTTTATTTTTCGAATCCTCTGTGAATCCATGACTTGGAGTTGGTTTAAATCAGCTGTCGTATAATAATTCATAAACTTGTCTGAATCAGCTGTTTTAAACCGTATTGTTGTAGCGATTGATTGAATGTTAATTTCATTTGTTAAACTGATCTAGTAATTTTATTTGTGTTCTAAGCTTTTTGTTTGTGTTATGGATCATTTTAAAAAAAGGTAATATATTGATGTGCTCTCTGTGTATGGGTTTTGCTCTTGTAATGCGGCTGAAAGCCTTCGCGAATACAGTCGTCGTTTTCTTAACAGAGGGCTACCTGATGTTACAGCGTTTGTCAGGGTTCTCCAGACCCTGTATACAGGGGGAGTTTCTACTTATACCATCAACTTCGCCAATGGATTCTAACCACTAAAATAAAAAAAGTTCCCATAAACCCATGACCCACATCAATGTCGCCCGCCGGTACGGACACCATCGACCCGGCCCTGCTCGCCGCAGTTCGGGCGGTGAAAACGGCTGTTGAAGCTGCCTTAGCCAGCGGTTTTGGCATGAAGGAAACTGCCGGCGAAGAGACTGATGAGCAAGTTCTTCAAATGTGCCTCGATAATATTAATTTGTCACCGGACTATATTTCTCGCTGTCACCGTGTGGGAAAGAAACGAGAACCGGGACCCGACGGCAATGTGCGACACCGCCCGATCATCGTACAGTTTACCAGTTACCGATCTCGGCGACTGGTGTTCGGCTGGAAGAAGCGGCTGAAGGGGACCGGTGTAACCATAAAAAAAGACCTGACATCGCATCGACACGAGATCTACGGGCGAGCTGTGACGAAGGGAAGGGAATAGAATGGCTAGACGCAAACGATGTAGACAAGCTAGCCTAGCTGGACCTCTACAGGCGAGCTGTGACGAAGGGAAGGGAATAGAATGGCTAGACGCTAACGATGTGGACAAGCTAGCCTTGCTGGACCTCTACAGGCGAGCTGTGACGAAGGGAAGGGAATAGAATGGCTAGACGCTAACGATGTAGACAAGCTAGCCTAGCTGGACCTCTACAGGCGAGCTGTGACGAAGGGAAGGGAATAGAATGGCTAGACGTACAGGCGAGCTGTGACGAAGGGAAGGGAATAGAATGGCTAGACGCTAACGATGTGGACAAGCTAGCCTAGCTGGACCTCTACAGGCGAGCTGTGACGAAGGGAAGGGAATAGAATGGCTGGACGCTAACGATGTAGACAAGCTAGCCTAGCTGGAACTCTACAGGCGAGCTGTGACGAAGGGAAGGGAATAGAATGGCTAGACGCTAACGATGTGGACAAGCTAGCCTAGCTGGACCTCTACAGGCGAGCTGTGACGAAGGGAAGGGAATAGAATGGCTAGACGCTAACGATGTATACAAGCTAGCCTAGCTGACCTCTACAGGCGAGCTGTGACGAAGGGGAGGGAATAGAATGGCTAGACGCTAACGATGTGGACAAGCTAGCCTAGCTGACCTCTACAGGCGAGCTGTGACGAAGGGAAGGGAATAGAATGGCTAGACGCTAACGCTGTGGACAAGCTAGCCTTTCTGGACCTCTACAGGCGAGCTGTGACGAAGGGAAGGGAATAGAATGGCTAGACGCTAACGATGTATACAAGCTAGCCTAGCTGGACGTCGACAGGCGAGCTGTGACGAAGGGAAGGGAATAGAATGGCTAGACGCTAACGATGTATACAAGCTAGTCTAGCTGGACCTCTACAGGCGAGCTGTGACGAAGGGAAGGGAATAGAATGGCTAGACGCTAACGATGTGGACAAGCTAGCCTTTCTGGACCTCTACAGGCGAGCTGTGACGAAGGGAAGGGAATAGAATGGCTAGACGCTAACGATGTAGACAAGCTAGCCTAGCTGGACGTCGACAGGCGAGGTGTGACGAAGGGAAGGTAATAGAATGGCTAGACGCAAACGATGTAGACAAGCTAGCCTAGCTGGACCTCTACAGGCGAGCTGTGACGAAGGGAAGGGAATAGAATGGCTAGACGCAAACGATGTAGACAAGCTAGCCTAGCTGGACCTCTACAGGCGAGCTGTGACGAAGGGAAGGGAATAGAATGGCTAGACGCTAACGATGTATACAAGCTAGTCTAGCTGGACCTCTACAGGCGAGCTGTGACGAAGGGAAGGGAATAGAATGGCTAGACGCTAACGATGTATACAAGCTAGTCTAGCTGGACCTCTACAGGCGAGCTGTGACGAAGGGAAGGGAATAGAATGGCTAGACGCTAACGATGTATACAAGCTAGTCTAGCTGGACCTCTACAGGCGAGCTGTGACGAAGGGAAGGGAATAGAATGGCTAGACGCTAACGATGTATACAAGCTAGCCTAGCTGGAACTCTACAGGCGAGCTGTGACGAAGGGAAGGGAATAGAATGGCTAGACGCTAACGATGTATACAAGCTAGTCTAGCTGGACCTCTACAGGCGAGCTTTGACGAAGGGAAGGGAATAGAATGGCTAGACGCTAACGATGTATACAAGCTAGTCTAGCTGGACCTCTACAGGCGAGCTTTGACGAAGGGAAGGGAATAGAATGGCTAGACGCTAACGATGTAGACAAGCTAGCCTAGCTGGACATTTAGAATAAACTTCAGTTACTGGTTATGTGAAAACAATTGTGTATGAATCCATTGGTCGATTTTAGTTAGATTAAGGACATAGCTGTAAGGCTGAAAGAGCCTTTGTCAATGATTTGTATGAATCCATATAACAAATAAATTATTTGAGTATCTTTTAATTAAATTAATAAATTATAATGATAATAGAATTTATTGTGTTTTCCAGTACAGTAGTCGATTGTTCATTTGTTCTAAAAGGGGAATGTTTCTGTTTGACAACGCCAAAACAGGCAAAAGAACTATAAGCGGGTATAATTGCGTGGTTTTCGGAGGACGGTAAATCACCGTGGGGGCCTTTTGAACACCACATTGAAAATCAGCGAGAAAAGAAAAGTAGACTTTGAATAGTACGATGCGATTGCATAACTGAAAGATGAAATAACATTGAAGATTTTTGAATTATATTTTACTAGTTGCATAAATGTCGTTAGATAAGCGGGATAGCGGATCAATGACGAATGTTCAAATATTGTACAAAAACTTTAAGCTTAAACAATACGTTAACTATCAGTATATTTCCTAGGCATAGTAGTTTGGTTACAAACAGGTCTAAAACTCTGGGCGGCAGGTTTTGTTTAACTAAAAACAAATTATATTACAGATAGGAACAAGCACGACGCTGAATATAGGTATCAACAAAGTGTTTTTACCTTTACGAAAAACTAAATATGTTAAGTATCATCCAATCCATAAGTCAGTTACGTAATAGGTTGTTCAACGTGACATTGAGACTGATAATTCAATTTCTCTAAATTATTAAAATTATTCCTACAATTTTCTTCATTTAAAGAATGAATGCACTTCCCATTATTTGATAGGGATGATATATCTACTAAGAATAATTTGCACTTTAACAATTACGGTGTTTCTTGAGTTATTATTATTCAACTCTAATTAAACTGTGCCAAAACAATGCAAGAGCATTGGAGAAATCACATAAAATTAATAATCTAATTTTAAGCATGTAATAATTGTAAAGTACTGTATTACCCCGATACCTCAGTAAAGTTGGGATTACAGGAATCGTGAGATTTAAAGGTACGGTTAAAATATGTTCATTACTTCAACACCGAGAACGCAAAACTACATTTTACCGAATTTAAATTTTAATTGAACTTCTGGAAAGTAAACCGATGCTACACGACATGTTGTTTATTTTACGAATGTTAACATCATAACAATTTTGCAGACGACACATCTCTATTCATCAAAAACAAAGACATTTTAATTCTTGAAAGAGAGACGTTCAGCCAGCTCAATGTTCTTGCTCAGTATTTCCATGATATAAAACTTAAATATAAACTCAAAGAAAACAAATTTCATGTTTATAGCAACTTCTCAAAGGAAAAGGAATCTTGATAGGGCTTTCCATTTCTTGACATTTCTCCTCCTTCAGTATGTTTGGACGATGAAGTTCTCGAGGAGTCTAGCTTCGTTGACTACTTGGGAGTGAGATTGGATGATAGTCTCTCCTGGTCTGACCATGTTCATAAATTAGCCTCAACAATTGCTTCTGATAGAAAGGGAAAGGGAAAATTTTATAGCTCGCGCCAATTCTTGGGGCCCACGCCGTCCATAAGACTAATGTTAATTTTAGTATTGGTCTTATGGACGGCGTGGGCCCAAGAATTAGCGCCAGTTATAGTAGGGTTAGCGTGCTGGCCGAAAGCGATTTAGGCTAAGTTCAAACAAATATACTATTTCTATCGTAGATTTTTGCCTCAAGCTGCTAAATGAATAATTCAATATCCAATATGAGTGAAAAATTAGAATGGAGAATGTGGCACATGGTAGAAATGAGAAATTAGAATGTGGCGCATGGTAGCCAATTAATACCATTTGGAGGGAAAGGGAAAACTCATCGAGGAAACGGTTCATCTTCTCATGTCAATTTGGGATGGAGATGAATCAATTTTAGTTTGTAATCCAACGCTTAAAAACGTTAAGTTCAGATAAATTATTGAAATCATCAGTTTTTTTGGAAATTTATAAAAATTGCACATTAAAAATAACATATAATTGAGCCAAGCATTTGTTATCCTGTCAGCGAGCGAGGCCGCGGATATCTATTACTACTATTATAAAAAGAGGTGGTGTCTGTATCTTCAGATTTATGCTTATATGTATGTGGCAAGTAAACTTGAAAAATACTGAACCGTTTGGGTTGAAATTTTACACAAAGGTAGATCTTGAATCCGTGCAACATATAGGACTGTTCACTTCATTAAGACGCTAACGATGTGGACAAGCTAGCCTAGCTGACCTCTACACGCGAGCTCTGACGAAGGGAAGGGAATAGAATGCTAGACGCTAACGATGTGGACAAGCTAGCCTAGCTGGACCTCTACAGACGAGCTGTGACGAAAGGAAGGGAATAGAATGGCTAGACGCTAACGATGTGGACAAGCTAGCCTAGCTGGACCTCTACAGGCGAGCTGTGACGAAAGGAAGGGAATAGAATGGCTAGACGCTAATGATGTAGACAAGCTAGCCTAGCCGGACCACTACAGGCGAGCTGTGACGAAAGGAAGGGAATAGAATGGCTAGACGCTAACGATGTGGACAAGCTAACCTAGCTGGACCTCTACAGGCGAGCTGTGACGAAGGGAAGGGAATAGAATGGCTAGACGCTAACGATGTGGACAAGCTAGCCTAGCTGGACCTCTACAGGCGAGCTGTGACGAAAGGAAGGGAATAGAATGGCTAGACGCTAACGATGTGGACAAGCTAGCCTAGCAGGACGTCTAGAATGAACTGCAGTTACTGCTTCTGTGAAAACAATTATGTATGAATCCATTGGTTGAGTTTTAGGTAGATTAAGGACATAGCTGTAAGGCTTAAAGAGTCTTCGTCAATGATTTGTATGAATCCATATAACAAATTCATTATTTGATTTGAGTATTTTTAATTAAATTAATAAATTGTAATGATAATAGAATTTATTATGTTTTCCAGTACAGTAGTCGATTGTTCATTTGGTCTAAAAGGTCTATAAGGGTCTAAAAGGGGAATGTTTCCGTTTGACGGAGCCAAAAGAAGCAAAATAACTATAAGCGGGAATACGTATAATTGCAATGTTTTAGGAGGACGGTAAATCACCGTGGGGGCCTTTTGTACACCACTTTGAAAATCAGTTAAATTAAATCAGCGAGAAAACAAAAGTAGACTTTGAATAGTACGATACGATCATAACTGAAAAACAAATAATATAGAAGATTGTTGAATTATATTTTACTAATTGCATAAAAAGTACTTGAAAAATTAATTGAAACTGTTCATCTTCTCATGTCAATTTGGGATGGAGATGAATCAATTTTAGTTTGTAATCCAACGCTTAAAAACGTAAAGTTCAGATAAATTATTGAAATCCTCAGTTTTTTTGGAAATTTATAAAAATTGCACATTAAAAATAACATATAATTGAGCCAAGCATTTGTTATCCTGTCAGCGAGCGAGGCCGCGGATATCTATTACTACTATTATAAAAAGAGGTGGTGTCTGTATCTTCAGATTTATGCTTATATGTATGTGGCAAGTAAACTTGAAAAATACTGAACCGTTTGGGTTGAAATCTTACACAAAGGTAGATCTTGAATCCGTGCAACATATAGGACTCTTCACTTCATTAAGACTTTAACGATGTGGACGAGCTAGCCTAGCTGACCTCTACAGGCGAGCTGTGACGAAGGGAAGGGAATAGAATGGCTAGACGCTAACGATGTAGACAAGCTAGTCTAGCTGGACCTCTACAGGCGAGCTTTGACGAAGGGAAGGGAATAGAATGGCTAGACGCTAACGATGTAGACAAGCTAGCCTAGCTGGACATTTAGAATAAACTTCAGTTACTGGTTATGTGAAAACAATTGTGTATGAATCCATTGGTCGATTTTAGTTAGATTAAGGACATAGCTGTAAGGCTGAAAGAGCCTTTGTCAATGATTTGTATGAATCCATATAACAAATAAATTATTTGAGTATCTTTTAATTAAATTAATAAATTATAATGATAATAGAATTTATTGTGTTTTCCAGTACAGTAGTCGATTGTTCATTTGTTCTAAAAGGGGAATGTTTCTGTTTGACAACGCCAAAACAGGCAAAAGAACTATAAGCGGGTATAATTGCGTGGTTTTCGGAGGACGGTAAATCACCGTGGGGGCCTTTTGAACACCACATTGAAAATCAGCGAGAAAAGAAAAGTAGACTTTGAATAGTACGATGCGATTGCATAACTGAAAGATGAAATAACATTGAAGATTTTTGAATTATATTTTACTAGTTGCATAAATGTCGTTAGATAAGCGGGATAGCGGATCAATGACGAATGTTCAAATATTGTACAAAAACTTTAAGCTTAAACAATACGTTAACTATCAGTATATTTCCTAGGCATAGTAGTTTGGTTACAAACAGGTCTAAAACTCTGGGCGGCAGGTTTTGTTTAACTAAAAACAAATTATATTACAGATAGGAACAAGCACGACGCTGAATATAGGTATCAACAAAGTGTTTTTACCTTTACGAAAAACTAAATATGTTAAGTATCATCCAATCCATAAGTCAGTTACGTAATAGGTTGTTCAACGTGACATTGAGACTGATAATTCAATTTCTCTAAATTATTAAAATTATTCCTACAATTTTCTTCATTTAAAGAATGAATGCACTTCCCATTATTTGATAGGGATGATATATCTACTAAGAATAATTTGCACTTTAACAATTACGGTGTTTCTTGAGTTATTATTATTCAACTCTAATTAAACTGTGCCAAAACAATGCAAGAGCATTGGAGAAATCACATAAAATTAATAATCTAATTTTAAGCATGTAATAATTGTAAAGTACTGTATTACCCCGATACCTCAGTAAAGTTGGGATTACAGGAATCGTGAGATTTAAAGGTACGGTTAAAATATGTTCATTACTTCAACACCGAGAACGCAAAACTACATTTTACCGAATTTAAATTTTAATTGAACTTCTGGAAAGTAAACCGATGCTACACGACATGTTGTTTATTTTACGAATGTTAACATCATAACAATTTTGCAGACGACACATCTCTATTCATCAAAAACAAAGACATTTTAATTCTTGAAAGAGAGACGTTCAGCCAGCTCAATGTTCTTGCTCAGTATTTCCATGATATAAAACTTAAATATAAACTCAAAGAAAACAAATTTCATGTTTATAGCAACTTCTCAAAGGAAAAGGAATCTTGATAGGGCTTTCCATTTCTTGACATTTCTCCTCCTTCAGTATGTTTGGACGATGAAGTTCTCGAGGAGTCTAGCTTCGTTGACTACTTGGGAGTGAGATTGGATGATAGTCTCTCCTGGTCTGACCATGTTCATAAATTAGCCTCAACAATTGCTTCTGATAGAAAGGGAAAGGGAAAATTTTATAGCTCGCGCCAATTCTTGGGGCCCACGCCGTCCATAAGACTAATGTTAATTTTAGTATTGGTCTTATGGACGGCGTGGGCCCAAGAATTAGCGCCAGTTATAGTAGGGTTAGCGTGCTGGCCGAAAGCGATTTAGGCTAAGTTCAAACAAATATACTATTTCTATCGTAGATTTTTGCCTCAAGCTGCTAAATGAATAATTCAATATCCAATATGAGTGAAAAATTAGAATGGAGAATGTGGCACATGGTAGAAATGAGAAATTAGAATGTGGCGCATGGTAGCCAATTAATACCATTTGGAGGGAAAGGGAAAACTCATCGAGGAAACGGTTCATCTTCTCATGTCAATTTGGGATGGAGATGAATCAATTTTAGTTTGTAATCCAACGCTTAAAAACGTAAAGTTCAGATAAATTATTGAAATCATCAGTTTTTTTGGAAATTTATAAAAATTGCACATTAAAAATAACACATAATTGAGCCAAGCATTTGTTATCCTGTCAGCGAGCGAGGCCGCGGATATCTATTACTACTATTATAAAAAGAGGTGGTGTCTGTATCTTCAGATTTATGCTTATATGTATGTGGCAAGTAAACTTAATTAATTCGACAGTTTAAATAGTAGAAGTAAGATTAACAGTTAATTGTTTCAAGCTAGCTGAATTGAGAATTACGTAGAACATAGAGTAACGATTTTATCCGTTCAAGAACGGATACAGCAGCTAGTTCATAATAGAGAAATAAATTTACCTGTTGATGATGACTGTGGATCCAACTCATCATCATTGTCGAAGTCATCGTCAGGATTATTCAATTCAATATTACTGCAAGTTGTGTCTTCACGATTCAAACATAGCCTGGAGCAAAATAAACCCGCCTTCTTACACCCACATGCCTTACTGCTGCACCCTTTCTTGCATTTGCATGCAATAATCCTTAGTAGTGTGTCTAGGGCAGGTGGTAGTGTAGTCTCGATTGGCTCTAGACCGTTAGGTGTTTTTTCCATCCAAAGTTTTCAGGCTCTTGCTTGTGCCCAGGCCACAGTTGTATTTGAAGGTAAACCCGCAGCAGATGTTGTCGGGCGGCATCTTGGGTTGGAGGGAGTGATCCCAGATGAGTAGACGACTTAAATACTGCACTCTTGTACAGTTGGTACCTCATGTCGTTAAGAGTAACGTTTCCGTGTTGGTCACCGTAGACAGCTGCTATGAACTTCTCCCCAGTGCTCAGCGTGGTATCCAACTGGCAGTCTTGAAAGGGTGTTTTAAACGATTGTAGGGCAACAAAAAGCTCCGGGCGATTTTCGAGTACTTTCAACGCCTTTGCCTTCCCTGGCCATTCAGAGAGGACGTTGTGTTTTATTCAGAAAGAGTGAAAGTCAGAAAGAGACCCAAATTGTTGTTTATTTAAAAATCCTGTTTTTGCCAGCTTTCCACATTTATTATTGAAAGTACTAGTTTTTCTTTAAGGTATACGTAAATTTCAAAATGAATATATTTAGACTGACATGGTCACTAATAGTAGAGTTTGGAAAAAAATATTTCTTTGCCACCGTTCAAAACAAATTTCCTTCTTCCACTTATTTCACTGCCTATTTAATTTATTTATAACTTAAGAAAATCACTCTCAAATTACTTTCACCAAAATCACTCTAAATTATTCAAAAATGAAAGAAAAACACAACGTCCTCTCTGAATGGCCAGGGAAGGCAAAGTCGTTGAAAGTACTCGAAAAACGTTCGAAGCTTTCTGTTGCCCTACAATCGTTTAAAACACCCTTTCAAGACTGCCAGTTGGATACCACGCTGAGCACTGGGGAGAAGTTCATAGCAGCTGTCTACGGTGACCAACACGGAAACGTTACTCTTAACGACATGAGGTACCAACTGTACAAGAGTGCAGTATTTAAGTCGTCTACTCACCTGGGATCACTCCCTCCAACCCAAGATGCCGCCCGACAACATCTGCTGCGGGTTTACCTTCAAATACAACTGTGGCCTGGGCACAAGCAAGAGCCTGAAAACTTTGGATGGAAAAAACACCTAACGGTCTAGAGCCAATCGAGACTACACTACCACCTGCCCCAGACACACTACTAAGGATTATTGCATGCAAATGCAAGGAAGGGTGCAGCAGTAAGGCATGTGGGTGTAAGAAGGCGGGTTTATTTTGCTCCAGGCTATGTTTGAATCGTGAAGACACAACTTGCAGTAATATTGAATTGAATAATCCTGACGATGACTTCGACAATGATGATGAGTTGGATCCACAGTCATCATCAACAGGTAAATTTATTTCTCTATTATGAACTAGCCGCTGTACCCGTTCTTGAACGGATAAAATCGTTACTCTATGTTCAATGTAATTCTCAATTCAGCTAGCTTGAAACAATTAACAGTTAGTCTTACTTCTACTATTTAAACTGTCGAATTAATTTCCACAACTGTTTACATTTCGGTATTTGAATACTTATATACATAGAAAATTTAAACACTGAAAAAAAACGTTCACTGGGCGTAGCCATAGGGGATTTCAATGAAGTGAACAGTCCTATATGTTGCACGGATTCAAGTTGAAATCTACCTTTGTGTAAAATTTCAACCCAAACGGTTCAGTATTTTTCAAGTTTACTTGCCATATACATATAAGCATAAATCTGAAGATACAGAAACCACCTCTTTTTTATAATAGAATTAGATAATATTTATAATACTTATATATTCATTAATATGTGTCTTACTTCAATTCACAAGCCTTGTACATTATGAAACTTTTTTTCTAAAATGACTACTAGTTATATTTTGTCACCTCTATTTTTTATGCATATCTTCATTTTAGATAACGAAGATATGGAAAAGGAGAAAATTCCTGAACCGGAGCGTACAAATAAGAAAGAACAACAAACACATTTTTTGGAGGACTCCAAGCCAGGGCCTTCCACTGCAGTGGCAAAACGCCACCGACTAAAATAAATTATTATCTTTGTTCTTATTTATCGTGAAATACATTTGATTATTTTTGAATCGTACACTTATTGGGACTTAAACCTTCAAACTAAATTTACTTGTATAATTTACCTTCAAAAAACACGTAGTTTCAATAATAAATAAGGAAATCTGGCAGAAAACAGGATTTTTTAAAACGACAAAAATTTGGATCTCTTTAGAGCACACTCTAGTGGGCTAACTGTGCATTTGGTAAATAATGGTATGTATGTATTTTGTAGGAAATTTAATTTTCTTTAATTTTCTAATTTAGTATACTATACAAAAAGTTGATAGTTTTCGAGTTATAAGCAAAAAACTGGAAAAAGTGCGAACATTTTCATATTTTTCGAATATCTAAAAACGCACAAGGAATTTTTGTTGGATCTCTTCAGATTCGGATTCAGCACCCCAAAAATCATAAAATTAAAAAAAAAAACTCGAATCGGTTATCTTTTGTAACGTGAGGTCAATTTTCACGACGATTTGACTGGACTAAGTATTGCCCGATGAAAAACAACAGTACGTCTAACAACCGAAAAGGTATAAATAAAAAGTGTTTACGTCAGGTAAGTCAATCAGTCGTTCTGTCACAGTGTGTGAAGAAAGACGCCGCTCTACTACACGCTACACCGAAGGACGTAAAGCCTTGTTGAGAGTTTGCAACGTCAGTCGTATCAGAACAGTCTGCGAGTGCACATACAACTTGTTACGTGTTAATATCCGGTTGACGGAATAAAAACATCAATTATTCAAACATAAAATAGCGCTCAGACGTATAGTAAAACGTGGAGAGAAGTGGTCAAAGAAACGCCGATATCTCGTACAGAAAGGTGGTGGATTTCTATTACCTGCATAACGTAAGCGGTCCTGCATAACATGATTAATTATAGAGGGAAATACAAATTTAGAATACTCGAAGAAAATGGAATCTAAAGTAAACACACTCAACCTTTAAGGCTTAACACTAGAGTGTGTTTAATTTTGTCAGAAGCCTAACTTGTTTATTTTTGTTTCAGGCAAGGGAATAAAGTGGTTGGACGCTAACGGTGTGGACAAAGTAGCCCAGCTGGACCTCTTGTATGAACTGAAGTTACTGGTTCTGTGAATACAATTTTTGTGTTTGTTATTAACACAGATGCCTTGCTTCAGATAAAACAGCCCTGTGTAATATCAGTAAATCATTTGGGATGGCAACTTTAATGAAAACATTAAAACTCATTACATGGTATTAACACAGATGCCTTGCTTCAGATAAAACAGCCCTGTGTAATATCAGTAAATCATTTGGGATGGCAACTTTAATGAAAACATTAAAACTCATTACATGGGATGAGATGAGTGGACCATGGCCTATAAGAAAGGACTTGAAGCACTAGGCCAGACTCTGCGAGATTTCAGAAATGACCAACGGCCAATGGGTAGAGCTATAATACTGCTCGGCAGCGATGTCCATCAAACATTGTCTGTTATTCCAAGGTCAACGCCAGCAGATGAGCTCAACGCTTGTAAAGAATTCCGTCATGTGGAGGCATGTAAAAAAACTACGTTATCGACCAATTTGCAGGTGAGTTTAATTCAAGATTATTCTGGAGAAAATTTTGCTGAGCAACTTTTGGATGTGGATGATGGTAAACTTCCAGTTGATCTTTTGACACAAGAAGCGATATTCCCAACAAACTTTTGTCAGCTTCAAGAATCATGATTGGCTTTGTGAGAGAGCCAGCCAAGCCTAAAGCTACGTGTACACCGGGATACATGTATGAGAACTTATGTGATATACTTGTTTCAGAAACAAGTTTAAAGTGTGAGTACACAAATCACTGTACTTGTTGGACCACAATAGTTTGTTTATACTTGTAAACAAGTTAAAGTTGCAAAGAGTAAAAAAGGGGGAGTAAAAAAGGGGGTTAAAGTTGTTAGAGTTGTAAAGTTGTTTATTTTGTTGGAAATGCTCATTGTTCCTGTCGTTAATTGCACTGTAAATTATGGATTTCGGTAAGGATGAAGAGGATTTTTATACTTAACCATTTTTGCAATACATAATCATCGAATAAAGAAAAACTCAGTGGTGGCAGTGTGAGATTTTAAAGAAAAGAAAATCACATGATGCTTACGGCATTTTAATAAATGAACTCACGTTGGAAGATAGTTCAGGATTTAAGAACTACTGTCGCGTATCCACCACAGAATTTTAGGACATTTTACAAAACGTTGCACCTTTAATTACTAAAAGAGACATTCGGTTAAGGGAAGCTATACCTGCAGCTGATAAACTTGCGGTTACATACGGTTTCTGGCTACTGGAGATTCTTTTAGTACATTGATGTAGGGTGAGTGGACTATTGAATAACCACCTTCAGAGAATGACCGGTATGCATAAAAAAATTCATAATTAGAATTTCAATCGAGGTAAAATAATGGAAACACCTGTAAAAGATAGCTGTTATTCTTTATTATTATTTAAATAATATCTTAGAATGATTTGTTAATTTTTAATTTACCTTAAGGTGTTTTTACTTTTTTACTGTTTTGATTACTCAGCCTATTCGCATTGAATGTCTAAAAGCACAGTTTGTAACGTTACCAAACACCTGCGTAACGTGTTTGCAACGTTTTTACTGCAGCATTAGTAAAAGGTCTGGCAGGAGAAGTAAGGTAAGTAAAATAACAAATAAGTATTTATTGCTTCATAAATGATATGTAGGCGGTGTTTGATGTATAAGTACACAATTTAAATTTTAAACTGTAGTTTAAGTTGCTTATGTATTGAGCCGTAAACAGCGTTAATAGAAGGCAAATTTCATGGGATTTTTATTGGTATAATGGAATATATCTTAGCTCTATGAGCACTTGAGTTTTAGGGATGAGTCTCAAAGGCTGTTGAAATTCAAATAATATCTGACAAAGATGGTTCACATTTAATTTATCATAGTCGTTCAATAACAGTTATTGCTGACAAGTCGTTGTAGCGGACGCTCAAAAGGATTATTTTACCTTTTAATATTTGAATGGCACGTAGAGTAAACCAAGGTTCTTTGAAAGTAATAAGGATTTTTGTGCTGTTGCTTGATTCATCGTTCAATCTTGCAATGTTTATTTCATGGACAAAAGAACATGCACTTTAGAAAATTTATATGCATGTCTGATGAAATTGCTTTTTGTGTAGCAGGGAGTGAACTGACACGATCCACAACAATTTTTATCTAATTAACTGAAAACGCCGATAAAAACTTGCATTTGAATGCGGTTTAAGCCTTATTCCAATGCAAAAGAAATCCATGCAAGTTTAGGTAAAAATTCAGGTTTTAATAATTGCCCCAACATTGATCGTCTTTTTCAATAAAATCCTTTTAAACTTCTGTTCTTTTGTGCCTTGCAACGTTTAGTTACTCCAAATACTCATTGACCTATTTCGGATCAACTTTGTGTACATAATTGTAAAAATTTAAATTCCAACAGCCCATGAAACTCATCCTTAAAAGTTAAGTGCACATCGAGCTAAGTTATATTCCTTAATACCATTAAAATATCAAGAAATTTGCCTTTTGTTAACGCTTTTTACGACTTAATTCATAAACAACCGAAACTGCAGTTTAACATTTAAATTGTGTATTTATATATCAAACACCCTGTACATATTTTAACATTTTGGTTCAATTCTAAAACCAGATGCGCTGCATTAGCGTCTGATATGTTGAAGGTATCGACAATACCGAATGTTTGTGTGTTTTGTGGATCACCACGTTGTGTTCCTGGATTTGGAGAGCCTGAGGAAGTTAACCACCATCCATCCGAATCCTTTCCATTTCAGCCTCGTGCAGTGCAAATGTAATTTTGTATTTTGCATCTGCTAAAATCAAGGCTTACTTTTTTCCGTTACATTTTCTCAGCTCATTAGCAACATACTCACCAGAAATGTTAAATTCCTCTTTTTCAGTTTGCTTGTTAGCCAACTTCTCGCCAACTACCTTCATCTGCTTAACAATTGCTTGCATGTCATTATTCTGTAATTTTGGCTTTTTTACAGCAGTTTTATAAGGCTGAAGGTTGAATGCGGTAGTACTTCCATTGGGAGGGGCTCGAATTTCATTTCCACAATCGTGGTCGGATTCATCTTATTGATATATGTCTAATAAAGGTTGCTCAACAGGCAAACACAAGGCTTATCTATGTGTGCTACAACTCAAGTGAAACTACAAAATAAAACAGGTAACCTTAAAACTGTATACAACACAGTGAAACCGTTCAAAACTATCAGCTAACCTTAAAACCGTATGGTATACAACACTGAGACATTCTTCAAAACTAGCTTACAATACAGCAAAACAATATAAAACAGTGAGAATTTTCAAAAATCACCTCATAAAAGTAATATTTTTAAACAATAATTTGTTCACTCAAAATGTGCGAGGAGAACGTGAATCACACTTACTCGACTAAGAATGCTGCTAATGTAGGAATACAGATTCCCAGACTAGTAAAAAGCTACTCTGTCACTAACTGCCACACATACTATACAGAAATTTACCAGAGCCTTTAAAAAATGTTCACACTTTCACTTTAGATTCCTATAAAAAACATGTCAAACTTTGGTTTGAACATCTTGGCAGAACTAATACTGAATCACTCATTACTTCGCAGTACAGACTTTAGCTACTCAGAGCAGTGGTTAGTGTGTGGATGTGTTCTTGGTATGCTTGAAGTGTGTGAGCGTGAATGGGTATGTGTGTGTGTGTGTGTGTGTGTCAATAAGTATTTTTAATATTTTTGGGGTGGAGGGGGGAGGGTGGTGAGAGGGAGGGGGGAGGGGGGGTTCGTCCGTCTGTACTTGAAATGTATCAAGTGGCAACCAATCAATACATAAATATGAATAAATAAATAAAGGCGGGAGCAAACTAAGCAAAACCGGACTCATCATCACGCACAGGTTTAAACCTTTGTGATGATTAGTTTCAAATAATTATAAAACAGCCTCCTTGTACAAATGTATAATTTATGAGAAATAAAGATGTTTTGATTTGATTTGATTTGAATTGTTGAAGCTCACACATTTTATATGAGAAAATGTTTCTGGTATTCTTAATTGAACAAGTATCTCACACAAGTTTTCATACGTGTATCCCAGTGTAAAGTATCTTTAGCTCCAAAGAATGACAATGTAAACCGAATGAATATTAATATTCAGTTGAAAATCCCTGGTGCTGTAAAGCAATACAAATTAATTGTTACCATTGTAGAAGATCAAGCAGTTAATTATCCTATGTTGAAATATGTTTGCGTCACTTTCAGTCTCGCTTTCAATTTTCTGTTTATATTGACACTGCTTGAACCATCGCAACCCCACTTTGTTATAAGGTCCAAGCAATCCACTTCAATTTGAGGCAAATTAATAATCGCATCTTCAAGGTACGTGCATGAACAATCTTAGTACTGTATGATCTAAAACACTTTTCAGAGAAACTTCTGCTTTGTTCTCCGTAATTGTTATTATTAACAGTTAGGTTATTCTTTCGTTTTCTTTAATTATTTACGTCAATTTACTAACCATATTTAATACAACAGAACATGGAGAGAATATTGCGTCCAGAAAGGCTTAATTTGTGTCCTAATGAAGAATCAGTAGGATTAAAATGGGGACATTAGATAAACACTTTTCAAAACTTCCTTTCATCTATTGATACAGCTGAATCAGATAAATTCAAGATATTCGACCATCAGTTTATAAATTTATATCTGATTGCAATACTTACAAAGATGCCATGGAGGTCGGAAATTTTCTTTAAAATAACATTTTATATTCTGTTTACATAGTAAAACATAACTGAATTCTTTTATCTAGAAAGAAGAAAATATTTATTTAAAAGTATAATTCAATTTTATATTAAAGAGGACATAGGACTTAAGAAAATCATTTCTCCTTTAAAAAAGGAAATGCAATTAATAAAATTGTTAATAGTTATGGATATCATCGCGTATGTCAGGCTGATTGATTGTTGGCCTTCGGTATTGGCGACAATAACGTATTATTGTATTTGTATTGTACAATTTTTCTAAACAGCGAAAGACTAAATAGCAATATGTACTTCAATGGTAGATTCTTCGCTATAAAATAAAAACTAATATCTAAAAATATAGTTTGTTCTCCATTACAACAATCTCATAAGTAATCCCTGATGCAATTGATAGTAAATATACAGGGGGTCCCGTAACTATCTGGACAAACGTATATAGCGTTATAGCTTGTCAAGACAAACACATTTCACCATAGGAACATGGGTCTATGGTGCCTAGTTTTCCGTCTGTCTGTCTGTATGTGTTTTTTACAAACAAATTCATAACTCCTAACCGGTTTGAGGTACAGCGTTGAGATTTTGCTCAAATGTATATCTTATTAGGATCTATCTTCGTCTAAAATTACACCAAAATATCATCAACCGTTTCAAAATGGCGGCCATTTAAATTATTTGATGCCAAATTTCACGAAAACCGTTTATTAAACAAAAATTTGCAAGATACTTAAAAGTAAGTCCATTTTGTGTAGTTTTCAATGATACCTTATTTGTTGAGATTGGATAAATATTCACAGAGGAATTAAATTTTTTCGTAATGCCTGACCACTTTTCTCCATTTAAACAATGTTAAAATTAAGGGGTGTCCAACTTAAATGTGCCACCATTAGTATCTCAGAGACTATTGGATTTAGAGATAACTTTAAATGGAGGACTTCACCTACCTTTTAAGACATTTAAGAATATGAATTCCAATTTCTTGTAAATGGCCGCCATTTTCCAATATGGCGGACAACTTTGATTTTTCTTATGGAACACCCTGTATTTTATTGCTTACTTGGATTCTATCATTGACAATACACCTTTAGAATATATATAATCAATGATTCTATGCTTAATTTTGAGAACTTTTTATTCTTTGACATTTTTTCCTTGACATTTTTTCCTAAACTCAATAGTTAAGTGGATATAAGCCGTTAAAGTCTGATTTTTAACACCCCGTATTTTAACATTGCTTATATGGGAAAAAGTGGTCATGCATTACAAAAAAACTAATTTCTCAGTAAATCTTTATCCAATCTTAACAAATAAGGTATAATTGAAAACTAGATAAAATGGACTTCCTTTTATGTTCCTTGCAATTTTTTATTTAAGTTAATGGTTTTCGTGAAATTTGGCATCAAAAAATTAAAATGGCCGCCATTTTAAAACGGTTAACGATAATTTGGTGTAATTTTAGAGGAAGATACATCCTAATAAGATGAACATTTGTGCTAAATCTCAACGCTGTATCTCAAACCGTTTAGGAGTTATGAATTTGTTTGTAAAAAACACATACAGACAGACAGACGGAAAACTAGGCACCAGAGATCCATGTTCCTATGGTTAAATGTGTTTGTCTTGACCTAAGCTATAACGCTATATACACTTGTCCAGATAGTTACGGGACACCCTGTATTTGACGGAGCTAAAGGCATATTAAACCTGATTCAATTGATGATAAATACTGTATATTTACCGGGGGTAAAGGTGTATGACAGGGACAATGTTGCGCTGCCTGTCTGCGAGTTGACAGTGGACGGTCCCCGCAGGGCCCTCCGCCGCCAAACAACTTCCACATTGTTTTCAACAGCAACTTTAACAGCGGTGTTTGGCTTTTATGACCTCAACCACGGTTTACCGAACAGAGGGAATCTATTGAGAGCGATAAAACGTAAATCATTTTAATTACGTGTGATATTAGCCGCATGGTAGCAGGTGCAACCATTGTATGGACGTTGTTAAAGGGCTTATACTGGTTATGTTTAACTACAATAACATTTTGTACGCTTCCTTAATTTTATAAAGTCTGTTGATGAACCATTGTTTTGGGATTTTACATAGCAAAAAGGTACGGTAAATATAACTGGGTGAGAAACATAATTGTTTAACGCAGTGGCAGCATTGGCAGCTCTGAATTGTTTTTTGAGTTTACTTTCGGATTTTTAGAAAGACCTACATATTAATTATAAATTATGCTTGTTTATGTATTGAAAATTTTATTATAGTTATTGTATAACCAAAAACAAGATAAGTAATTAAAATCCATTTCATGGTTTATAAATATTTGCCCACTATTTCATTACAGATATCTAACCCTTATCGCTGACAATGGTTTGGCATTCACATTGTCAAGGGTTCTAAATTACATGTAATATTTTACACATATTTTTCATAATCAATATCTGTATGAAGTATCGCATCAAATGAAGTATTCGACTTTTTTACTCAGTAATAACCAGAATTTATTGTTCGAAAATTACGAGGATGCAGTTCGCTAATTGATTTCAGTTGAATTTATACTATAATTGTTTATGCGATCGGATATTATTGTAGAAATTGTTTCCAAAAACTTCGTTCATAGCAGAACTCCACGGAGTGGAATATTTGACGCATTCAACACAGTTGTGGC
Source organism: Flexamia atlantica (assembly GCA_035578135.1). Classification (NCBI taxonomy): domain Eukaryota; kingdom Metazoa; phylum Arthropoda; class Insecta; order Hemiptera; family Cicadellidae; genus Flexamia; species Flexamia atlantica. Next base: position 3,733,445 of record JAQJVK010000019.1, read on the forward strand.
ACGGTCAACAACAGATTGTTAAACGCACTAATATTCCACGCTACTTTTAAATAAGTGCTTGGCGGACCGAGCCTCGCTCGGTTTTATTTCATGTTTAACCAAACATCCAATTATCATAAAACCTTTCAGTCATAATTTCTATAATACAATTAGTTATCGCTCCTTTCAAATCTTGATCTCTCACGCTGTATTTTCTCTAGATAACTGTAGTTTGTAACAGCTGTTATGATTACTTTATTTGCTAATATTTTATTGTTCATTTAGTTGTCAGCATGGCAACTCATGAAGCCCAATGTTAAATTTTTCGACTATAAAATACATGTTATTATATAATTAGATTTTCTTTGGCAGAGTAACCTATATGAAACTAGTTTTAGAGTCGTAATGAGTTATTTTTAGACTTTTTAAGGTAATACTCCATGCCGAGTTTGAGATAATTGTGCAAGCAAGCAAACAAACATTGCCCGTATAGGAGTACAGGATGTACTGTTACTGTGTAGTTTCGGATGGTTTATTCTGGTTCTACACATACAAACGTAAAAGATACTACTCGAAGAATAGTCTCATTGACTTCATCGTTTTGAATATAACTTTACTGTCCATTTTGTAAAAGAACAGCGAGTGTATAACGCGAGTGTTCTGGGAGGGGGTGTAGGAAAATATTCTGTAAGCAGTGTCACTTGAACTCACGTATCTAAAAAATACTTATATATACAGATAATTTATTAAAACATAGCATATTTTTACACATTGTAAATTGCATACACACAAAAAATACTTCACATTAATTTTGAGTCCCATATAGGAGATTTGTAAGAATTTCTATTGAATATTTTACTGCAGTTAGTGCAATACTATGTAGAACTTTATTATTCAATTTAAAGGTTTCCCAAAATTCTTTGACTAACGATGGGATGGTCCCTCTTGCCCCTATAAGGAGACCAAATATTTCAATTTATTTAACCCGATATTTTTCTTTATAATAGTCCTCGGTGTTTTTGTAAATATAAATCTTTTCTTCATTTACTTCATCAGTTTGATTTTAGTTGCCCCACATCTGGTAGTTGGATCTACGACAAAACCACGACTTTGTTTTTTATTTATGGCAATTATATCAACCCTTCGTTGTGGCAATTATTCAGTCGTTCGTTTCGGTTCCAGTAACCTATTCGTATACCTCAAACTCATCTTTTAACTTAAATTGGTCCGTTTTATTGACTTTACTTTGTGATGGCGGGTGTTCGAAGAAGGTCACTGAATGGACACTAGAGGATATTATTTTAGTGCACAATTAAAATTACAACCAAACTGAGACACGAAGCAGAGTGGGAATGCAAAGACGGTCCGCAGTGATGGGGTAGGGACATTCCGATACTTCCGGTACTACTATGTATTGATAGTTTTCTTTCGATATCCACGGTATCGGTATCGTATCGAATCATTCGATATTATCGTGGTATCAAAAGGAAGTTTGGTGTATCGGATTAAAAGTGCCGAATCGTATATAAATTATTAAACGCGTCAGGGGAGGATTTATATATTGATCTGATGAAAAATTTTTGAAATTTAAGTAAGATTCTACGTTGTGTTTTTTCCCCTATAATTTAAGGTTTATTTATTACATTGTTAACTAAACTTTATTATAATTTTAATTTTAATTGTAAAATCATACTGTTTATAATTGATTTGTGCGTAACTGTTGCTACCCTACGTATTTCTTTACAAACTTATAGACAGTCTTCAAGAATCCGGAAAAAGTTATTAGATCGTGATTGGACACGTCATGCACAAGGGAAGATTTTTTTCTTAAGTTTTACGTAAAATAAATCAGCAAATTAAAATTTCAAAGTACAATTTTTTTCTAATAACATGTAACAATTATAATGTTAAGTAAGTGTATCAGTTATTGAAACAACCTAATTTAATATGAACCTATTAATTTCTTAGTTTTTTACTGGCAACTTCTGATCCGATACCGATACTCACGGTTGGATCCGATAATATCGGGGTTATCGATAACTTTCTTTCAAGATTCTATACAAATATCGGATCGAAGTCGGTATCGGAATGTCACTAGATATGATTGTAGTGCACAAATAAAATTAAAACCGAACTGAGACACGAATGCAAGGCGGGCTGCAGCGATGGGGAAGGTGGGCGACGGCGCGTTGGCAGTGCGAGGAATTTCATTACGTCCAGCTCGGACTGCTCAGTGTTGACTCTAGGCTCGACCTCCCCTCGAGTTCCTCTACACACGCAAATTCGCCGCAATTAATCTGTGTAACTAATAGTCCGTGGAATTATTTCCCAAGGACTTTAATTTTGCTGTATTAATTTGTGAAAATGAAAATTCAATCGTAATTACTTGTACAAACCCTGTAAATATGTATTTCCAGAAAGAAAATTACATTTCAAACTAAATATACCGTTACATCCAAGGCTCGTCGTTAAAGAGATACGTCAGATAAAAATTAATTTTAATTTCCATTGCACAATATTAAGCTCGATGTACAAGAAACGCCTTTATCTCTGTTATAACGCATAAAACCTTGTTTTAGAATTTGAATTAATCAACTCCATCACTACATCAATAAAACTCTAATTAAAACTTTAAATACAAATTCTTTTGTTCGGTACACTGGCCCTTACATTTACAAAGCAAAGTGCATTTTAGTACCGATTTGGCACATGGATAGCGATTGCACATTTGCTTAGCTATAGTTGCATGCAATTATAGCTCTTCGAATCTTAATTGTTTTTCTGTCAGCCGTCAAGTTCATCAGAGACGGTGAACGAAGCCAGGCGAACCCTATCCTTGTTTCTTATTACATATATATTTAGTGAAAAATTCTCAAGGTGGTATAAAAAAGTGAAATATTTTTGAGCTAATTCTACGGACTATAAGACAACTGAACAGTTTCATGACTGTTGTCTGTCGTATGAAAAAGAAAAACTCGTAGATCTGTGTGGAGTATTAGATCTGATCATTGTGCCGTGTAATCCGTTTTCTTCCTCTATTTTGAAGCGCACATCAATGCAGAAGTTTGGACTACCGTCCAGAACACAAACCATTAATTTACTGAAAGATATTAAAACCATAATATATGCATTAATATGTCTTAAAGGGCTATGACTTCGGAAGTGTACAGGTTAAAGATGGAAAAATAGCTCATGACGATGCTTCGATAAACACAAGATACGTTAGTTCAAATCAAGCTGTTTACAAAATATTTTGTCACCCCATGCATGAACACTCGTACTGTGTAATCGCTGTTCATTTACTAAATGAACAGCGAATTTACTAAACTATTAAGTCAATTTACCAAACTATTTAGCCAAACTACTTTTTTTGAGCAATGCTAAAAACACCGAGGTAATGGGATGGTTTGATGTAAGAAAAAAACCTAGATTCCAAAATAATCATTCTCAAATCAAAAGTGTGAAGATGTTCCAGTTCCTGTATTTTGACTTTGTACAGTTATAAGAAACAGTTATCAATGAGTAAAGTCATTGTATGAAAATCTGAATAAGTGTCAAGATGAAACTTATTTTTCAATGCTCAATATGCCTGACTAGCAAAAATAAACCCACCTACTTTATTTGTGTACAGAATCCAGAGAATATGTACGATGAAAATACAAAACATTATACTTTTACGTTTGTTCAGGAATTACAAAAATTCAATTATTCTGAACACGAAGATTTTGACGATTTAATGTTTATTTCACTCCATGTATGTTTCTTGGACTTCTGTTCCAGCCATGGATAGCACCATCATGATACCTTCTCTAATAATCGCATTTACATCCATTAATATCATTGGCGAAGTGGGAGACCATCAGCTAGTTATTTCTAACCATCCCAATACTTTTATATTTTATACTTTGCCTGAAATGGCGACCTACCCAGGTAGGTATTTTAAGCCAAATATGAATGACAGATGAGTGAAGGATAATTGAGGCGCGATCTTGCAGTCTTGTTACTGACTAAGGCCGTCATATTCCTTAGACAGGACTGTTAATTGATAACCCAATAGCCAATGGCAACTAAGGAACCTACATTTTAACGTGGGATCCGAACCACAATTTTTCCTGGTTTACAATTTACGAACAGGTCTAACTATGAGGACGGCCCCATGAACGTAGTATTCAATAGTGCGGACGTTTAATTAATATTAATTGAAAGAGAGACTGTTCCTGTGCGAAGTAGCCAAGCTTTGGAATATTAATCGCTCTTTGGTTAACGATGTGGTTTCTGAGAGATTGCAAAAGCCGAGGCGATGATGCAATTGTGAATATTACTGAAATTCATTTTCCTACTACTGGATATTGATGCTTAAATCAGTGATATAAATAAATACCTTACAATATCCGGGATTTTCGTTTTCGTTACTGCGACATGTTTCGTGGCAACAACCATATCTTCAGGCAGCGTCTTTAAGGACTTGTCATAGAATTAAAATAAAAACACCGAATGACACATGACCGAGCTAACCTAATCAATGACCGGTCTTATTTGTTTTATTACTATGCTGTTTGTATGTAAGTGTCATGTGTCATTTGGTGTTTTTATTTTAATTCTATGACAAGTCCTCAAAGACGCTGCCTGAAGATGTGGTTGTTGCCACGAAACATGTCGCAGTAACGAAAACGAAAATCCCGGATATTGTAAGGTATTTTTTATATCACTGTGAATATTAAATCACAACACAGGACATGGACCTGCGGAGTGTTGTAGTTCTGCGAGTGAAATAAAAACTGAGGGCGATCGGCATATTGGCAGATAGAGACCGTCATCAGAACTGAATTGAAAGGTTACATTCGAATACAATAATTTAAGAAGATAAGAATTTTATTACTTAATAGCTCAATTCAGACACAAAGGAATATTTCGAGAAATAAAAATGTATTCTTTAACTTTTTATGAACTTTTTATTCCTGTACAATTATTACTTTTATTTATCGTAACATAATACACGGCAATTAAAATTCAATTGTCTGCATACTGATTCAATGACTATGTAGGGCTTAAGGCACTGGCTTAAGTAGGGAAAACACGGAGAAACTAAATTTTTATCACTTTTCAATGTCGTTAAAATTACAATGGAATTTAACTTGAATTTTAAAATTTAGTTTTGTTTAAATAAATATCTTCAAACAAATATTTTTCTTCGTGCTATAAAAGGGAGTTGCGCCCCTAAACGCTACAATTAATGAAAAATTATAGAAATAGTATGTTTTACAACAAGGGGTGAAAGTGGGAATTTGAAAATTCCCTAGACCAAATAACTGAAGTGCAAGATTTATCGAGCACGTCATATGGTCGAGAATATATAAATAACTTTCACTTATGTTTTGTTCAATATTTTAGAATAAACATCATTGAAATATGCTGAATTCGTTTATATTGTAAAAAATAAAAAAGTAAAATGACTTTTTTATAGTAAACTGTTGTGGTGGCTATTTATATATTATGTAGTTCATATTTTAATAATTTGATTCCAAATACAAAGAAGAAAATATTTATTATGTAAAGGAATATAAAACTGGTTTTACAAGTTAGGAAAGAATGAAAAAGTAAAAAGTAAACAAACAAGAGAAACATGTGATAAAATATTTTTGAATTAAAAATAAATAACACATGTAATGGTTACAGGCTACAGCCACATACTCTCCTCCCAGTGGCAACGAGAGGAATCAAGTTTCAAACCGTGCAGGAATTCTTAAAACACGTCCGAATCGAGTCCGTCTTGGTGTCTTATTGGGATGTGGAGGTTTTATCGGGACGTCATTTTGAAGTGTGGGGGAAGTTTTCTCTTCGTTCGTTGGCTTCAACTTTGATTGGTACGTGTGGTATCCTTCAGACTGTTCTTGCAGAAGGAATGCTGGGTAAGTCTGTCGATCGAAACCGAGTCTTCACCTGTCGGAAGTTCCAGCTTAATGACTTTTTCATTTCGTGATACTACTTTAAAGGGTCCGTTGTAAGTAGGTTGAAGTGGTTTCTTTGAAGCATCTTGTCGGACGAAAACATGAGATGAAGTCATGAGATCAGGATGAATAAAAATAGATTTTTTATGACGGTGTTGAAACGGGACTGGACGGATTGACCTTGCGTATTCACGGAGTTGTGAAACTAATGTAGGTACGTCACAAGAAAGTTCAGAGTCTTCAAATAAGTCGGCTGGAAGTGTGATCGGTTCCCCATAGACAATTTGTGCGGGCGAAACTCCAGTTTCAGGCATTATTTGTGAATGAAGACCAAGTAAAACCAATGGGAGTTTTAGAACCCAGTCTGCAGATAATTGTGATTTAAGAGCCGATTTCAAAGATCGATGCCACCTTTCTATGGCTCCGTTAGCAGCAGGGTGGTAAGCTGTTGTCTTTATATGTTTCACACCTAGTGAAGATGTTAAACAAGAAAATAACTCACAGTCGAATTGTCTACCTCTATCAGTTGTGATGAAGCGAGGGACTCCAAAACGGGATATCCAGGATTGAAGAATAGTATTGGCCACTTCTTCCGCAGTTATACAAGTGATGGGAATCGCTTCAGTCCACCTGGAAAACCTGTCGATTATTGTCAGGAGGTACCGATATCCTCTTGAGGGAGGTAATGGTCCTACTATGTCCACGTTGATGTGTGAGAAACGTTTTTGGGCAGATGGGTAGGAACCTAAATGACTGGAGGTGTGTCGCCATGTTTTGCAACTTTGACACGGAATGCAAGTTTTGGCCCATAACGCGACATCACGCTTCAATGAAGGCCAACAGAACCTCTCTTGGAGCATTTTCACTGATGCGGCTATACCAGGATGGGATAAGTTGTGGATTGAATCGTATATAGCTCGACGATATTGACGAGGGATGAAAGGGCGAAGTTTCCCGGTCGAAGAGTCACAAATAAGTTCAAGCCCATTATCAAGAGTCATGGTTTTAAATGAGTATGTTTCTTGATTCGAATTCAGTAAGTGTTGTAATTCCTCGCATTTGCATTGGGCATTAGATAAATCACTGAGAGATACTGCAGAAGAGATGGTAATCTCGGATATTCGTGAACAAGCATGTGCAGAGTAGTTCTGCTTACCCGGTATGTACCGGATGTCAGTAGTGAATTGACCTATGTAGTCAAGGTGTCGAAGCTGTCTAGGAGTTGCTTTGTCCGGTCGTTGTTCAAAGGCATAACTGAGAGGCTTATGGTCAGTTAAAATAGTGAAATGACGACCTTCTAAATAGTGTTTGAAGTAACGAACAGCTTCGTAAGCAGCCAGAAGTTCACGATCGTAAGTACTATAGTTTTGTTGAGTTTTATTGAGGATTTTGGAAAAGAAACCTATGGGTTCAGGTATATTCCCTCTCAACTGTTGGAGCGAGGCACCAATTCCAAAATTCGATGCATCAACCATAAGAATCAAAGGAAGATCACTAGAAGGATGGAAAATTAAGGCAGCGTTCGCTAGTTCATTCTTTAATTTATTGAAGGAATCCTTTGCGACCTCATTCCAAACTATATTACTTTTGTCTTTCTTTTTCGGATCAGGACATAGGTCATAGAGAGCTTTTTGAGTTGCAGCCGTATTGGGTAAGGATCTCCTGTAGAAGTTGACAATACCTAAGAAACGTCTGAGTTGATCAACTGTTACCGGTAGTGGGTATTCAAGAATTGCTTTCACTCGTTCTGGTAGAGGAAATATTCCATGTTTGTTGATGCGGTATCCTAAGAACGAAATTTCAGGAACAGCAAATTCACATTTAGCCGCATTAATGCAAAGACCGTGTTCAGAAAGGCAATCGAAAAGTAAACGAATATGTTGTTCGTGTTCCTTTTCCGATTGAGAAGCGATTAAGTTATCGTCAAGATAGGAATATGCAAATGGGAGATCACGTAATACGTGGTGGATAAAACGTTGGAAGGTCTGACCAGCGTTTTTCAATCCAAATGGCATGCGTATGAACTCAAATAAACCAAATGGGGTGATAACAGCAGTTTTAGGAACGTCATCCGGGTGGACAGGTATATGATGATAAGCTTTAACCAAATCTATTTTGGAAAATATATTCTTACCTTCAAGTTGCGAATTGAAGTCTTGTAAATTGGGTATCGGATATTTATCTGGAACGGTAATCTTATTAAGAGCGCGGTAGTCACCGCAAGGGCGCCAGGAGCCGTCCTTCTTTGGTACCATATGCAGTGGACTAGACCATGGACTTTTAGAGGGTCTACAAATGCCCATATCGATCATTTTCTGGAATTCCAATTTAGCTTGAGTAAATTTGTCCGGAGCTAAACGTCTGGCTTTAGCGGTAACGGGTGGTCCGTTGGTGCTAATTTTATGAAAGAAATCTATATCTGGCGTCTTGTGACCAGGAATATCTCTTAAAAGTTCTGGATAATGTTGTAATATGTGACAATACTTATTATTAGGATCTGTAAGATGGATGTCAGAGCGCATTGCTGTAGAAGGTGTGGAACCAAGTCTAAAAAGTAGTGTTTTACTGTCTGTCAACCTTTTATTTTTAATATCGATTAGTAGACCGAATTCGGATAAAAAATCTGCTCCTATTATTGGTTGTTGAACATCGGCAATGGTAAAAGGCCAACAAAACGACCTTCGTAGACCAAGATCGAGTTCCAGTAATTTTTCGCCGTAAGTTGCAATACTGGAACCATTGGCAGCATAAAGAAGTCTTAAAGATGACTTTGGTTTACTTTTAGTTTGAGGGGGGATTACAGAAATGTCGGCTCCCGAATCAGTCAAAAATTTAGTGTTAGTTAGACGGTCGTATACAAAGAGACGGCGAGGTTGTGTTTTCGCGCTGTCTTCCGCCGTATCAAGACAGTGCTTAATTAGTTTTCCGAATCTTTGTTTGAGGAATGATAACTGCACGGTTTTACGCACCTTTGAGCATTATCCCCGAATTTACTGTGGTACCAGCAGAAAGGATTTTTTGAATTTAAGGAGCCTGTGTTGTTCGGTCGCCAAGGTTGACGAGATCGAGAGTGGGATCTTGATCTTAAACGCAAAGACGAAATTTCGTTGGTCAATTTCGAAATTTGGTCTTCCAGTCTTGATAACCTTTCAGGTTCTGAGCTATTTGATGGTTGGCATTTCAATGAATTTACGTGAGATTGAAAGGGGGAATATTCCACAATTTTGTCCGCCATTGTTGCTAATTTGTCTAGAGAATCAGAACTAGATGCTAATACTGAACTTACATGGGTAGGGAGACGTTTCAAAAAAATTGTTCTGAGGAAATCGTCTTTAATATGGTCACCGGCAAGATTACGCATTTCCCTGAGGAACTGGGTAGGTTTTTTGGAACCTAGCTCCAGTTCGTCCATCAGTTTAGTAAGTTTTCTACTTTCAGATTCTTCAAACTCTGAGATTAAGCGTTGGCATAAGTCCTGATAAGGAGTTTGACTTAATGGTTTTTCAAGTAAATCCGAAATTAACTCTGCTACATCGGTATCAAGGTTACCAAGAACGTAATAATATTTTGTATGTTCTTTTGTGATACCGTTAATAATAAACTGTGCGTCAACTTGATGTAACCAGACTCTTACATTTTTTCTCCAAAATGGAGGAATTTTTACCGACAATTTTGAGACTTGGCCGAAATCAGTTGGGTTATTCGTAACAAGGTTATTTTCATCAGTATCAGACATGTTGTGAACTCACCTTTTTGCCGTTTACAGTTGGTTGTAAAAATAATTCAGTTTTTACCAAATTGACGAGATGATCTAGGTAGCTTGTTGTGTTGGGTCCAATGGTACTCAGTCGTAGGTAACTTGGAAGAGCTACGATAAGATGTGAAGCATGTGAACGATGAACCACGATATGAAGTGCAAATTTGAGTCTTTTGAAATTGACAATTTAACACGTTACTTTAATATCACGTCGGTGGTAACCACTGTTGTGGTGGCTATTTATATATTATGTAGTTCATATTTTAATAATTTGATTCCAAATACAAAGAAGAAAATATTTATTATGTAAAGGAATATAAAACTGGTTTTACAAGTTAGGAAAGAATGAAAAAGTAAATACAACCGTCGCAGCAGACCTGCGTACTGAGCGAATTTCCATTTTTCAAATGATATTACCTAGCAATGTAAAAAGTTTTCCCATGGGCACATATTTATTTGAATTTATTTTAATAATAAAACTGTGTAAATTATTGTTATTTTTTTATTTGATCTATTTTGATCTATCATATAAAATTTAATTGAAAAAAAACTTTTTATTTCTAAAAAAACAAAATTTACATTTTTTTAAGTGTGTGACTAGTGGATGTTTGTTGCAAGATTGCATAAGCCTCCAAAGGGCGTCAACCTCTCCACCATCTTGGAGGTCGCTACTTTTTTTTAGGGAAAAAGAGGTTCACACAGCCTTTGTCACACAAAAGGACTGTGCTATGGAGAAAAAACCCTTTCCCTGCCGCCCTGAAAAGGGCGGCTTACTATTAAACCATGAAGGTTTGACTCCCTACCGCCCTGAAAAGGGCAGCTTACTATTACACCAAGAAGGTGCGACACCCTACCGCCCTCAAAATGGCGGCTTACTATTACACCATGAAGGTGCGACACCCTACCGCCTTGAACAAGGCGGCTTACTATTACACCATGAAGGTGTTGAATCCTACCGTCCTGGAAAGGACAGCTCACTATTTTAATTTGTTAAGGCTTGAAAGTCAACCGCCATTAATATGGCGGCTCAACAGCTGAAAGATTGCAAATCCAGACTTGAAGTAGACTTAGATCTTTCATCAATGACAGGTGAAGGTGTACAGAAGACCCCCTCTTAACCAACCCACACGGGGCCGGTCCTAGGTCAGACAACTTAAAAGGTCAGTTAAAATGGGTAATCCTCTAAACACCTAAAAATAAAAGCTCTATTGATTTAGGATTAAATAAAAATAATTATATAGCTGTTATTTGATTAATTAAAAAATTAAACTATAATTATCAATCTATTTTATAAAATGATTACTGTAGAAATTTACAAATAATTCCAAAACATAGTCAAAACTTAACTTTTTTATAAAGTTAATAGTAGACATGTTTTAAAAAAAAGTTATTATAATAACAATTTTGTTAACGTGTTAAAAATTTTTAACACGTCTTTTTTAATGCGGTATTGATTGTCAATGCATCTAATGAACGTTTTGTTTTAATATATCTATGCATGCTCTATTCAAAATGTTTTAACTCGTAACAAACTGTAGAGTTGAGCGTGACTTTCTTATCAGCGATTATTGAAACGGGAATATCTCAATTTCTAGAAAATGGTGATTAAACCGAACTATTCTAAAAACAGGGTTGGTTAAAACGGTCTTTAATCTGTTACACCAAGGGTGGATGATCCGATCGTCAGTTAAAAAATGAGGCCGCTTAAGAGGGGATCTACTGTACCTTCATTCTTCATGAAATGGCATCAAACTGTCCTATTAAAACATAACAAATTTATCATGGTTAGTATTTCTTTTTTAAGTGCATACTTTTTCATAAAAAAAGATGTAATATAGTATTAATACATTTTTTAAATACCAGGCTATAATTGTAAGATAATTATTTGTCAAGTCATGTGGTTTGCATTATTATATATGCTTTTAACATTTCTCCAACACTATAACATAACAGTCATTTACACGTTTTGGTTCATCGCATTGTTTTACTATATTGTCATTTGCATTGAACCAAGAGTCCCCACTTCTAAGTATACAAGTATAGTGTCCACGTGATAAGTGTGTACCATGATGATTGATTATACCAGAGATTTTAAAATTATAATCACTTATTTCTATGACTTCAGAATGCAAATTACATAGAGTGAGGGACTTCTTAAAAGTACTAATTCCATTTCCTTCAAAGATTAATAGTTGTAAAAATAATATCGAACAATTTCTATCCAAATTTACAAAATTTCTTGACATAATAGAGTTAATAGAACCACAATGATTACAGTTTCTTTGATCAAAATCCCATCCTCCATAACTTTTTTCAAACAATTTTTTTAAAGAAGTTGTATTGTAAGACGTATAAATAGGAAGAATAATATTTTTAATTCCTTCATTATTAATTGAGGTATAGTTACAATTAGTACATTTGTACTCATAGCACAGTGAATGTTGTGAAACTATTTCAAACATTGGAAAGGAATTTTTTAAATACAATATAAACTCAGGCACATCTTGCTGTTCATTCAGTGTGAACATTCTTAAATTATTATCTTTATCTACTAATTGTCTTAATTCCATTGAGCTTAAAACTTTTACTGTAGGATCAATATAAGACCTCATAAGGTTAATTATTACCTCGTTATTCTCAGCCATTACTGCTTCATGTAATGGAGCGATAAAAAGAATACATTGGCAGACAACATTGGCATAACACGATACTCCATCTAAATTTTCAAAACCCACAAAGTTTGGTTCCATGTTTGAGTTTGGGGGTTCATCATTAATCGATTCATCTGGAACACGTTCCACAAAAATTTCTTTTGGATGTTGTTCACCATTTATAACAATGTTTGGAGTAACATTATTCACGTGTGAATCAATATCATTAGACCGTTGTGATGTTATCATAGGTATAGGTTTGTCTTCCTTATTAATACAAATAATTGGTTTATGATAACTGAAATATGATTCAAAATAGGATGCAACCAGTCCATTTATGTTTGAATAGCAAAGATCGATTTGGGTCATACCATTTGTTGATGGTTGATTTAATATTTTATTGCATATTTGTTTTGATCTCAAATATGTATCAAAAAATTTTCCATGTGGTTTCATTATATCTATGTTGAAATCTCCCAATACTACAACTTTGTCACTGTTTTTGAATGCAAGATCAATCATTGTATTCAGGTATTCTTTTGTTTTTGAATATGGTGTCGAAGGTGGTTTATAGATTAGACACAGGCTTATTTCTTTAATTCCTAAAACTACCATATTACAAGCATTATGTTTTTCTTCACAGTTGTATTGGAATAGAATATTAACTTGCTCAGCCAATTCAATCTTACAGTACACTACCATTCCATAAGCGTGCCGGTAGTTTTTCTCTACATCCACTCTGTATACTTCTTTGTATCCACTTAAACCAACGTTGTCAGTATTTACTGTCCAGGTCTCTACAAGAGCGATAATAGTGGCACGTGTCAAAAATTGATCAGATTCAATGTCACCGTGATGTTTTCTTAGAGACTGAATGTTATGAAAAACTATAGTAAATTCTGAATTACTCTTGTCCAAAAATATTAACTCCATATTAACTGGTTTTTCAACAACAGCACTTTTTATCACTTTGCTTACCTCATCGTTAACTTTTTGAGGCTTGACAAAATTGCCTTTAATGAAGAGTCCATTAAGCGATGTTACTCTACTAAGAGCTACATAAAGCTCATTACGCTTCATTCCAGGTTTTAAATTTACTACCGCAGAGTTATATGTTCCACCTTGACTTTTGTATATTGTAATCGCTTCTGCTGGTACAACTGGGAACTGACTTCTCATGACCATAGCCAAGGTATTCTGCCTTGGTTTTACATTTTTGGAAACCATTTCAATTGGTGTTAAGGACTCGTCTATGCCCTTAGCAACGAACACGTGTTTAATTTCTGTACGGGTTTTTTTACCGACGTTTGGGTCTCTAAAAAATAACCAAAGCCTTTTTATATCTCCAACAGCATTCTTTTCTACATACTTCAAAATTCCAACAGCTCCATTAACCAAACCATCATCGACTTTTAGATTATTAGTCAACATATAGTGAATCCCAATACTCAACTTTAGAGATTCTGGTAAGCCGTATGTAGACGAAACCTTTAAGTTTTTTATTGCTTTTAATAATGAATTTTTAACCGTTTCATTAACTTTTCCGATCACTCTATCGGAAGCGTTAACAGTTATTACTTCTAATTGATTTTTAAACACAGATTCATTAAAACCATCTACCTCAGCATTACTTCTGTATAATCTTATAGTTTCTGGAGGTTCTGGACAATTCACTCTGGAATTGAACATTTCAACTTCTTCCGTTGTTAAAGTTCCTTCTGCCAAATTGTTAAGTGCGATTGCAAATTTTGCGTCATCCTTCTGTCTCATGATATCTGTTAATACAAAAAATGAAAACTTATCCCATAAAGGATTTCCTATTAATTTACCATAAGGATTACTTGGATCTGGTTTGAATATGTACTTATCACCAACAGGAGGCAATTGATTAAAGTCTCCAAATAGAATGATAGATTTGCCAGCAAATTGTTCACTAGAACGGAAAATTTGCTGTAATCTTAAATTAATTTGGCCAAATACTTTGCTCCCAACCATACTAATTTCATCTATTATAATGAGCTTTAAATCATGAAGTTTTGACAATATTGTATTACTAACACCACTACTCAGGGGTGGCATTTCTAAACTAAATTGGTTTAAAGGCAGTACAAATGCAGAATGCAAAGTTACTCCTTTAATATTGAAAGCAGCTTTACCCGTTGGTGCGCAAATTAAAACTTTGATGGATTCTAGATCCGTCCCCTCCTGACTATTATAATACCTCAGTAGCGACTGATGTATTGCCTCTATAAGTCTTGACTTACCAACACCAGCACCTCCTAACACACACTCATAGATAGGAGTTTTGCTTACTTTTTGACTGTTAAGTACATGCAACATGTACTGTTTTTGTTTTTCATTAAGTGTACGAATCATTTGTTCATAATAATTGTCATCGACCATATGAGGAACAGGAAAAGTAATTTCATCAACTGTTTTTTTATTCACATGAATACCAGTATCTGTAAAAATATCACCTTCATTATTTCTATTATTTAATATATCAAATTCATTTCCATCGTCACTGTCACTGCTTTCTTCTTCGCTGCTGTCATTTTTAGCATCATGATCTTTTATTGCTGCATCAATAACATCAGTAGGGACATCATCTCCTGTGTCTCCATATATGAATTGCGCTCGATTATTTAATATTATGTCTTTGAACTTTAAGAATGTTAGTTTATGATTAACATTTATTATGTCCTCTTGTTCATTTCTCCATGGTAAAAACAGCATTAACTGTTCTCTAAAATAATTAATCTCATCATTCTCAACATTATACCTTACGTATCTTAAAATTTTAGCTTTCTTTCGTTTAGCGTACAAACCCAAGGAGGCATTCGGTTCATTTTGAACTAACTCATCTTCACTTATTTCACTATGCTCAGAATCAGAACTATTATTTACTGTTTTTTTACTTGAAATATTGTATAAAGTTGCAAATTCTGCTAGGCATACATTTTTTAGCACTTGAGGTCTCTTCGCATAGTGATCAATCACTCCTTTCTTATAAATTTCTGTTGAGTCACTTGGTAATTGTTGAAGCTCCTTTTTAGTTTTTAAAATAGATACTCTTTTCTCTGGTGGAGATGTGTTAATGAATACTGTGGCTCGAGAACAGATTGATAAAGGTAAACTTAATAAATAAAATACTGCTTCCTGAGCAGAAAATTCACTAGCATTTAAAAATTTGTTTGCAAGAAATCGTAACTTTTCTTTTAAAGAAAAATCTCCTTTTTTTACTTCTGTCATAGCATCTCTCAATATTTTAGAAACTCCACTTTGACTTTTATTAATATAATTCAAAATATACATGGCACATGAGTACACATCAGTAATGAACTGAATATCCATATTAGATCTATGCAATGAAAGAATCTCTGGGTTATACGCATTTACTCTGATATCTTTTATTGACCTCTTAAGAAAACATTTTGGTCTTTTTAACGAACTCCTGACAGTCATAATATATTGTTCTTCTGACATATTTATTTTCAAAAGAAACTCATCTATTGACATATCTTGTTGATTTTTATACATTTCGTCTAATAATTTACGAATTTTAAGGAAGTCTGACCTATATTTTTTAAGTTGAACTTTACTTATTGAATCTCCTAGTGGCTCCAGTATCTTTGTTTCTTTCATTGGGAAAGATGGGATCCCAAAACGACAAACTTTCTCATTTTTTTTCTTTTTCCAACAGGTGAAAGTGTGTTTATGCACTTGAAATTTAATAAGTTCGGTGTCTATTTCAATATTGTCATGACTGCAAGAAATAAAACGGTCAATAAATGTTTCACATTCTTTAATACTATCCAAACTACCAGGTTGAACTTGTGGAGCATCTTTTAGCCAAACTAAACAATGTGCATGTGGTGAGCCTCTCTGCTGAAACTCTATCCGTATATAACTGTCAACCAGGTCATACTCACGGAAAATACTATTTTTTTCTTTTAATACATTGAATAATTTTCTAAGCCGATAATCAAAATACAAACCACAAGTTACAGGATCATTTTTGATTAATCGTTCTTTTTCAATATATGACATATTAAAAGCCTCATCTTCGGATATATCAATCCCATCAATCACTTTTTTTAGAATCACTAAAAGTTCTGGCCATTTAGTTTCAGCTGGAGAGACAGTGATAAAGAAAGTAGGAGGTCCTAGCTGACGGATCATAGCAAAGAGTTCCTTCTTTTTTTGTTCCCAAAATGCCGGTGATCCTCTGTCAGGGGTAAACATTTTGTAACCACTATCATGCAGTGTGATTGATTTAATAAAGTCATCGACCAGTACAGCAGCTGCTGTAACATTTTCTCTTCCACTACATTTCCTCATACACATAGCTACACTATTTGATACTTTTTGAGCTCTTAAATATGTACTTGAGAAAAATAATTTATCGATACAGGAAGCTACTCTTTTGTCAGAACGCATTACTTCAGACTTAGTAATCTGTTGATAACTCATGTGATTGGGATACTCTTTAATTTCACCACCGTATATCCGTATGAAACTCATTGCTTCAGCGTCTGTATCTAAAAATAAAGGTATTGGCTGAAAGTTTTCTCCAGGTGCAAATACGATAGCTTCTGAGTTTAACATGGTATGATCTGCTGGAATATTTAAAGGTTCATCATCACTCTCCGAATCAGAATTATCTATTTCATTGTCTTTGTCTCTATTTTCCATTTCTAATTCTTTTTGCATTTCTCTGATTTTATTTATTTGTTCATAATCAATTTTTACATCAGCCTTTTTATAAATTGGACAGTTCTCTAAAACCCTAAGGGCATCTAGAATAGCATTTGGTCTAACAGCCTGAAACATCACATTACTTTTGTACCCTTTTTTCTTTTTTAATACAACAGGAATGACATCTGTATTGTGTGGTAGTCGTGGTAAGACATCAATATTTTCAGGAACATCGGTTGGAACATTCACAATTCGACCTTTAACAGAGTACTGTTGATGACCGCCAAATGTTCTAATCTGCATAAACGGTATCCTAGGACATAAAAATCTTTCTTCGAGCGATGTCAGGTTTTTGACCTCCTTAGGAACATTTGGAAATCTCAAACCTTTGTGACTCAATGAAAATCTTGGCTTTTCTTTTTTGCTTAAACTTTTTTTACATGATGAACACAAATATCCAATTTCAGATTCATTTATCATTTTAATACAACATTCGAACAAAAAATTTCGAGGCACTTTTTTAAACATATCAGTTGTACAAAAAGTAACAGATGTCTTAAAGAATAAACGACAACATGATGCACACTCCCAATAAGGCCCGTCTTTTATAGCTTTATTATAATTTTCAAATATTTTTTTCCTTAAAAGATTTCTATTATTACTAAGTCTATTACAGTAATTTTGCCTCAATTTTTTTTTATGTTCATTGCGATAAGTTGCTATACGCATTCTTTTATATTGTGATTTCTTTAATTGTTTCAAATGTTTTTTTTGCTTAAGTAAATTTGACAATCTTCTTTTCTGACAAAGTTTATTCAGTAAATTATGTCTCTGTAGAAGTCTTTCATTTTGTAAACGTCTTTGTTGTCCATTAATCAACCTACGTAAATGTGTTTTTCTCATTTCTTTAATAGAAAGACGATTTTTTTGACATATTTTTAAACGACGGAGATGCACTTGTCTTTTATCCTTATCCATAAGTCGTTTTTTTTGACAAACTTTTAATCTTAACAGGTGAACTTTTCTTTTTTCTTCATTCATAAGACGGGACTTTTGACTTAACGTTAACCTTCTCCGGAGCTTATCTCTGTTTTCTTTATTTCTTAGCCATCTTTTTTTATATATTTGATTCAATTTATTCTCATGAAGGCGAACACTTTCATTCTGTCTTCTAATGACTTTTGATTTTCTATCAATTTCTTTAAGATAATGTTTCTCTGATTCATCCTGTCGGCGTTGGGCTATACGTGACTTATTTTCTGCACGCCGTTGATTACTACTTTTCTTTTTTAGTTTAGGCATATTTATACGTTCGCGACAATGTGGCTCTATATATTTTATTAGCCGTGCAGATATTCAATGCCATTCTGGGTTGGTGATGGTTGAAGTTCGTGAAAATGTACTTAATCGTGATCATAATGTTTAAATTATCTAAATTGTATAGTTAGATAATTAAATAAAAATAACAAAATAAAATACAAATATGATAACAGGCCTACTATACACAAATATGTACACAAATTATTTTTCAAATCCTGTAAAAAATCATGTTATTAAATATTTTCCATTAGTAAAAATACCTTAAACTTATAAAAATATCAAGTAAACAATTTTTATTATTGAACTTTTTAATCATATCAACATTTTATTTCTTAAATATATGTAAAAGTTAAAATACTTTTATAATTTATGATGAAATGCAATTGATGATTAGAATGATAATTCCTTTTTGGTAAAAAAAAAAACAACCGACTTCAAACGCTCTAAAAAGTATGAAATCATTTTATTTTATAAGACAATTTTTGTAATATCCAAGCTCACATTTGATAACCTGTTGTATAATAAAAGCAGTAGGTATGTCTTGGTAATATAATATGAAAAGTCCCATCCATTAAATTATTATTACTCACAAAAAAAGGCACAGCAAGCTAACTTCTTCATCACAAAAATTTAATGCAAAATTACAAATATTATACAGCAATTAAGTCACAAATTTTATAAATATAAAATTTGTTTACAATATTATAGTAAACTTGATTAAAAGTATAATTTTGACTTGTTTTAAATCATACTCCATTAACCTTATTTTACAATTTCCAACACAATTTGATAGATATATATTTATACTACTGTATTTATTTTTAAGTGTTATCCTTAAACTACTAACACTTTGTAGTAAATACAAATTGACTCTATACCAGGGTTCATTGTTAAAATGTAATACCGAATTATTTAACTTCCTTGGCTAAAATTTATATTTAATTTCTATTAATGTCTGATTCTTTCCTTAATGAACAGTCTGGGGGCTGTTTCTAAACGATGTTGGTGAGTTAATAAAATTAATTTTGTATTTTGTAATACTAAGATTCCGTTTCAAAACCGTTAGGATACAATGGAGATGACTTGTAACTAGTGATTAGTGGTTAGTAGCTAGTATTTGTGAAACGCGTTTAGAAACACCCCCCATGTCAGCTGAGCAGCTGTTCTACAGTTAGTTTCTCCATTTTTTGTGTTCATATATGTTTGTAGGTTATGTTTATAATGTGATGTCTGAAAATAAATCGGTATAAAATTGAATTAAAAGATAAAACTACATGTTATTTTCAATGTATTTGGAGGCCTAAAACTTATAGCTCAGAAAAATGTAGCCTAATTAAATAAATAGAGATGTAGACATATAAAAGTTGTGTGATTTATAGATCTAGGCCTTCTTAATATTGGGTATTTAAATGGAATCAAGGTAGTATTTAGATAATTATTTTATTAATATAAACCAGCTAATGAGTAGGATATTTATAACAAAAGTAATATAACGAATGAAAATTGTTATATTTCACATGATAGTATTATTTATCAAATTGAGGTAACATTGAGCAGGCCCATTCAATTTAAAAAACAAGGAATACGCCTAAGGATAGTGAAGTTTCACTTAACATAAAACAAAATAGTATATTTCACTACTAGCATAGCCATCTCTAGTCAAGGCACAACAAGGCCACGGCGCTATTAAATGGTAACATTGCGTCTAAGGGTCGAGCTGATTTGTTTATACACATACTCTCTTATGCCACTTTATTTTTTGTTTACGTGAAACCAACTGGCTCTGTAATGGGTTTTACCAGTTTTTACTATGCTAAAAACCCTTAGTAAGCAGTGTTGCCAGGTCGAAGGCTACAGCCTTATAACTAGAGATGGCCATGCTACTAGTCATAAAATTAGCCTATTTTAAGGCAAGATATTGTTTCACTTGTGAGGCATAAGCCGAACATTTGAAACACTATCGTGCCTCGAAATGGGACTTTTTTGGCGAGTTGTGAACAATACTTTTAATCACAATGAAAATAAGCACTAGCCTATTTTAAGGCAAGATATTGTTTCGCTTGTGAGGCGTAAGCCGAACATTTGAAACACTATCGTGCCCCGAAATGGGACTTTTTTGGTGAGTTGTGAACAATACTTTTAATCACAATGAAAATAAGCACTAAACTTATTAAAAATCATCCTTAATGTCATTAATTAGTTTTTTTCTGTAACCATCATTGTCTCTAGGCCTACAGTCTATTCTAGCTAAAGTCAGCTGGTTGAACTGTCAAAATACAACCTTGTTTGTTTGGGTAAGGCAAAATATTGTTTGGTGCGGAAAAGCATTGTTTACATTTGGAAAAGGAATCTGATCATGATTTGTTTTGATGTAAGAAAATCGAGGATTTTCGTAGATCTCAGTGGTAGTGGGCTGTTAAATGAAAAAGTGGTAATGTGTAGTGAAAAAAATGTAATAAATAGCCAAATGCCTTTATTGAAGTTTTAAAGGCATTGATAAGTTTTAAGTTATAAAGGCCCTCAGCGTTGATCCAATCATAATAATCAACTTAATACCTACTAACCCTTTTGACTGTTAAGAGCCGACTACATCAGCTTTGTATTATATCGCGACAACCGCTAGCTGCCAATGTGATCAGCATTGCCGTTCATCAAGAGAACTGCCTGCGGCTGACCAGATCGGTTCGCAGCTGATGAGATAATCAAATCGATTCCATTAAGGACTACTGTCTCAGTTTTTGATAAAATATGAAAGATAATCAATTATTCTTTCAATTCAATACATCGAATGCTGCAATATTCATTTATTCAGATTCTTAACAGTAAGAATTTGACTGCAAAATAAGCTGATTCATCCAGGCAGTTCTCAGACTGAAGCAGCATTTTTACCATGGCAGTATGAAAACAAAATATAGGCTAAAATTATTCTTGGCAGCGAAAGGGTTAATTGATTCTTTCGACAACCGATTAATTAGGCTACTGTAAGAAAAGATGAAGAAATTTCAACGAGAACAAAAAACATGATATTTTTGCTTGGTTATGAATCCGGACAGTTTAATTTAAGTTTCAAGATAACTTTTACTAAGTTTAGGCTAATAAAAAATAATAACAAATAGTATCACTTGATTAATAACTTAGGCCCTAGGCCTATTAAATAAAATTTTACTTTTCAGACATTATATGAATGTTATAACATTCAGCATAGGTAAACTTAGTAGGCTATTTTTTCTTCCAATTAAGTGATGAAATCATATTTTTTTTAAATTATAATAAAATTAATTGTTTATTTATAAAATTTAAAATATAGCTACAGAATTAGAAAATGTTTACCGTACCAATAATGGAAATCTCAAAAGTACATAAATTTAAATACATCCCTGCTCAATTTAATAATTTATTTCTTTTTAGACAATAATAAAAATGTAAAGTTTTACCTGTTCTTGGAATAAATACCTATATATCCTATTACTATTATGGTCATGAGGTTTGTTTATTAAAATCTTGACAAAAAACTATTTAAATGGTTTCAATTTTTGGAAATTGACTAAACAATGAAACATACAAACAAAATATTTATCATCTAACAGCTGCTACAAGAAATACACTTTTATATCACAGTGTAAATTAAAAGTTGAGTGAAAGTATTGATCAGAACATTACATAGATACCTTAGATAAATTACTTGAAATGGCGACCTACTCAGTTAGGTATTTTAAACCAAGTATGAATGACAGATGAATGAAACATGATTGTGGCGCGATCTTGTAGTCTTGTAACTGATTAAGGCCGACATGTTCCTTAGACAGGACTGTTAATTAATAACCCAACAGCCAATGGCAACTTAGGGACCTAAATTATAACGTGGGATCCGAACTACAATTTCCTACAATTTATAGATGGTCCAATTACTTATTTAAAGTTTTGAAGTAAAAATATTTGATTGTATTATATTATAAACATTAGCACATTCTGGTAGCTATGGAATATTTGTAGGCCTCTCTCTTTTTACATTTCTTATTTTGATGTTTTAACACCTTCATTACGGTTGTCAAGAATAACCGGTTACTCGTTCTGGTCATTGCCTAGAGTGTGGCAGCTGAAATCGATCATTCCCTGGGTGTATTATGCATATCTCGGCCAGCTGTAATGTGATCGCTATGAATGTCATATCCACAACTTCGTAATCCTTCGAATACAATTTTATTCTTAACTCCACACGAGTAACCGGTTACTTGTGTTGCACTGTGGTTATTTATGGAACATTAAATTTAGTTTTTTGTTGTTTTTTAATTCCATATCACGAAGTATACGAATATACAAATATGATTGAATAACCAAAATAATTATGCGACATTAATTTAGTTTCAGACCAATGCTCAAGTAGCAGGGTATTAATTGTTTGTTATATGTGAGCATATCTAACATGTGTAATAAAAATTATTGTTTTGGATTTGTTGAATAGTTGAACGAACTAAATAAGTATATTTAATCATTCATGATATGTACATATATGAGAATAATTAAGAAGGGGATCGCATTGGTAAATGTAAATATATTTATTTAAACATATTCTTTATTTATGTATTACATTTCAAAATGATTGGATTTTTAATATAGTATATACTTTCTGCAAAATCCTGATCAATGAACTTTAATTATTCAAAATAAACACAACTGAAATATTCACCTGATAATTTATTTACAATCATATGTTCAGAGTTTTAAAAATAAAGATGCCCTTAAATCAGGGGGATTATACTTTTTGGAGGGTAAAATTAAAAATAATATTGGACAACGTACTGCGTTTAGCACATCCAATATCCAAGCAACGGATTGACGTAGAGTAATAATTCAAAATGCTAAATTGTTTGTTTTTTTAAGCTGAATTCGATTTTGACAATTAAATTTAAATAAAATTATTAAAAATATGTTAAATTTTGAAAATAAATTTTATTTTGCCAAAAAAACCTACTTATAGTAAACCAATCGTGCTGGTTTTCGAACTCGAAGTCATGAATGTCTCTTTACACGTTTGTTCCAAATTTCATTGCGATCGGTCCTGTTTTACTAAAGTTATCGCGCCTACGGACAGGTATATATATATATATATATATATATATACATATATATGAAAATGAACGAACGGTGTTTTTGGGGTCTAGGGACCTCAAAATGAAAAAATAACATGGTCTCTGGCTTAAGTCTCACCGTGCCGCCTACGGTAATAGCTACTTCCCTATAGGGGGAAATTCGCTAAAAGTAAACAAACAAGAGAAACATGTGATAAAATATTTTTGAATTAAAAATAAATAACACATGTAATGGTTACAGGCTACAGCCACAAAACATTGCTTGTTCATGTTGAACAATGTAATTATTAATTTTATTAGATGATAAACACATAAAGAATACAGGTAAATTCATAGTAATATAGCAACAAATAATTTAAAATGTAATTTTTTTACTTTACGCTGATATTAGTTTTGTCGAATTTTATTTTGATATACAACAAACCCAACCTGTTTGAGCCCATTCATTAATCATAAAACACATCACATCCCGGTATCAATAATTTATTATGTCGGTGAACCTCATTATTATCCATGCAATCTGAATATTTATTACACATTTTGCTTGATTAAATTCAACCACAAACCCGCCGCATTGGTTATAATTACGTTTAATATTTTATCGTCGTCTGCCTCTGTCATGACGTAACAACATTCAAAAGTGGGATGTCAAAATGAATACTGGAATACTCAATTACAAAAACAAAATGTATAATATGGCATTTGAGATCATGTTATTTTTAAAGAATAATCATCGAACCTAAAGGTATTTTGAAACAAAATATTTTTATAAGCAAAATCATGAAATAACAATTTTTTTAAATTTGTTCGTAATGACTTTTGTACTGGCCTAATCCGTGCGGATCCTCTGTAACTACACATTTTCAACTTTTATTTAAGAAATCATCAATTGTATTTCAGAATAGTAACTTTTATTCCAGAAACGGTTATTTGGATTTGAGATTTCAAATTTTAATTTCTCAAATTGACTATAAAGTCAAATTGAGATAAATTAGACATAGCTTGCTTGAGTTTACATTTTATGCTCAAGATTCTGTCTAGTGTAATTAATTATAATTTTGATCTTGTATTATTTATTATTTTTATATTTTTTAAGTAGTAAGCAGTGAGTTTTCAGTTAGATTCCAAACGTTTTTTAAATGACAGTTGTGTCATTTGCCTGTTCCATGTTAAGAAAACCAGTACAATACGACTCCCACCTTGCAGGCATTTGTTACACGACCACTTTCACTAAAATCAACTTTGTATTGAAAATGTGTACCGAAGAAAATGCCACATTTGCCGTCTTTTATATTAATTTGCAGAAAGTGATGAAACTTTACAGCTGTGTATCTAGTACAAATAGGAATATTTTAGCGTATTTTCTTAGTTTTTCGCACGATGAGGGGACGGCCCACGCTCGAAGTCTTCAAATTCTTAAATGTAAGCATACCTCGAGTTATACCTCATTCTAAAGGTCTTAATTAGTAGACCACAACAGCGCAAACCGCGCCTCAAAAGGTTGATCCAATCAGAAGTTACAGCTCCTCAAAGATTTTAATGTTGGCCATTAAACTCAAGGCTAAAATCAAATCTAAAATTAAAATCTTTGAGGAGCTGTAACTTCTGATTGGATCAACCTTTTGAGGCGCGGTTTGCACTGTTGTGATCTACTAATTAAGACCTTTAGAATGAGGTATAACTCGAGTTATGCTTACATTTAAGAATTTCAAGACTTCCAGCGTGGGCCGTCCCCTCATTGTGCGAAAAACTGAGATTATACGCCAAAATATTCCTATTTGTACTAGATACACCATTGTAAAGTTTCATCACTTTCTGCAAAATAATATAAAAGTTATTTTATATATTCCAGACTTTTGCCCAACCCTGTATAAAATGCCAATCTAATTGAAATATTTGTATAGGTTCATGGTACACATTAAAACTTAAATATGAAATTAATACTAAGTCAGGAATCATAGGATCGTGGGTGTCGTGCAAGTATTCCTTCCTAATATATTGATAATATGTACCGACTATCCTCCAGTTACAAGATTGTTGTCCAAACCTTCAACCGAATCAAGTTGGCCGGATCATGTTCCAATAGCTGTTTATTGAATAACTTTAGTAACCAACAATTTTGATGGGATACATATTAAACAATATTTCACATTCGCATTCAAACACTCCTGAAAGGTGTTTGAAAGTTTTTTAGGTACATGTAGCTATAATTAGTGGCTTTTACGGACAATGCCCCTATTTATTAAACAATAAAGTAGAAACTTCCTGCTTAAACAAAAAAAAAACAATCATAAGCTGGCGTATGATAGTTCATATTTTATTAGCGAATTTCCCCTATAGGGAAGAAGCTATTACCGTAGGTCTCATGGTAAGACCTAAGCCCAAGACCATGATAACTTTTCGTTTTGGGGCCCCCAGAAGCAAAAAACACTATTCGTTTGAATTTTTAGATATATATATATATTTGTGTCTGTTAGCACGATAGCGGCCGTAAAAATGGTCCGATCTTTATGAAATTTGGTACAGACATGCAAAGTGCTAATCAATTGGACGAGTTCGTAAACCAGCCCGATCGGACCACCGGAAGGGGGGTAAACGGGGATAAACCCCTCCAAAAATGGGTTTTTGAGTATTTTATATGCAAAAATAAAAATAATCTAATTTTCGTTGACATTATTGAATTCAGCTCAAAAAAACAAACAATTTAGTATCTTGAATCATTGCTCTATGTCCATTGGTTACCGAGATATTTAAAGTGGTAAACACAGTACGTTGTCCCAATGTTAACCTTATGGGGAATAAGTAAAATTCTATATATCTCTTATTTCTCAACATATAGTGATAAAACTTGGTAAATGGCTTCTTCTAGTTCAGATCTACTAAATATTTAATTAAAATCAACCAGTTTTAACATACCCGTTGCAGCAAACCTGCATACTTATTCCCCATGATATTCTTGTAGAGCTTAGAAAAACATGTAAAATCTCGCCGTGTTGGGTTGAAATATCTTGTTTTGCACTTGAAATTCGCTGAGTATGCAGGTCTGATGCAACGGGGGTATTTAAGATATCAGATAGTATGCGATCATACCATACCTAATTACATTCATCTTTTTTAATAGTATGTCTATTAATAGATATAGTTGAGACTCCTTGGTCTACCAATGAGTGACCTAGGGGAAAACAGGTAACCATCGTCAACAGAATCTCAAGGTTCGTTAAGGACCTGGGTTTTGACGGAGAATGAGGACCTGTGGCTGAGGGTGCACAATAAGCTAATTTAGCTGCGTCGCAACACATGGTCAAGTGAAGCCATAGCCCTCTGTAAAAAAATATATAGTTTGTGGTTTTAAAACAAACATCAATATCTTATGTTTTAATGCTGTGATGAAATTCTAAGTTTAACTACCATTCCTTTTCTAATTGCGAGCATTCTGCATCAATTCTCGGTTTCTGGTTGATTTAGGAAACACTGATAATTTTCTTGAGCCTCAGCGGTCAAGACCTTGAATTTGCGCCCACTCGCTTTATCTCTTGATAAACTATTCACCCACAGTATTCATTTGACTCACAGAACTACAAAACCGTCAGGTCTGCTCTGTGTCCTGTGTTGTGATTTAATATTCACAATTGCATCGCCGCCCCTCCCAGCCTTCGCAACCCCACAGAAACCGCAACGTTAACCAAGCGATTAATATTTCATCGCTTGGCTACCTCGCTTTGGAACAGTCTCTGTAATTTATAATTAGCTCATGATAGAAAAATTGGCGAAGAAAACAAAATTTCCCAATTCACTAAGAAATTACTTCTTAAAAAGTACATAGCGATATTTAAAACTAAAGTAAATCTATATATACTGTATGATTACGTAAGGGACATTGCGCCGAAATTGTGGGCGTTTGGCAAGTTCGATCATAATGAAAATGAATAAGATCATTTGTAATGGGAGAAGGTTCAAAATGAATATCTTGATACCAGGGACTCGGGAAAAAACTGAAATTGCTTTAAGTTAACCGGGAAATAAGAAATAACGTAAAATATCTGACATATAAAAAGCACTGGGATCTCAAAACGTCTGCTTTTTTGGCTGGGAAACCCAATAGGCTTGGGGGCTATAAATGACTAGTAATTCACGAATTTAGCTATTATGTCAAAAATGAAGGACCTTTTTTATTCAAGGCACTCATTTATTACTTTGAAATGTTTACTGTGTTAATTTTTAAGTTGTATTTTTGTTTAGTTTTTATGTACTGCCAACCCGGTTAAAGGACTTTGACCATGCTCGTAAAATTCATCTAATGGAGAAGTTCTGTGTAATCTTTCACTATAAATAATCAAGTCAATGGTGTATACAAAACATTTTCATCATACTGAAACGTCTGGTTTCTATTGATTTTTGTTGGTTCGAAAGTTACCCATTCCCGTCCTAGTCCGGGAAAAACTCTTTCCAGAACTAGACCGGGAAAACTGAAGAAAACAATCAGCTTATTAGCAGCAAACCGATGTTTAGTGCTTGATTATCGGTTACTTTTTAGAGGAATGTAGTGGCAGCATAGGCAGCCGTAGCAAATATTTGTTCTGTTTGTTATAGGTTAGGTTTGAAGGATTGAGAAACGTATTGGTTTATGCAAGGACCACGACTACGTTATGATTGACTGTATGTTTTTCCTGAGTAATATGATAAAAAGTATCGTACGTTACACGACCGGAAAGTTTTACCGTACTCGCATGACAATCCCGCACTCGCTTTCGTTCGCGCGGAAACTATCATGCTCGTCCGGCAAAACAGTACTTTCCGGCCTAGAAACGTAATATACTATTGTTATTGGTACAATTTGTTCACAGGTTGAACAGCGACAGGCAACTCCACACTTACACGGCGGCCGCGCCTGCCGTTCGCCGCACCGACGTTTCAGACAGAGGAACTGACTTCTTACAGAGTGAAGGGGATAAGTTTTCCGCTTCTCTAGAACTTTATATTAATTTATATTTAGGTATTTAAATATTTAGTAAGAATAAATCGCTCTATTGTTTTTACTTTTTTATTGTTACGTATTTAATGTAACAATTTATTTTTATTCAAGCAGTCTAAGTAGGCAAATGCAGTTTCGGTCCAGAGGAAATCGTAATGAGACTGAATCCTTCAAAACTGTTCTAGTAGAACGCGTCATAAAGACATAAAAACCGTGGACAGATATGTACATAGAACACGGAAGCACGTGGGACAAAAGTCACAAAAAAACTTTGAAAACTCTACCGGAATCCTGAGGTGACGAGTGCGCGGGTCCGTCAAGAGTAAACACTTGGGTTTTATGAATTTATGTCGCGACTCCTACTAAAACAATTTTGATGCCTTCAACTGAAATTGCGAACCTTTCCGGCCTACTTGAACCTTTTAAGTCTCATTGTACAGCACAGGGAAACTACAGACTTGAGCTACAGGCTTGAATGCAAAAATCATTTATATTGCACCATCAGGTGATAGGATTATGCATTCCATTAGACAACACAGTCGAATATGCAGTGTGTGTTACTGTCATGCGGCGCGTGGTGCTGGTGGTACAGTGGTGTGTGTGTGTGTGTGTGTGTGTGTGTGTGTGTCGACGGCGGAATTTCATTAAGTCAGGGGTGGACTGGACACTGACCACACTTCGAGCGACTCTCAAAGTTTGGAACAAATACAGTTCAGTTATGCATTTTTATTAAACAAAGTGCGATAATGAAGATTCTTCCATTTTTCGATATTTTTCTCCTAAAAATATGTTGTGAAATCTCCATGAACTTGGAAATTTCATTGATTATATATAATATCTTAAACATATAAGCTGAAACTTAAGCCTGGATTAGGATTTTAAATAAATTCTTAATAGTAATGCTATTAGTTATTTTTGTCTATTTTCCAATCTATATATCTTTGTATATATGATAATATATCACTATCTATATAATAATATATAACTTTCTATATAATTATATATAACTATTAATATATAATTAAGTAAGCAAAATTTTGGAACATAAATCGTTGGCGCTTAAGTCCGTTAACATTGAAGGCATTTTGTACTACAACAAAGAGGGATCTTTTTATTTAGATATTCTCTTGTTATGGTTAAGGGCTTTTAGTCCCTTCAAGCCATAATTGTGCTAGAATACAACGACTTAATACAGTTTGTAAACTATATTATTTTTTTAATTTAAATTAATTACGAAAAAATTAATAATTTAATGTTTTGTTCAGTAACCTGACAGTAAACTTCACCTTTGAACAAGCTTTACACGGTTTTTTAATAATAATAAAAGTTAACTGCAATTCTAACTAGTCAAACATATTATGACCAAACCCTTTCTAATCGCTCCTACTTCTATTGTAAAAAAATAAAAGTATTTATGTACTAAACACGAATGTTTGCTATAAAGTTTTAAATTAATTAACTAATAAGAATTTAACACGAATGTTTGCTGTTAAGTTTTAAATTAATTCACTGTATGAATATAAATTCCGAACTGATATCTCCAGCTTTTCTCGAGAGATTCTTTTTTCTTGTTCGATGAGGAAGACCTGCACTTTATTGATAGCCATTGGAAGGTTTTCAAACTGAGACCATAAGTTTTAGCGAATTTCCTTAAAGGATTAAGCTATTACGGTAGTACTCTTGGTAAGACCTAAGTCCGAGACCATGTTAACTTTTCATTTTGGGGTCCCCAGAAGCAAAAAACACAATTCGTTCGAATATATATATATATATGTCTGTTAACACGATAGCGGCCGTAAATATGGTCCGATCTTGATGAAATTTGGTACAGACGTGTAAAGTGGTAATCACTCGGACGAGTTCGTGAACCAGCCCGATCGGACCACCGGAAGGAGGGTAAACCCCTCCAAAAATGGGTTTTTTGAGTTTCTCACATAGAAAAATGGAATTTGGTCAAATTTTTGTTGGCACCATTGAATTCAGCTCAAAAAAACAAACAATTTAGTATTTTGAATCACTGCTCAATGTCCATTGGTTACCGAGATATTGAAAGTGGTAAACACAGTACGTTTTCTCAATGTTAACCTTATGGGAAATAAGTAAAATTCTATATCTCGCTTATTTCTCAACATATCTTGATAAAACTTGGTAAATGGCTTCTTCTAGGTTCAGATCTACTAAATATTGAATTAAAACCAACCAGTTTAAACATCCCTGTAGCAGCAAACCTGCATACTCATTCCCCATGTTATTCTTAAGGAGCTTACAAAAAAACATGTCAAATCTCGCTGTGTTGGATTAACATATGTTGTTTTGCATTTGAAATTCGCTGAGTATGCAGGTCTGTTGCAACGGGGGGTATTGATATAAATAAATCTTACCTCCCTCTAAAAAAATATCGAAGCCTCATCAAAAAACCACATATGAATTATACTTCAGTTTGTATGGTCGATTTTACTGAAATAAACTAGTCGTGGTTTAGTAAACATAAAATGAGAAAAATATCATTGAAAAAATCATTCTTGACAGTAATTGTAAAATTATAACTACAAGGAAATAGTTAGGAAAGTACTTGCCCTTCATGATTGCTGCACAATACAAGTTGGAAAACTGGAGTGCTTGTCCTCTGATGTAAATTGATACCCCAATTTCAGCAGACTACTACTGAATTCTCTTCTACCAAGCTCATCTTGTCATTCGCAGTTGGTTAGAGAATATCAATTGAATATATATACGGCAACAGTACTCTCAAAAACCTTTCTGAGGACAATCAAACAAAAAGCATTAAAGCCATAACAGATCTATTCGCTAGACATCGTCAGATATGCAGGGGTGCAAGTGCAAGGACCTGCGACACCATGGCTGTGCGACACGCGTTAAGTGATGGTACCGAGTTGCCAAATCCAAGTTTTCGTCCTCGGCGACATTCCGGATCACCGCCAAAAAGCGTAAATATTGGCGGATCTTTGCACTTTTCTTATGCGGTACAATGCGGTATCACAGCGTCGAGGAAACCAATGCTCGTATGGCCAATATCTGATACAGAGATGATCTATGTACGTTTAAGAAAAAATAATGAGGTACATGAAAATGTTGTTTGTACTCGATTGAGTCTAAACTTGATGCATGCATATATATATAAAAATATTGTAAATTATATTTGTGTTAATATTTTCCATCTATTTACCTAAAATTATATTTTATTAGGATCAGTGATAATGATTTGAATTGATACACTGCTTCTTTGAAATGATGAAGCTGAACAAAATTGATCGAGATTAAAGGTCACAAAGGTGGCGCACAAACAAAGCAAAGAGAACGTCACCAACAGTTTAGAAAGTATCGGACCAAGAATCGAACGTAGATGATGAGGATCTCGTGAGCCTTACATAAGCAGGATTAAAGGTCATAAATGTGACAGACAAACAAAGCAACGAGGACGCCACCGACAGTTTAAATAATATGGGACCATGAATCGAATGTACATGATAAACCTGAGCTTATTCACTTACATAAAACATGATGAAAGAGGACTAGTGAAGAGAAGGGCGGCACTGCCAACGGGACACTGACGATGTTCTTGTACATAACTGAGGAAGTCCATCTAGGACAAGCAAAAGACCTTCCAGGACCAACCATTTCAATTGGCGGGTTTGAAAAAAAGCTGAAATTGCCAACTACAAAAAAGCGTTGGTAATGCATGCTACCAGCACCTAACAGAATGCTAGTGTATTTGATTAACATCTCCAGGAATGCTAATGGGAATGCTCAATGCAGCATCAACAACCGTTACCCACATCCCCTGGAATGCTAATGGGGATGCACAACGCATTATCAACAACCGTTACCCATATCCTCTGGAATGCTAATGGGAATGCATAACGCAGCATCAACAACCGTTACCCACATCCCCTGGAAAGCTAATGGGGATACACAATGCAGTACCCACAACCGATATCACATCCCAAGGAATGCTAATGGGGATGCACAATACAGCATCCACAACCGTAACCCACATCCCCTGGAATGCTAATGGGGATACAGAATGCAGCATCCTCAACTGTTAGCCACATCTCCAGGAATGTTAATGGGGATGCACAACGCAGCATCCACAACCATTACCCACATCCGCTGGAATGCTAATGGGGATGCACAGCGCAGCATCAACAACCGTTACCCA
The DNA here is from genome assembly GCA_035578135.1 of Flexamia atlantica. Classification (NCBI taxonomy): domain Eukaryota; kingdom Metazoa; phylum Arthropoda; class Insecta; order Hemiptera; family Cicadellidae; genus Flexamia; species Flexamia atlantica. The sequence continues at coordinate 3,766,040 of JAQJVK010000019.1, forward strand.
CATCCCCTGGAATGCTAATGGGGATGCACAGCGCAGCATCAACAACCGTTACCCACATCCCCTGGAATGCTAATGGGGATGCACAGCGCAGCATCAACAACCGTTACCCACATCCGCTGGAATGCTAATGGGGGTGCACAGCGCAGCATCAACAACCGTTACCCACATCCGCTGGAATTCTAATGGGGATACACAGCGCAGCATCAACAACCGTTACCCACATCCGCTGGAATGCTAATGGGGATGCACAGCGCAGCATCAACAACCGTTACCCACATCCCCTGGAATGCTAATGGGGATGCACAGCGCAGCATCAACAACCGTTACCCACATCCGCTGGAATGCTAATGGGGATGCACAGCGCAGCATCAACAACCGTTACCCACATCCGCTGGAATGCTAATGGGGATGCACAGCGCAGCATTAACAACCGTTACCCACATCCGCTGGAATGCTAATGGGGATGCACAGCGCAGCATCAACAACCGTTACCCACATCCCCTGGAATGCTAATGGGGATGCACAGCGCAGCATCAACAACCGTTACCCACATCCGCTGGAATGCTAATGGGGATGCACAGCGCAGCATCAACAACCGTTACCCACATCCCCTGGAATGCTAATGGGGATGCACAGCGCAGCATCAACAACCGTTACCCACATCCGCAGGAATGCTAATGGGGATACAGAATGCAGCATCCTCAATTGTTAGCCACATCTCCAGGAATGGTAATGGGGATGTACAGCGCAGCATCCACAACCGTTACCCACATCCCCTGGAATGCTAATGGGGATGCATAGCGCAGCATCAACAACCGTTACCTACATCCCCTGGAATGCTAATGGGGATGCACAGCGCAGCATCAACAACCGTTACCCACATCCCCTGGAATGCTAATGGGGATGCACAGCGCAGCATCAACAACCGTTACCCACACCCCCTGGAATGCTAATGGGGATACAGAATGCAGCATCAACAACCGTTACCCACATCCGCTGGAATGCTAATGGGGATGCACAGCGCAGCATCAACAACCGTTACCCACATCCCCTGGAATGCTAATGGGGATGCACAACGCAGCATCAACAACCGTTACCCACATCCGCTGGAATGCTAATGGGGATGCACAGCGCATCATCAACAACCGTTACCCACATCCCACATCAGATTTGTTGCCAAGAAGTCTTGAGATAACGGTAAGCCTCCTACAATAATCAGAAATCTCAAACTACAACCTGATAAAAAATTGAATATCCGTTCTAAGCCCGGAAGTATGGGGTTGGGACGAGTTAGGGAAGTACTTCCACTTCATGCTTGCTGCACTAGACAAATTCGAGTCAATTGGTGTACTTGCCCCCTGGTGTAAAATGATACTCCAAGTTCAGCAGACTATTGAATTCTCTGCTACCAAACTCAACTTGTTATTCGCAGTTGGTAAGAGAATATCAATTGGATAAGGCAACAGTACTCTCGAAAACCTTGCTAAGGACAATCAAACAAAAATCATTAAAGCCAAAACAGATATGCAAGCCCCCCTTTATGTCGCCAGATATTCAGGGGGTGCAAGGACCTGCGACACCATGGCTGTGCGATACTGGCGTTCGATAAACAATCAATCTTTTGGAAGGAAAGGGATGATCTAGTTGTTGAAGGAGATTTAATTTTAAAGGGGCGAAGAACATTCATTCCCAAATCTTTGAGAAAATAATTACTGTCTCGAATACACGAGGGCCACATGGACTTTGTTAAGTGCCGAAGAAGACTGCAAGAATCAATTTGATGGCCTGGTTTTTCAGTTGATTTATAAATGTTAGTATCAAACTGTCCAACTTGCTTAGAACACAGAACCAACTGAACAGAAACTTTGATTTCAAGTGAACTATTGTTGGCATTGTCGTTCTTTCGGTAATCTCGGCCGCCAAAACCTTTGCCCTGGAAGCCACCACCGCCTCCGCCATCAGAGCCAGAGCCCAGCCACTCAGGTACTTCTTGTTGTAAAAAATAATGGAAATAAAGATTCTGACCCAGAGCCAAAACATTCTAATAGAGGATCTGTTTCCAGATCAGAAAACAAGGGGGAATCTGCCATTATTGTCTGTGGAGTTTTAGGTGCAGCATGCCTTGTGTATTACTTTTGGCCGCAACCACCACCGCCAATTCCTGAAATTATTGTTGACATTACCGAATACGAAGAAATTGAATCGCTATCAAACGTCAATAATGCAAGCAGTTTGTATGTTTGTTTTGTTTTGTATGTTTGTACGTCAATGGAGAAAAATACTTAGGCGGGGAATTTTTGTTACATTTAGGCAATTATTTTGAGAAGCTGTGATGACTTAACCACAAGAGTCAAATGTCATATTTTAGCATGTTGTTATTACCATATGGTTATCTATTGTTTTTGAAATACACTTTTACATAACTGATACAAGTTCAAATATGTGTACAATTATTTTCTATTTTAATAATATTTTAGAGTTATATTAGAAGCGCAAGGAATGACATGAGAAGAGAGAAGTACTGTAAGTTGGGTTGAAAGGAATGACTGGAATAAAAGTAGGCCTATGTACGTCACAATAAAAAAAAACTTAGGCGGGGAGTATTTTTTTACATCTAAGCAGTTATTTTGAGAAGCGCAAAGAATTACATGAGAAGAGAGAATGATTGTAAGTTGTTAGTGATGAAAGATAGAAATGTTTGAAATGGAAACACGTATACCTTTGTATGCCGAAATATTTAAGTACTTAGGCGGGGAGTATTTTATACTTGAGGCAATTTATAAAACAGGATATCGGAATCAAAACTTAAGAAGTTAAGGAAAAAATGTATGGATAGTAACTTTTTATCTTTAATAATGAAGTGATTAGGCCATTTTTTTTACTTTTGATTCATTCTTGTTTGGGACTCCAGGTATCCCAAACCTTGGAAACGGACTTATTGTTCTTCCTTTCCTAAACATGGATACGCTTAATTTTCTTCCTCTTGGGATTTTTTAAGTTCTCGTTGTGGTGGGCCTCCTCTACCTCAGGCGAAACCGAGACCTCATCGACCAACGCACCCCCTGACCAACCTCCAACACACTCCCAGATGATAAGATGGCTACTTGATTCTGAGAAAAAGAAGAACAAAAAAGATGGTGCAAAAGAATGATGAAGAAATTAAGAAGTGCAGGAACCGGAAATTTAAAAGATTGTGAAACCCAAAGTGAAAGAATGCTCCTGGAGCAACACAATCCAAAGAATCAATCTGAGGACACCAAAACCTTTTTTTAAAACTATCTACGGAGGATAGAAGAAGATGGTTTTAAGTAAATAAAACGTTCTATGCCAAAGAATTAGCTGTTTGATATACAGGTGACGGGTCAGTAAATTAATACAATTTTCGCACATCTTATCACAAGATAGTGACTCCAGCAGACTCAAAAACAATACTTTACACATCCAAATTTATGCATGGTCTACGCATAGAAACGATCTTGAAAGCGATCAAAAAAGCCAGGAAGGTTTAAAGGAATTTAACACTGTCTTGTCGAAAAAGGCTGAGGACGAACAATGTTTAATCGCTTTCAAAGGTGGGCACTTGGAAAAAGATTATATGGAATCCGTATGACATTACAATTATAACTTGAATCTTATCCACTTGGACGTATGCCAAAGTTTGAAGAAATCTTAATTCGAAAGCCAGAATTAAAATCCCTTGTAAGCGAATTTTCATGCAAAAGGCACGAAAGATCGAGAGACCCGAGAAAAACTGCACACTGTTCGGCAGCAGAAGTGGTAGTGTAACATACTAGAACTTTATGAGAAGAATAAAATTCTTAAAAAACCCATTCTCTTTAACAATCTAATTTTTATAGGTATACAGGGTGTCTCACCTAAAGTGAACCAATAGCTAACTTTTTTATTATAAATCTGACAAAGAACTTCTTATGGGGCACTTCCCTTAATTTTTAACGCTGTTTTTTGGAGTTACTTTGAAATTCAAAAATATGGCCGCATTTTCGAACATGGCAGACAACTTTGATTTTTCTTATGGAACACCCTAAATTTTAGAGCGTTTTTGGATTTTACGCTTCATTTTAGGAACAGTTGATGCCTTCTAATTTTTTCCTAAACTCAGTGGTTCAGGAGATATGAGCAGTTAAAGTTTGATTTTTCCCCATTGAAAATTATGCATTGGGTCCATTTAACTATGCCAACACATGTATTCCTTATGGAGTAAAATTGTATTCAAAATAACACATTTCAACGATTAAATCCCGACTAAACATTATTTTAAGATTAAACCTCAACTAAACTAACATTTTAGGCACTTTCATTCTTTGGTATATTTTATTAAACCCAACCATTTTCGATATACACACTACCAAAAATGTCCCAATGCATTTTAAACGGGAAAAAATCTAACTTCAACTGTTCATACCTCATTAACCATTAGGTTAAAAAAATAAAGATTAAAATGTTACTAAAATTAAGCATAAAATCCAAAAACACCCTAAAATATAGGATGTTCCATAAGAAAAATCAAAGTTGTCCGCCATATTGGAAAATGGCGACCATATTTTTAAATTTCGAAGCCACTCCAAAAAGCAGTCTTAAAAGTTAAGGTAAGTGCCCCATAAGAAGTTCTTTGTCAGATTTATAATAAAAAAACTTAGCTATTGGTTCACTTTAGGTGAGACACCCGGTATAATAAATGTAATTCTTTATAAATTTTAAGGTGCATACACAACAATCAAAGATACCTGTAGAGGAATTATCTTAAATCAACACACTTTTATCATTTATTTATAAATACCGAGTGAATTTTTTAAGTCGCCCAAAACAGATTGTAAACGAATGGCTTGACATACAAAGATGAAACAAAATCTTTCCTCACCCAAGGAACTAATTAAAAATATTTTTTACCCTTTTAAAGTTCAGGATATTGCAAAAACTGGAGGTCATGCGTTCAAAACTCAGAATTTTCAATTATTGTAAACATACTAAGGCGAATAATTTGGTGAACGCAGAATGTATTTCACTTAATTCATTTCAAAAATTGTGGCTTATTTCATGGAACATGTTAGTATTAATGGATTATCGTGCATCTCCGGAACCACAAAACATATTTTTGTGTTTAAAAAAATGATTAATAGAAAATAACCCAATCACTCAACTTAAGCCATTTCTCATGTTTTATAGCATTACCTATTGCATTATTATTACGTTATAATATTTCAATTGCATTGGCATTGTACTTTATCCAGACTGCTAGCCCGATTGGACAAGAGCGGAGGAAAAAGCTTCACGTAATTTTGACAATCGTACAACACTCGTTAGATGACCACCAGTAACCGTATTAAACATTGCAATTCACATAAGATCTAGTTAAAACGGTACATTTTTAAACTACCGAGAACTTAAAATACATTATTTTCAGAATATTTAGCTATTTCTGTTTGATTTTTCCGTCACTCATTCTGTCCAAACGACCATGGACTGAGTTAATAATCAGTCAGAATATTTTTCTATTTGGCAGTAATTTTACAAAGGATAAAATATCTCGCCCCAATGTAGAATTCAAACAATGTCTGACCATCAATCATTATATTTTTACCCATTACAAAAGTAACAGCTCAGTACGGGATATCCTGGGTAGACTAAATCAAGTTGGTTACAAATACAGCGATTTATCAATTATAACAACCTCAACCTTTTTGAACAAAATCTTTTCAATTTTCAACTATATAAACTGAACAACTTATATCCAAAGAGAAAATTTACTCACTGTAATATAGAATTAATTTAAATGGTAGAATCAGTGTACAGAAACATTCCTGACACTGTAAATATAAATCTAAATTAATTGATTAGCCTGGGAAAAACATTCCTCCCTAATTCGTTAGGGTTTTACCACTGACTTTGAATCTGAATTATTTATAGTCAAAGGTTTCACTCAACTGACTTATTTATTTATGTGAAAATAAGGAAAAACAATACTGAGACAATCGCCCCTAACATTTTTCTCAAATGTATTTTTAAAATTAAAAATAGCGAAGGTTTTTTAATTATTATTTAATTTGTTGGTCTTTTCCTATCGCTTCTAGTGTTTAAACTACACACACACACAGTGTAGTGGAACAGCCTCACAGTGTAGTTTAAACACTAGAAGCGATAGGAAAAGTCCAACAAATTAATCAATAATTTTTATCAAAATACTTTTTGAGTATTAACTGTTTCAGTCCTAGTGACAAACTACTCTAATGAGACACTTGTCCCACGACCACAAAACAATATTTAGATTAAGTATATTAAATCACTTTATTGTACGACAGCCTCACCGGATCCAACTCTTGCCCTTCACGAATCATTATTTACATCTTATATATAAATAAAATTAGAGTTTTGTCTATACATTACTTAGAATTATGAAGTTATTGGTTATTCTGCGTTTGAAAGGTCAGAGAATCCGAACAAAGCCTTATCTCAATTTACATCACTCTGTTGGTAACGCCTAACATCACACATTAGACCGCTTTTCCCGCAAAAACTTAAGTACTGGTATGGCTGAAACTTATTTTCTGTTTGTATGCACAAGGTTTAAGACGAATTAAAACTACCGTAAGTCTTTTTGAAACTAAACAGAAAGCTTCTAATAAGCAAATTTTATTTGATTTCGACCCTATAGGGAAGCTTATGAAGTTGTCATGGCAACCTAAAACATTTAATCATGAATTCAAGCAAGTTTTTCTGTTTTTCCACGGGTGAAACTGTGTTGATCAGCTAGTAACAAATAACATATTTAAATGATGTACAGTGACTATATTATAATGGAAAATAATATGACAGTTAACAATTACTCTGCGGCGCTTTGCGATGCACCGGGTGAGTCTAGTTACACGTTTAATAATAGAAATGTTCGAATTATTCATCGAGGCTCCATGTTAGACATGAAACCGCTGGGCCACGCATCAACTCATCGTCAACGTACAGTCTGATGCCACTATTTTACTCCGTTACTCGCGTTCAAGAGATATAAAATGGACCGTAATAATCAAGAAGATGGAGACTCATTTACGATTTCATTGGATGAAGACAATCGAGATGTACAAGAAATATTTTCCTGCTACGAAAAACAATTTTCGTCCATCAGTAGTCGGCTCGACACAATGGAGAGTGAGAAAAAGAGGATGTTCGAAGAGAACTACAACCTTTCGAAGGAGGTGCAGGCTATGAAACATCAGCTCGATGAAAGAAGAACTGTGAGGGAAGGTCTGGAGGACGTGAGAACGTGTAGGGCAAGTCACTCGTACCTCTCGGAGCTCTGCAGCAGCCTCAGCCTGCCCGGCCTGCGCTACGTGGCTGCCTCCGAGCCGACCGTGCACAGGCTGCTGTGGATATTCGTCCACACGGTGGCCTTTCTGATCAGTTACACGCACATCAAGGATGCGTACGACGCTTGGCAGAGTTCCCCCATCATCCAGAGTCTGAAGATGACAGACGTCAAGGACATTCCTTTCCCGTCAATCACCGTCTGTATCCCTTTGGAGCTGAGGGAAGATTACAACCAATCGGGAGTGTATGAAAGGTGTTTTACTCCAGTGGAGGACAAGTCAACGTCGGTGTGGACATGCGACGAAGAGGAATTAAAGATGTTCTTAGTGTCTTTACGTGTCAAGTACGTGTATAATTTTGTGATCGATATATATACTATGCAACACTCTAATATTGGCATGGATTATTGGAATTGGACTATCTTTCTAAAGTATATGGACAAAGTGGTCAAAACTGTCGATGAAACTACTTTCGAGCGCGTGAAAATTGGAATATTTGATACATTAGATCCATTAGAGTCAAGAGAACACGACATATCAGCATCTTTTGAACTGACAATAATGGTAATTAAAAACAAGATGTGCAAGTGTCGCACATACAACACCATTCGTCTCGGATTCGGTGACTTCGGAACTGAGGACACGACCAAAACCTTTTACCATCATGGACTGAAAGAATATTCAGATTGTACCCCTGACCGAATATTGGGAAAAGATTGTAAAGGCAGACTCACATACAAAAGGATGTACCTGTACATTTCGAAAACCAAGAATCTTCCTACACCTCTTTCTAATTTTTTTGTACTTCTTCATAACCCCTTCGACTACCCTATCAGACCAGAGAACCCCTATCCGGGCCTGTATCAATTTTCATTTGGAGATTTGGATTTGGAAGTGTCTTTAGTTTTAACTCCTAATTTAATCGATGCGAGAAAAGATCTCTTGCAAGTGGATGTATCCAAACGAAACTGCCTATTCTCTTTTGAGAGAAAACTGTCTCATTTCAAATTCTACACACACAACAACTGTATGTTTGAATGCTATCTAAACTGTTCTTTAAGAATCGGTGGGTGCGTTGGAACGGGGTTGGGTATTTTAAACAGTTCGTCAATCATTTGTATGTGGCAGTTTCTCCGTTTCATCGGTGAAACCTGGATGGACAGTTCGGGTAGTCTGAAAAGTCGGTGGAGGAGGGTGTGCGGCTGTTCTTGTCCAAAAGACTGCGTGTCTCTCGAATACCAAGTTGAAAAGAAATCTCAAGACGAAACACCCTCAAAAATCGCCCATCCCGATGCGATAACCATCACCTTGAGTTACGAAAAACCAGAGTTTGTTTCAAAGTACAGATACAGTGCGACCACTGCCGCCGAGTTCTTCACATACACCATGGGAGTGCTGGGAGTGTTCAACGGCTTCAGCCTCATGTTGATCTGGGAGCTACTGTACTGGCTGACGCTGCGTCTGTGGTCGAGAGTCAAGAGTTATCCTCACTTCCAGAGCAGAGAATGAGAATTTTAGAGCAACAACAAAATCCGAACACAATTTTCCACATTGAGAAGCTTATGGAATGCACACTTTTTAAGTTCACTCGAGTCATTGAAAATTTTCAATGCACTGTTTCTGCTGATTCGATATTTTATAACCCTTACACCATATTCTTTCTCACCTTGAACTATGTTGCATAGTTCTGTCCTGCCAAACTGGAAAGTCTCCCTATCGTCTGCATGAACTCACGATTGTGTCACATAAAAATAAAAAATTAACATTTTACAACAATTGGTCTCTAACATGTTCCACAGGAATCGTCAATATCATTCATTTCTGGGCCGACCACATACCAGGGATTTTCCGGCCCGAATTAGAAAAGCATTTTGGTTCTACGATTTGTTTGGACATTACTACCATATTATTTTGGTGTGGGGGAGGGCAGGAGCTTGGGTCCCCTGGGTTTTTGTGTTCTGCCTTACCTTGACAGGCGGCTGTTGGACTTTATTTATATATATATGACTTGTAGTGCCGGTGTCTGTATGTCTGTTCATTCACTTGCACCACTGTGTCTTTTATGGAGAAATGGGTAACATTTTTGAAAATTTTATAAGTGTCTTAGCGTTTGCATGTTAGAATATTAAGTGTATGGTACTGTAATCTATGAATGTAAAAGCAGTAATAAATGTTGGGCTTATTAAACAACTTGAAACGATGATCTCTGTTGACACCCGTGCGGCTCTGGACAAATTTTAGATAAAACTCTCACCGGAATCCTCCGTCTGCACGCACTTATATAAACTCTGTAGGACGCGCGTTTCAGATCTCGCAATTTTCGACTAACATTCTTGTAGGAGTGTTGTAGTTGAAAATGGTGACAGCCGGAACGCGCGTCCTGAGTTGAAATAAGTGCGTGCAGATGGAGGATTTCGGTGAGAGTGTTATCCACAATTTATTAAACAATTATCTTACAAAAATAGTTACTGGAAGACCAAAGCTGATTTTGCTTAAAAATGAGAGTTTTTGACTAAAATTGTTTTTACATTAAAAGTTTAAGATCTACTGTATGTTAAACAATGAAAATAATTCAAAACCATAAAAATATTTTGTTTTGTTGTATAGAAGTAAAGTTTTCTTGGCCAAGTATGTTTCCCTATTATTGGGACCACGAATAATAGGAAAAGGTGGGTGGCAAAAATTTTAAACTCATCAAGTCGTTTGCTAAACCTCAGTCAAAATGAACAAATGAAATTTTATTGTTGATTTATTGACTGCAAAACCTTTTTAGCGTTTTTCAAGACATTTTACAGATAAAATGTGATCAACTATTCAAATAAATAATCAATATATTATATAAAGATAGTGTGTGTCGGTACAGCACGTGCTGCAGCCAAAACTATGTCTCACAGACCCGTGGTCTTGGTGTCAAATTGAATCTTGGAATCTGATGATGTACACTGTGCACTGCGGTACTTGGGCTTTGGTTGCTTTTAGGGCTTCACCGTATAGAACTGATTTTAAGGGATAGAGCATTCTGGAACCATGTTATCAATTAATCTGGATAAACATTTTTTATATCAAAACATATGGTCATAGTTTGGCATAGTTTCAACGATTAGCACTTCCTTAGCCAATGAGAAGGGAAAAGTCTCCCGGGCAAAGCCGGGGTTATCAGCTCGTAGTTGGTGAACAGTAGTTCCGCCAGAAAACACTCCCGGGCAAAGCCGGGATTATCAGCTTGTTTTAACTAAAACTTTATAATATGCTTCACTTCCACAGAAATAACTTGACACTAAGGTACCGATACTATGAAATATTAACATTACAAAGAAATTAATAATTCTTTAAGGCTCACTCTAATATTCCCCATCGCTGCAGCGGACGGTAAACTGGCGCTCTGGAAGTCACTGGACATCTTCCCCGACCCTACGTTCTTTCAACTCATGATTAATCCGTGGCGGGGATAAGGGGAGGGAAGAGAAAAAATAAATAGGAAAAATTCGGCCACCTAAACCTTACGTCTATTTTAATAAAATATTCTTCTCAAATCACACCCTGTCACAAAGTAAATAATTAAATATGTTAGCAATAATTTCAATACTAGTTAATGTGTAGCTTGCGACAGAAGCGACTGGGGAATGTGGAGTCCTCAGCTATTGGAGTCAGCGCATCGTTCAGAGCGCGGGTGAATGCGAATGCCGTTGACGACTGTCCAACATTGTCCAACATCGCCGACCCGTAGGACATTCACACCGGATTCGCAAATCTCCAATGGTCGTCACTTCTCTCTGCTTGAAGCTTAATAACCCGATAGAAAATGTAATAAATCAAAATAAAAACATTTATTGTATGTTAAAAAGGTTTACGTGCATTGACATTGTCGATTTTCTAATCAGTATTCGGACATGCATTATAAAATGTAAACATGCTCCTGCTATACATAGTGTTCCTTAATTGCTTGAACAGAAAATATGCAATGATATAAAAATATAACGAACTCAAAACATATTATTAAATAATACCTTAACATGCGCATCAAACAACCTATTTGACTAATAACTAATGTATACAATAATATTATAACACTGTTTCCTAGTGCTGAATATTCATCAATGTAATAAAAAAGATTTTGCAGAAACCATGCATGTAATTTTTATGGTAAAAAAAGACGATTGAGTAATATAAAAAAGTAGATAATTGAAATCCTAGAACCCGTAACTATAAAGTTTACGATGTAAAAATGTTTAAACTACAGATTTATTCAATTAATATTACAGTTCGTGGCTCGACAATTTCTAATCAATCTTTGTAACTACCTGTTTAAAATTGCGTTTAAAATTGAGTGCAGCACGGGTATGAGAATAAAGATATATTTTTAAGAATCCGTGATGAGTGGCGACATAAACGAGGCTACGTAAAATATCAAATGTAAATATATTTTAACAATTTAATTCCGATTTTCAACAATTAATTGGTCGTTGCACACAACGAGCGACAGAACAGCAAAGCGGCAGAGCAGCAGAACGGGAGAACAGAAGAGCGGCAGAACAGCGGAGCGACAGAACATGCCAGCTGCGCTGTTCTGTACAGTAGAGTGACAGAACAGCAGAGCGGTAGATCAGAAGAGCGGCAGAACAGCGGAGCGACAGAACAGCCGTTCAGCGTAGTGGCAGAACAGCAGAGCAGGGTAGCGGCGGTCCAGCCTAGCTGCATCGACTGCCACTGGCTGTGAATAAGGGCTGCAATCAGAGAATATTTAAAAACTAGCATGGTCAATACGCTCCCCTTGATATGCAACAAAAAGGTCACTAAGACTTTGATTGGAACGAGAATACAAAGTGTTATAATAAGTTTTAAAATTTAAAAAAAAATTGGAAAAGGATGCGGTTTAGAGTAAAGAACATTCGTTAGAAAAATTGTTTACTCAAACTATGAAGAAAAATAATTTATATCTTTCATGTTGAGTTAGATGGTTAATGCAAAACTGGTGTTTATGTGAACACACCATGGTTTTTATTCTGAATACACCATGTGTCTCAATACTCTCTACCCTAACGAATATAATTATTTACTGATGCAGATTTAAATGTTTAAAAACAGTGCAGGGGTGATTCTATGAATAGAGTATGTTCCAATTTTCACACGTACCACTCCTAATTTTATTTTAACTAACATTTCACTGCTGCAATAGAATGTTTTCACCATACTCAGCTTGTACCACTTGAGGAGTTATGAAGCTCTATTACGGGTGAACATTCTGGTGTGGATTCCTGTCCCTTGGTGCAACATGGTGGGAATTTTATTAAATCTCTGAGAGGCCGAATGCACTACTGCAACATTCTTTACACTCTTCTAGAATCACTCGGGCATGAGGAATCATCGTGATACGTTTAAAACTAGTCTTCACCTGTCTTCGTGCCATCTCAGATAATCTCCTCTTGATCCTTGGATAACTTATCAATAAACTTCTGTAACTCGTTTGGGGCGGTTTCAATTCAAATAAGTAGTATTTTAGCTCTTATGTATCCTGATGGTAGACCATGAATAATAAGAAACTGGCTATCATATCGACAGTGTAAAATATTGATTTAAAATTAAAAATTAATTCTAAAACAAAATCCAATATAACTTTTATTCGAAATTAGTATCAAACAAGATTTGGAATCATTTTCAGTTAACCACCAGCTGGACACACAACAGAATGAGTTCGACTGTCACAAAAAGGTGTTGAAATCAAATACATCCTGTTGTGTTTCCGGCTGGTGTTAACTGAAAATGATTACAAATCTTGTTTGTTACTAATTTCGAATAAAAGCTAAATTATTGACTTTTGCGTTAGAATTAAGTTTTTATTTGAAAATAAAATAGTTTACAACAGACCAAATTATTTACAAATTTTACTACCTATTCTTTTAATTTTTTTTATTACTTTTTAAATTTTCTTGGGTTGTCCCAGCATAAATACTAATTCCTTATCGAATATATAACTCTATTACAGAATTATATACCACTTTCTTAACTGACACATAAAATATAAAAGACAACTACCGCAATTCGTTATGATTGGAAGGGGAGCCGCCATGGGCTTGGTTACATCAATTTACACCACATAGTCAAGATTTTGCCAAATAATGTTGATACTTTTTTTGTCTTAATTTTTGAAAATTATTATTATTATTTGTTATTTATCCTAGCACATGACTCAATAGGGGTTTGAAGGGCAATAGGGGATACGGATGTAGTTAATAGGTTTGTTATGCACGTTTTCAGGTTAGTTTGTGTATGTGGTCGTATGAATGGTCTTGGGTGAGTCAGTGTGCAGTTGATAGTAGTGTGCTTGCTTGCTTGTAGTCTGTATGTGATGTCAGAATGAATACGATTGTAGGGTTGTGTGCATGTTATACGAATGTAGGTGTTTGTCTGTGGGTAAGAGCATCCATTGGCATGAAGATAAATTCTTGTCAATGCTGCACTATTTATATATTTATTTATTATAGTGTTCCGTCCTTTTTCCTCTACACAATTATTAGTTTCATAATTCATGTCAGTTAGATTCATAAATAATGCCAGTCCAGATAAGTTTTTTTATCAATTTTTAGTTTATTTAGTTTTTAGTTAACCATTTATTAATTTTAGTCTGTCACCAAGAGAGACTGTTGTAGGATTCGGCCCCCGCGCACAGGTTGCACCTATGCGGGGACCTTTCTCATTTGTAAGACTGTATTATTATGTAATGTTCTATTCCGAGAATAAAATTATTTTGACTTTGACTTTAAATACAAATAAACCTGATTTTTTACTATTTAATCAACACTACTCTTCCAATTAAGATATTCGTCTATAAAACCTAGACCTAAAATTTGAGTGGACTCAGCTAAATATACACTGGTTATCAAAAGAAATTTTAGCGTTTTGGTGTTCGTACGATGTTTAGCTAAATTAATTCCAGGGATGAAACGATATTTAGCCCAAACTTTGTAACGGCGAATGTTGAGATTATAAACATCGCAGCTGGGCTGTAGTCACACAGTTTAGTGTCGCTGTACCTCGCCTTGGGTCATTCAGGGAACTGTGATTGGTTGGCAACTAATACATGACCAGCACTAATACAACCCACGGAGGTGGGAGCCTGCTTCACTGTTATTTTAGTCCAATGGAATTATGTATAAACGATTTCGCAAATATTCCAGGAAGGAAAGAAGTATATAATTTGTTTTCTGCTCCGTTGATGCGAATTAGTCTTTATTTAATAATCAGTAATGGCATATGTCCGCATAAATCAAAATATAAAATCACCATCACAAAAAATGAATTTCAAACAAAGAAATGAGTTTTTTTTTGTTCCCTTTAATTAAAAACAAACAATTAATTAATATAAAACAACAGGAATAGATAAATATAGAAGAAAACTGAAAAACCGCAAAGCCTCCTCTCAACACTTTAAATGTATTCATTTTAGACTCCTATTGCTATGTGCATTTCATGTTTTGGGAGGATTGAATTATTTGTAATGATGTTAATCCAAAATTTTACGTATTTGATCACAACACTTTGGTTCCATACTATAAAGATGTATCCAAAGATTATGTCAGTAATATAAAAAATCCCTGGTTTGTGAGTTTGTTTGCCAATAAATATATTACAATTACGAAGTGTGGTTTTTAAACTCGTATTTAGCCCCATTGCATAGCTTAGAGCCCATTATTTGAAATTTAGGTAAAATGACTTCTGAAATTCAGTAACAGAATTATGAATTTTCTGCCCCAATGTGCAGCCTGAGAAGCGGGTGGGGCAATGGCTGATGATACAAAAGCTGATGAAAAAACAGACTGTGAAGCGGTTTGAACAATAGCTTATTATACAACAGCTGATGATAAAGCAGACTGTTAAGCGAATGGAACAACGGCTGATGATACAACAGCTGATGAAACAACAGCTGATGATACAGCAGCCTGTGAAGCGGTTGGAGCGCCAGGGACGTGATTTACAAGTGACACGCGCCGATGGACGGACCAAACAATCACCACATGGAATGTGTTCGGCTCATCATCACAACGGCATTCCTGCAGCACGATGTGTGAACTCGTAAATGCCTTCTAGCATTCCGGCGGTCAAGCTCGTTACATCATACCTGAGTCAAATCCTTTCAATGCGACGGTTATATAGTTATCTGTACACTAAAGCAACCATTTACATGATAGATTGCCACGCAAAGTTGTACAGTAACAATTCAGATACAGTAACTTGAGTGTAGTATGTTACGAGAGACAGCAAAGACTCACTTTGTTGACAAATAAATAAAGAAACAAGCAAATTTAATTAATGGTTACATAATAATATACCATTTTTATTTTGAATAATGCAATTCAATTCAAATAAGGAACGAAATAAATTAATCAAATTTCTTCAGAAAAACGCCTTGGTAGTATACACTTATATGAGTAATGTTTGTTTGCTTGCTAGTAGGATTAATCAATTTGCAGATTATAATACTATTTATCATTTAATTTGTTGGACTTTTACTTTTGCTTCTAGTGTTTAAACTACACTACGGTTCGAGAGGTATTGAAACTCCTCTCGTTTTCAAGTAACCCTACTTAAAGTCACATTAACCTACTTATTTTTACCTAACCTACATTCTTTGAGTTTTTTACATACAATTTACATTCATCCAACATTCACCAGCACAGAAATCTCACTCACACAAAAAAATCATACAAAACACATTGAACATAATTATGTGCGACAATATGTGTACATAATTATGTTCAGTGTGTTGTATGATTTTTTGTGTGAGTGAGATTTTTGTGCTGGTGAATGTTGGATGAATGTAAATTGTATGTCAAAACCCCAAAAAATGTAGGTTATGTAAAAATAAGTAGGTTAATGTAACTTTAAGTAGGGTCACTTGAAAAGTAATGTAGTTTAAACACTAGGAGCAAAAGGAAAAGTCCAACAAATTAAATAATAATTACAAATCCCTCGATAATATGAATAAAAAAAAATTACAATATTGCCGAACCCAAAAAATTAGAGTGAATATAAATATAATTGGTGGGTGACAATTACATGATTTTTATTACCTATTTTGAGATATCTTAATTTTATTCAATAGGTTTACCTGATGACAGTTGACAGTTATAGTAAGCAGGAAAATTAAAAATAATTTAAAACAAAATTCCAGAATCAAAAATTAAATTCTTAACAAAAACACAATTTTTTGCCGTTAGAGAACAGAAAGTTTCTAAATCTAATATAATTGATGTTTGTCATAATTTTTATTGAATAAATTCTGCTTGCACGATTAAAATTATAACTAAGGTGTATTCAGTAGTTGATCTCTTTTTAAATGACCGTGTGCGAAATTCTACTACATACAAATTAAATAAATCTTCGAAAATCTTAAAAAATCTCTATTAACGGCTGAAAGGGCTAAAATATGACAATAAGTAATGAACTAAAATTTAAGAGAGTACAACGTCTAATAGATTAATTTTTCCATAAACACAGTCGGTCTATCCGTTGATCAAATTGTAAATTCAATATTAATTAGATTTTGAAATGTTTCTCGACATTGAAGGGTTCATCCGAGGATCTGTAGGTGTCACGGAATACTAGAAAATCTACCATAACTTTATTCAAGTTTTTTTAAATAGAGTTCTCATGGGGACGTTAACGGTAAAACATAGATATACATCCTCCTACTGATTACAGTTCGCCTAAAAGCTGTCCTAAAGTTAAAATAAAATTTCAGTTCATTGACGTTACTTCAGGTATTAAAATGACATAAAATTTCTTTACAAATCATACATGTATATTATTGTTTTAGTTACTCTTAGTTGTCTTTTAGTTGTCTATGGTCCTGAATGATCTGTAGTAGTGGTACAAAGGCAATTAATTTGAACCCCTAGCCATTAATTTTTCATTTTCACTTTTTAACTGGCATCACAGAAATGAATTTACTCGTAAGTAAATTAAATTATGATTCACAAATTAATTATATTTGCTTATTTAATTAAATAATATTTAAATTCAAAATATATTGTTCTTTTTTTGTAGATTTCATGAATATGTTACAACTTATAATTTCTTTTGCTAAAGGATGTTAATAAAACTAGCCTCCGTATCGTAATTTTTATGTTTTAACTTACCTTTCATAATTTGCTTCAAATTAAGTTTGTCCTTAACAGTCTTTGTTAATTATTTTTTACGTTTTTCCAGACGAGTTCAAGTGCCAGATGAGAGATGTCCAGAAATGTAAGATCTTTCTTAGTTTATTACTAAACGTCAAAGGTTCCATAAGTGTATACTGACAAAGTAAGCAAGGATTTCATGTTAATATGTTATTCGACCTTAATCAATTTGGTAGCAACAGTATTTCATTTGAGAGTGGTCTAGCTGGTGTACCACATTACAATTCCAAATTTCATATTTATTCTCCTAATTGGCTAATTCATAGGAGTAAACAGGCAGTTTAGTCGACAAGCTATGAATCGGTAAACACGCAGCGATGCGCACCGTGCCACTGGCCGCGATACAACTAGTGCTGCCCGGGGACCAGTTGGACATTGTTGTAACAGGCTGGTTAACATTAACACTAACGCCGGCCCTGGGCAGTGGATGTCACATTACGCGAACCGTTAAATGTTTAACTCAACCGCGGTCGGCCTGTATAGTCGGGCCAAATAGCATGGCGAGACCGTCGGTAAAGCAAATGGTAAAATAAATATTAGTGATATGGGCCAAGTAAATCGACTCGACTCGTAACCGACAGTCGAACGCTCTATGTGCAATTTCTAAAAAGGAAATAGTCCAAAACAAAAACAAAAAGTAAACTTAAAATATTATTTCAATTTTAAGAATAAAGATAGTAGAATTTTAAAAAGGTTTAGAGAATTTGAATCTATGTCAACAGATGGTTTTAAAGACAGAAAAACTTTCGGAATACTTAAAAAAAAATCATAAATAATAAAAAAAAAACACTTATTGAAACACCCAAAAATCATGAATGTTGATTCAGACAATTATTAATTGTTTTTTTATAAATAAATATTTTATGTACAAATTCTATGTACTTAAAATCGGTCGACTTGGAACGTTTTTGTATGAATTGGGATTAATGGATAAATTGTTTAATTCTATAGTAAAACAAAAAATAAAATTTGTTGAAAAAGTTTCAGTTGCATTGAAATGAAAAACTCAGGGACAGAATGGAAATTTCAGATACTAAAACTACAGGTTTTTAACCTCGTTCTGTGGTTTTATTTCTCATCAGGATAACTTGGGGAATGAGTATGCAAGTTTACTGCCACGAAAGTGCAAATATTGGGGATTTTAGACCACTATACTTTAGATTTCATCTAGATGAAGCCACAAACCAAGTTTTGTTTACATATATGTTGAGAAAAGCGAGATATAGAATTTGACTTATTTCCCATGAGGTTGATATTGGATATAGCGAAGCATTGTTGCCTCCAATGCTAACATAACCATTCTGTGACGCTCACTAAGTACGTTTTAGTATACAATCCCACTCAATATGTGGCAATACAAATGCATAGTTGAGGTCTGTTTTTATCTTTCTGCATAAAATTGTGCAGGTAACTTTGAAATTTATTTTCCTGTCTCTAACTGAAAATGGTCAAAAATTTGATTTTGAATCTTTTTGTTGACACCGATTCAAATATTACTAATGGAGAAAATAAATAACCATAGCATTTCCTCGAGTATTTAAAAAATCCTTTATTTATGGAACAATTTAGATGATGAAGGGAACCAATTAAAAGTGTTTGCTTTAGAGACCACAATCACACTATATTTTTGCTTAAGTGGCTACGCTTCACCCCATTGGACTTGATATTTCCCTTTCCTTTTAAAACAGAATGAACATTCTAAATAACACGATAAAAACAGTTCCTTATAATTAATTAATACAGCAATGTTTTTCCCCGCCTTCAAGTATCATGTTTGTTAACGGGGGAGCAATTTATTTAATTGAAACACCCAATTTATTTAAAAGGAAAATTACAAGGAAAACTAGTGCCTCACATGAGATTTGATGTTAGTTGGTTTACAACTCCACAGTCAGGTGATCGACCAGAGAGCTGAGCGCCGTGGGCCGAGCTTAACGGGCGTTGTCGTCATGTATTAGTTGCCAGATTAATCACAGTTTCCCAAATTACCTCCAGCGGACAAGCAAAACGCCATTAAAGTTTCAGCCGTTGTCACTGCCGCCAGGACCTCGCTCGCTCCCGCGTAAAGCCGAGCTTATAATGGCTTATGTCTATCAAAACTATGTAACTAGTAATATTTACTGTGAGTAACACTTTTTTGGTTAAAATTCTTGGAAGCTTTCTACTAAGTTGTAAGTCATGCAGTTACAATGTTGACTGTAAAAACTTTGCCTGCATCGAGTGCACGTTTTATTTTACTTTGTACATAGTGGTCTAAACACTTAACAACAGCTGCCGCTTAGAATGTTTGACACCACTAGCAATTTACTTTAAACGACTACTACTATTACTACTTTCTAGTTTAATCTAATTAAACACTCTTTATTAGTAAAAGCATTGATTATAAAAAAAATAGATGGTACAAGCAAAGTTGAATTTTGAAACCAAAAATTAGGTCATATGTTACAAAAAATCAGAAAATTCTGGTATTAAGGGTAATTGTGTATTAAGGGTACACAGAAAAAACGGTCAGGGCCCAAAAAAATTTTTTAGATTATTATGTAATTTGAAAGCTATGGGATGGATCTATAACCACGTGCAATTGTTACAATGAGAAAACGAACAGGGTCGTTTTAATTTACATTAGAAATATCATAATAGTTAGGGTAGTATAAGGATTTAAACTTTGAAAACGCTCTCCTGAAAAATTTAGTTTTTTACCCTGATCGTTCTTTCTGTGTACCCTTAGAATTGTGGTGTTAAAGATATTAAAAATACCTTTTTATCCTCTCTATTTCACTCCTAGTTTTCACGCCTTAAAAATAAAATCCTTTTTTTAAACTTTCAACCCTTTACTATATTTATTTTAGCTGAATGTAGAAGAAAATATGTTATATTTCAGGGATAAAAAATCTTAAGCGTGAAATCACACTTGTGGCGCAATCTCCAGTAACGAGTGCTGAACTAATTTCATGAGAGTTCAATTACAGGCTAAATCATCTGTAAGCATACGCAGTCTCCTGTTATTTATAAAGTCAAGGGTGGAAGTTATATTTGTGCCACATTGCAAAGAAAGTGTGTTCCAGATAATTTACTTGGAACCGGCTCAGTTTGTGAATGTATTGTTCTCAATGTCCTCTGGACTTTTTAGAATCTGTATATATCCTAAAAATCATTCGCTGGTAACACGAGATGAACATTGTTACTCTCATAAATGCAAACCATTAGTTTGTATTTTTGCAAACTAATGGTTTGCAAAAATAATAAAAAAATAATGCATTTCATATGATTAAAAAAATGATTCCCATAATGTTACATTAATTACAGCTCTTACAGCTGTATTAACATTCACAAGTTTAATACAGAATGTTTACATTCACATAAAACAATCTGTAAACAATATAAACAAATGTTAATAATACAACGCTCGCACTGAAAGATATTATATTGAATTAAAAAACAACTGTTGTAAATAAATAATGTTGACGGAATAACAGACTGAACCGAGAGAGATAAAACTAATTTACAATCGTTCCACATCCTAACAAACCTGTAGCGATGTTCGTTCATGCAAATTGAATAGACTAGCAACGTAAACATGTCATTCTTTATTGCAATCACCCATTTCAACATCGCTCGGTTTTAACTAAAAAAACCTATTTGCAATTATAAATATTTTTGGCAGTTAGAAAGAATATATTTAATGCTAAGTTTTGAAAGCTTTATTGAAATTTAAACTTTAGATACGAATTATTTAAGAAAATGACTTATCCATACCGTATTTTGTTTTAGTATTGGAAACTACTGCTTAATCTGCATTTCTTTTTCTTCATTTTCTGTTTAATTGTTTATAAATATATATGTTTATATTCATATCAACCTATCCTTGCATTAAAGATTATGTACCTACTCCTCATAGGTCGCCCCCTGGTGGAGGTCAAAAAATGGTAATGCTTCCAAAAAGTAGTTTTCATACTATACGTTGATTTGAAAGGTTAAAATTTTTAACGGATTTAGTTAAAAAGATATTAAGCCGTTTCCAAACTTTTTTGTCACCCTGTATACTCCGGTTCCGTTATCATTAAAATTTGAGAAGCCCACTGTTAGAGTAAGTCTAAAGGAATGTAATCATGGGAACATTTTGCTACTACCTCTCTACAAAATATATGGAAGAAAAAATTATTGTTCATTAGTTTAAGCGTCGAATGGAATAATAATAGTAAGATAAATGTAATAAAGATTTTCTTTTAATTTTAATTAAATTTTTATATACAGGGTGTCTGGACTATAACTATCCAATTTAAACTGTCTCAACTTGAAGTATCATGCAAGAATTTTCAACTTTTTGCCTCACAAATTAAAATTAATATTATCAAGATTTCGTGGTATCAAGTTGAAGGTGATAATCCACGTATGTATCTAGAAATTTTAAATACATGAATAAGTAAACTTTTCCTATAGGAGTGATAATAAGTGACTGAAATATGTGATATAACTAAGATATCTCGGGAAAAATGTATTGGGTGGCTACGCAACGGGGGCGTCTCGGCTGGTACAACCATTATTATGTAAAGATATTGATTTTTTAATTGACTTGAGATTTCTAGACGTGGACGTGGAATGTCGCCTTGAAACTCAAACCACGATATCTTTAAAATATTACCTTTAATTTAGTATATTAAGTGACGAAATGCAATTTTAAACGGTTAAAATAGGTTACCTCTCACTCGGACACATTTGAGGCATTTTCTGTTTGGATTGTATATCTATTGATGTCAAATGCTCTTGATAGAAAATTAATTAAGGAGAAAACCGATTCGAATAAAAATTCCATCAATGAAGAAGGAAAATGGACGTGTGACAACCATGATCAACCTTGATT
This sequence comes from Flexamia atlantica, assembly GCA_035578135.1. Taxonomy (NCBI): domain Eukaryota; kingdom Metazoa; phylum Arthropoda; class Insecta; order Hemiptera; family Cicadellidae; genus Flexamia; species Flexamia atlantica. Next base: position 3,788,395 of record JAQJVK010000019.1, read on the forward strand.
TACTGGTCCCACGATAATCGGCTCCTACGTGAGCTCCTGAAGTGGTTTACTTCAAACCTCCTTAATCAGTTTTTGGAAATAAAGGTACGCCTATTGTCTACGGTACGGGCTCAGACCGTTGTGTATTGTCTGGGTAGTTGTGAATGTGCCCATATTGACAGTTGTGTGTTGTCTTGGATAGTTGTGAATGTGTCCATATTGACAGTTGCGTGTTGTCTTGGATAGTTGTAGTATTGACAGTTGTGTGTTGTCTTGGATAGTTGTGGTATTGACAGTTGTGTGTTGTCTTGGATAGTTGAGAATGTGTCCATATCGACAGTTGTGTGTTGTCTTGGATAGTTGTGAATATGTCCATATTGACAGTTGTATGTTGTCTTGGATAGTTGTGAATGTGCCCATATATGACAGTTGTGTGTTGTCTTGGATAGTTGTGAATGTGTCCATATTGACAGTTGTGTGTTGTCTGGGATGGTAGTGAATTTAATTATTTATTTGCATGCTCCAATACAGTATACAATACCAATTACATTGAAGCAGTTCAAAAATATTATAAAGTCCATCTTGCAGATCTTCACTTTAAAACTAACTAATCAACTATTTATATATTAAGTTCAATAAAACGAACTAATAATAAAAATAAATAACATGCGAAATAATCAACTTTTGTGGTGAGCGTATTAATATAAATTACTAGAGTAATTATTGCTAAGTTAAGTAAATATACATTTATTCAGACTCGGTGTGTTCAATGTGCAATCCTTGTGCAATTTGTTGAATGTGACCATATTGACAGTTGTGTGTTGTCTTGGATAGTTGTGAATGTGCCGATATTGACAGTTGTGTGTTGAATAGTTGTGAATGTGTCCATATTGACAGTTGTGTGTTGTCTTGGATAGTTGTGGTATTAACAGCTGTGTGTTGTCTTGGATAGTTGTGAATGTGTCCACATTGACAGTTGTGTGTTGTCTTGGATAGTTGTGAATGTGTTCACATTGATAGTTGTGTGTTGTCTTGGATAGTTGTGAATGTGTCTATATTGGCAGTCGTGTGTTGTCTTGGATAGTTGTGAATGTGCCGATATTGACAGTCGTGTGTTGTCTTGGATAGTTGTGAATGTGTTCACATTGACAGTTGTGTGTTGTCTTGGATAGTTGTGAATGTGTCCACATTGACAGTTGTGTGTTGTCTTGGATAGTTGTGAATGTGCCGATATTGACAGTTGTGTGTTGTCTTGGATAGTTGTGAATGTGCAGATATTGACAGTTGTGTGTTGTCTTGAATAGTTGTGAATGTGTCCATATTGACAGTTGTGTATTGTCTTGGATAGTTGTGAATGTGTCCATATTGGCAATTGTGTGTTGTCTTGGATAGTTGTGAATGTGTCGATATTGACAGTTGTGTGTTGTCTTGGATAGTTGTGAATGTGTCCATAGTAACAGTTGTGTGTTGTCTTGGATAGTTGTGAATGTGCAGATATTGACAGTTGTGTGTTGTCTTGAATAGTTGTGAATGTGTCCATATTGACAGTTGTGTATTGTCTTGGATAGTTGTGAATGTGTCCATATTGGCAATTGTGTGTTGTCTTGGATAGTTTTGAATGTGCCGATATTGACAGTTGTGTGTTGACTTGGATAGTTGTGGTATTGACAGTTGTGTGTTGTCTTGGATAGTTGTGGTATTGACAGTTGTGTGTTGTCTTGGAAAGTTGCAGTATTGACAGTTGTGAGTTGTCTTGGATAGTTGTTGATAGTTGACAGTCGAATGTGGTCTTTGCTCGTTGTGAATGTGTTGTCGGCTGATGTTTGTGTGTGGATGAACGCGGCACCGGCGCTGGCGAGCGACCACTTTGTGCAAGTCAGCCACAAAACAACCAATTTGCCGCGTGTTACCCGGCTGCACGGTTGTGCAACGCCGCTCACGGCCGAGTGGATCTGATTCTGGAGTGTTCCGAAAGTACGCATGCGCCGTCGTCCTCACTGTGTTATGATAAATTGCAATCCGTTGTTGAAGCCCCTGAACTGTGGTAAGACTAAAATAAGCACATACCTTACGTCAACCAATTCAATTGATATAGTGCTTTGTTACTGCAGACACACTGTAGACCACATCAACAATAGCCTGGAAATTTTAAACATTTGCATCAAAGGAAACAAATTAGATTCTCTGGAGCAATTTGAAATTTACAGGAGTTTTAATGACAGTGAAGAAAAGAAAAACATTTTGAATGAGAAATTGAATTTTGCAAGGCACTCAATATTTAATACAATAACTGCCCACAAAACTGGAACTGACCAATGTAACCTTTGGACACCTGATACCAGTGGAGAGGTTGGGAGCAGTCTGCATGTTCCAGTATGCTTCCTGTCAGTGCCGAGGTCATGTGTAAAGTAGGCCTACTATGAGTTGTTTTTGTTCGTTTGATTGTAATTTAAATGTTTGTGACCACTGTTTGACTGTTTTCGACGAGTTCACAATGGATGAAAAGTTTTTGTGAATCACTTGAGAATGCTGCACAAGCGTAATATGTAGTGACAAAGCACTATACTTATTGAACTTTTTGACGTAAGGTATGTACCTATTTTAGTAATGATAAATCACTGTCCTCACTGAAGCAATGTGTTACCGGATCATAATGTCCATGTCTATTGCGCTATATTTGTCTGCCACGTTTCCTATGTCACCCATCTCTGAGAGATCCCATTTCAAACTGAGCTGAGCCCTCAAACTCCAGATGATAGCCTTTAAAAAATAAGCTGTATCGCAACCAACAGCCAATGGAACGCAGTAGACCGCTCGAATGATTGGGTATCATGACGATCAACACCTTTACGCCTGAATATCTTGTTAATTAAGACACTTACAGTGATCTTGAAAGTAATTGTTTTACTACCGGGTGTTCTTATGTACTGGAAACCTTTGAACAAGCTTTTATCTCGTCTTTGTGGCTCCAATATCCTCCAGTTACATATAAAATTTAAATTGCCTGTTGTCCAAAGCGCAACCCTAGTTTTAGTTGTTGTTTGTGAAAGCTTCGAACATTTTTGTAACTTACTATCTAAATCATAAAAATGAATACGAAAGAAGATAAAATATATAGCAATCATTCACAAAAATATGACCAAAATCATTTTAGAATATAAGGAAGAGGAACTCTCCTTATTTTAGAGTAAGGAAGTTGATTTAGCCATGGATCCACATACGTGTAAGGGTAGAATAAAGATGACTTTATGTGTCGCCTAACTACATTCAGAACATTGTTCATCAGCGTCGCCTAGTTAAGTGGTGGTGTGTGTCTGTTTTTCCAGGTGTTCGCAAGACAACTACCGGTGGATCAAGTTTTGCTGTCAGCTCGGGTACCTGGGCAGAATACGTGCAGAACGTACAAATATTGACTTCGTTAAACACGGGCTTTGTCCTGAAGGACAAAATATTTGGTACAGTACTTATTTTTTTGGAATTTCGGTAGTTTTTATTTGGTTTCCATCGGTGTGATGATTTTCCTTTTTGAAAAATTATCCACTTATTCATCCAAAAACAAGATCAACAGCTAGTCTTTATTTCTCGCTTTGCTCGTGATTAAACAACAAATAATGTAATCATTTTTATTTTTTAGATTCAGTTTTATAAATTGATGATGGTGCCTCCACTTCACAATAAATAGAGATTTCTTTGAGAGGTAGTAATCGAAAACACCTAGTTAATGATTGCAATTCAACATTAAGGTCTCTTCACAGGGGAACAGAGATTTGCAACATCTGAATTCCACCTTAAAAAAGGTTGACAGAAAAGTATCTGCTAAAGTTTCAACCGAAAAAGGGCAATGGCGGCAATTTGTCTTCCGGGAGGTCTTATACACAACCTTTCGAAATTCTTTTGTTAAAATATTGGCGTATTATATGCGTGGGACCACCCAACATGTTGAATATAATAACAGTTTTAACTAAGTGAATATTTTGAAAAAATAACTTAAATATTTTCAATGGTATTGCAAGCAATAAGGGAAAATAAGGTTTCTGAATGCTTCAGGTAATCCTTCATAAAATAAGCTCTAAAACTATTTGTGTAAAACTTGTATATTAAAGCCAAATCTTCGAGAAAAAAGCTTTTCAAATGTTTTCAGGTTTAGGAACACTCGGTATTATCCTCGTATCAACAAATGGAGATTTTGATGGAACTAAATTTTTGTATTTTCCGTTTGAGTGGAATAATTCACCCTTGAATTACATATATTTTATGATTTTAAAAGAGCTTAACGTGTTGTTTTCCAATTCGGTACGTATTCGTTAAACAAGAAAAATGTAACTTTGTAGAGCATAATAAGACTATAATAATAATGAATAATATTTAATTAAAATTAATAACTAATATTTAGTTTCGAAAGATGTATTTCTGATTACATGTATTCTAATTACCCCCCTCCCCCTCACTTGTATTCCAATTACCTTGAATTACCTTTATCGAAGTCTTTGACCAGCGCTGCTGGGTTGACAGTCACTTTACTAAAAACAGGTATCCCCAACCTGGCGCGGACAGCCGGCCGGCACCCCAGCCCTTCCAAAAGGAGAAGTCCTCCTACAATGATCAATACAAGGACGATGGCTGCTGCGAGCATTTAACCAATGAAAAAGCTCAGAAGTAGTTTGCTTAGCCTTTTGACCCTCTTTTTGTGCATTTGTTCCTTGCGTCGAAGTATACATATTATGTATTTAACAACATAACTTTTTGACAACAATGAACTTTTTCACATAGTATACGGTTGTTTTTAAAGACCTTTAAACTGTAAAGGAAATAAAACTATGTAAATGAAATATCATGAAATAAATAATTCATTTATTTACACAAAGCAAACAAAACAATATAAATAACAATTCCTTTTTCGTAATTCCTAAAACAGTCTCATAACGAATCACAATATTTACAGAAGCAAATCGAACAGAAACGCAAATAACAATCACAGTCGAATCCGTCAAAGATGCAATTGTTACAAAACCCAAAGAAGAGAGGACCGAGCCAAAATATTCCTAAATACGAAATAAAATTGATTAACTGGACGTTTGGGAAACATATTTTAAAGACATTCGTGACAAGAAATACAAATAAACCACAAAAAAGGAAGAGTAATCAGGTATCAGTAACAAAGCCATATACTATGGTGTACCTTACTCAAACTTGCCCTCCGCTAATGTTCTTCGAAACCACGGGGTAGGTTGGAATTGACAGAATAAACCAATGGATTATACCGGTTTTATGGAAAAGAACTCCCTTACTTTGGATAGCTCTCAAATTGTAGCATAAAAATAAAATATTCAAAAATAAATAAACCCACCAAGTTTTGTATTAGAAGTTGAGGATTTTAGCATCTTTTTTTACATGGAAAAAATTAAAATTCCCCTGTGCATCGGTGACTATTGGAAAAAAGCGATTTAATAAGACTTTTTAAAGTTTATTGCTGTTCTATTTAAAAGTATGCATTCTACAGTAAACACTCAAGTTGCAACATTAACGGCTATTAAGTTTCTCATTGCCTGAGTGTTGTTGAAGGCGAGCATTTTTTATTATTTTCAGTTCCATACTGTAAAAGCTGTAAAAACATGAAAATCGTTACTTCCATTGACAGCTTAGTGAGTTTTCCTTCGATTTGATCAAAATCAGGGAGTTATTTTCCGGGACATCTTGTAACGCATCCTGATTTGGCTCTCCCAAATCCAATGCATCCTACAGAGAACACTGGAATTAAAACATTAAAAAAATCACGTTTCCCATAGCTTGAATGTTTTTGCAGGTCTGTAGCTTTTATTGATCCGGAGGTATAAGTTTTGGGAGGCAAAATATTTTGTTAAGTTTATGAAGAGTTTATAAAAATTAAGGAGTTATTTTCCGGTACATCTGGTAACGTGTTCTGACTCGGCTCTCCCCATATCCGTGTATCCTCAACGTTACAGTTCCTTCTTCTCCCTTCGTGGCCAGCTTTAGGGATGGCAAAAACAACGAAATTATCGATATTTTGGTTCGATGTATCATAAAAAGCATATCGATATTTTTATTCCAATACTATCGGTGTATCGATTTTTTCGTCCGATATATATTACCTTATGTAAAACTGTTTTTGAAAACTAATTTCATAGACGATCGTATTATTGATACTATTTTCAGCCGGTAAAAACGAGTTCAACGTAATATTTTGCGTCTTAAAGCAAATCTCCCTTGGTGAGCATGGGCGGATTTAGGTGTTAATTTTTTAGGGTGCCAGGTCGCCTGACTTATGATGTAATGCATGCTCAGATTCAAACATCAAACTCCGATTCAAATAGTCCTTTTGCAGGCACACTCCAAAAAATATCCGTTTATTCTACTTGACAACAACCCTGTAGCAATTTATGTAATATATTATTCAAAGTTGTGTTAAAAATGGTTTCCCCATTTTCTGCCAAACAAACCAGCAAAAATCAGGGGGTGCCGGGCACCCCCTGGCACCCCCTGAAATCCGCCCATTTATGGTAAGATTTTGAAAAATCTTGACTTCCGCGGTGGCAAACCCTGGTATGAAAAGTTTAATTCTTTCAACTCGTAAAATGGTCTTCGATATATTGGAAACATCGACAATTTGCTCCCGAAATACCACATGTATCGACATTTTCGCCATCCCCAGTGAGGCCGCTCAGTGCTTCTTGTGCCAGTGCCACTCCTTGTGGTCCTTGTGGCCGCCCTTCTTGCCGTGCTCGCTCTTGTGGCCGTAGTGCTCGTCGTGGCCGCCCGCCTTCTTGTGGCCCGCGTGCTCGTGGTGGTGCCCGCCCTTCTTGTGATGGCCCTGCGAATAAGAAAAATACATTTGTTTGACGTTCAGTAAAAACAGTAATAGTGTTTTGCTGAATAAATAGACAAAATACAGAGAAAACACCAAAAAAAAAACCATGCCAGGACGCAAATTCAAAACAAAAAAATCGTGAAAAAATTTAAAATAGCAGTAGACTTTTGTGAAGACACGAATCGAATCATAAATTTGACCAAGTCTTCAGTTGTTGCTAGTTATCTATGTTTCTTCTCCATTACTGACAGTTATCGGAATATTTATATCATATTAGTCAACCAAACAAGACAGGTTGATAGATGACAACGGTATCGAATTACTACCCGTATCGATTACTGAAACATATACGGAGCTAAACGAAAGCGAAAATGAACTTCTCTCCTGTTAAATTTTTAATGATAAGTCCAGTTATTAACCTGAACACTTGTAAACAGTAAATATAACTGGTAAATGGAACCTGTGAAGGCAGAAGATGAGATATGTAACTCGTACCCATAAACCTAAAAAATGACAAACCTCGAAATAGGGACCCTAACCTTAAAATAGGGACAACAATTTTAAAACAAGGACACTAACCTTAAAATAGGGACACTGACTTTAAAATAGGGACACTGACCTTAAAATACGGACACCAACTTTAAAACAGGGACACTAACCTTAAAATAGGGACACCAACTTTAAAACAAGGACACTAACCTTAAAATAGGGACACCAACTTTAAAACAGGATCACTAGCCTTAAAATAGGGACAACAACTTTAAAACAAGGACACTAACCTTAAAAGAGAGACACAAACTTAAAAACAGGGACATTAACCTTAAAATATGGACACCAACTTTAAAACAGGATCAATAGCCTTAAAATAGGGACACCAACATTAAAACAGGGACATTAACCTTAAAATAGGGACACCAACTTTAAAACCGGACACTAACCTTCTTGCCCTTGTGGTCCTCGTGGTAGCCGGAGTGCTTGTGGCCCTTCTTGTACTTGCCGCCGTGGTGCTTGTCGTGGTGGTGGTGGTAGCCGCCGTGCTTCTTGTGATGGCCCTCGTCGTGGTGCTCGTCGTAGAAGTGCTTCTTCTTCTTGTGCTCGTCCAGCTTGTGCACCGAGTGCTTACCCTTGGTGCTGTGGCCCTTCTTATACGACCCGTGGTCGTGGTACTTGTGCCCTTTGTGGCCCTTTTCTCCTTTATGATGTTCCTGTGGGTGGAAATTGTTATTTGTTATTTTCCGAAGTTTTACGCTTTTAGTTAATTAAGCGAGTGAAAAGATTATTTAATTTATTGACTTTAGAATCACATCTTTTGAAACTGGCTAAAGAGTGTCCGATTACAAAATCCTGTGAGTTACCTAAGTTGAATAATTGCTAAGAATCACGAAGTCCTACTTGATGATCTGATTCGGTAAGAACAAAGAGGTGGGTGTACACAGAGTGTGAAAAGTGAGTGAAATAAAAAAATTAATTAAAATTATTTATTGGTTATTTAATATTGCCTTTAATGATGAAGTAGACTTTTGGATACGCCGAAGTAATTTACGCCGCCCGATAAACTATGTTCATTTGGCCCTAGGGAGTGAGCTGGGGCAAAGTCAACAAACATTTCCCACCGTACATTGACCTCTATTCGGAACATTTTGGGTTACTTTTCGTTCCCGGTAAAAAAATAACCGATGGCCTCAGTTAAGCAGGTGATATTAGACCCTACTAAAACCCTCCAACGCGACACAATTGACAGCATGTTTTCCCTATAAACAATTCAAAAGGGATTATTGTTAAATTTCTATTGGTACTTAAAATTTTAATTGCAACTATTTGCTCGGTTTGAGATACAATTTTAACAGTAATACATGACTTTTTAAATAGTAAAAATTGTATTAAGGTATGGTTATTTTATGGTGAGTTTTTCGTAATGTTATTTGATATTTTTAAAGTCTTCGTGGAATATTTTTCTTAACAAACTTAAACAAAGTTTTAACTGCGTACCCTTTGCAACATCAGATTTGAACTTAGCGTAGCTTATATTACCAATTACGGTTTTAATTAGCAATAAAAGCGTAATCATTGTAAAACATACGTATGGATTAATTAGGACGAAAGAAGTAAAACATGAGTGACATAAACTGTGAGAGCCATCATATCACGCGTGTCAATCTAACGTAATTAATCAAATATGGGTTATTTTCATTAACAGTGTCGAGCATTTATGAAGGGATTACGAACAATGCAATGCACGTGATTTCCTTTAATAACTCAATCACACGTCATCCATGTTTATTTACAATCGGCACTGTGACGACCTTTGTTTCATACCTTGTATTATGTGTTAACCTACTTTGTGATACCCTTAATTATACACTCAGAACAGACATTCTGAGGATGTAATTCTTGAATATAACATGTTCAACAGAGATAAAATTATAAATATAAATAAAATTATCACGACAGTCTTTGAGCTAAAACAAATGTAACATTTTGTTTCCTGGCTTTTTCCGAATCACTCTCACAAATATGCAAATTTATCATAGAATTCCTCTCAAAACAAGCTAATTGAGGCAAAAGAATTCGAATTAACTCTTGTAGCAATAAAATGTTTTATTTTAGGGATTACAAATCCAGCACGAAAAAAATAACTCCCGTAAGGAGCCATTGGTGTAAATCCCTAACATCTTTAAATCTCCCACTGTCGTTCATCAGCTCCTACCAAGTTGATTAAACAAACCACGATGTCCTATAGCCAGTGATATTTTTGTAACGTAACCGAACTTGTCTACTTCAGCCGTGATTTCTGAATAAAAACAAGATTGAAGGGGAAGAAACTGGATGTCGTATTTTTGTCTATACCAGCTCGCCAGTGATGACTGGTAAAAAAATATATAATAACGACCTCTTTTTACTTTCTCCCCTCTATACATAGGTATATGAAGAAAGTATTTTTCCTGTAAAATGTTCTAATTTTGGTTGCTAGAGGATATATATTTGTTTGAGTGCTCCCCGAATCCAAAAAAGTGGTTTTTGGAGTGGCGCCTGTCCGCCCGTGTATGTGGAAGTGTTTGAGGATGTATGTAAACAGAGCTAGAGATGACTCATAACTTGATATGTAGATTGATATGTAGATACGAAACCATATTAAACCAAAATAACTCTAATTTCTTTTTTTAATTTTTAAGGGTATTTACTACATAAAACCAATAAAAAAGACACAAAACAAAGATGTAGATAAAAATTGCATGGTTTATAGTGCTTAAGATGCCAAAAAAAATGACACCACCGCTTGTCTGAAAATCTTCAGTTTCAGAAGCTATGGAGATTCTGGTGTTAAAAATTCATTTGTTTTCAAATTACACAAAAACCTCTAATTTTTGTACCTCCAAAAAATTAAGTAACAACCAATTACATTAATTTTTGAGCCAATTAAATTTGGCTTAAAAATATGAAGTCCAGTATTTAGAATCACTAGTCAACATTCACTAGTTGTGGATATAATTAATTTTTATGTTCGGTGATAAACACAGTACTTTGTCTTGTGTTATTCTTATGGAAGATATTTAAAAATCGACATCTCTCTTATTTACTAACAGATTTTGATAATACTTGGAATGTATTTAATTATTTAATCGTAAATTTGTTTTCCTAGATGTTCGCTGTGGCTTTGCCCAGGTTCAAAATTTGAAACTGCTGGTATTGCTCCTGCACTTTTTTTGTATCCGTAAATTTTGGGTTTATTTGTTTACATTTGTCTGCTTAGATAGATAAGTTGTTTCAGCTGATTTACACAATATGACAAACAAACTTTCTTTACATAATATGACAAAATTTTGTTCACATAACACGGCAAACAAACTTTGTTTACGTAATATGATAAACGAACTTTGTTTATATAATATGACAAACATACTTTGTTTATATAATATGATAAACAAACTTTGTTTACGTAATATGATAAACGAACTTTGTTTATATAATATGACAAACATACTTTGTTTATATAATATGATAAACAAACTTTGTTTACATTATATGATAAAAAACCTTGTTCACATTATATGATAAACAAACTTTGTTTACATTATATGATAAACAAACTTTGTTTACATTATATTATAAACAAACTTTGTTTACATTATATTATAAACGAACTTTGTTTATATTATATGATAAACAAACTTTGATTATATAATATGACAAACATACTTTGTTTATATAATATGATAAACAAACTTTGTTTACATTATATGATAAACAAACTTTGTTTTCATAAGATGACAAACAAACCAAGGTCACAAACATTCATTAGTAGGGTTTCATTATGGATTTCCTTGTTTTAGCTAGCTTTACGGAGAATTGTATGTGTCAGTCTCCTGGTACAATTTACTGTCGTGCCCGTACCTTGTGGTAGCCGCCCTCGTCGTGGTGCTTCTTCTTGTGGCCGCCGTGCTCCTCGAAGTGGCCGCTCTTCCCCTCCTTGTCGTGGTGGCCCTTCTTGCCGTGGTCGTGGTGGTGGTGGCTCTTGTACCCCTTCGGACACATCAACACGTATCATTACATTACATTACATTGCTTGAAATGGCGACCTACCCAGATAGGTATTTTAAGCCGAGTATGAATGAGAGATGAGTGTAAGATGATTGTGGCGCGATCTTGTAGTCTTGTTACTGACTAAGGCCGACTTGTTTTTTAGGCAGGAGTGTTAATTAATAGCCCAACAGCCAATGACAACTAAGGGACCTACATTTTAACGTGGGATCCGAACCAAAATTTCCCCGGTTAATAATTTACGAACTCGTCTAATTATGAGGACGGTCCCATGAACGTAGTATTCAATAATGCGGACGTTAATCCCCACTAAGGAACATCGCGTCCACAAGCTATCGCGCATAACTATCCACAATTCGTGACCTCCAAGTAACTGGATTACAGGACACGCCACCGTCCCAGTCACGTGTCACATCACCATGGATCACGTGATGGAACGGGTAACAATATAAATGCAGGCAAGACTTAATCTTATATTTACTGTAACGGAGATGAGTGTGTCTTTAGACTACATAAGAGAGATTTTATTTAGTGATCAGGAATTAATTAAATAACCTAAATTGCTGTTGCGCACCGAAAAAAATTGTTCAGTAAAGGTTATTTATTATTTAATCATTGGCTGATTTATTTAATTTGGAAAATGTTATATGTTTAACAATTGCTGAACTGGACAGCTTCCCAACACTAAGTGGAATGAAAAGCGAGTCAATGGAAGTAAATCCGTACTGTAGAGGGCTTTCCCTGTTGTGAAAATGCATACTGTTCCTCTTTCTACTGATCAATGTCCGATTTTTTTAAGGATTGACTATTGAATATTTTTCTTAAAACACGGGTTTTCAATAAACCCACGTGGTTAGCACCAACAATGGACGTTAATATAAAAAATTCAAATTAATTATAATAAGAGAGAAATATCAATCTCCCCATAAAAAAACAAACAGGTGACCGAATGAAAACTCCGGAATTCTTTTGTAGAAAACTAAAACTTGACCGACCTTATCCGCCTTGTGGCCGTGGCTGCTGTGGTGGTCGCTGTGGTGGTCTTCGCCGCCGCCGTGGCTCCAGTGGTGGCCGTGGGACGCCGCGGGGGCAGAGTCCCCCAACACTGGGGCAGAGTCCCCCGCCTCTCGCCTGGGTCTGCCCAGGACCAGCGAGGAGTCCTCCTCTCCTAGCGATAGTGAAGATACTGCATTCCCGTCTGGAAAGTGCCTCTAAACATTAGGGGGGCAGAGTCCCCCACCTCTCGCCTGGGTCTGCCCAGGACCAGCGAGGAGTCCTCCTCTCCTAGCGATAGTGAAGATACTGCATTCCCGTCTGGAAAGAGCCACTAAACATTAGGAGGGGCAGAGTCCCCCACTGGGGTAGAGTCCCCAGCCACTGGGGCAGAGTCCCCCACCTCTCGCCTGGGTCTGCCCAGGACCAGCGAGGAGTCCTCCTCTCCTAGCGATAGTGAAGATACTGCATTCCCGTCTGGAAAGAGCCACTAAACATTAGGACGGGCAGAGTCCCCCACTGGGGTAGAGTCCCCAGCTACTGGGGCAGAGTCCCCCACCTCTCGCCTGGGTCTGCCCAGGACCAGCGAGGAGTCCTCCTCTCCTAGCGATAGTGAAGATACTGCATTCCCGTCTGGAAAGAGCCACTAAACATTAGGGGGGCAGAGTCCCCCACTGGGGTAGAGTCCCCAGCCACTGGGGCAGAGTCCCCCACCTCTCGCCTGGGTCTGCCCAGGACCAGCGAGGAGTCCTCCTCTCCTAGCGATAGTGAAGATACTGCATTCCCGTCTGGAAAGAGCCACTAAACATTAGGAGGGGCAGAGTCCCCCACTGGGGTAGAGTCCCCAGCCACTGGGGCAGAGTCCCCCACCTCTCGCCTGGGTCTGCCCAGGACCAGCGAGGAGTCCTCCTCTCCTAGCGATAGTGAAGATACTGCATTCCCGTCTGGAAAGAGCCACTAAACATTAGGAGGGGCAGAGTCCCCCACTGGGGTAGAGTCCCCAGCCACTGGGGCAGAGTCCCCCACTGGGGCAGAGTCCCCCACCTCTCCCCTGGGTCTGCCCAGGACCAGCGAGGAGTCCTCCTCTCCTAGCGATAGTGAAGATACTGCATTCCCGTCTGGAAAGAGCCACTAAACATTAGGAGGGGCAGAGTCCCCCACTGGGGTAGAGTCCCCAGCCACTGGGGCAGAGTCCCCCACCTCTCGCCTGGGTCTGCCCAGGACCAGCGAGGAGTCCTCCTCTCCTTGCGTTAGTGAAGATACTGCATTCCCGTCTGGAAAGAGCCACTAAACATTAGGAGGGGCAGAGTCCCCCACTGGGGTAGAGTCCCCAGCCACTGGGGCAGAGTCCCCCACCTCTCGCCTGGGTCTGCCCAGGACCAGCGAGGTGTCCTCCTCTCCTAGCGATACTGGAGATACTGCATTCCCGTCTGGAAAGAGCCACTAAACATTAGGAGGGGCAGAGTCCCCCACTGGGGTAGAGTCCCCAGCCACTGGGGCAGAATCCCTCACCTCTCGCCTAGGTCTGCCCGGGACCAGCGAGGTGTCCTCCTCTCCTAGCGATAGTGAAGATACTGCATTCCCGTCTGGAAAGAGCCACTAAACATTAGGAGGGGCAGAGTCCCCCACTGGGGTAGAGTCCCCAGCCACTGGGGCAGAATCCCTCACCTCTCGCCTAGGTCTGCCCGGGACCAGCGAGGTGTCCTCCTCTCCTAGCGATAGTGAAGATACTGCATTCCCGTCTGGAAAGAGCCACTAAACATTAGGAGGGGCAGAGTCCCCCACTGGGGTAGAGTCCCCAGCCACTGGGGCAGAGTCCCCCACCTCTCGCCTGGGTCTGCCCGGGACCAGCGAGGTGTCCTCCTCTCCTAGCGATACTGGAGATACTGCATTCCCGTCTGGAAAGAGCCAATTGCACTTAGAAACTACAACTACGAAGTGGGAGATAGGGGGTAATTTATGTACTTATCATTCGCCAACGACAGGCAAACCCCCACGAAGGCAGACGAAAACACACGAGGAGTCTCCGGAAATTCTATACTGTCACTATGTAGCGGACAGAAAATTAACGTTAAGAACAAGATAAAAACAATAACCAAATGACTCATGCAATAGGTATCAACGTCGAGACAAAAAACCAAAATGCTCATTATACAGGCTACTTGGTGGGGTCTCGCGAACTACACTCGTCGAATTTCGTTTGTTGACGAGAGGGACATGGCGAGACGTTGTTGAAATCCCCTCTCTCTCTTTCGCTTCTCAGTTTTATTAATTCAGGGACAACACATGAAAAACGGTATAAGAAAAGAAAGCAGAAGAGGAAGGGATGTTGAAATTGAATATGGTTAGATTAAAAAAACGAAACATGGGAGATTTAGGGAGAGAAAAGAATGATGGAAGTGCCGGAAGGTAGGAAACAGGAAGTAACAGAACGTAACGAAAAGTTGTATTGATGTCTGAACGACATGGAAATCTTTCGTTTGAGAACAGATCATTTTCTAAAATACTTTTTACCTGATAAACTTAAGTTCAAAGAGTTCGTTTATCTTGTAAATACAGTTTCCTAATGGTACTACGTTTATCTATGTATTAAAAGCATAAGGCATTTAAATGTCCCTTTTGAACTCCCAAAACAACGATTTGATTGCAAAAACTGCCATCGAACGACTATCATTGAAATTAATTGCGAACCATCTTCGCCAGATTTTAATTGAATTTCAACAGCCGTTCAAACTCATCCCAAAAACTCAAGTGCACATCAAGCTAATATATATTCCCTTATACAATTAAAAATCCCATGAAATTTGCCTTCTTTTAACGATGTTTACGGCTTCATTCATAAAGAACTTAAACTGCAGTTTAAAATTTAAATTGTGTATATACAGGGTGTCCGGGCTAGAGGTATCAAGAAATAACCATCTCGTATGATATTAAAGCGTAAATTTTATTTTAAAATAACTATGCCAACACGTCATAAATACAACCAAGATTGTGTGAACAACGTTTAACAATCGTATTGCAAACACAATTCCTAAAACTACAAGTTAAGGAAAACGCAGTCTTTCCATTTGACCAAACTCAATCATTTCTGGCCTTAACAACAACTTAACCACTACTATGAATATCAGCCTTCATGTTAATAAAGTTATAGATTTAAAGCCAACAATGGAGTTGTAAACAGCTGAATTCTCAGTTAACATCACCATAAGGCTGATATTCAGATTAGTGGCTAAGTTGATGTTAAGGCCAGAAATGATTGAGCTTGGTCAAACGTAAAGACTACATTTTCCCAAACTTGTAGGTTTAGGCATTGTGTTTGAAATACGACCGTTAAACGTTGTTCACACAATTTTGGTTGTATTTATGACATGTTGGCATAGTTATTTTAAAATAAAAATTACACTTTAATATCATACGAGATGGTTATTTCTTGATACCTCTAGCCCGGACACCCTTATCAAACAGCCTGTAGTTGTCGTCTCACCGTCGGGTCGCGGCGCCGGCAGGTGGGCCGCCGCCCCCAGCAGCAGGAGCGTCCACACCAGCGTCCCCGGGCGCCACATGCTGACTGCCGCCCCCCGCGCCGCCCCCGCGTATATACCCGCCCGCCGCTCGCCGCTCGCCCGTGACGCCCGTGATGTAACGTCGGCGTCGAGTGCAGAGCAATGATCGACGCTTGTGCTTGAATCGATTGACAGATTATTGTAGAATCGATTTAAAATATTTTACTGCTGCCTCTTCCTATTCTTAAGCGGTTAAGTATCTGGTGGACCGAGCCTTGCTGGAGAACATTTATAATATTATGGTAGGTTGTAACTCAATGTATAGTTAGTTGTTACAAATAACAAACTATATTATGAATAATATAATAATGTAAAATAAAGTTAATACAGGGTGTCTCACCTAAGGTGTCTCAAAAGGATTGCGGACAAACTAGTCGTCCTACAAGGATGAAACAAAATCATTCCCCACTAAAACGACCCCAAGGAACAACGTAAAAATATTTTTAAGCTTTTTAAAACACAGGGTATTCCAAAAACCGGGGGCCATGGGTTCGAATCTTGGAATTTTCAAATGTGAACATATATCATGTTATGTATCATTTTAAAGCTCTAAACAAGACAAACAATTTGGTGAAAGCAGAATTAATTTATCTTTATTCATTTCAAAATGGCGGCCGTTTTTCTGAAAAATGTTGGTATTTACGGTTTACCCTGTATCTTGAGAACCGTAAATCATATTTTTGTTCTGTTTATAAATTAATAATCCTCGTAAATTCAGCTTTGATTTGATATACGACATGCCAACATATAAAAAATAAAAGTTTTTACAGTGAATTTTATTTTGTTTAAATGTTGGTAGCCCAGGATATCAAAAAGTTTAAATGGCAGCATATGTCTAATAGCACATCATTTTACAGGTCTTGCAAATACAAACAACTTTTCAACTTACACCTACCTCCTATCTTTAGTGGTTTTGTAGTTATTGCAAAAAAACTCTATTTTACCATATAAAGCCCATGTTAAATGTGCATTCCTCAAGGCAATTAAATTTACATCCATTAAATCTAAGTACTGCACATTTAACATGCGCTTTATATGGTAAAATAGAGTTTCTTGCTTATAAATACAAAACCACTAAGGATAGGAGTTAGGTTTAAATTGAAAAGTTGTTTGTATTTGCAAGACCTGTAAAATGATGTGCTATTAGACATATGCTGCCATTTAAACTTTTTGATATCCTGGGCTACCAACATTTAAACAAAATAAAATTCACTGTAAAAACTTTTTTTTTTATATGTTGGCATGTCATATATCAAATCAAAGCTGAATTTACGAGGATTATTAATTTATAAACAGAACAAAAATATGTTTTATGGTTCTCGAGATACAGGGTATTCCGTAAATAACAACAATTTTCACGAAAATGGCCGCCATTTTAAAACGAATAAAGATAAATTGATTCTGTTTTCATCAAATTGTTTATCTTGTTTAGAGCTTTAAAATGATGCTCAACATGACATATCTTTACATTTGAAATTTCCGAGATTCGAACCCGTGACCCCCGGTTTTTGGAGTACCCTGTATTTTAAAACGCTTAAAAATATTTTTACGTTGTTCCTTGGGGTCGATTTAGAGGGGAATGATTTTGTTTCATCCTTGTAGGACTTCTAGTTTGTCCGCAATCCTCTTGAGACACCTTAGGTGAGACACCCTGTATAATAATAAATAATTTATCCGTGTTTATGGACCGAATAAAGTGCAATATATTTACGTTTCATTAAATTCAAACGTTCTCTTTCAATTTGCATTCTCATCTTTATGGACTATTTGGTTTAAATGCAGTAAAGCGAGAGTTTTGTTAGGTCTTATCGTGTATTAACTTAAAATATAACACAGTCGCACAGTAAATAAAGTGTCTTTCATCAGTGACATTTTTGAAACTGAGATCGCTTTTGTGTAAAACTAAAGACCATAGAGTTTTGTTTTAGATGCAGAATAGAAAGATTTGTTCAGTTTACTGCAATAAAAACTATTTGGTAAAACGTGGCAGGTTTCTATCTGGTCGATTAACTTAAAACATGATTTGTTGAACACTCAGAGCAAAACATATTGTTTTTAACCTCGGCGACCAAGGCCACGTGGTAGGGCTCGGACTGTAACCGGCCGTAACCAATGAAATAAACGATATCAGGGGACCTGACACATACTCCCTATATGGATGATTCAAATTAAAAATTTTATGACTTAAAGTTTGTGGGGTCTCTCAGGGCAGCTGTTTAGGGCCTATCCTTTTTCTGATACATACAGCTGACCTCGAAGCACAACTGAATCATTGCCTAGTCCATTCATACGCTGACGACTCACACTTAATTTTATCCTATCCCTTGACTGAGTTTCCAGTGGCAGTCGCTTGCATGAACAATGCCTTTATGAGTGTGAGCCACTATTCGGTCAGATGATCATGGTTTGCACCTTAATACTGATAAGTGTTCAGTTTTGCAGATTGTCAATTCTTCTGCACAAGGACTACTAAAGAGGGAGTGTGATCAGGAAGTTCTTCTTAATAATAAGGCCTTATCCGTCTGTGATTTATTAAAAATCCTTGGTGTCAATCTAGATTGCAGGCTAATCTTTTCTGTACATATGAGGTTTATCTGCAGGAATATTGTAGCTAAGTTAAGATATTTGAACAAGTTTAGGCTTGTTCTTCCAGTTTCTTCAAAACTTGAAATAGTTCGTGCTGTAATTCTTCCATCTATTTATTATGCTCTGCCCTCCTTTGCTAACAGCCTGTCTCAAGAAAATATTAAAATCCTGATGAGACTTCAAAATAGTGCCCTTAGGTTTGTCTTCAACCTAAAAAAATTGATCACATTGGTGAATACAGGTCAAGGGCGAAGATTCTATTACTTAAACAATACTCTGATCTGCAAACTTCTCTTGTTGTGCACAAGACATTGGCAACAGGGCTTCCTCAAGACCTCCGGAAAAAACTGGTTCACCGGTCTGAGGTGAGCACTTGGAGCACTCGACAGGAAGGCTTTCTGCAACTGCCTTCCAAAATCAGAACTCAAAATGGTAAAAAAACCTTTTCTTATTTTGGCCCCCAAAATTTACATGGCCCTGCCATCTCACCTGAAATCAGCCAGGTGTACTACTCTAAAAAAGAACATCAAAAAGTTATGTAATTAGCCCTAGTCAAAACATTTTTTTATATCATATTAGGATAGTCTTTTAGTGGTGACAACAGTTGAATTGTAAAACAAAGACCGGTACTTTGAATAACCTGGCTAATAAAGACGGTTTCATTCGATCATTCATGTAGGTGGTATTATTTGATAATAATAATATTTAACAATATTTCTTTCGATAAGGATAATATGGGGAATGCGTATGCAGGTTTCTGCCGTATGAATCGGGGTTTTAAACTAATATACAATAGATCTTAACTAGATGAAACTGTATACTAAGTTTTATTGAGATATGTTGAAAAATAAGCGAGATCTACAATTTTACTTATTTCCCATAAGGATAACTTAGAAACAATGTACTATGTTTTCCACCAAACGAAAAATCAATTACCTCTGCAACCAGTTGTCTTAGACTAATGATGATTTATTTTTTCAAGCCAGATTTTATGGTTGCGAGAATATTATTACAGTAACTATTATAATTAAAGGAAATTTGAAAATTTTTAATTTGTTAAGACTAAAATCCCTTTAACTCCTCAATTTGCGTTTTTACAGACGCATGGATGGTGCCATTTGTTTGACATCTTAAGCACTAGTAATCATGAAACTTTTAACAAAATTGCTCAGCCATTTTCGAGAGATTTGGATTTATGTTGTTTAATATGGAGTAAATACTCTTAAAAATAAAAAATTCCAAAAAAAGAAAAAATCAACTATTCAAAATTATAAATTTTTATAAAGTTCGTTAAAAAAATATTATTTCCAGATTTTTGGTTAGTTACTATTTTAATAAGATGCATAAGTGGCATTTACTGTTGTTTGCATGTTAGTATATAGTTCGAGAATTATATCAGAGATAAATTACAAATTATATCAGAGATAATTATAACATAGATAAAAGCGTTTCTTTGATATCGAGCTTAATATTGTGCAATGGAAATTAAAATTAAGTTTTTATTTGAAAAATCTCCTTAACGTCGAGCCTGAGATATACCAGTATATAATGGTTTGAAATATTCAATTGTCTTTCTGGAAATATGCACAGTTACAGGGTTTGTGTAAGGAAGAACGGTTGAATTTTCATTTTCACAAAATAATACAGCAAAATTAACGTTTTTTTTGCCATATTTTCAAGTAATAACAAAATAAAATATATATTTGTTTCCGTTATTCATAAAATAAACCATATAATATTATACATTTTCGTAAAGAAAATTAAATTTTGCCTCTTTTTATACTTTTACAATTGTTGATAAAATGTAAGGTTTCTGAGATATTAGGCTTTGAAAAATATAAATGACCGCCATTTTGAATCGGCACTAAGTAGAAACTTGATAGCCTGTACTGAAATAGATCATAATAGTCTCAGTATACATACAAAAATTCAAGTCTGTATCTCAAGCCGTTTTAAAGCTACATTGTTTTATGTAAAAAAAAGTACAGACCGACAGACGGTAAACGAAGCGAGATAGGACCTATGTTAACATGAACTTTTTTCTTTATTTTGATCCAAAGAGCCATATTATGAAGTTAAGTGGCGCACTTAAAGGACATGGTGTACGCATAAACTTACAATTTTAAATATTTAAAAATTAAAAATAAAATAATATTTAAGCCGAAATACATCCGAAACGGCTAGTTTGATGTAATCTAATGTCATGACATATTTTGTTTAAAGTTTTGAAACCATTCCAAAAATATCAATATATATGGGGATTTTATGGGTAACAACGGAGAAATATGTGGTTCTTTAAAATTTGTTATAGGGTAGTGAAAATTACAAAAAGAATTTGAGTGGAAATATCTTGGAAACGGCTAGCCTGAGGTAAACTAATGCTGGGAAGTTTTGTTAAGACTTATATTGCCTTTCAGGAAATAAATACATTAATGGGGGTTTTGTGGTTAGTTAAGGAGAATTAAGCGTTTCTGTAATATATCGAGTGGTGAAAATGAAGAAAAATTAAGTTTGAGTCGCTTTATCTCGTAAACGGCTGGTCTGATGTAAACTAGCGGTGTGACGCTTTTTGTTTAAAATTTAATTACCTTTCTGAAACTGAAAATATAAACATTTATGGGGTTTATAGACTTGATCATGGAGATATAGGTGTTTAAACAGACCCATATAATTTTTTTTGATGGCGGCAAATTTGATGACGACATAACGGGGAGTTCCAGACCTGTGATCGAGTGTCTCCTGGTGATTTCTTGATTCTTATTACATATATATTTTCTGAAAAAATCTCAAGGTGGTATCAAAAAATGAAATATTTTTGAGCTAATTCCACGGACTAATAGTATTCTTAAGATTGTTCAGATGGGGGTTGTGCCAATTTAACTTTAGTCTTTGTGTTTTCTCCTTAGGTGTACCAATTTAACTTTGGCCTTTCTGTTTTCTCCTTAGGTTTCTTTAAAGGTGTACCAGGGCAAACTTCTTCGAAGATTTGATAAAATTGTAAGAAGAATCTGTTAAACATAGACTCAGCTTCTAGTCCTGGACCACAGTACAGGATCTCCATCCAATTAACAGCGAGTAATCTTTGCTTTAACCCCTTAAGACTCTTGGACAGGTTTCTTCCAAACGTTGCTAGATTTGATGCAGACCTAGGCCCTCTTGGCAACGTTGATTTGACAAAGAAAGATAGGTCGACATTATGATGGTCTGCGAAATCACAATTGATTATTTCAGTTTTACAGTCTTGGTGATGGTAAGTAGTAATCACACTGCCCAGACATGCTGCTTCTCGATTCGGACATGAGTTGAGACAGACCATGTGAAATTCCTTCAAAAGGTTCTTTAAACCTGGTCACACTTGGACGCTTTACAGTTCAAATTCAAAATTACTTTATTCCATGATAAAACCATATTACAAAACATAAACAAGAATTCATTACATTCTGGAACATCCCTCACATAGAGAATGCCTGTGTGTGAAGGACGAGTTCTTAATCAGCGAGCAATACAAAAAGGACGTGAAAAATAGAAAAAAGACAGTAACAACAGGTTTTGAAGTTAAAATATTATTTAAGTTACACTTATATCAAAATGGGCGTTGAAATCACCGCCAATAAATATTTCACAATTACACTTAAAGAGGCAGAATATAAGCTCCTCCAATTTTATGAACTCCTACATTAACTATGTACGAAATTGAAGACTAACATAGAGTATAAAATACTCAACTGCGAACCTACATTAACTATGTACGAAATTGAAGACTAAGATAGAGTATAAAATACTCAACTGCGAACCTACATTAACTATGTACGAAATTGAAGACTAAGATAGAGTATAAAATACTCAACTGCGAAGAATGGCGAAAATCGAGAAAGGAAACGAGCAAAAAAAAATAATAAAGAAAACTTTATTAACCAAAATATATATACAAAAAGATGACAAAAGTTTGCATTGCACAGTAAATTATACATAAATAAGCTTAAACTAACAAAAAATAAATAAACAGGACATTAATGGTGAATAAATTAGGTGATCCCCTAGGCAAGCCCGTTTGGGGAAAAAAACCAGAATTGTAAACAAAAGAAAGAAAAGGACAAACCGGACTATCAATAAAATAATTAATTATTTAACAAAACAAACTTTTTTTTAAATAAGAAATATAAAAAACAAAGCTTGCTTGCAATAATAATCATCCATTTGCATAGTTAATTTCACAGACAAAGTCTATAAAACAAAATTAAAATCTCTTTACACTAAACCAAACAAAAACAAACTATGAAATTATTTAAAAGAAATCGCTCAACGTTTTCCTCTTGCATTAACCAAACCTTGATATTCTTTTAAGTGACAGAATTACTTAAGTCATTTGAAATCTTTTTAAAAGCAAGGTTGTAAAGACGAGTTTCATTATAAGAAAAAAATTGTTTGTAGAGGGTCATTTGTGGTCTTGGAAGTGGGATAGAAAAGACATTTCGAAGACAATAAGGTTTATCAAGAAATCGATCGATTTAATCGATTCTCAAATTATCCAATCGGACAAAATCGATTATTTTTTATCTCGTTATCGCGTCACCGCCCGGGCTTGCGAGAGGTCGTTTTTGCTCGCCGTTGCATCTGCCCGACCGGCCGCGGCTTGCGCCACCCGCGCTGGAGCGTCCCCGGCCACGGCGAGGCTTGCCCAACGCGACCACCGGCGTGACCGAGTCGTCCGCTCGAGTGACTGATCCGTTTAGTTGTCAAGTGTGTTAAGTTTTTACCGATGTGTTTGGTTTTACGGTGGTGATTACCTGGCCGGTGCTTTGTTGTGCGTCGGGAATGGAACAATCACAAAACACGAGTTTATAACAGTATGTAACCATTTTTTTGACTTGACTGAACTAGAGAATGGTTTGGAACACGTTGAATTAAATCCTACTGACATAATCCGTAGGGTCTAACACTCCTCACGTCCTAAACTAAATTTTATCAGGATGTTGCAATTGAGATACTCCTGGATGTGTAAATCAAATTATTACTAACGTATTGCGATGTAAAGTTCAACACAAAAATTATATTTACCTCAGAGTTATACGAAGTGTTACCTGTTTGACATTAAAACTCATACTTTTTACTAGATTAAATATAATCAATAAGCGGTGTATAAACGTTTTACAAGTATAAGTTTTATTCGCAGTTTCAATGAATATGAGTTATATATTGTTAAATAAACACGATATAGTCTGACTTAACTTTCAACGAACCCAACGTTAATACAACTGCAAATAACGTTTCTAAGATCTCAGCGATTCCAACGTATCGAATTACATTCCAAGATATTGCAGCGCTTGATGTCATGGATAATTCGAACCGCTTTTATTATTTGATCAGCCTCTAACTGAAATTACACATTTGTTGATAATAGGGGTTGAAATTTGTGCCGATGCGTCTTGCCAAGTTTTATGCCAGGAATAAAATGGCATTGTGAAAACAAAACTTTTGAATAAAACTAGTAAACCTCTTAGGTATTAATAAACTTAATGATTGAGAATTCTTTTCTGTATTAAACAATTAAACCGACAAATCAGATCGATAGGCCATGTGGTGGGACCTGATACATGCAGGTTTTACTCATATACACCCATCTGATGGGCTGCAAACATGTTTTCCATGTATCGAAACTAACTCAGTAATATTGATTGAGATTATGATTAGCAGAGATTTGTATAGAAATGCTTAAAAGGGAGACAAGGCGACGGAGTGTAGACCATGGTTGGAAAGGAGGGAGGAGTTGGGAGCGTCTAGACTGTTGCAAGAATGGAAAGAATAGGATCCTAATGATTTCAAGATCGTTCTTTGTCAGCCCTAAAGTTCGATTAATGTTTAGACTGGTGGTCGAACCATTGATATGAAAACAAGATATGATATGATTTAATCGATATCATTCATGAACATTATGATCATGGAATGATCATATCATTCTGATTTATATGATTCAGAATGGCGATTTCACCAAAGATTTAATTTGGATTAACATTAAGGCATCTTGCTAAACATTAATTTATTTAGTTTTTTTAGTCATTTTTTAAATCTTCACAATTCTGAATTCTGTTATGTTTACTTCCAGAATATTTCATTTATAAGTATTATTTAAATTTTAGGAGTACATTTATTGTACGGCGTGACAAATAATCCAATTTGCACTGCCCACAACAAATTCAGATATATTTATTGTCGTGAACTAATACATGTATGGACAAGGTCAGAAAAACATAACACAGTTCTTAGTCAAATAATAGTTCATTATACGCCTTATCCGGGCTAGATAAGTCTTTACAATTCACAGTGTAGTCTTTAAGAATTAAATTACCCTAAATAACAATATTAAGCTAACTATGCAATTAATTAATTAACAGATGAAATAAATTAATACAGTGAACACTGAAACAGCAGCATAAATCCGATGATATTTTTTAGGACAGTTCAAAAATGGGAAAATTTAAATACAAATTTCCTTATTCAGTAAGAGATTCTGTGAGTAATATTGACTATAAACTTTTCATTGCAGTTGACAATAGAACAATTTCATTGCAAAAGTCAAAGTACATAGTATAATCTTTGTTGTCCGATAGGCATGCTGCTTTATGTCGTGTTACTAGTATACTTGCGCTGACCTCCAGCTTTAAAAAATGTGTATATGTTCGATAGTTGAGTTCTAGTTGAGTATGACTTTCCTTTAAACTCTTTGTTTACTTCAATAGCTGTATTGCTTAAAAATATCTATTCCCATGTTAAATTTTATTAACTAGCAACAACTTAAAGGGTGTCTAGGGCTCTTCCCTTTAGCCTGAACTTTGTAAATTTTATTTGCTTCGAAACTTCACGCCATGCCCTTTTCAACACACCGAAATTATTAAAATAGGTACAAAGCTGATGGAGGAGTCTTGATCAAAAGCCACCCCTAGCGTGAATAAGTAATTGATCTATTTCCGTATATTCGTAGTAATTGATTTAGATCGTTACTAGTTAGTAATTACGTAGTAACTAGTTAGTAATTAGTAATTAGTTAGTTATTAATTAGTTAGTAATTGATTTAGATCGTAGTGATTGATTTTGATCAGATTTAGATCGTTTAGATAGATTAAATATATCAGTAAGAGTATACTTACATCGAAAAAACTTAATGGAAAGAGACGGTGAAAAAGTTAATCGAAAGCAAGGCTGATCGGTCTACAAACGAATTTAAATCGCCCGCCATTTTCTCGCGCTTTAGAGAGAATTGTAAGTAAACAATTTTCGAAATGGGTTTCAGTCGCTCTGCTCAGCTGAAATGATAAGAATACATACAGCAAGTTGACTCTGCAAATAGGCGTTCCGGATCGTGTTTACTTCTTTCCAATACAGTGTTTTTGTTTCGCAACGAACTACTGGAAACTAGTATTGCGTGAGCTCATCTGTAAAATAAAATTTAAATCTGTTATAAATTTAAACAAAATCAAAAGTAAAACCATGTGCGGTTGTAATAAAAATTCGTCCAAAGGAAATTTATTTGCACGGTAATTTAAAATTTTAGTAGTGTATTTGTCCTTAAAAATTATGAATTAAGATATTTTGTGATTCATACAGGTCATTTTGGAACAGTGGAGCTCGGGACAAGCTCGCCTCTTGGATATGATTTTTTGTATTTGAACCCAGTAAAAAGACATCTCAAGAGGTTTTATCTGTATATCTAAACAACATACTATGGGAATGAAGAACAGTCCTCACATTACAGAAACACAGATATTCATTAAAAATAACGTTATATTAGGACATAAAGTGTGTAGAAATCTAAAGAAATCTATAGTTTGTATCTATAAACCATAATGACAAAAAAGGCTGGTAAATTACAACAATACAACAACAGAGGCCGAACTTCTTATCCAAAATGTTGCCTACTAAAAATAATGTACTGAATTGTTTCGTATGCATCATCGAATCAGTGTTTAAAACTACAATACTTTTATACTTTATTTTTTCTCCATTATAAGAACCATTATTCTCCACTATACGCACAGATCAATAAAAGACTCATATAAGAATTTTCACCTTTTTAGTGCGTGATTCTTTTTGCATATGAACATAGATATTTGGAAATAAATTTTATTTTTACGTTGACTTACATCGATAGATAAGAAATTTAGTTTTCTCTTTTCATATCATTCTCGCGTTTGAATAAACTACATTTGGAACATAAGGAATTCGAAAAAGCACTTGAAAATAGCAAATACACCCGTTGCAGCAGACCTGCATACTAAGCGAATTTCAAGTGCAAAAGAACACAATTCAATCCAACATAGCGAAATTTGTCATGTTTTGTAATCTCCATAAGAATAACATGGGGAATGAGTATGCAGGTTAGCTGCAACAGGTATGTTAAAACTGGTTGGTTTTAATTCATTGTTTAGTAGATCTCGACTAGAAGAAGCCATGTACCAAGTTTTATCAAGAAATGTTAAAAAATAAGGAAGATATAGCATTTTTTTATTTCCCATAAGGATAACATGGGGAATGATTATGCAGGTTTGCTGCCTCAAAAATGGAAATTTCGGGGGTTTTAGACTAAAATACATTAGATCTCATCTAGATGAAGCCACAAACCAAGTTTTATTAAGATATGTTGAGAAATAAGCAAGATATAGAATTTTACTTATTCCCCATAAGGTTAACATTGGGACAACGTACTGTGTTTACCACTTTCAATATCTCGGTAACCAATGGAGATAGAGCAATGATTCAAGATACTAAATTGTTTGTTTTTTTGAGCTGAATTCAATGGTGCCAACAAAAATTTGATTAATTTAATTTTTCTATGTAAAAAACTCAAAAAACCCATTTTTGAGGGGGTTTATCCCCCTTTACCCCCCCTTCCGATGGCCCGATCGGGCTGGTTCACGAACTCGTCCAATTGATTACCACTTTACATGTCTGTACCAAATTTCATTAAGATCGGACCATATTTACGGCCGCTATCGTGCTTACAGACACATATATATATATATATATATATATATATAGATAGATAGATAGATATATATAAAAATTCAAACGAATGGTGTGTTTTGCTTCTGGTGGCCCCAAAACGAAAAGTTATCATGGTCTCGGGCTTAGGTCTTACCATGAGACCTACGGTAATAGCTTCTTCCCTATAGGGGAAATTCGCTAAAATATAATATAAGCGACAAAAACTGAAAATCACAACCCCTGAACTCAATGTTATGGATATACTGATGTGGACCACTACAGCAAACAAATATTCCAATTCTGTATCGCTTGTTTACTAAAGTATAGTAGTTTATCAAGCTTTAACCATTTGAACAAGGTCCGCAGAGTTTAGATAAGGATTAAATTGGCTTTTATCGGTAAAGTTCAGAGGAACTATGAGAGGTTTATTAGTTTTAGATCCTTTTACAATTTAATAAACAATCTCTTTAAACTCATAATAGTTTCTGCTTCGCTGGATGGCAAAAGAGTAATTGAAAATAATTTCAGCTGTTCTAAAAAATCCAAGAGCGTTTAATATATTATTAATACTTGATTATTTTTTATGTGGTATTCAAATGACATTTAATGCTTAAGCACAAAACATTTTATATAACGCTAAAGAACTGATTGGTCAGATGAGGATTGTACAACTTTGTTGAGGATTTTATACAACAGGTTTTCTTATTTTTACTTGTGAGAACATAAATCAGAGCGTCGGATCAGAAGCACGTCAGCGGACGACGAGGCGTCCAACAGTCGCAACAGGCGAGAAATTGCCTAATATTTCTTTCCTTTCCAAAGAAATGTTCAGCTGTATGTGTATGTACTTTCTGTTTTATGAACTAGAATCACTCTCTTTAAAAATAGTTTCTTTTCTGAGTAGTTTGGTCAGTATAGATTGCTGCATTTTTTATGGTGCGGGATGTGACGATGTTTGGACGAAGTACGTGATGGACGATCCATGCATCATTATGAGCTTTGTCAGTAGCACTCCCGGAGTATAATGATGAGTACAAAACATGTGTAAATTTTAATTTATTATTAATTTTTACGAATATAATTAACAAAATCAGACTAAAGAGCATAAATTTCAAAAAGCTACCAAAACCTCAAAAGGATTTTCGTGTAGATGATACCTGGCCAAAAAATCAAAAAGTAGCAGCCGAAAAACGTTTTAAAATCATAATTTCACATTTGTATAAAAACTCAAAAGTTAATCTCTTAATTGAAATAAGGAAACCGTTATCGATAGTTTAAATTATGAATTTAGGCTCTTTGTTTGAAATTCATTGTTGGTGATGGTGATTTTATATTTTAATTAGGATTTTGCGGACATTTGCCATCACTGATTAGTAAAAACAAGTTTCACGACGTTTCGGGATCTGGAATCTGATCCCGTCTTCAGGTGGAAGAAAACCTAGAACATAACAAGATTAGTAACCCATAGCCAGGAAAACCTGGACAAAAACACAGCTAAAACAGAGATCTGTAAAAACAGTCACAAAAACACTAAGCTGAAAAGAAAAACAATAACACAAAATAACACAGGAATCACAAGATCAAGAATCACCAGACAGGAGAGAGCACGTCCACACCCAATCAGAGCTGGGCTGAGACTGATTAGTAAAAACAAACTTGTTTTTACTAATCAGTGATGGCAAATGTCCGCAAAAATCATAATCAAAATATGAATTGAGGCTTTGTAACTCCTCTTCCAAAATATATCTCAGCAAAAAAGCTTGCTGAATTGTTACGCATGCATCCTTGCATCAGTGTTTAAAATAACAAAACTTTGATTTTTTCCTTCTTAATAAGGACTATTCTCAAGCACAAATCACTGTTAGACTCATGTAAGATCTTTTCCCTTTACTTTTGATACTTTATCTTTTCTGCAACCGAACATATGTATTTTTTGGGAACAAATTAGAGTTTCACTTAGATTTACATAGAAAATTAGTAAATAACATATTCCCTAGTCTAATTACCCTCTCATTTTAAATAATCTATATTTAAAGAAACATAGTTAATTTGAAACAACACTTAAAATAGCGCAAATATAATCTTTTATGCATTTAAAACCTCCAAAACATCAATTACCGACCGACAAGAGAGAAGAGCATCAAGAATTCATAGTGAAACGAACTTGTAATTAGAGTCTCGGCGGACAGCTTAACAGAATTAACCGCGCCCCAGAGAGCGGCGGCGGCGGTGGCGACTCTAGTGGACAACGGGGTAAACTAATAACAGCTGATTGTAATAACATCAGCTGTAATTGGCGGGAGGGCGCGCGGTCGCTGAGCCCGGGTTGACCGGCCCCGCGGCCACTGTGTCACTGTTTCATGTGGTCGCGGCGACAGGCTATATCGAAACCCCATAATCAAAATGGATATACGCTGGTTTTTTATGTGATATTAATGTTATTGTCGTTCGTTTTCATAGATTGTTCTGTAAAAAAATAAAAATACAAAGAATTGAGTAGAGAATAGTATGTAGAAGATAAGCATAGTGAAAAAGTTAGCAGTAAAAGGGGAAGTAGTAAGCTATTGAAGAAATGTAATGAAATCAAATTAAAGGATAAAATATAGGAATAGAGAATGGAAAGTAAACTACAAGTAAATAGGCGATAAGAAATAGAGAGAAATAGAAATGAAAAATAAATAAAGAGGAACAAGACAGAATCTGAAGTCAAAATCCCGGTGTAGAAAGGATACGGGATTAAAAAGAGATAAAAAAGTAATAAATAAAAATATAAAGATTATTCTGAGTTGTCACTTGGTCTCTTTCAGATCATTAGCTAGTTGGCATCATGTGTTATTGTTTATGTTTTGAGAAACATTGTAGATTTTGTCTGATATAATATGTTAAATTATTATTTAATTTATTGGACTTTTCCTATCGCTTCTAGTGTTTAAACTACACTACGTTTCGAGAGGTATTGAAACTCCTCTCGTTTTCAAGTGACCCTACTTAAAGTTACATTAACCTACTTAGTTTATTTAACCTACTTTTTGGGGGTTTTTTGTTTTTTTTTTGACATACAATTACATTCATCCAACATTCAACAGAAATCTCACTCACACAAAATTTCATACAAAACACATTAAACATACTTAATACAGAAAGAAAATTAAAACTAAAACATATTACATGATAAAGGGCACAGAAAATTAAAACAAAAACATATACCTTACTGCCGGCAATGCCTCCAAGCTGGCAGTGGCACGACACGCACATACGTCCACTCACACACTTACAATATTACATGTATAATAAAACATTTCTTTACAATAATTAATTCCTTTTTAAAATGAAACATTTTGGCTTCAAGTGAATTGTTAAGACCCCTCTTTAAATTTCATCATTATCTTCTGTTGAGTCATTTGCAATACGCCGTACTCACGCCGTATGTGAGTGGGAGTGGACGTGTGTGCGTGTCGTGCCACTGCCAGCTTGGAGGCATTGCCGGCAGTAAGGTATATGTTTTTGTTTTAATTTTCTGTGCCCTTCATCATGTAATATGTTTTAGTTTTAATTTTCTTTCTGTATTAAGTATGTTTAGTGTGTTTTGTATGAAAATTTGTGTGAGTGATATTTCTGTTGAATGTTGGATGAATGTAATTGTATGTCAAAAAAACAAAAAACCCAAAAAAGTAGGTTAAATAAACTAAGTAGGTTAATGTAACTTTAAGTAGGGTCACTTGAAAACGAGAGGAGTTTCAATACCTCTCGAAACGTAGTGTAGTTTAAACACTAGAAGCGATAGGAAAGGTCCAACAAATTAAATAATAGTTACAAATCCTTCGCTATTATGAATTTTAAAAATACAGATGTTAAATTAGCTGCGAGAATATCTATTAGTCCTGCAAGACGCATTCCATTTAAAATCAGAGAAAGTTTAGGGAAACAATACAATCATTCAAGGTGAAATGCATAACTGCTCCAATCGAGGAGCTTGTAGATTGGATCAACAATGTTTTAGTTGTTGAAAAACTAGACGGTTCGCCTATATTTGCACTGACCCTTTAAATCAATTCTTAAGGATCAACGTTACGTCGCGTCATTATAAATATATAAGATCTTCCGCAAAATCTCACAACAAAGTACTTAATGTATTAGACATTAAATACTTGTTGTCATAAAGCCCTCGATGATGAGTCAAGTAAAATGTGCTCATTTAGTACGAGGATTGGATCGTCCAGATTTTTGCGAGTTCAGTTGGTTTATGTTGCCACCCTGGACTATTTAATTCAAAGGCTGATGCACATATACTTTGGGGACATAAAAGTTTGGGGCGGGGGGGGGGTATTTACTGTGATGACTTCTTTATTGCAAATGACTCAACAGAAGATAATGATGAAATTTAAAGAGAGGTCTTAACAATTTACTTGAAGCCAAAATGTTTAATTTTAAAAAGGAATTAATTATTGTAAAGAAATGTTTTATTATACATGTAATATTGTAAGGATCTTAGATTTGATCAGTGACTTACTTGTTCAGTTGAAACCATGTACTTAATTTGAATTAATAATAAAATAGTTGATGTTATTCTACTTTTGGGGAAGGGCTGACCATATTAAATGACAGCACCATAAGCTCCCCTATAGTTTAACATTGAATCTTTGAAGTACCGTATGGCTTTACTTCGAGGGAATTTTGTGAAACCGTTTCTTAGGTGCATGTATGGCCCAAGTGGAGTATAAATACCAAAGTTCACCTCTATAGGTCTCATAGTTTTGGAGATTCGCTGTCCGTTAGAAAATCCCTCCTCCTTCATTTATAGTATGAATATATATTCGAATAGATTGGTGAGAGTATATCCACTTGAGCACGTATGAAATTAGTAAATGGAACATTGACTTGTGCGAGTGCATTAAACTTGGCGGCAAGAGCAAGTAGAAAAAGAGTAACATGAGGATCAATCCGAGGAAGATTATTATTATTATTAGATCATTCAGATTGCTCCTCGTGTTTCTGTTTTTCTAATTGCTCTTGCCGCCAAGTTTAAGGCACTCGCACAAGTCAATGTTCATTTTACTAATATATATATATAGGGGGGATATTTTATCCCTATATTTTTACCCATGTTTCACATTGATTCTAAACTTATTACTCACACTACTAATACTTATTATTTTCGCTTAGTCAGAAAATAGTTATCTCCCCTTCTACCTGTAAGTACTTGCCTACCTGCCACCTTTCCGGGGTTTGTTCCGAAAGAACATTGTTCATTCCAAACAGTTGTTACAACTTTGTTTTCCGTATAGAGAATACAATATTTGTTTTAATTTAAAGGTAATACAAATATTTGGTGATTTGTGAGGTGAAAATTTTTATGCATGTAACAGTTTCTTAAATAATTTGCAACATACATGTAAAAAATAACGAATGTTTATGCACATTATTAGGTATAAATTTAACATATTTAAAACGTTTTTTCTTCATAGTTCCCTGCTAAATATTAACAAGACAAACAAATTAAAAAATCAAACTCACACAACAGCTGGAGGCATTTCAGTTGATGTAGGATGTAAATAAATCCTATACTCTTATACGAGCAGTGTTATCTTGTATGTATGCTTGCTTGCTTCCTTGCTTGCACAACGATCTCAAAAACGGCTCCGAGGATTTCCTTCAAAGTCTGGAAATAAGTACGGTAATTTATGACTCAAAAACGTCTTTTATGCAGATTACGTGGCCAGAGAAAATCTAATAATGTTATAAATCGAATTTTAAAGTTGTAAAGTTTTAACATTGGCCTTATGGGTTGCCGTGATAGCAACGAAAATAAACAAGGAAAGTGTAAACAAATGAAGTAATCATAACAGCTGTTTGGAATCTACAGCCATTAAGGGAAAATACAGCAAGTGGGATGAAGAGTCCATGGAGCAATAAAAAAGGTTTCTATTTATCAATTTTATGACATTGAAATATTTTATAGTAAATGGATGAAGTGGTAAACATGAAATAACACCGAGAAAGGCTCGGTCCACCAGGTACTAAACTATTATCCTAATACATTCTTAAGGTCAGAATTCAGTTTTAAAAACATTTATTTTCAATCACATGTGTGAAGATCTTAATATCACCTATATGTTTATATTCCAAAGAAAAATATTAAAAGAAAAAATAAATTCTTGTGTATAAATTATATAAATAGAAATAGAAATAAAAGAAAAAAGAAACAGACTTGACATTCATTATGATTAGATTTACTTAGGGCCACTTTCCCCAATTAAGGTTTAAAATAAACGTGAATTTAATTTAAACCGTATGAATATTCTAATGTTTAAATTATATACCATATATCCAATACTTGGTTGCGGATACGCTTCGATTGGAGTTGATGGCGAATGTTAATGCGAAGCGTTTGTGAGCAATTACGTAAAAGAAAATTAATTACATGAAAATGTAAATTACTTTTATTTAGTTCAACTATGAAATGCTAACCATGAATGATGAAAACATGAAAATGATATAATTTTAACTTTTCTTTTTGTGTTTAGTGATGTTCTGTAATAAAAAGAACCCAGTTTCCAGTAATTCCAGCACTCGCTATGACTAGGTATGGCTCAGGGTCAGTCCAATATAATTTACCTTCCCTCCCAGTACTTTCTCATGGACTGCTGTATATGTGGCAGCAGGTCAGGCCAACTCCTTTGAGGGGCTCTTAATATTCGTAGAGAACACAAAAGAAACATGGACAGATGATTGAGTATTCACAAGAAATTTAGTTTAAAAAAGCTTTTGTAAAAAAAATTCAGTACAACAGGAAGTTCAACCATGTAATAAATACAATAGTTCAAGATTACTGTACCATAATAATTATTATTTAGAAATTAATACATAACAATTGCTCGATTTCGAGCAATGGGTTCACTAGTATTTATTAATATCCACGCTGTGTATTAAATTCAAAAGTAGTCCTACACCTAGACCGTAGATCACTGCTATAGGCCCAATGACATATCATACTAATAGCCTTGAAATCAGACCTTAAATTAACTGTTCCATCTAGGATAGGCTAGTATAGTCGATTTTAGCGAATTTCCTTAAAGGAATAAGCTATTATGGTAGTACTCATGGTAAGACCATCGAAGTAAATAATACAACTGGAACGCTAAATATGGGTTCACGAAAGTGCGCCGTTGTGGCAGCCGTCCCCCACCACCATGATGGACCCAGCGGAAATGAGCCAATACATCGAATGGTGTGTGAAGTTGTTAACTCGATCCTAGCCTTCAATAACACAGTTTAAGTACAATGATATTTATATATTCGGAATCTGCCTTAAATGCAGAATGCAATGGTCTAAATACATTTTACTTTTTATTTTAATTAGAATTTCCTCAGTTAAAAAGAGTTAAGAATTATCACATTGTAACATGAAAAGTTAGTATGCGAGGATTTTTTTAATTTTTGTGCCAGAAGAAAACTTTAAGCGTCAAAGCTATAGTTAAAGATATGATATTCAACATGTTATCAAGCAATTTACAATAAAGTGTGCAGTTATTTTGCAGAAGAGCGATTAATAGTGCGACGAGGTTGATTTTATGTCGCACCAACCTCCTCAGTCCAACAATTCTTTAACATGTTTTTGCTACTCGATAATTGTGTAAAGCTCAATTAATGTTAACTTTTTTAGTAGTTGATATAAGTTAAAGAATACAATTAATCTATAAATGTGATCATACAATTATTTATATATAGAAGATAAATGTCAATGCCGGCACCGGGCTGCCGTTGAGTTGAAGAAACTAATTGAAACTGGGTCTCAGCTCCGTTGAATAAAATACTCCATGTAGTACAATTATTTATTGTATACTCATTCCTATATTTAAAAAAAATGCCAAAGTCCAATTAAAAAGGCACTTCAATTGGCATTGAAACTGTATTTACAGGCACTTTGTACCGCATTTAAACACGATTGTGGAAAGTAAAACATATTCTTAGAAATATTGTTTAGTATTATTAACCCTTTCCTCTTGTATGTGATATGAATTTTAAAAAATATACACGGAATAAAAAAGGGAATCAAACACTTTTTTACTAATCGTGTTTTCGTAACATGATCAAAACACTCGTATTGTTAAGGAACGCCCCTATAACAATTCGATTTGTAAATTTATTATTAAGTTGTTTGCTATTGCCTTTTAACGTTAAATACTTCCTAGGTTTAGTATTTATGACCTTATAAATTACTTTCTCTGAACATTTTTATTTGCTATTCCTCATTAAATACCAAACAAAGCAGATAGTAAACGATTCCTTGTTAACAGATGGGGATTACCAGTCCCCGTATAAGTCGTAGTCTACATTTTATATTTTAATTTACAGTACCATAGCATGTAAATAGTTTACCAAGAAGGTGATAATACAGTATTTAACCTGTATTGTAACCTGTAATAAAAATTCTTTAATTTAAGTACTGATTGAACTCTGAAAGTTTTTGGGAGTACCGTAAATGAAAAGATCAATGGAACCGGGGAGGACGGCCCACGGCGCGACAAATAAAGAACCTCGTCGCGCTATTCACTCCATCACACACGACTAACGAATTTTATTTGAAATTGCTTGGTTATACGCTAAAGATCATCTCATTAGCTACAATTTTAACGCTTGAAGTTTGCTTCTGACCAAAAAATAAAAAAATCCTCGCTTAGTAATTTTTAATGTCAAGATGTAATAATTTTTAATTATTTTCAGTTGATAAAATTTGAATTACAAAGTGTTAAAAAATACAAAATTCTAAATTACAAGTGTTCGTAGTTACCAGTGTTACCAGTGTTACCAGCCTATCCTCAACCAATTAGCCTATATAGCCTATGTATTATTTTAACTTTGTAATTTGACTTTGTATGTGACCTACATTACGTGACTATGCCCATTGTACAATATCTGTATTCAACAGCAATAAACATTTCTGATTTCTGATTTCTGAAAGTGGTAAACACAGTACATTGTCTCAATGTTAACCTTATGGGAAATATGTAAAATTCTATATCTCGCTTATTTCTCAATTGATAAAACTTGGTAAATGGCTTCTTCTAGTTCAGATCTACTAAATATTTAATTAAAACTAACCAGTTTAAACATACCTGTAGCAGCAAACCTCTATACTCATTCCCCATGTTATTCTTATGGAGCTTACCAAACATTGTCAAATCTCGCTATGTTGGATTAAAATATGTTATTTTGCATTTCAAATTTGCTGAGTATGCAGGTCTGCTGCAACGGGGGTATTAAATACACTTCTTACAATTATCAACCAATTTATGAAGGATCGCCCTTACGGAGTCGATAAATTTGATGATGTTTGGGTAATTTTGTTAAAATCAGGAGTGAGAATCGGTTTTTCAAGGGCAGGCAGGCAGGCCTATCGCTGCAGTCGAGTGCAACATAAAATCTCTCGAGTCTCGATAGACTAGGCCTAAGTTAGTGGCCCCCATGAGTAAAAAATTAAACGGAATCAAAAGCGTTCACTTGTCCGCAGGTCTACGTTGGCAGGCTGGTACACCCTGGAGACACAGAACCGGTTCCACAAGGTCCCGACACATGAGCGATCCTCTGTCGGTGTGCCGGAGAAGAAGATGACTTCCGACAACAGTAGGCCTAATCTTCACAGTATCTGACCTAGGTAACCTAGCCTAAGTAAAATTTATTTCAACTGTTATTAATGATGAAAATTAAGGAAAACCGACAAATTATGTACTTATTTCTGTTTAATTCAGCTTAAAAAATCAAACAATGTAGTATCTTGAATCATTGCTCTATGTCCATTGGTTACTGAGA
The DNA here is from genome assembly GCA_035578135.1 of Flexamia atlantica. NCBI lineage: Eukaryota > Metazoa > Arthropoda > Insecta > Hemiptera > Cicadellidae > Flexamia > Flexamia atlantica. The sequence continues at coordinate 3,825,670 of JAQJVK010000019.1, forward strand.
TATTGAAAGTGGTAAACACAGTACGTTGTCCCAATGTTAACCTTATGGGAAATAAGTAAAATTCTATATCTCACTTATTTCTCGACATATCTTAATAAAACTTGGTTTGTGGCTTCATCTAGATGATGAAACTCTTGGAGTCGTCCTTGACAGTGAACTCTCTTTTTCAGACCACGTGACTCACAATATCCAGCGTGCCATCGGCAGGCTGAGGGGTTTGTATAGGTTCAGGGGTTTGTTGCTAGAATCAGTGAAACTTCAGCTAATGCAGTCTTTGGTCCTCTCAATCTTCTGCTACTGTTACCCGGTCTATGGAAACAGCATCGCGATGCATGACGCTCAGAGAATCCAGAAACTACAGAACACAGCTGTGCGTTTTGTTTTCTCTCTGAGGCGATACGACCATGTGTTGGTGTATCGTGATGCTGTTGACATGCTCCGTATGGGTGACTTATTGCAAACTGATGACCAACTGCATGACCCACAAAATCCTCACACTCAGAGAACCCCAGTACCTGAGTGTGAAACTACAAGGCAGAGAGGAGGTTTCCCAGCGCGCCAGCCGAGACTGGAAGCTTTACTTCCCCAGCTGCAAATGAGCACAGAAAGTGGCTGCCCTCAGGGCGGGGTACTGTCCCCACTTCTGTGGAGCCTAGTTGTGGACGAGCTCCTCGGGCTTCTAACCGAGGAAGGCTTCTATTGCATTGGTTATGCGGATGACATTGTCATCATTGCAAAAGGTAAGTTTTAGGAGACTCTCTGTGATTTGATTCAGAGGGGTCTGAATCTTACATTAAGATGGTGTGAGACCGTAGGGCTGTCGGTTAATCCGGCAAAAACTTCCCAAGTACCCTTCACACGGAAAAGGAATTTGGGCAGATTGAAACCCATTAAGCTTGGTGGGGTGCAGGTTGAATGGAAAGAAGAGGTGAAGTATCTAGGTGTAACACTAGATAAGAAACTTCTGTGGAATAAACACTTGAAAGTAGTGACAAAAAAGGCTACAACTGCCTCAATGACCTGCAGATCCTATGCAGGGAAGAGATGGGGTTGTAACCCACAAATATTGAGGTGGATGTATATCATGATTGTAAGGCCAATCCTCACTATGGGGCCGTAGCTTGGGCAAGTAAAACTGAGCTTGGTAAGAAACCTCTAGAGAAGGTACAGAGGATGGCCTGCGTCATCATTACGGGGATATGAGATCCTGCCCTACAGCGGCTCTAGGAGTAATCCTGGACCTTTCGCCCCTACACCTTGTTGTGCAGAGAGTGGCAAAAGAGGGTCTGTTGAGAATGCAGAAAATAGGTATGGAGATCAACTCCAGATCCTGTGGAGATTTTCTCCTACAAGGACTGCAAGAGTTACTAAACTTCCCAGAAACTCCGAGCCCATGGGAACATACCCTAGTATCTTCCAAGCAGAAATTAATGCCATCGAGAGATGTGTACAATTCAACCATAGGTTGGGTTACAAGAAGAGGGACATAGCGATCCTATCAGACAGCCAAACAGCCATCAAGGCGCTGAGTTCCCCGATCATCAGCTCTAGGATGGTGTGGAGTTGTAGGCAAGGTCTCAATATGTTAGGAAGAATAAACAGAGTATATCTCCTACGGGTGCCTGGGCATGAGGGGATTGAAGGGAATGAAAAGGCGGACATGCTAGCGAGAGAAGGGGCAGCTACCCCTCTCACTGGCCTGGAACCAGGCTGTGGACTGGGCGATGCCTTTTTCAAAAGAGAACTCTATAAGGAGGAGGAGATTAAAAGAACACAAAGGTGGGAAACTTCCTGGCTGCAGGCAGGCCAAGGAACTACTTGGCAGCTTCAACCATAGGAGATCAGAGGCCATGATAAAACTCAACAGGAAGGACTTGGGGATACTGACAGGATTCCTCACTGGTCATTTTAGGCTTAAGTGACATCTTAGGAATATGAGAATAATAGGGGAAAGTGACTTTAGATTCTGCCAGGATAAAGAGGAAACCCCAACACATCTACTGGTAGAATGTGATGCAGTTGGACGACAAAGAGCCAAGTGTTTCGGAAAGTACAAGATTGACATTGGGGATTTGCCCCAACCTAGAAACCAATCAGCTTATTCGCTTTATCAAGGAGATTAAGCTTGATGAGGTGCTTTAATGAGCTAGAAGCGGGGGTACTTTCTGGTCGCAGTGCAGTTTTTCCCCGGCATAGTCAGTATCAGTATCAGTATCACTTCCCCAGAGTGAAACTGGAGCTGGGACATAAAAGTTTTTCTTATTTTGGCCCAAGGTTTGTTAATGACCTCCCTGGGACCCTCAAGTCATGCTCTGTTTCTGTATTCAGAAAAAAATTGAAAGTTATGTATTTAAATGATATTGTTTGAGTTTTTGTTTGTTTTTTTTTATGTTCACTGTATGTTTGACTTGAGTTGTCCTGAAAAGCAGTCTGTGACTGAGGAACGCTTGTAAATAAAGGCATTTTTATTTATTTATCTATATAAATAAAATTAGAGTTTTGTCTGTACATTGCTTAGAATTATGAAATTTCTGGTTATTTTTGCGTTTTGAAGGTCAGAGAATCCGAATCAAGCCTTATCTCAATTTATGTCACGATGTGTGTTGGTAACGCTCAACATCACACTTAGACCGCTTTTCACGCAAAAACTAGAGTACTGTTATGGCTGAAACTTTTTTCCTGTGTAGTATGCACATATGAGAAGGTTTTAGACGACTTAAAATTAGCGTACGTCTTTTTGAAATTAAATAGCAAGCTTCTAAAAACCAAGTTTTATTCGATTTTGACCAAGTTTGTTTTGAATTTCCCCATAATTCACGGGGATGACGTTTTGTTTACATTTTCAGTGTTCCAAACAGATGGTAGTTACCTTCACTGATGGATTCGCCGTTACAGATGTTTTATGATTTCATTCAGTTTTATGTTTTGGTTTATTATATTTCTTTTTAATTGACATGTACTATATAAAGTTAATATTTTCCCATTCATTATACATTTATCAGGATTTTCATCCTGATCTCACCCTCGGAATCCACCGCAGACCAAGGTCGCGCACAGACCCTCTCAAAGATCACATATTAATATCCTTATGCCAGAATAATAAGTGATAAAATGTTTATATTCAAACAGATGTTAAAAGCAAGACATTTCATAGAATGTATAACCAGCTGTCTGTAAAAAAATAAAATAAATCACTGACTAGAGATAAAGTCCTTCCTTCCTTATAACAGCTGTTAATGAAAGAGATAATGTAAACCATTTTTTTAATGCGGGATGGCTCTGTAATGTTTTTAGGGTCTATTTTGTTGTTCAAAGTAGACCCTAAAAACATTAGATAATACTTTGGTGGTATTTAATCAAGGCATTTTCTACTCTACGTACATAAACTTTCATGAAACAGGAAACTGCTTTAAGATTCTCTAAGTACGCACGGTCTGCTGCGCAGAGGGTATTTCCTGCCTCAGGGTCACTCTGTACTTTAGGACAGATTCAACGATAGGCCTACTGAGTATAAGCCTTCCCAGGCAGCGACACCCTTAGGGGTTTTGTCGGCGGGGGCGCTGGAATGTGCTGGCATGTGTAGTATAGAGAGGCCAAATAAAAATGCCTCGTGCGGCGGGGCAGCAATATTTCTACGTACTCCCGTCGGCAGCGACACCCTTAGCGGATTCCTAAAACATCTTTCTGGCTGATGAAAGTATATCTACTTTATATTTGTCAAATACCACTGGCCTATCATCGCACAGCCCAAACTACTTGAACTTGACTTCGAATCAGAATCAGAATCAGAATAATTTTATTTCCACAACAAATTCAGTAAATTACAAAAATGAAAAACAATGGAAATTAGGCATCGCATGGGCCTAAAGGCTTAGAATTAGAATCGAAAGTAACACCCAAATATTTGTAATGATCAACTCGTTCGATAGTGTGACAAAGACACGCAGTGCCGGCGCCGCCCCCGCACACGTGTAGCCTGAGCGCAAGGTCCGCAGGGGGCTCACCTGATGGACGTAAATAAACTGGAAGATATTTAGTTTTCCCAATATTCATTGTGAGTACATTTTGATTAAACCATTCTTGAAGCAGTTTTAAGTCGTATGAAGCATATTCGAAAACTTTCTCCCAACTAGTTGACTACTACCGCTGTATCGTCAGCAAACAAAAATAGCTTTCCCTTAAGATTTACTTTATCAAGATTATTTATATAGATTAAAAATAGTAATGGTCCCAGGGTACTGCCCTGTACAACTCCATAATCGACATTTGTTGAGTGACTAATTACTTCGCAAATGGATACTCGTTGGGCTCTGCCCGACAGGTAACTCTGAAACCATTCTAACGCCCTGCCTCTTACTCCTACACACTCCATTTTACTAAAAAGAATTTTTCTATCAATTGAATCAAAGGCTTTAGCTAAATCAATGAATATCATCAAAACTTTTTGGTCGTCATTAATTGAGTCAATTATAGATTTTTGAACTTCAAAGAGAGCATCTGAGCAGTTCTTATTCTTCCGAAAGCCAAATTGTGTCTCGGAAAAAATACTTTCCAATTCTAAGTAAGACTGTAATTGTTTCTTAACGCATTTTTCAAGAATTTTGGAAAAAACACTTAGAAGAGAAATTGGTCTATAATTGCTGACTTCGGCTTTACTTAGAGATTTGTACAGAGGAATTACTTTAGCTTCTTTAAATAATCAGGAAATTTGCCAGAACAAATACTTAAATTAAGAATATGTAAAAGTGGTTTGATCAAAAGTTTTATATTAGTTTTTAAAATGTCTGCTGAGAATCCATCCAATCCAGGTGCTGAACCACCCCGCAGCTCACGCACACACTCCTCCACCTGACTGGCGGAGACCGGTTGAAGGCGAAACTCACTTGCCACTCGGTAGTCCGTATCCTCCACTACTAGCGGACCGGCAGTGGGTGGCAGGTTCTTCGCTAGGTTTGCACCAACTTGAGAAAAGTAATTATTGAAGTTGTTTGCGACCGACTTCACTAAGTCATCTGAAATTTGTTGTGCCTTAGAAAAGCTTTCAATTGGAAATTTTTTCATCTTTGACCCCGCACCATTGATTTCATTTATAATTTTCCAAAAATCTTTAGGATTACCTGATGATTCGAGTATTTTATTTTAATAATATAAATTTTTTGTGCGCTTAATTTCATTAAACAAACTATTACGGAAATTTTGAAAATAAATTTTTAACTCATCATTAAACGGTTCTTTTTTAACTTTCTTGCTTAATTTGTCACGTTTTCTTATAGCTTTGATTAAATCTACTGTAATCCATGGTTTTAATTTTTTGTGTCGAGTAGATTTTATCTTGCATTTAGTAGACATTGATTTTAACTGATCAATAGTTTTTAAAAATTCTTGGCAACCCTCGTTTACATCGTCAATCACAATAATATGATCCCAAGACTGAGCTTCAATTAATGTGCTTAACACAACTTTGTCTAAATAGTACCGGGTTTCATCTTTATCACACTCAGTGTCGGGCCCCCCATAGTCAATCCTCATTGCAGTAGCGTAGTGGTCAGTAACAGTTGTTTGAAATGCTATTGAAGTGATGGCGGAATGGTCAGAGTGGTTAGTAAAAATGTGGTCAGTGCAAGTGCTTGAGTGATCGGTAACTCTAGTAGGTTTGTCAATATAAGGGATTAATCCAACGCTAGCTAAAATATTTAAGTATACATCTTTTACTTGAGAGTTTACATTGGGGCTAATGTCAATATTAATGTCACCAACTAAAATATAAGTAGTACTTTTGGAGTAGGTTTTATAGTAATCAGTTAAGTCAAATAAGAAAGTATTACATGTCATTGATGGACTTCTGTAAATGCCTAGTACACTGTAATGTTTATCATTCAAGTCAAAGTCCAGTCTCAGTCCAGTCGCTTCTCCAATATTTACTTCCTTAACAATTACATTAATATTACATTTTACATAAAAAACCATTCCGTCGTTTCTGTTCCAACAATGAGTTGTATAGTAAGTATTATAGCCATCTATATTACTTAAAATTACCCCTTCATCTAACCAAGCTTCACTCAAAATAATAAGGTCGAACTTTATATTTACTGTTTCAAGTAAAATCCATAAACCATCAAAGTTTCTTGAATAACTACGTATATTCATGTGAAAAATACTAAGATGTTTACAAATAGAACTATTGAAAAACGAAGCAAATTTGTTGTGGGATTCTATTTCTTCACAGTTAACATGTCGGTAGCCTAGCAGTAAGTTATCAGTTCCGTTCATGCCCAGTCATCGTCCCGTTTTCCCGTCGAGCCGTAAAATGTGTTATCGTAAGATATTAGGTTTGAACAGTAGACCGCGTCTTATTATCAGTGAATAATGATCAGTAAGATACACAATTGAGATGGAATGTTCCCAAGAGTTGTAAACAAGTTTACTTTCAACTTTAAAAAGTTAAAATTTACCTTAAAAATGCCTTTTACACACAATTTAAAATAACAATAGGATTATTTGTAAATATATAAAATTTAAAACTGTGTAATGTGATATACCTAAGTAGGTGAATAGGACAATCAATGTTCATACTGAGATGTAAGTCAAAACAGTTATTAACAAAAGTTCTTTTTTTATGAAGTTTGATAATTTAATATTTGAACCAAAGAAACATTAATATGATTCCATTATTATTATTTTTCATTTTCATTGAATAATTCTTTTTTACTTATACTATTATTGTATAGAACGTAAAGAAATGAATATTTAGAGAAATACTAAACATTTATGAATATTTCATTTATTCACATCCTACAATTGGAAAACAACATAGAAATTATACACAAAATAACATTAAAACTGTTTTACTACAGAATTGATGAGGTATGAATGACTATATTGAATATAAGAGAATAGAGCCCTACTTCAAACTTTTCAGAAAATATTTAAAAGAGAAAACAAATAATTCCGATTAACAAATAATGTTAATCTTTACATTAATTATTAGATTATAATGTAGGATAGTTTACAAAGATATTAAGATCTAGTTCATTGAACATCAGCTAAATAAAATAACAACATTTATTATGGGGCCAATACACAGAAAACAAAATATCTATCATTTACTGCCCAAGACATAGAAAATCTATTAAATGTGAGGCTATCTAAAAGGGGAAAAATATTTGAAGCCTAAATACAACTAGAATGGAATTGAAGCAAATTAATTGTACAATAGATTGACTTACTGTAACTAAATGTACACAAAATAAAGAAATTAAATTTTGAAGCTATCAAGAACCTCACACGAAAGATTTAAAAACTAGACCATAAAGTATGGATATTATTTAAAGATATTAAGAACTATGTAGTTCATTGAGCAACAGCTAAATAAAAGAACAACATTTATTATGGGACCAATACACAAAAACAAATTAGCTATCATTTACTGCCCAAGACATTAAAAGGAAAAAAATGTATTAAGCCTAAATACAACAAGGATGAAAATGGAGCTAATTAATTGTAAAATAGATAGAATTACTAAGATTGCATGTAGGCTACACAAAGTAAAAAATAAATAAATAAATAAATAAATAAATGTTTGAGCTCTCAGAACCTCACAAGAAAGATTTAAAAAACTAAAATAAACGGTTTATTTGATGATATTATGGGAATTATAACATTTTTGACTTACGAAAGTGCGCCACAGTACTGATTGTTCAAGCATTTAACATCTCATCGATTTCTCCCCGGCACCTGACAAGTTTGACGGGGCCGTCCGCAGTTTTCCTGATGTAGATTTTACAGTCTCTGGTCCAGGCGTGGGTAAGCTTCCGGTCCCTCACGAGCTGGCGGGCGTAGCCGAGGGTCTGCTTGTTGACAGCGGTGAGGTGGTCATTGAGGTAAATACTCGTGGACTCCCAGCTGTCGCTGAGCTGCGCGGCGGTGAGGAGTTCGCACATCTTGGCAGCGGTCATCCACTGGTTCTTCACCCATCTCGAGATGAATTTTACTATGATGGCAGGGTGACGATTTTGGTTATTATTGGGAATTCGGTGAGCAATTGAAATTTCATTTCTTGAAAATTGTTCTTTAATAACCTTTGCTATTTCATTGAGAATCAGATATACATTTTCATTATTGGTATATGGCACTCCCTGAATCTCAATATTGTCCCTACGACTGTACTGCTGGAGTTCGAGCACTTCCCAGTTTAGCTCATTGAACTTTTTTTTACTTATTTTATTTTCCTCTACGAGCGCAGCACACTCTTGCTTGCGCGCGACATTCTCTGCTGTTAGGTCGGTAATACATTTTTGTATACCATCAATAGTTGATTTCACACCTGCCAAGTCTGATTTTACACTGGTGACGTTCTCGTTGACCACTTGTATGTCGCCGCGCAGGGCCTGGATGCTCTCGAGGACGGTCGACAGGTCGGCTTCACTCGTAGAGCTGGCGATCGACGAGGAGTCACCACTACACGTGTCACACTTCCAGCTGCTTTTACGGATAGCTGAGAATTTCTTGAAATTGTCTACAGTTTTTATTCTTGTACACGGAGGGTGGAACGATTTTTGGCACTCTACACACACAGCAGCTTCAGAAGATTTAGTCACCACATTACACTTTCCGCACTGCGACATAGTTAATAATGAGTAAGGTATTTATATCTATATAAAAAGTAAACGTTGTAACGCAATCGCCGAAACTAAAGATCGAGGGACACGCGAATATGCACGGCTCGACAGGCACAGGGCGGGCAGGTCAGCAGGAAACTAGAGCACGTCCGTCCGCATCGACGATCTGATAACGACTTCGAACCTTGAGACTTTTCATGGACGTTCCTATAGGGAGTGAGCATCCGCTGAGAACGGGTTTTTCAAAATTCAAAGTTTTCAGGGGTTTTCGGTTGAGTAAACGGTCTGAAATCTTTCTGTATAATTTAATGGATGATCATTCGATTAAATTGTCAATTTTCATTTAATCAAGAAGGCGGTTTACGCTTCACATACAGACAGGTCTCTACAGCTGATTTATAGTTTGGTTCCTTTTATCATGGTTGCATGGTTGTTTTTTTTTCTTTTTTTAGGTTATATGTACTATATTAAAGTCACCAATAGTTTTTGTACCTTATCTATTTAATCATAAACTCAGTATGTGGCACCATCTGCTTCATTTAGGCAGCGGGTGTTAAAATTGTTATCATGAGCGAAGCCACGGGCAACTGCTAGTCTACTATATATTTGTCAAATACGACTCACCTATCATCGCACAGCCCAAACTATGCGACCTAGGACCTTGAAATTTTGCGTGGACGTTCCTTTTAGGGCGTAGGCATCCGCTAAGAAAGGATTTTAAATGATTCGTAGTATAAAGGGGTTTTTAGCGAGGTCGAAGTCTTCAAATTGTCCCATATAAAAGTGTTATGGACGATCTTTTGTTTTCATTTGCAATGTTCATTCAATCAAGCAGCTGGGAGTTAGCTTCACAAATGTACAAAATACGCTATTACAGCTGATTATAATTTGCTTTCTTTCATCACGGTTTTATGATTTTTTTGTTGATTTATTTTACAGGACATAATTATGTACTATATAAAATTAGGGCGTCCATAATGTATTCATCCCCCAAAATAGTTTTGCGAAATCCTTTTTCATCTAATTGAGGGTGCCCTGGCTTTGCACGGGAAAAAAACAAATGCTGCAATCTGTAGTTGACCTTTCAAAATATATTTAAAATCGCCCATATATGCAATGTATACAGAACCCTCCAAGTAGGGACACCTTTCGGAAAAATGAGTAGTTCCCGTGCCGAAAACGAGATGGCGCCACTTTAATTTTTCAGTCCGAATGGAATATTTGTTTGAGTTTACGGATCGAGCTGACTTTCTAAAGTCAAGCAGCTGGTTATAATATTTTTACAGTTGTATGTTAGTGTTTTATATTGCTGTAATCTTTGACCACGTTTATCTGTTTTTTTATTATTTTACAAACATTCTCACTTTTAAATTTGGACAATGAGTGGAAGCGCGGACGACGGAGCCAGCTTGAACTATTCCATTCGTCAGCGCTAATTTATCCTCTGCTTTAAGGCGGTGGAACTGAAAAAAACATTGAATATCCCTACTTAGAGGGTTCTCTACACATTGATATCTGTTAAGTGAATCAGTTTGAAACACTGTCGACGGACAGCGCCACTGTTCCGAACATTCAGCTCTTTATTGTACTTTATTGATACCCTATTTAACAATTTTAAGCTATATTGGCAAATAAGCATAGAATACCTTAAAATTGACACATTTAAGGTTAAAATCGGTCTTGCCGTTTTAGAGTTATGACTGTAAAAAAAACCTACACGATCGACTGGAATATGAGTTTAACTGTTTTTTAACCCTATACAATGCCACAACACGTAAACAGACCTCTACATTACGAATTCCTTGATATAACCTTTTTTTTCATTTAGTCCCTTCAGATTCGTCAAATCAAGGTTAGACTTTAGTGTTTGTCGTGAGCGAAGCCACGGGAACTGCTAGTATTTATTTATTTATCTAATGTATTTTGGTCTAAAATCCCATAAATTTCAGTTTTTGCGGCTGCAAACCTGCATAGGCCTACTCATTGCCTATGTTATCCTTATGGGAAATAAAAAAATGCTACATCTTACTTATTTCTTGACATATCTTGATATCGGTATATTGCTTCTTCTAGTTTGGATATACTAAATATTCAGTTTAAACTGCCAATATTTTACTTACCTGTTGCAGCAAACCCGCATACTCATTCTCATGTTATTCTTAAGAAGCTTTAATAAACATGTCAAATCTCGCGATATCGGATCGAAATATGTCCTTTTGCATTTTAAATCTGCTGAGTATGCAGGTCTGCTGCAACGGGGGTATTATTCACTGGTATACGACATGAATGAATACGTTTGAATCGCAGAGGCGCAGACGTTTGTCTGTCGCAGAGTCGCCGGCGGGTATTCTGCGGGACGCGCCCTTCTCCGCCGACAGTCTCGACTGCGGCCCACGAGACGGTTCACTCTGTCTGTCGGGTTTTATACTACTGAAAAAGGTATGTGTTTCCAACCTTCTTGTATGCTGACGTAATTCCACGGGGCGTAACGAGAGAGGAGGGGATCTCAAGAGAATATTAAGCTTATGAGTTGTAATAAATAAATAATGGGAAATCCTAGGCCTACTTGATAGAGTATAAAAATACCTTTACTGGTTTTAGTATGGCATCCCAGAGGTTTGTCTCTTAATATTTGTTTGTTTTGGATAACAAAATTTCAAAATTATCCACGTGCATGAAATATAAGGTTATTCTTTTAACATTAAATATTAACTAGCTATTTCATAAAATTACCATAACCTGGAGGTTTTTAACCACCTATTGTATTGACTTGCGATAGCTTTCAACGCCCCCGTCTTGCAGTTTTTCAATTTATATGAAACGGGATGCTCATCTAAGACGCAGCACACTTGACTTACTGGATATAAATAAAAGATGTCTTACAACACTTAAAATATATTTACACTTATGGGTGAATCTCACAAAATGTAATAACTTAAGTCCCAGCCAATTTTAAGTGAATATAAATAAATCATTTTCAATAATTACCAATTACCATAATTACCATCCTCTTCGCCCTTGACCAGGCAACTGGATAGGCTGCGTCAATTCTTAATATATACTATTATAACTTCTATTTCTTGATAAATTACTTGATAATTTTTGTACAATTACTTGATCAACTTTTGTAACTTAACTATTTGGCGGTGTAAGGAGGAATGATTAAAAAGTTTAACAAGTTTTAGGAGCCTCAAAAAATTCTTCAAGAGAATAAAAACTGTTCATTAGGCACCTTGTTTTTAATCTAGACTTGAACTGCTTCAATTCTAAGCATTTAAGTTCATCAGGCAGCTCAAACAGTGTATGAAAGCTCCGGCAATAGAGTAGGCCAATGCTCAAAATATTGTAGCCTACCCGGCATAACACTTGATTTTCTACCAAGGAATGGTAGAGAAAATACAATCGTTAGAAACAAAACAGCTTATTTGTCATTACGAGAACACTTCAATTGTTCAAATATGTAATTATTTAACTTTAAACATTGTAGGCTAGAGACCTAGACCAGCAAATAATTATAACTTATGCCCACAACATGAAACATGATGTTGGCTATGATATATAAAGTTACAAAGATGCAAACCAACCTGCTAACCATTCTAACACACGATTATCAAAATATGATATTAAATAGGCTTAGTTTAAAAAATTCCATCTTTTTGCAGATAGTTTTGACTGTTTTAAGTTTAGAGGTTAAGTCGAATGACAACATTGAGAGGCAGCCAGGCTGTTAAACAGCATAGTGACAATAGACAAACTGAAATAAACCTCATATAAATTAAAAAAAATAAATTCCCTTCACTCAATGACAGCACAAAGTATTGATATTGAAGTTATTTATATTTCTTTCAAAATATTTTACCAGACAATCGTTATACAATTCAAATGGTTTACTCTCTATTTAAACAATGTTTCACATTGGGCGCGTTCAGCCGCAGTCATCGGTGGCTAACCGGTTACCATAGTCACTAATAGGCAAATCCACCACATCTTGACAATCAACAATGTCCGGTTACTTACCGAATCCACCGTAAACACAACATCGGTGGATGCACAACAATGGTCGGTAGGTGGTAAGTCCACCGCTACCGTTCACTTAACATAGGTTATATATTACCCACCGGTGATTGCGGCTGAACGCGCCCATTAAGTCACGCTAAGGGATAGGAGCCTTGTACTATGTGACAACTGGTTAAAATGCATTAGCACAATATGATAAGTCTACATATGTTTGGGAACAATGCTGAAGTTTATAACTTGCTTAATAGTTTCCATGAAGGCATAATAATTAAATTTTGTTCTATGGCGATAGTATTTTTTTTTAATTGGCTGAAGATGCAGTTCTGCTGCAACTAATAGGGATGTTTTATTTACAAAACTAACCATATGATTGAATTTAATTTGTTCATGAGATTATATTATTTGTTTTTCCGGTGTTTTGAATTCATTGATTACTTGTTTTCTTACATTTATATACTATAACAAGACTACATTTATTGAAAATTGGGGCTCAGGTGCTCATACTGCGCTTGTGTAGGGTAGATCTGCTCTGATTTCATTGAGCAATAGAGCCGTCTGCTCTTAATAAAGGATCTAATACTACTCAAGCCATTTGATAAGGACTTGTATTATATAGAATGCCACTTAGTTTCGAGTTCAACCACATACAGTGGCACTAGGATGTGTTGAACCAGAATATCACCTACTTAAGCAAGTAAACTGAAAGTACAGATTGTAGGGGTGGGAGGGGGTTGTTAATATATACATATATATATATATATATATATAAATGGTTAAATTTTCATTTACAGTTAGATTTTTTTAACTAGAAGCTGTTAAGATGAGGTGGAATATCTTTGGCAATGCACTTCTTTTGTTTAAAGTAAAATCATGTGTTTCTGTTTATCTTGTGATGCTTTTGTTTACAATCCAAAAAAATAAACAATTGTATGAAATGGATAAAAATATTGTTTGTTTTGATTAAACGTAACCTCAATATTTGACAGGTAGAAACATGTGATTATATTACAAACAAAAAAGTTCATCACCAAAGATATTCCTCCTCGTCTTGACCGCTTCTAGTTAAAAAAATCTAACTGTATAAAGTTAAAACAATAGTAATAATTATTTTGTTTTTATTCCCTTTGAATTGTTATTATAAATATATTGAGAGTTTGATATAACACCACATACCCCTAATAGTACGTCATGCATATGTGCGAACCAATAATTAGGATATAAAATTTTGAAAAAATTAAGCTTTTTCTATAAAAAAATTATATTTTTCTATATGAATGATTACAAAAGGATATTGATCAAGCGTAAAGAATGTTTAGCAAATATGGTACCCAATAGACCATATTTGAGCAGAAAATGTGTTATTAAAATTAAATAATAATTCGATATTATACTTTATAGATGTATGCCTACCATATATTAATTGGGTATTTGAATAGAGAAAGTGAAGAATTCATGGACCAAATAAAAACAAAAACTTTTTTAACATTAAATTTTATATGACGGAACAAAATATATCAAATAAAAAAATAACAATAATGTACACATTTTTATTATTAAAATATATTTAAATAAATAAGTGTCCATATGAAAATGTTTTACAATGCTAAGTAATATCATTTATTTGACAAATGGAAATTCGCTGAGTACGCAGGTCTGCTGCGACGGTTGTATTTTATATATATTATATATATTTATATGTGTCTGTGAGCACGATAGCGGCCGCAAAAATGGTCCGATCTTAATGAAATTTGGTACAGACATGTAAAGTGGTGATCCCTCGGACGAGTTCGTAAACCAACCCGATCGGACCACCGGAAGGGGGGGTAAAGGGGGATGAACCCCCAAAAAATGGGTTTTTTGAGTTTTTTACATAGGAAAATAAAATTTATCGAATCTTTATTGGCACCATTTAATTCAGCTCAAAAAATAAACAATTTGGTATTTTGAATCACTGCTCTATGTCCATTGGTTACCGAGATATTGAAAGTGGTAAACACAGTACGTTGTCCCAATGTTAACCTTATGGGAAATAAGTAAAATTCTACCTCTCGGTTATTTCTCAACATATCTTGATAAAACTTGGTAAATCGCTTTTTCTAGTTCATATCTACTAAATATTGAATTAAAACCACCAAGTTTTAATATACCCGTAGCAGCAAACCTGCATACTCATTCCCCATGTTATTCTTATGGAGCTTACCAAAACATGTAATCTCGCTATGTTAGATTGAAATATGTTGTTTTGCATTTGAAATTCGCTGAGTGTGCAGGTCTGCTGCAACGGGGGTATTTTCATTCTCTTTAGTTTTTAGGTAGTTGTTTTTTCATACAAATTTTTATATAAAATGTTTTGTTCTAAGTTTATCTGTTTTAGGAAATTTTAGTTATTAGTATGTAGTTTGTTTTCAATGTAATGCAGTTAGAATGACCATCGAAATCCTTAATGATCTGAGCGACTGATAAAAATTGTCAAAATCAAGGGTTGGTTGCATTTATGAAGATTTTTCAAACTCAGAGAAATGTTTTTATCTATTGTACTATACATACCAGTTGTAGAAAGAAATGTCTGAGAAGTTTTCTGGTACAGTATGCAATAACACGACTTTTTACTTTTTAAGTGAAGGTATTATGCTTCCAAAGATTAACGTTTACGGTTTAAAGATGGTCATCCTAACTTTACAGAGCAACGTTTGGTTTGTGCAGTCGAGTTTCACCCACCGTGTTCAGAAAGTGAGGGTCAGCCAATTTTCTTCCCAGTTATTTTCAGAACAGTTGAATCTGCTGTTTTACAGTTTTTAAAACAGCCTATATGGGCACAGCTGTACATTCTTTGCATGGCCAGGTCATGTGAAAATGAGTAAGTAAAAAAAAATTTGACACCTGTAAAAACTGGAAACAGCACTGTAAAGTTTGTTGCCACTTTTAGTTCTGGACGGCCATACTGGCGGGTGGCCAAAGGTAGAATCCTACAGATTCGCTAAAACTCATATTTGTGATGAACTGTCAAAACTTTGTTTATGTTTTAAGACACATTATCTCTTTGAAATTCATGCTGCAATACGATACCAAAAGTTGTCTCGCACAATACGAAGCTTAATATTGAGTATTTCCACCACTAATGAGAAAATAACCCTTCCCTAGACTTGTGGTGAGCTCTGCGGCAGCTTTTACCGTTGTATTTCATTCGAGTTTAACATAAATTGTTGTGTGACCTTGTTTAGATTTAATATTTATTGCATACGAGCTTGCAGCATGAACTTTAAACATTCTAAGTGCGTCTTCAGTTCAACATGCGATCGTAAGATTGATTACCTGGAAAGACAGATTAACGCTAATTGTGAACATAGCACACTCACTCACCCGCCAATACGGCTTGGCAGAACTTTAGTTATTGTACAAATGGAAAAGTTCTGGGGGTTCTGGGGGGGGGAAGAAGTGCGCTGTATTTGGAATTGGCGTTGAACATCTGTGTTGTGCAGGCAATCAATCATATCTTCACATGTTCAAGTAGAGACACACTTACAAATTGAAAGTTTATGATGAATGCTCATATGCAATAAATGTTAAATCTAAACAATGTTTCATTAAAATCTTGGCATTACACGTGATTTGACGGTAAAAGTACCTGCAAAGCTTTCCGCACGTTTAAGAAGAGGTTTTATTAGCAACGGCAGTACTCAGTACGTTTCATATTGCGCAAGACACTTTCGGAACAGTATTGCAACACAAAGTTTGCAGTGTTAATGTGCCTTAAAACGTAGACAGTGTTTTGACAGTTCGACATAATCATGAGTTTTAGCAAACGATTTGTAGAGTTTCCACTTTTTGCCACCCGCCAGTAAGGGCAGTCCAGAACTAGAAAATAATTTGAACTAGCAATTTTAAGCATTTGTGAAATTAATATTTATTGTTTTGCGGATTGTAAAGTGACTGTCCATCGAGATTTATTTTCGGAAAATTAAACTTTCGATTGTTTTACATAGCTGGCCCTCAGATCTCTTTGAATCTGTGATAGGTTAAGGTTGTGGGCTTTAGGCAGCTTTGCTTTTCTAAGAGGACATTGGGGTCGGTGGCCATATTCGGATTTTAAATATGTTCAATTTCCGTAAGTGACCAGGAAAATTAAGGTCAATACGTGAAATTGACAACATATAAGGACGTTGTGATGTCGGGTACATAAGTAGCCGTATGTTTCTCCGAAAACGTATTTTTGTTCAATATTGGTCACTGATAGTTCACCCGGAGTATTAAGAATGCAAGAATTGCCCAATTCAAATGCAAGTATATTACTGTTCTGCAGCTAGGCTTGTAAACACTTATGTGATTTTCTTCATGAAGGAGAGCTGCAGTCTGTGGTCAATATTTAGATGTATTTCAAAATGTGTCTGAATGTTGTACACAAAGTGAATTAAGTTTAATCCTCTTTCAAAGGATTGTAAAAGAAAATCTGCCTGATACTGTATTTAAGTGATGCCTTTTCTTAAAATTCTGAGACGTATCTACAGATCTATGTTAAAGTACCTTTAATTTTAAATCTTGAAATGTTAAAATTAATCCAGCTGTTATCGAGTTACGACTCTGAAAAGAAAACCCCCCTTTATATTAATTTGTAGATGGTAAAAAGATCGATAACAAAAAATCCAGTTTTTCTTCTTGTCGAGGTGGAAAAATTTATCTTTAAAGATGGTATATAATTTCTTTTATATTGAAGAGTTGAAACTTAATACTTTGGTTAACATATAGCTTTTGATGTAATTTTAGGATAGGAGTCACCCAGTGCCTCACAGAATCATGTTCTGGACAGCCGTATTGGCAAGTGGCAAAAATTGTTACCTTCTTAAAAAAATTTTAAGTGTCTGAAAAAAAACTCAACGTTTTGTCAAACTGTCAAAACCTTTTTCTAAAGCGCCTTCACATAAACATACGACCATTTGATTTATTATTTAAACATCACAGAAGTTAAACGCTTTCGTGGATAACAACGCACTCACTCCCCCGCCAGTACAGTTATCCAGAACTTTAGTAATAAATACAAGTGCCTTAAATGCTTTCATTAATTAACATTATGACAAATAATTGTGTTCATTTTATACAAAGTTTTTTATAGTCGATAAGGTTTTTGTATTAAGATTGGTGTTAGCTGCTTTATTAGTTTAGAAAAATTGTTATTGTTGCATTTAATCGGTTTTGTGTTTTTGCAATAAAATTATTTTTTAATAGTAAATTTGGTCGTTTGATTTCTATTTCATGAGATAAGTAATCCAATTCATCGATTCAATTGATCGTCTTGCTTAGACAACAACTCGGACCACAAAGGCCGAAATGCCGAGACGGTTGGCTGTGCTTTCGACTTTTACTCAGACGAAACAAAAATACAACTCTCCTGTCAACAATAAGGCATGGAAAACTAATGTTTCTGTTCAGTATGATGTAAAAAGTTTTCTGCACGTTTCCAATAAATGCTATACAAATGTATTTACCTTAGACTTATCTCTCAAAGGTTGACAACATATTTGCGATCTTTTAGGTTGTTAAATTTCCAAAATACAAAATTCAATTCCGATATCAAATTATTTCCTAATTCAATTATTATGAACTAATTTAATAAAGTGTGCTCAATTTGTTAACAAGAAGGGTGAGATTGACCAATTGCACACATTTTTAAAAACATTTATTTCAAGGTCTGCTCAATCACTCGTTGAGGGAGTGTTTCTTCGTGCTACGTCACTTCCCCCTCTAAAGTCATAGACACACAACTTGTTCTTACCATTCCGGTTTCCACAAACAATGTAGAAGTAGTCACTTAAACTGAAGAAGCTGTATCTGAATCCAACGTCGAAGAGAATTTCACGCACAAAAGTGGCCTTTTTCAGATCCAACAGTTTGAAGCCACTCGTGTAAGGCAACAGCAAGAAACTCGCGACTATCTGCTTTCCAAGGAAACCTTCTTCACAATGTACTATGTTTTCCGTTTCGTCTGGTTTGTTCAGGTCCAGTATGGAAATGGAATGGGACCATAAATGTATTAAATAATTGGCCTCGAGCAACACTCCCTCCGATTCCCCCATTGTCAATCGAGTCGAGAGAACTTGTGTCAGGTTATCTTCTACCGACCAGACTTTTATTTGGGGTTCAATGTGGGTGTCATTTCTACTGCGAAGCATTGACTTTATAGGGAAACTCCAGCTCATGATGAACTTTTGGCTCATCACATAGTTAACAGCAAGATATTCTTCCCCTCCGAAGAGCATAATGCCGTCCAGCCACTTTCGCATCCCGAGGTCAAACCTTCTCAAGTAGTGGTTTACACGGAGGTTGTTTTTCTCTCTAGCCCAAATGCTCAATATCTGGTCTGTGAGCCTAAAAGGGAGTATCCGTTCGCCGGGCAAAGGTTCTACTGAAAATTGTTGCTTATCGGCTAAGCGCACTACAGTTATGTCTGTGTTAAAAATGACAAAATATTCATCTGATAAAACGTAAGAAAGGAAATTGTTAGATCCGTTATTCCAATCTAATGTTTTTTTGAAATGGTCTTCTTCTAAGTCGTAAATAGTATATGGAGAAGAAAGTAAGGATGGTTCCAGAAGCAATTTCGTTCTACTGTAATTTTTGTCTTCTTGAACATTTCCCTGCAGTTTTTGAAGTAATGTTTTCGGGTTTCTAGCATTCATTATTAATAGTTCATCATTTTTCTGAATCAGCAACTTATTCCCTTTAAGACAAATATCACCGAAACGTAAATCTGGAAACTCTTTGAGTCGGTATTCTCCCCCAGCTAACTCACTGATGTCATATTCCGTTTTCGAGAAAAGCCCCTTGGACCATGCCAAAGCACTGTAGAAAACCTCGTTCCAGGTGTCTTCCCCACCGGGTAACTTCTCGTAACCGTGTTGCAGACAAAGTCTCCTCCAGAACGCCTCACTGGGCTGACGTTCCAACGCTGACAGTACACTTGGAACGTCTTCTGTGTTCACATAGAGAAGAATCAGCTCCAACACCTCCTCTGGGAGCGTCGATAGCGACATTGTGCCTCTCAGGGTCTCTCGTAGTGAAGAATCTGTAAGAAACACGAAATGTAAAAGGGATACTGTGGCAACGAATATTTGAGATACTCTTTGCTAAACATAGATGCCTTTTCACAGCCCCACATGATATCAGCTGACATCAACTCTCATCAGCTGACATCTACACTGTCATCAGCTGACTGTCAACTGGCTGACATTTATCCTATTCTTATATAATTTATTAAAGGTTACTTTGTGCTCAAGACTCCTCCTATGGTTCTAAACCGATTTAAATCATTTATGTATAGAGGTGTGGTTGGAAAGAGCTTGGCTTGAACACAGAAGACGTTCCGAGTGTACTGTCAGCGTTGGAACATTAGGGCCCATGAGACGTTCTGGAGAACACTTTGTCTGGCGTAACAGTTATTTCAAAATTTTAAATCCTGACTTTAACTTCAATATTTATATTTGAAATCTTAGAAATGATTCATAACAATCCCGATATATTTAGACAATATTTATTCAACCATTCGTAGAACACCAGAAATCAAGAAATATTTCATTATCCTGCTCACAATTTAAAAAAGTATGAAACAAGTCCACTCTACATGGGATTAAAAATTTGTACAATGTTTTGTTGAACTGTCAAAGCTTTGTTGTAAAGTGCCTTCACATAAACATATGACCATTTTATTTATTACCTAAACATCGCAGATGTTAAACGCTTTTGTGGATAACAACGCACTCACTCCCCCGCCAGTACAGTTATCCAGAACTTTACTAATCCAAGTGCCTTAAATGCTTTCAATAATTAACATTATGACAAAAATACTTGTGTTCATTTTATACAAAGTTTTTTACAGTCGATAAAGTTTTTGTATTAAGATCGGTCTTAGCTGCTTTATTACTTTAGAAAAATTGTTATTGTTGCATTTAATCGGTTTTGTTTTTCGCAATAAAATTATTTTTTAATAGTAAATTTTGTTGTTTGATTTCTATTTTATGAGATAAGTCATTCAATGAACTCCATACATAATCAACATTAAACTAAAGCCTACTTTACCAAGTCGTTTTTACAAGTCACGAAGTGACGTGGGCTGCTAGTATAGCTTATATTAAATTATGAGTGTGGGCTGGTATAACTAAAATTATCTAAATATTGATGGTTACTATTATCATGTGAGTAATAAATGACTTGAAAAATAAATATTATCCTTAAATTGATGTTGTATAACAATATAAATATATCATCGTTTATTTATAAAATTAAAATAAATATTTGTGAACTATTGCAGTATGCAGGTCTGCTGCAACAGGGGTATTTTCAATAACGTTTATTCCGCGGTCTACTCAGTCGATCGTCCGAGGCACTCCACTTCTTCACTCCCTGCTCTAAAGTCGTACACTTGTAGCACACTGGACATTCCGTATGCGATGTACAAGTAGTCATTAACCTCGAAGTAACTGTGACTGAATCCATCGTCGAAAATAACTTCTCGCACATACGAAGCCTTTTTAAAGTCGACCAGTTTGAAACCATTTGTGTAAGACAGCAGCAAGAAACTCGCAACTATCCGCTTTCCGAGGCAACCCTCATCGCACTGAAATATTTTTCCCGTTTCGTCCGGTTTGTCCAGATCCAGTATGAAAATTGAACGGGATGATGAATATATGAAATAGTTGGCCTCGAGTATGGCTTGCTTCAATTGCTCTTTTGTCAATCGAGTTGAGATAGGTAGTTGTGTTAAGTTATCTCCTATCGACCAGATTTTAATTTGATCATTGTAATTTTCATCTTCAAGTGACCATATTGGAAAACACGAGCTCAGAATAAATTTTTGGTTTATTTTAAGTAAAATCTCGAGCCATTTTACCCCTCCGTAGAGCACAATGCCATCCAACCAATTTCTTGTCACGATGTCGAACCTCCTCAAGCGATGGTCGGTGTCGTCTACAGCTAAAACGCTCAATACCTGATCTGTCAGCCAGAGATTGTCTACCCTCTCATCGGGCAAAGTCTCAATTGAAAATTGTTGCTTATCGTCTAAGTGCACTACAATTATGTCCGACTTATGAATGATAAAATAATCATCGGTTAAAACAAGAGGAGGCCAATAGTAAGGTTCATTATTCCAAGTGAATGTTTCTTTGAAACAGTCTTTTTTCAGGTGGTAAATGATAAACAAAGAAGAAATGGAGTGAGGTTTAAGAAGCAATCTTTTCCTACTCTGATTTTTGTGATCTTGAAAGTATTGAATAGTTACACCCTTCAGTTTTTGAAGTAATATATTTGGGTTTTCAACATCTGTTATTAAAAGGTCATCATTTTTCTGAAACATTAACTTATTCCCTCTAAGATTAACACTGTATTGGTACTGGAATTCACCATCAGCTAATTCTCTTATATCATATTCTCTTTTAGAGTAAGGCCCCTTGAACCAAGCCAAAGTCCTGAGAACAACTTCCTTCCAGGTGTCTTCCCCATCAGATAACTTTTCGTAACCGTTTTGCAGACAAAGTCTCCTCCAGAACGCCTCACTGGCCTGACGTTCCAACGCTGACAACACACTCAGAACGTCTTCTGTGTTCACGTGGAGAAGAATCAGCTCCAACACCTCCTCTGGGAGCGTCGATAGCGACATTGTAGCTCTCGGAGTCTCTCGTGTTGAAGAATCTGTAACCATTACGAAATGTGAAAATAACACTTTAATAAATTACTAGTTCCAACATGTGATTTGTGCCCTCGAGATTCATGCCTCCCAGAAAAAACGCCTAAGTCATTTTGACATCACAGGAGGCGAAGCCTAAACACGCCCGTGAAACAGCCTGCATCTGGAAATATACTCCCAATACATTATTAAACTATCAACACGTAACTGATTTGAAATTAAATTACAGTAGAACCCCTCATATCCGGCCTCGGTTTTATCGGTCCTCGGTTTATCCGGACGCTTCTCAGAAGCCTATATCGAAATTCGAAATATATTCCTCACGCTTGCATATTCCCTCTGATTATCTCTGTGTTTGTTAACGTTTTACTATCCCTCTATTTTGTAGCTCCAGTTTACTACAAACAACCAGAATGATCTAGGCTAATGCGAACGTGTATACTGGTACGTCTAGAGAGACTCGTCTAAACCCCCTCATGACCTCACGCGGCGAATCGCTCGCCGAATGTAGCAAGTAGAATCCTCCTGAATTTGGCAATAGTGAACTTGAGCCAATAGTTTGTCCTGCTATGTGTACTTTACTCAGTTGGGCTATTAACTTCTAAACTGTTGTTTATTATGTATCCAATGTTTTAATTGTTTTGTTTTGTCAAATCTCATTGTAGGCATATGACGGGCATACAGATGAAAGCAAAGACGGTAGCACATACCGCCGAATCGAGAAATGATTTCATTAATTCAAAACCATGGGTGAAACGAGATCAATTAGTACACTACTTAGTGATTTGTAGTGTAGATTTTACTAACATATGTATTTTTGAAACAATCCAAAAAGCCAAAAAAGGCGACTTAAAGCTCTACTTAGGTCTTAATTCACTAGCTATGTATTACTACTTAGCGTAATATTAGCGTACAACACAAATTAACGTTTTCATAATAGGTTGCATTATCCGGCCAAATCGTTATTCGGCCTGGGCTCGGTCCCGTGGAGGAACGAAGTACATTTACAAATTACATTTACAGATGCACTTTCAAATTTGTAAATGTTCTTCGTTCCGTCAACATGTGTGTGTGTGACAACCATTAAATCATGGGCTTTCAACTATATACAAGACGCTGCTGATGATGGACAGTAGTGCGTCCGAAACGCGTACAGTGTAAAAACGAAATATTTTGACACCTCAAGGCCATTTACTAAGGTATAAGAATAAGAATATATTTATTTTTTCAAAACATTACATGCCATTACATAGACAACAATTGGTTAAACTTAACTACTAACATTACATATTTCCAAAACAAAATATATTTTTAAACTTATAAAATAAATAAAAGATCCTCTTTAAAACAAAACAATCTTATAAGAATCCGGCAAACAGTAAACTAAAGTTAAATAAACAAATCAATGTTTCGAAAAAATTTAGGACCTCTGAGGCAAAGCCTGTTTAGAGGTTCCGTTCACGCTCTTCAGATAAGTTATCAGCTCTCTGGACAGCTAGGCTACTTAGATATTTGACAATATTCCCTACTATCATTGCGGAGTGTTAAAATGAAAATAAAAGACTTTTATTCTTCCAATGTACTTTTGCACTTTAAAGACATTTAAGGTGCCAATAAAAATTTATAAGGTGCTATTAAAAATTTCAGGTACTAACATTTTTTAACTATTTAATATATTAAGCTTCAATTTTGAGCAAGGAATCAACGTTTTCAAAACTTAACAACCACCTGCGCAGTTTTCGATTGAAAATTAGAGAATTGCGTGAATTTTTTATTTCTAAAGGTAATTTATTGTACCTTCTCGGAGCTAAAAATTGGAAGTTCATCGTGAAATATTATTAGGACGCGGTATAGAATGGTGTTAATTTCTTAATTTAATTTTCATTTTCATTTCTTAATCGGTTTCTGTAATTATTTCTGTTTTGAAAAAAAATTCCACTTCTTTTGTAAAAAAGTTTAAGTACCTTGTACACAAACATATACTTCAAAGGAAGAACATTTGTACGAATAAATAATAGAAATGATGCTTCTGTTCTGGACTTCTTTGAAATTAATTTGATGAATCGTTTTTGTAAAATAAAGATAGGTCTAGTATTTACATTGTAAGCACTGCCCCAGAAACTTAACCCATAATCAATTCTGCTATTGACTATTGAGAAATACATCAGTCGTAGAATAGATTCAGGGATACATAAATCATTTAAAAAATAAAAGACTCAATGTGCTATTTAAGTTTTGCTTCAAAGAAAGGATGTGTTGCTTACAAAGGTAAATATATACAGTACTTTGAATCAATTTTTTTCTGTAAAAGTCTTCTAAGAGGTACATTGAATGATATGAAAAAGGACCCAATACAATACAGCCAAAATGATATTTCACTGCATAGGCCATCTACATTGTAAATTGCTATTAATCAGAAATAGTAAATTATAAAACCACCTAGGCTATAAAAATCGTAAATTGCTATAAAACAAGCCATGTTGTCATTGACATGTAAGGCCTAAGCCTAAATAATAAACAAACTAATCATTGCACATTGGGTTCTCATAAAAATGTGTACAATCCAGTAAATACGGTAACTGGATCCAAGTTCATATTTTTGTTTTGTCATTGACAATCAGAATCATAGCCATCAGTGTGGGTGAAAATACCTAATATTGTGGGTACGAGTTTCATATCTGATCTTCTGCCGTACGTTCCTACAGCAGACGATTTAATGTAAGATTTCTAACAAAACAATATTGAATGATCTACCGATAGTCGAAGTTCGATACTTAGTTTTTGGGTCGCTTTATTATGTTTAGTTTAATTTCAGTTTTATTATATATGTTTAGAATGTTTTAATGTTTGTAAGAGAATCAATAAATATAATCGACAATGGTTTCGATTATTGTCTGTTATCGATGTTTCTTCTTCATTACTGACTCACTGACGGTTGTTGAAACTGTACATCAGTTGAGTTAAACACGATAGGTTGATAGTTGATATCGGATTACCGAAACCTAAACTGAGTACTGACAGCAAAACTTATTTCATACATAATATTTTTATAAAGTCGGACAACTGTCACAGCGAACAAGTATCAATTCGAACAAGTGGCCTCAGTAATTTATTTAATTAATAATATTAATATTTAAAAAGTTGGGGAAATGTCATGACGACAAATTATCAATTCAACCAGAAGATTCAAGCTTTTATTTTTTATTTTATTTTATTTTTAAAAAGTGGGCAAGTGTAGCGGCGAACAACTATCAATTCGGTCAAATGACAGGCAACCACTAAACCTGGGCAAAACATATAGACAATTAATAAGTATCATAAACATAACCTGTAAAGGCAGAAGATCATATATGAACCTCATACCATATTGTGTGGCCTTGGTTTGGATGCAAGTAAATCAACCTTTCTTCAGAATTGCAATTTAATAACAATTTATATATGTATCCCATTAATGTACTTACCTACTTACCTTCATGTATTATTCAGCTGGTAATCAAATAAAATCTGCAACTGTGCAAAAACAATTAATTCCATCCTACTTAATAAGTAGTGCAGACACGGTTTATAGGTTAACCAAGTTGCATTGCATTGTGGGACTGGCAAGAGTACATTTTTACAATCAGCTGTTGGATGAAGTTTGCAGCTGAGTTGCAAAGTCAGCTGGTAATAGCTATATTGATGACTTTGGAGTTGCTCTCTCATTCTTCTTTTCTTGTTGTCGTTTGACACTGGATATGAAACAGTGTTGGATAAAATCACAGATAAACGAATACACGAAGAATAAAAAATATAGAATACGAAGAAGTTTGTAAATACATACCTTTTTCTATAGTATAAAACCCGATTGGCGTTCCTCTATGTCTGTGTTATTCGACGAAGGCTATACCTCTCACTGATCAGCTGTTTGTTGTTTGTTGTGACAGTCTTCTGCCCCCACTTACATGATTGTGAATTTGTAAGTATAACAATTTTGTTTTTATAGTAATCTTACTTATTTAATACGCTGGGGTTTTTTTGTGATCATTACTCCTCCTAAACTACTGGGCCGATTTTAATAATTAAGGTGTCCTTGGAAAGAGCTTGGCGTGATGTTTTGCAGGAAATAAAACTTAAAAAGGTTTGACTACAGGGAAGAGCCATAGGCGCCCTTAAAGTTTCATATTAGTCCATAAGATTTAACATGGGAATAGAAAATTTCAAATAAAGCAGCTGATTGGAGCAAACAGTTTTTCAGCAATGCCATTTGTTGTTAATAGAATGGAAACCTTGCATTTAAGACATGCATGTTTTAAGAAAAGCAGCATTGTTCTTCTGGGACTAAAACCCAAGATGGCGGGAAGTACTGCAGACTCTAAAGCAGTTGTAGTTTTAACATAATCCTTGCACCAAGTTCGTTCATCGGGTTGCAAAACTCAAAAGCTCAATATTTTTCTTCCAGTTTTGAGTGAGTCGGTGGCGCTGTTGGTAGCGTACTCGGCTTCGGAACTGTGGCCTCAAAGCGTCGCAGGTTCGAGACTCGGGCTTTCGCATACTTGTAGCAGTACTGTTCACCCTTGTACTGTACCGGTTCACTCCTTGCCTTTGCTTGATTACGTCCACGCTCAGATCAATAGTCTATGTGGACGGAGCATAGATAAGGTTAAAAAGAGCCCGCCACCCTATTTATTTTTAAGGGTTTTCAAAAAATAAAACAGCCATAACGAAATAAATTATATTTACGAAATATACAACAATAAATAAATTAACATCACATTTTATAACACTCGAGGGCGGACTAGACTCAATGATGCCCCTTTTTGAAGCCCCACTTCTTCCCCTTCTTGTGGCCGCCCTTCTTGCCGTAGTCCTCCTTGTGGGCGTGGTGCTCCTCGTGCCCCTTCTTGCCCTTGTGCCCCTTGTGCTCGTCCTCGTAGTGCCCCTTCTTGTGGTGCCCCTTCTTGCCGTGGTGGTCGTCGTGGTAGGCGGACTTGTGGTGGCCGCCCTTCTTGTGCTTGCCCTCCTTCTTTGCGTGGTGTCCGTGGAAGGCGCCGTGCTTGCTGTGCTTCCCTCCCTTGTGGTAGTCGTCGTAGAACTTGTGCTCCTTATGGTACTCGTCCTTGTGGAACTTGTTGTGGTATCTGTAAAAGTTGAGTTGTATAAATCGTGTTGGAGAGAAAGGGGAGATTTTAGTTTTTTTATTCAGAATGTTGAGGTACCGGGAGGAACATATAATCTGTAATGCTGACTTTTAGTTCCTACTTATCAAAAGTGGAACTGTAGTTAACTTTTTCAAATTAAACTTTTCAAACACTTAAAGGAAATGCAATCTAAAAGAGAATTACATTCTTAGAGATATTTGATTTCCGAATCCTAATTGAAAGCAGCAAGAATGAGTTGGCGAGATTATTATGACGTTTACTTTTCTGCAAAATTAGTCTCGAAAATAAAAACAGGAACTTAAGGTTTATCTTAGAGGCAAAATAAATGGTTCAGTTTTTATCATTTCACTACAAAAAGGAAGAAAAAAATAAACTGCTAAAAAGCCGAGCGTTTTCTGTAAAAAAGTCAATCGGTTTCAAAGATACCTATGTAATTTTTAGCACTACTCGGCTACGAAATTACCCAGCTACATCAGAAATAAAGTAGAGAACGAACTCATGGAGTTATGAGGAAGTGTTACGTTCGTCTTCCACATCAAAGTTAGTTTTTCAATAAGTTTAATGGAAACACCGCGGCTGACCCCGACCGGTCCGCGGCTCTAGCAAAAGTTAATTTTATCATACCCATCCTGTTTCAATATTGCTTCTAACTTTTTTTAAATTTTACTGATTTTTTTTTATTATTTAATTACAATAATACAATTATACATGCTTATGGTAGTTTTACTTACTTTTGATGCTTATGATTGAAGAAATATACTAACCTATTTCCACGAAAGTGCTGATTAAATAATTTAGACTGGTGGCAATTTTTGAACGGCTGACATTAGAAAACTCTAACTCAATGTTTCAATTATTCCAATTACTGCATTTCGTAAGTAATGTTTTCAGAATTATATTTATCAAGCTATGACGACTTTACTATTTAGTCTGTTGGTAAACATCACCTATAAAAGTAATTCTTTTGTTGAAGTGCTAAATTGGTTGGGAGTATTTCTAATTTAACTGTCTAAAACTTCCATCTTTAAAGTTTAAAACCCTTCTCTTGTATAGATTTAATTACCGAAATTTGCAGATTTATATCTTCTGATTCATGGAATTACAAAATAAATTATTCCTCAATTTTCTTTTTTAAGAGAGGAAGTAAAATTAATATCCACGGCTGCCACTGTCCAAAATTTATCTCAACATCAATTAAATATTATATTTAGTAATTTACAGTTCATGTGCACTTATATAAACAAAGCAAATAGACAAAAACTACTTGTTACTTAAGTTTTGATATTGACCTCTATTTCATCGAGCAATAACTTAATTAATTGCAGAATCGAACTAAATAAATATTCCTGTAAAGTAGTTTAACTAGAACTGGGTCAACAGCACAAAGATAATGGCGGTATTTTCATTTAAATCTGCTAATATCAAATTAGCTGCCAATCTTATTAGCTAATGCGCTTTAATTATTATTTTTGTTCACTAAAATGTGTTTAACCTCAATTATTGTCTTTATTCAATAGTTTAGGTCAAGAGGTTTAGATTTTCTTATGACAATTATTGTAATCCTGAATTATTACAAGTAATAAATCAACTTATTTAGCGAGAACATGTTATAGCATGGTAATGTTTGACATTTTTACTGAGCATCAATTAACAAGATATTAAGTATAAAGGCCTACTTCTAATATATATGTTAAGTCCATATATATTATGAGTAGGCCTATATGCTTAATATCTTGTTTTATTTACTGTTCCGAACTAACGTTTTCTATAGAGCTTAGGAATTGCTGTTTTAAAATGAAGAATTCCAATGTTATTCACGGTAACCTCAATTATTATGAAATATAATATTGTAAATTGGTTTTAAATTAATTTGAAATGTTCGTTCCATGTTTTATGTGTGTTATTTTTCTTCTTTACAACCTCTGTTTTGTAGTAATCTAAATTCTCTACACATCTAAAAAGGATGGAGAAGCAGTTTAGAGAGCTTGAGTAAGTTTCAAGGATCACAAGTCTGACAATTAGGTAATCACATATTTAATTACACATCGTCAAACTATTTTGATAACAATGTTGAACATTAAGATGTGCAAAGTTACTTCATATCTGCCCACTTAGACTAGTCCAAGTATTTTAATTCTAAGTTATTCCCCTTAAAGGGACGAATAAAGGATTCATGGTTAAGCTAAGATAAACAATATAAAATGAAATGTCTGTAGAAAGCTATAGGTTTCCTTCATGTATAAACAATTATAAACTGGTACGGTAATACACGTATGCAACTAAATAGTTATGTTATTGCTTCTAAAACGGCAGACTTTCCCTCTAGTATTGTGGCAGAAGACTCACCCTTTATAAGGCTCACCATTTAATCTTTTGGCCATAGACTCACCCTTTAGTTTTGTGGCAGAATTTTCACTCTTTAATCTAGTGGCCGTAGACTTACCCTTTAGTCTTGTGGCCCTTCTTGTGGCCGCCCTTCTCGCCGTACTTGGCCGCCTTGTGGCCCTTCTCGCCCTTGTGGTGGTGGCCGTACTTCTCGTGCTCGTCATGGTACTTCTTCTTGTGGCCGCCGTGGTCGCTGTAGAACCCGCTGTGCTTGTCCTTCCCGTGCTTCCCGTGGTCGCCCTTGTCGAAGTGGTGCTTCGTCTTGTACCCTTGCGACAACAAAAACAATCCCATTGTTCACTGTCTGTGGTATTTACAAAAATCTTGACACTACAAATCAATTTCATACTTGGGAAATTTATATAAATCTTTTTCTGGTGGATGAAAACTAATTATTAATCAATCATGAGATGTAAAAAATTAATAATCAAAGTTTATGCTATAAACGTTTAAGAATATGGGAATGTTAGTTTCTTAAACACAGGTATGTATTATATTTGAATTAATACAACTATGAAGCGGGAGAAGGAGGGATATTTATATACTCATAATTTGCCAGCGACAGACCAACCCCTCGAAGACACACGAAAACACACGAGGAGTTCCGAAATATCCGAAAATTCCAAAGTCAAAGTGTTACTAGTGGACAATCAATAAACTTTCAGGACAAAATGTAAACAACCACAAACCAAATGATTCATCCAATAGCTAAAAACGTCGTGACAAAAAAGAAACTCCTGCCAATGATTTACTTAACGGGATCTTGCGAATAATACTCGTTGGATTTCGTTTGTTTTGCGACGGTCAAGCCTGGTGCTGGCGAACGATAAGTGAAATTTCCCTCCCTCTTGAGCTTCACAGTTTTATTGATTCTACTATAAAAGCAAATTTATATGGCCATTATAGGGCCGCGTCACACTGGTCGAGTAACTTGACCGAGTTGCTACAGGGTCAGCTGGCTCCTATAGCTTAGAATTGTCAACTCGACTCGCCGATTTGAAAAAGGTCGGTTTACTGTGGTCGAGTTGATGGTCGAGTGTAACTCACCCGTTTACCCTGACCTCCTACTTGACCAATGTGACGGGGCCCATAGCATTTGCAGTGAATAGATGTATCACTTCATTTAAGTGTAAGATGTTATTTTTCCGTCTTAGAGAATCTTTAGTGTAATCTATAAACTATTACACATAAACTATTCGGAATTTGTATAGTTTTAAAATTTAAATCAGTTCTTATTACTATTTTTATTTTATTTTTTTGCTTACATCCGTTTTAAGTTAACCGAACCGTTCTAAAGTGTTCTTCATATGTTTTATACAACTTGTTCTACATAAGCCACGCCTCTACAATTACATAAGTAACGCTTCCATAAACCACCCCTCTCCTTTTCTTGCTGCCTTGAAACGCAATATATCGTACTGTTTTCCTTCTTTGCAGCGTAATACTCTGTCTTGACTTATCGCTATAAAAAATTTCTTTAAAAAGAGTTCAATATGTTAAAAGGCGAAAAGAATGAAAATCGTATTGATTTCAGTAAATTTTACTAGAAAACAATAAATACTCCATTATTATAGTTAAAACTTCTTAAAATAAAAAATAACAATTCAAATATTTTAATTCCAAAATTGTATTGATTTTAAATAAATGTTCTAGAAAACCATTCAAATATTCCATTGTTGTAGTAATAACTGCTTAATAATAATAATATAAAACAATCCACTTATTCATACACAGCTTTGTTACTATTTACTTAGTTGAAACCTCTTAGTTACCTTTTAGATAGTTAGTTTCACCTCATGTTACCTTTTAGTTGCTTAGTTATATTCTCTTGGTTATCTCTTAGTTACTTGGTCATAAAATTTAAGTTAACTTTTTGTTGCTTAGTTATAACATCTTAGTTGCCTTTTACTTAGTTGTAACCTCTTAGTTTAAGTAACTTAGTTAAAACCTCTCAATTACCTTTTACTTAGTTATAACTCTTAGTTACCTTTTACTTAGATATAACCTCTTAGTTACTTAGTTATTGCCTCCTAATCGCCTTTTAGTTACTTAGTTATAACCTCTTGGTCACATTTTAGTTACTTGGTTATAACCTCTTCTTTGCCTTTTAGTTTCTTAGTTAACTTTTAGTTAGTTATAAACCTCTTGGTCGCCTTTTAGTTATTTAGTTATTGCCTCTTAGTTAACTTTTAGTTAGTTATAAACATTTTAGTCGCCTTTTAGTTACTTAGTTATTGCCTCTTAGTTACCTTTTAGTTACTTAGTTATAACCTCTCAGTCGCCTTTTAGTTACTTGGTTATAACCTCTTCGTTGCCTTTTAGTTTCTTAGTTACCTAGTTATAAACCTCTTATTTACCTTTTATTTACTTAGCTATAACCTCTTAGTCGTCTTATAGTTAGTTATAGCCTCTTAGTTGCCTTTTAAGTTCGTAGTTACCTCTTAGTTACTTAGTTATAACCTTTTAGTTACTTAGCTATAACCTCTTGGTTGCCTCTTAGTTAGTTATAACCTCTAGTTACCTTTGTCGGCCTTGTGGCCGTGGCTGCTGTGGTGGTGGCTGTGGTGCTCCTCGCCGCCACCCTTGCTGTGCTTGTGTCGCTTGTGGCGCACCAGCTCGCCGGCCTCCCCCTGCAACCACCGAGTCTCATTGTACATCCCTGGAGATGGCGACACACCCGGGTAGATATTTTAAGCCATATATGAGTAACAGATGAGTGTACGCTGATTGTGGAGCGATCTTGCAGTCTTGTTACTGACTAAGGGTAATGACACTGGGCGGTTTTCCCGCAGATGTTGAGCGGTTTTCAGCCGCGGCGTGTGGCACACTCCATTCAAATCATGCGATTTTGCTTCACGGGCGGCAAAAACCGCGCAACAGCTGCGAGAAAAACCACTCCGTGTGACATTAGCCTAAGGCCGGCCCTACCCAAGTCGATCTACCCGGACGAAGACGATACCCGATGTTGACGGCAGCGATGACAGCGAGGTAAGAGGATACCTGAAAATCTTAAACAAAAGAAACACGTGAAAAGACCTGTATAACTAACTTTTATGATAGAACCTGCCCAACCGGCCAGGAGAAGAAAAAAAGGACAAGGGAATATGTAGTTAAGGGAAAGAATGAAAATAGGTTAGGGGAAAAAGTAAGTTAGATGAGTATGGATAGAGGAAAGGGAAATGAGAAAAGGCTAAACAGGATAGAAGGAGTGATAGAGTAGTAAAATAAGTCAGCACTTACAGAATAGAAAATGAAAGAGAAAAGAAATACAGATATGAACATGAAAGCTAAACCCTGATGTATAACAGGTACGGGGTAAAGTAGAGATTCAATGAAAAAAACCGACATGTTCCTTAGAGAGGACTGTTAATTAGTAGCTCGATAGCCAATGGCTACGAAGGGACCTGCATTTTTAACGTGGGACCCGAACCACAACATCGTCTGGTTTGCAGTTTAACCGGTCAAATTATGACGAAGATCTTATGAACGTAGTATTCAATAGTGCGGACGTTAATCCCCGCAGAGAAATTAGCGTCCACAAGCCATCGCTCATAACTATCCACAATACGCCTCCGAAATCAGCTGGATTACAGGACACTCCACCGTTCCAATCAAACTCATTCGACAACACTAACTTATAACAAGAAAATGTACAGTCGTGTTCGTTATGAATTACAAAATGCTCTTTTTACTTTTGAACTTTTTCTTCAAAAAAAGTTCAACATCCTGAAGCGGTTCAGGTATATGCTACTTGATTTTGTATCATTTTGAGTGAAATAGGTTGGGAAATATGTCCGCACCACGCTTTTTCATTTTATAATTTCTGATAAGTTTTGCAACGCTTAAGAAACTTTTACTGTGATGGAGTCTATGTTAGCTAGTCATTTGGCACTAAGTTAACTTAAAGAGGGATTTGCGACAAATTTGATTCATAGAGGGGAATGATAGAGAGTAATGATAAAACAATGATAATGTGTTTACCATGTACAATAGAGGAAGCGTTAAGTTGAACATTGCAAGATTTATAATGAAAATAAGTTTTTTTTTATTTACTCGAAGTAAGTATGTAGAACGTGATCTGTGACTTGCCTCAGGACTATGGAGGTAGAGAAACGAATTTTTTAGTAGCCTTTTTGCCCAAGTAAAGTATATAGTATAAAGTCTAATAACGAGACTTAAACTTTTCCAAACGTGTAAAAACTTGTCCCTTACAAGAGAATGAGACTTAATAAATGATATATTAATATATGTCTAAAGACGAATATAAATTGTTTACTTCTTGAAACTTTTGATGACGTTTTGCCACTCGAATAAAAAATTCAAACCACAGTAGTAAAGAACAGTTAATGAGGCGAAAAATCTTCGAGCTGTTTGAAAGAGCGTTGGTCACCAACAAATGTTTTGGTCTTGACATCAGTTTTCATTTCCAATAATAAAAAAAGTTGAATTTGATCATGAGGTATTCAACCCACTTTGTTATTTGTTTATTTTGTAATTAACCTTTTGCGTGATATTTTAGTGGACAGTATTTGTTGACAACCAGGGAAAAAGATTATGATTTGTTTATGACGTTTTTAAAGAGTAAACGATCAACAATTAAAATAATTTAAACGTAGGGACTTGTCACTCAATGCCTATAAAAAAGTCTTTTTGAGTCAATTACCTTGTTTGAAACTATTACTTTAAGACATTAATATGTCTAATTATGTAAGAAAACACTATTAGAGCTCCAGAAAGAAAAGTGTTCGAACTAATAAGGATATTTGACTTACATAGTTGTACTGATTAACGGGAAATGATTTTCAACTGTTGTTAGACACCTGTGCATTGAAATGTAAAACGACTCTCAGAACTATATTCCTTCTGTATAACATTGATTTTGTTAATAAATAGTTGTTTATCTACCTGAAGATATCAACCCAAAAGTGCCCTTGCAGCTAAGAAGTAATAAGAGGAGAAAAATATTGGACTTGACTTATATTGCCTAAAATTGCATGAATTATTAATTTGAAATTAATATTTGTTTTGTAGTTATGTAGTTTAAAATAAATACAATCCTCATGGGCTATCTTATGCACTTTATATGAAGATTTGTGCCCTTCAGAATTAAATATTGAAAATGATTCGAAATAATGAACTTATGAACATGATGATGTATTAGCATGAAATAATTGTTTTTTATCAATGTTCAGAATTTAAATAAACTTTTTCCTAAACGGTTTATTCTTAACATAAATATGCCATAGCCAAAAGATATATTACGTTAACTGATTCTACATATAATAGAAAATACTGAAGTAGAAATTATATTCCTATTTATGAAGTGTACCAGATTTTGTACGGGACAGGACTCTCCTGGGTCTTCTCCCAGTTAAACCAAACTAATAGTCCGATGATTGATGTTTGTCTTAACAGTAGATAATATAACTTTTAATGTCACACAAGGTAAACATTAGATAATTTGGAATATAATTTTGGGATATAATTATCATTAGTTTACGTTCACATCTGAAATTAGGGAGTGATACTAATGACCCGTTGATTTAGCTGAAACTACATCAAAATCAAATTCTTGCAAAGACAAAACCAGAAAAAAAGTATATGGGATGTCTTCTTCAGTATTTTTAGCAACAGTATCTTTAAAGGTTTAAATACCTGGTCCACCGGTGATCCAAAGTTAGTCTTTAAATTTATATTCCTATTTAGTATACTATATATATTTTTTTTTAAATTTAGTATTTAAATTTATTTTGTGTTTGTATTCAAACGTTTTCAAATCTACATAATTGTGTTTTATTACGAAAATTTTTAGACGTTTGACACACACATTCGGGAAAACTATACGATCTGAAGAAGACATACAAATACCAAAATGCACATACATGCTCTTATGATCGTCGACGGACTCCCAGATATTTTAACCTTCAGAGTCTATATTTGATCCGGAAACGTAACTTAGATAATAAAGTGTGCTAACCTTGAGGGGCTCCTCTCTCGACACTTCCTGGACCTGCCTAAGCAGCGGCGACTCCCCATGGGTCTTCGCCCCTAGGACACCTTCGTCGGTGGACACTTCCTGGACCTGCCTGACTATCCTGACCAGCGGCGACTCGTGGGTCTTCGCCCCCTGGTCACCCTCGTCGCTCGCCACCTCCTGGACCTGCCACGCCCCCAGGACACCCTCCTCCGACACTCCCTGGACCAGCCTGAGCAGCGGCGACCTCCCCGCGGCGGCGGCGGCCCCCAGAGCCCCCAGAGCCCCCAGGAGCCCCAGTCCTAGTCCCAGGACCCACGACGTGCGCTGCCCAGTCATCACTGCTCGCTCCGCGGCTCTGCCCCGGCTTATACCGCATCTTCACGCTTTCTTCCCCGAGTCGTTGCATAACTCTGTGACAAACTCTAATTAAATTCCTCCCGTTAAGCGGCGAAATTAAAAGACAATATTTACACTGTCATTCCGATTCCAATTAAGGCTCGGAGTAAACCTGTCCGCGGTTGTTTACCTAGTCCATTCACGACTCCCGCGGTTGTCTACGACGTTTGTCAGATTTTTTTGTGTTAGTATTTAAGATTATTCGATAAAGAATGTGGTTATTACTTCAGCCAACTTGTTGGTGAATTAGCCGATTTTATGACCTTGGATATGGAATATTACGCTCCAAGGTCATTATGTAAAAAACCATACAAAGATAATTAGGATTGAACTACAAATAACGGAGTTATTGCAAAGTTATGGGAAAATTTGCTATAACTGCCATAAACAAGCATGTAGTTTGTTTGAAAAGTTGCAATCGCTTCGTTAATTGTAGTTCGATCTAACAATCTTAGAACGGATTTTCAGGAAATAAAATTAAGTTGTATAATTTTCGTAAAATTTACGGTTTGTAAGATAGTAAATTTTAAAATATAAAAATGTCTGCCATTTTTAAATGGTACAAAATAGAAACTTGGTACTCCGCACCAAAAAAGTTCCTATTAGTCAACATATACGCACCAAGTTTGAAGTTGACATGTCTAGTTGTTCCAAAGTTATGCAAAATCATGTTGAAACACATACATACCGACAAATGGATAACCAAGCATTTTAGGACCTATGTTTATGGGAAATTTATTCCTAGTTTTGATGTAAGTAGCCATATCCCGAAGTCCCCTGGGAAGGGTTTTAAGTAAACACCCTGTATACCTCGAATAATTAAAATAAAAAAGGTTGACTATGTCGAAGAAGAATTAAAACTACAGATTCATTAGATGCGCGCGGGTGAGCGACGATAAATCTAAAACCAATATACGTTGAGATTCGATTCAATTCAAATAGCTTTATTTCTGAAAAATGATTACATCACAGTACATTGGCAGCTTAAAACTATGAAATTAGTCCTCACATAGGAAAAAACATAATGTGCGTGTGAGAATGAGTCTATGTAGTTATTTTTTCTGCCGCTCATCACTAGACCATTCTGCATGTTTGCCACTTGTGAGGACGATAGACGGACGGACAAAACCCTCCCTTAGAATTTCACGCCCAACAAACAGACACACATTGTCCGCTCACATCCATACTAACAGCACACTTGCAAAACCCTGCTGCTCTGAGAGTATATAATGTCTGTACTGTGAGGAAATCAGTGTTTCTTCCAATTTATTCTAACCTATGTTTGATGCGTTTTTTGTAAGTCACTAAAGTGCAGGTTTCAAAATCCTTTGACTCAGTAAGTTCCTGTATAGAATGTGTAAAATATAGTGGCAATTTGTGACAGAGAAACTTTTCACGAATCTTAGAGCCTGAATACCCCCTGCAACGGCATGTCTAGTCGAGTAAGTGTGGTTCACATTGTCAAATAAACAGTCAGCGTGTTTGTACATATGAATGAGCCCTAATAAACAATTGTCTTACGTCCAACACGTTCCAGTCGTTGAAGAGAGCCTCCGAAAGATTGTATCAAATTTTTTTTTTTTTTTTTTTTTTTTTTTTTTTTTTTTTTTTTTTTTTTTTTTGGGTAGGAGGTGGAATGCGTTTACGCACACTGAGGGGCTCGTTGTCCCCTCAGTAGTGTCGGACTCCCACGAGCTCGATGTCCCGTGAACTACTGACTAAACCACCTCCCTCGGCACCGAGGACACTAGCCTGGAACTGTTTCACACATTACTTCGGGCTAGGCCTTTGATATTACGCCGCTAGGGCAACCTCCGTGGGGAAATGCTGAGGATTAAGGCCGATCGAGGTCGACCTTTTTCGCCCGAAGAATGGCCTGGACGTAGTGCTTGACACAGTTCCAGTTGCCCTCTCCCTGGAGCATAGCTCCAACGATGTTGTTTGGGCTGACGATCACGCCGATCTCAGATGAAAGCGAGGCTCGGCGGACGTGCCAACGGTCGCACTGAAAGAAGGTGTGCTCGGACGTATCTGGGATGCCGGGGCAATACAGACAGTCCGGGCTGGCGACTTTGCCCATCCGGTGCAGATAGGCTCGGAAGTACCCGTGTCCAGAAAGAAACTGGGTCACGTAGTAATCGACCTCGCCGTGCTGCCGCTCCACCCATGGTCGGACGGAAGGTATGAGCTGGAAGGTCCAACGTCCCCTCGGCTCGGCTTCCCAGTCGCGCTGCCAGGAGTCGAAGCTGCGATCGCGCTCTTCCCTGGCAGCTGTTTCCCGGCCCACTTCAGGCCTCCTCCGGTAAATCGCCTGCCTCTCCCTCGCGAGGAAGAGGACGGGGATGACTCCGGCGATCACCGTCACAGCAGGCTCGGAGACTGTGCGGTAGGCCGAAGCGACCCGCAGAGCTCCTCGGCGCTGGACTCGGGCAAGCCGGTCTCGGAAGACTCGCTTCTCGAGTGCGTGAGCCCATACTTCCGCCCCGTACAGCATGACTGACTGGACGGCAGTCATGAGCAGACGGCGCTTGCAGGAACGAGGACCGCCGACATTGGGCATAAGCCTACCAAGGGCAGCGACACCCTTAGCGGCTTTGTCGGCGGCGCGCTGGATCTGCTCGCCGAAAGACAGTCTACTGTCGACCATGACTCCCAGGTACTTTGCAGCAGGCTTAGTCTCGAGTGTGACGTCACCTATCTGCACCGGGAACACGGTGTTTATCCTCTTTTTGGTGAGGACGACGATCTCCGTCTTACTGATAGCCAGGGACAAGCCGTGATCTCGCATCCACCCGTTGACCTTGGCCATTACAACGCTGAGCCTCAGTTTTGCCTGCTCGACGTTCCTCGCAGCGATCAAGGCAGCGACGTCGTCAGCATAGCCAACGAGGCGGGTCTCATCGGGCATGTCTAGCCTCAGCAAGCTGTCGTAGGACACGTTCCAGAGATCTGGTCCGAGAATGGATCCCTGCGCAGCCCCGGAAGTGATGGGAATGCGCCGCTGACCTTCGGTCGTGTCGTACAACAGAACGCGGTCTGACAAATACGCTTCTATCATACGCAGGAGGTAGGAGGGAACTTGGAACGTATGCTTAAGCGCCCACAGCATATCGCTCCACCTGGCGGAGTTAAAAGCGTTCTTCACGTCGAGCGTGACGAGAAGGACCACGCGGCGCGACCAATGGTTGTGGTCCTCCGCCCTCCGCACTGCCTCAACTACCTCCTGAATAGCGTCGATGGTAGAGCGACCGGATCCAACACGTTCCAGTCGTTGAAGAGAGCCTCCGAAAGATTGTATCAAAATATTAAATGTGCAGTGAATTAAATTAATGAAAATATTCACTCTGATTCTAACAATGTCCTTAACCTTGTTTACCATTTTAAATTGATTTAAAAAGCTCTTTGGTTAAGTTACTGTTTACGTTCGATGACGAAGATGTCTGGAGAACCCCTAACATCCGCCACGGATGTTTTATGTAATCTATATTTCAGTAGCTTGCATATTCCTGTATAAATTTGAGAGCTAAAGACGTCCAAAAGTAAATTAAATACGTGATCGCTTAAAGTATATTTAATATATTTAAATAATTACATTTTAAATTAGTAATTTTATTGCAGTGGTTTTAAGTATTAAACTCTTGTCACTTCAATGAGTCTTGTAAATAAGGGACCAGAGATGAGATGTCGAAAAATTAACAGCTCTTTGTATTCTTATTTTACCAAACTGGGTACCTCTAACAGCCGTATCTAATCTCTGTGGGCTGTAACTGTTTTTAAAGTAAATCATTTCAATCCTGACACCACAAATAGAGAAGATATACACAATCAAATTTATGCCAATATCCAGCAAATTCCCCACTTCATGATGAACCAAGAACATTCATTTTACGTCAATATCACGTCAAAAAAAGAATTTTTTTGTTAAAGCAAGACTTATACTTACTACTTATACTTTTTTGTATTCAGAAAAATAAAAAAAAATTAATATATATTTAATGCCCTAACGGTTTTACTGATGTTCTGGGATAATAAAAAGTACAGAATCATGTTTACTCCCTTGTTCGAATCAAGAACTGCGGTACAGTACAGTCAACTAGACAAAGACACAATCTTCAGTGTAAATAGTTATTTTCACCGTCACGCAACCACTTATCCAAAAGACAAAGTTTGCACATCCAATAAATATTTTCTGTTTATTGATTTAATTTCGCTAGGAAATTCCAAAAATAAATTGCTTTATATCTGGCAGCGAGCCTTAGTGTATTCATTAGTTATACAGGTTGATAATTAAATAAGTTAATCTTGCAGAGATAGTATTGGTTTCTTTCAAATTTCCAATTTAAATTTTTATTAAATTGCATTTGGTGATAATAAACTAGGTGTCATAAAAAGTGTTGATGTGAATCAATGATCACACTAAGCAATAAAAATTGAGTAGCGTGTAAATCGCATCGGAACCACCTTCAGCGTAAACACACAAGATAAGATACGTTTAAACACATTAAAATCACTGAACAAGAAAACCTCTGAGGGAGGAAAGGCCTTCTTCTCGACTGAACATTCAAGATGAAAGCGAAGAGTGCGAGAAGCTCACGTCCAAGTTTCCACCCCGTCGGATCTCTAATGTAATCACAGATCATCGTCAGTGATCCTCTTGACTATCAAAGGAGAGGTTCCGAGTTTTTATTTCCATGCGTAAAGAAAACGGGGAAAACCTTTATTTCTATAATTAAGTTCCAACCTCTACCAAAGATACTTAGTTCAGTCTTCCTTCTTATCAGTTTCAATCGGGCGAAGAAGGTCGAGGGAGCGAAGCGAGCGGGTTCTTGTTGTCTACCACAGCATGTCTGGTTGATTGTCACAACTCCCGCAGCGCTGTGAGAATACGGCAGGACCGGCTGGAATCGAAACTATCGCTATTTAAGTAAGCTTAAAGACAATTATGCAAACTCAAGAAAATTATTGTTACAATCAGTATAAAAAATCCCTGTAAAAAGTTTCCATAAAAAGACTAAGGTAGGGTAGGGTAAGGTAGGGTTTTGTTCCTTATTAAAAATTACTATGCGTGCTAAAAGAAATTATATTGGTACCACTGATTTCTGCATCTTTATTTGTTTTGTTTATTCTATCGTATTATATAGTTATGTAATATTTAAAATAACGATTCTACAAAAAATTAATATATATTTTTTACAGCAGAAAACAGCAAAATTAAAGGCACCTTCATCTAGCCATTCCTCGAATGTTCTTCAAGTACGAAAGTCGAAACGGGAAGAACATAAGACAGGTTAAAATAACATGTTATTTAGTAACTTACTTCCAATGATTACAGAAATATGATGTATCTCTCGTTTTCGACGCTTTATACAGAAAAATAATTTATTATAATTGTAAGATAAATAAAATATACTTGTTTATTTTATCTCAAACACATGGGTTATTTAATTGTTACAAATGGCTCGATTTTTACAACATCATTTTGACAATTATAATCACAACGTGTTATCATCTCTGAAGATGGATATAGACCAGTCATTTTAAATATTTTTCAAAAAAGAGGGTAACCAAGTGGGACTTTTAGCGAATTTCCCCTATAGGGAAGAAGCTGTTACCGTAGGTCTCATGGTAAGACCTAAGGCTAAAACCATCATAACTTTTCTTTTTGAGGTCCTCAGATGCCTAAAACACCATTCGTTCACTTTCATAAATATATATATATATCTATATATCTATATATATCTATATATATATCTATATATATATGTGTCTTTAAGCACGATAACTTGCGCAAAAATGGTCCAATCGGAATGAAATTTGGCATAGATGTGTAAAGTAGTAATTATTCGGACGAGTTCGTAAACCAGCCCGATCGGACCACCGGAAGGGGGGGTAAAGGGGGGTAAACCCCCCAAAAATGGGTTTTTTGAGATTTTTACATAGAAAAATAAAATTTTTCAAATTTTTATTGGCACCATTGAATTCAGCCCAAAAAAACAAACAATTTAGTATTTTGAATCATGGCTCTATGTCCATTGGTTGCCGAGATATTGAAAGTGGTAAACGCAGTACGTTGTCCCAATGTTAACCTTATGGGAAATAAGTAAAATTCTATATCTCGCTTATTTCTCAACATATCTTGATAAAACTTGGTAAATGGCTTCTTCTAGTTCAGATCTACTAAATATTGAATTAAAACCACCCAGTTTTAATATACCTGTAGCAGCAAACCTCCATACTCATTCCCCATGTTATTCTTATGGAGCTTACAAAAGCATGTCAAATCTCGCTATGTTGGATCGAAATATGTTGTTTTGCACTTGAAATTCGCTGAGTATGCAGGTCTGCTGCAACGGGGGTATTTACCATATGTTCCTTGATAGGTTACCTTTGATACCCCATCACTTTTTCGAAAATAAAACTTGTGCTCAAGCCGCCATCTTGGAAAATGGCGGCCAAAATATAGTTTTTGAGCTATATCATGATAACTATTAAGTTTAGAAAACAACTTCTTATACAAAAGTTGCTTGGTTTGAAAAGGCCTTTAACTTTAATATTTAATGTATTGTTGTACAACAATTGATAAAGCCGCCATATTGGAAAATGGCTGCCAAAAAGTATTTTTGGCTCGTGCAGCTTAATTATTAATCTTACTAAAAAGGTTACCGAAGAGAAGTTGCAGAGATTTTGATAATCTACCACTTTTATATTAACTTTGTTATTGTAAACTCACAAATATAGGCGCCATCTTGGAGAAATGGCCGCTAATATTAGTTTTTTGACTGGGACTTTTTTATTATTGAATTTACATTAGGTAACTAAATACAAAAGTTGAAAAGGTACTGTAGGTTTGAAAAGATCTATAACTTTTGTATTTAACATATTGTTGTCCAACAATTAATAAAGCCGCCATCTTAGAAAATGGTGACCAAATAGGTTTTTCTTGTAATTTTCACCTTGAAAATTTAAAACAACCAAGTTTTAGTTGGCTTCATTGGATTCAGTTTGAAAAAACAAACATTTAGTTTTT
Organism: Flexamia atlantica; assembly: GCA_035578135.1. NCBI lineage: Eukaryota > Metazoa > Arthropoda > Insecta > Hemiptera > Cicadellidae > Flexamia > Flexamia atlantica. Next base: position 3,868,901 of record JAQJVK010000019.1, read on the forward strand.
TGAATCACTGATTTATGTCCGCTGGTTACCAAGATAATGAAAATAGTAAACAAAGTGCGTTGTCCCTATGTTATCCTTATGGGAATAAGTAGAATTCTATATATCGCTCAATTCTTGACTTACATTAATACAACTTTGTATGCGGCTTCTTTTAGCTGGAATCTACTGGTTTATGACTTTAAATAATCTATATCCGTGGCGGTAAACCTGTGTACCCATATACCATGTTATTCTTATGGAGAATATTTTAGCAAATTTACTTTACGTCTTCTACTGAGGATAAGAACTTCATATTATGTTGCTTCAACGTGTGTAAATACAAATTCCAACATAATATAACGCCTAGTAATAAATAGTATAAACCTAAGTTCATAAATAAATATGGTAAAACCTTCTCCATAACAATAACATGGTATATGGGCACGCAGGTTTGCTGCCACGGCAATGTAAAAATAGATTATTTAAAGTCATAAACCAGTAGATCTCAGCTAAAAGAAGCCGCATACAAAGTTGTATTAATGTAAGTCAAGAATTGAGCGATATATAGAATTCTACTTATTCCCATAAGGGTAAAATAGGGACAACGCACTTTGTTTACTATTTTCATTATCTTGGTAACCAGTGGACATAAATCAGTGATTCAAAAAACTAAATTGTTTGTTTTTTCAAACTAAATCCAATGAAGCCAACTAAAACTTGGTTGTTTTAAATTTTCAAGGTGAAAATTCCAAGAAAAACTTATTTGGTCACCATTTTCTAAGATGGCGGCTTTATTGATTGTTGCACAACAATATGTTAAATACAAAAGTTATAGATCTTTTCAAACCTACAGTACCTTTTCAACTTTTGCATTTAGTTACCTAATGTAAATTCAATAATAAAAAAGTCCCAGTCAAAAAACTAATATTAGCGGCCATTTTTCCAAGATGGCGCCTATATTTGTGAGTTTACAATAACAAAGTAAATATAAAAGTGGTAGATTATCAAAATCTCTGTAACTTCTCTTCGGTAACCTTTTTAGTAAGATTAATAATTAAGCTGCACGAGCCAAAAAATACTTTTTGGCAGCCATTTTCCAATATGGCGGCTTTATCAATTGTTGTACATCAATACATTAAATATAAAAGTTATAGGCCTTTTCAAACCAAGCAACTTTTGTACAAGAAGTTGTTTTCTAAACTTATTAGTTATCATGATATAGCTCAAAAACTATATTTTGGCCGCCATTTTCCAAGATGGCGGCTTGAGCACAAGTTTTATTTTCGAAAAAGTGATGGGGTTTCAAAGGTAACATATCAAGGAACATAAGGTAAACAGTCCCACTTGGTTACCCGATTTTTTTGAAAACCGGGTTTTTTCTTCTAAAATGACTGGACTAATGTCGGATCAAGCCAGTTACAGACTCAGTGTATGCGACTGTAGCGGGCTGTAAGGCGATAAAGTTAACAATGTACGACACTGTAACGTGTTTATCGCCCATCAACTGGTTATGGCACACCAGATTGAAACTGTAAACTCTCCTGCACGGGTGTGTGGACTTCGACTCATGTATTTTAACTTGTAAATAATAATTAATTAGGCAATAATTGAAGGTGTATTAGTTAATATAGTACAGTCGCCTCTTGATTTTCACTTTTTCATACCAAAATACCGAAGATTCTGAGGGTTGAATTTAATTATTTTATAATACTAGTCGTTTCCAGTTAATGAAATTAACTGATGAGAGAAAATTTTGTCAACTTTGAGCAGGCATATATTATATAGTTTGCAAAATATTGGATATCATTATTATTCTTCTAAGTTTATTTTATCTTAGCGTTATTATGATTTTAGTTTGGTTTTCTCTTTAATTTTCATATTTTTTCTGATGATTTCTAGAAGTATAATAATCAATATTTGCTCTCCACTGAGGTACAGCATAGTTGTTGTGTTTATAGATTTTCCATGTGTAAATTTCTTCGGGCTGTATAGAAGTAGTTTCGAACCTGAATATGAGATTAACTACTCGTATTAAGCCTTTATTTGTTCCTTTTGATTTTCGCTTTATCATCAACTTTTCCTCGAACTCCCAATATCCTAAATGCATACTTCTCCTCTTCATATGGTTCACAGTTTTCTTTCTTTAATTTGTTCACATACGCATTCTAATGTCTGCAACAATTTTATTAGGCCCTCTGGCAACCTTCACCGTTACAGGTCGTCTTCATGCAATCCCGCCATTCCCTGGATTTAGTCCATACTTCTTCAACACTTGACATTTAGGACTTGCTTGTACATAAAAATATTGTTTTCTCTTTTTGTGGCTGGGAGGCCCATAGGTAAAACTCTGTCTCCTTCAAATTTTGAATAATTGGTTATGGATAACTAATTACTTCTATCCTAAGGTATATTTCCTTTTTAAGCGAACCAGTAATCATATCTCCCAAGCTATCCTCCTTATTCCTAATCCTTCATATTTCTTGTTGGAGTGTAAAACCCTTCTTGAAGTACCACTTGGAAGTTGGAACACTTTTTTTAAATAGAACTTCTTATTCGTTTGTCTCCGTCTTTAAAGAACTGATCAGGAATTTTTTTAGACAGACAGTTTGAAGAGAATATATTTGTTTGGTATTGATGAAATGAAATTTATTGGTTTACTTTATTACGTTTTTTACACCCACTTTTAAAAATTATTTTATGTGAGTGATTCTCTACAACAGATTTGTTTTCTACAACAGATTTAAATTTTATTTGAATATTATATTTCAATATTAATAATCCACCAAGATAACCAAAAAAATAAATAACCAAAAAATATAAATAAATATCAAAGTGACATAAGGTGGACATTAAGGTTTTTTTTCAAGACAGCTGTTATTTAAAATAAAAAGAGTTTACAAAAACCATATGTTTGGTAAAATATACTTCCATTTAAAATACATGGGAACTTTAAAGTCCAGTGGGGCAAAGCACATTGAACTTCGGATTACAAAAATTATTCCATAACCTCTACAGAAAATTCCCTTTAATTTGACACCTCAATCATCAAAATCGGTTCATAAATAAAGGAGTTTTGCTGTACACAAGAAATTCCTTAGCAAATTAGTATAATAGATTTATTAGGTAATTCAATTTCTAGAGAAAAAACGTAATTAATTATTATCCTTTGTGGGCTAATTAAACAAAAATTACCAACAGTTACTGGTCAAGCGAAAATTTTATTTTTAAACGTTTCCTGTCTCTCCTAATGGGGCTCAGTATGATAAGCTGAGTAAAATAATTCTAAAATATTAATAAAATAGGAAATAATTGAACATATTTAAAACTGTATCAGTCATGTAGAACTGTATTTTAAAAACAATAGAAAAACATATGATAGTAACAACATGCTAAAATATGACAATTGAATCTTGTGGTAAAGTCATCACATTGAGTAAAACAATGTAAAACCTTAATCAAAGAAGTTTTTTTACGTTTTATACTGATTACTTCTATTGATAAACTAACACAATTTCCATTAGATACGGTCCAAAATCAAAAGGTCAAAACAAGGTCATCAATAGTTTTTGTGTGCCTGAATACATATTTCTCTCGGTAGGTGTTATGCTTTGGGATAGGTATAGCTGAATAACAAGGTCTTTAATTTTCCCTCACACCATAAAAGAGAACTCTGAAACCGGTGGAATAGTACTTTCCTAATAGCATCTATTTCAACAATTATTTATTATGTATACAATTTTTTTGTAGTCAATTTGAAGATTTTATACAGGCAAAGTTATAGGCTAAAACTATAACAACCCTCCAACCCTTTAATTGGAGAAGTGATACTTAAACATATAGTACCTTTGGGAAATGATCAAATTATTTAAAAAGTATTTTTTTGTAGACTTAATTGTTCGTAGCATATGATACAATCCTAACTCGGTAATACTATGATACAATATTTAGGTGCATCATATAAAATCAAAAACAGCTAAAATTTTTCAAAAAGTACACAGTGGTGTCCGTAGAGTAAGGTTCAATTACGATAAATCAAAATGGGGCAATTCATTTTGATATTAAGCTACATTCGAAATGAAACCAGAGAATGACGGGACTCAAATACTTCTATTATTCGGGACCAAGTACCGCTATCAGCATCCGCATATCGTATGTCGGACTGACAAAAAGTCGCATCGTGTTTTACTGCCGGCTATCAAAACGACGACGTCAGCGGCACCGGCAGATCGCTGTCACACACAAGCGCTGTTATGAATGACGGCTGTGCGGGGGACACCTGCCGGGTTGTTACACATCGGTATCGTGTCGCTCTTCAAAACACTTCGGTGTGATTGACTCGGAAGTCACATGAGATTAGCTTTATTGACGGATTTTCGGTGGTTGTGATTTACCAACCGAAGTAGGATGGGAAAATGTATAAAATGGATCCAGAGATTGATTGAGATAAAACTGAGAGTTGTCTTTGTGTAAATATAAGCTTCCATTTATACAGGGTGTTGATAAAAACCCCTTCAGGACTTCGGGATATGGTTACTTACATCAAAACTAAGAAAAAAGTTCCTATATACATGGGTCCTAAAATGCTCGGTTATCCGTCTGTCGGTCTGTATGTGTTTTAACATGATTTTGCATTACTTTGGAACTACAAAAGGTATCAACTTCAAACTTAGTACTTATATGCTGACTATTAGGAGCTATTTTGGTGTGGAGTATCAAGTTTCTACTTTGTACCACTTCAAAATGGCAGCCATTTTTATATTTTAAAACTTAATGTCTTAAATGTTGTAAAGTAAAATCTAAAGGTCTGTAAATTAAATGTAACACATGTTATGAAACAACATGTGATAATTAATCAATATAGATGAAGGAAGTTTTTGTTTTGTTTAAGGAATGAGATTTTTAAAAGTTATATGTTTCTATCAGTTCCTAATTAAATGTTAATAAAATAATTAAAAGTATTAATTTGTGTGATTATGAAAACTTGGCGACGAAATGGTGATAACCACAGTGAGAGAAATTGTAAACCAGTGATGTAAAATATTGAGTAAATACAAGTTTATTTCTTGGTAAAAAAAAAGAATTATGGCTGCCAAACCAATAATAGGTAAGTTGTCTGAGTTTGACCCGGAGGTTGAATCATTCGAAAACTTTTCTGAAAGACTTGATAATTTCTTTATGGTCAATGCTATTAATGACACTGATAAAAAGGGCTATTTCATATCATTAATGGGTCCTAAAATGTACGGAACATTAAAGAATCTGTTAATTCCTGCTGTTCCTAAAGATAAAAGTTTTAATGAATTGTTGACTGTTCTGAAATCACATTATGCTCCCAAGAAAAATGTTATTTACGAAAGGTTTGTATTTAATAAAAGGAATCAGAGGGAGAATGAATCAATTTCTGATTATAGCGTTGAACTCAGGAAGTTGGCTACAACTTGTAAATTTGATTCATTTTTGGATCAAGCACTCAGAGACAGATTTTTGTGTGGGTTAAGATCTACTCATATTCAAAGTAAACTTTTATCAGAGGGGGAAAAATTGACGTTTGATAAAGCCATTGAGGGTGCCTTGTTAATAGAAAATGCTGATCATAATATAAGGTCTCTACATACTGAAAGTTTCCAGCATTCTGGTGATATTAGTTTAGTAAGGGGGAAGCCTAAGAAGTTCATGTCGAATACTAGATCTAAATCTTGTTTTCGTTGTGGTAAGGATCATGACGGTAGAAGCTGCCCTTACAAAGAATATAGTTGTAATTTATGTAAGCGCAAGGGACATTTGTTTGTGATGTGTTCTCAAAACAAAAATAGGCAAGGTCAAGTAAATCATAGACATGATTCCAGAGTGAATTTCTGTGGAGGAGAGGGTGATCAAGAAGAGGATCGCTCACCAGAGGATGATAAGTTTATTACGAAGGATTTGGAGTTGTTTACTATAGCTTATTCGAATGATAAAAGTAGGTCTAGTAATTTTGTTGCAAATATGGTTATAAATGATGTTCCATTACAGATGGTAATAGACACAGGTGCTGTTGTAAGTGTTTTACCGGACACAGTTTATTTTGAAAAATTTCAGAAATCTGTTCCGCAGCTGGAAAAAAGTAAGTTATGTTTAAAAACATATACTGGTTAAAAGATAAACGTTTTGGGAGAGTTTCAGGCCAGTGTATACAACATCGATGGAAAAAGAAAATGTTTGCCTTTAGTAGTCGTTCAAAGCTCAACGGCTAATCAACCAGCACTCATGGGAAGAATCTGGATGGAAGCTATAAAGCTTGATTAGAATAAGGTTACGAAAGGAGGATACAATTCTACTCTCAATGAAGTAAACGGTAAGACGGTTCAGAATTCTAGTCTAAGCGTAGAAGAGTTGAAGAAGCAATATTCTAGTATATTTGAAACATCTTTTGGGGAAATTAAAAACGTAGAAGTTGAATTAGTACTTAAGGAAAATGTACTCCTGTGTTCTGCAAACCGCATAGTGTGCCATTTTCGTTACGTCCAGCAGTGGAAAGAGAATTGAATAATTTAGTAAATAATGGTGTTATCTACCCTGTGACACAAACTGAATAGAGCACACCTATTGTTGTAGTTCCAAAAAAGGACAATTCAGTAAGAATTTGTGGTAATTATAAAATCACACTGAATAAGGTAATCAGAACGGACCACTATCCATTGCCGAACCCGGATGAAATTTTTGCTCAAATTTCAGGTGCAAAATATTTTTGTAAGCTTGATTTGGCTTCAGCTTACAATCAGGTTAAGGTTAAGAAATCTTCACAGCCCTTGTTGACTATAAATACTTTCAAGGGATTATATCGATATACACGTTTACCTTTTGGGATTTCAAGTGCGGGTCCATTGTTTCAATCTGTGATGGACAAAATTCTGTCAGGAATAAATAACATTTTTTGCTACCTTGATGACATTCTGTTAGTTGCTCGAACTCAAGAAGAAATGGTAAGCTTGGTTCATAGGGTGTTGACTAGGCTAAGTGAATATGGGGTTAAATTGAATGAAGCAAAAAGTGAGTTTTTCAAGACAAAAGTTTCATTTTTGGGACATCTTCTGGATGGAAGTGGAATTCATCCTAGTCCAGATTTGACTAAAGCTATTGTTACGGCTCTTAGGCCTAAAGACATCACACAGTTGCGTTCTTTCCTTGGGTTATTGAACTATTATGGTAAATTTTTACCAAATTTGTCGTCTTTACTCTATACTCTTCATCGGTTGCTTAATAAAGGAGTAAAATGGGTATGGGATACTCAGTGTGAGGAATCTTTTAAGAAGAGTAAAAATCTGTTAGTGCAAAACAATGTGTTGATGCCTTTTGACCAAAATTTGGAACTTTTGGTGACTTGTGATAGTTCACAATATGGAGTTGGAGCCGTAATGGCTCATGTGTTGCCAGATGGTTCAGAAAGGCCTATCGCCTTTGCGTCCAGAACTTTGTCAAAATGTGAAATGAAGTATGCACAAGTAGAAAGAGAAGCTCTGGCAATAATTTTTGCAGTAAAAAAATTTCATATATTTCTATATGGTCGTAGATTTAAGTTAGTGACTGACCACAAAGCTTTAACTTTTATATTAGGTCCCACTAAAGCAGTACCTACGTTATCAGCTGCTCGCATACAAAGATGGGCGCTGATTCTTGCGGCTTATCAATACGATCTTGTCTATCGAAAAGGGTCGGATATATCAAATGCTGATGCACTTTCCCGTTTGCCCTGTAATGAAGTAACAGCTGAAGATGCTGATGCAATTTCCCGTTTGCCCTGTGATGATGTAACAGCTGAAGCTGAAGAAATAAATTTCTTCTCTAGCACATACAGTTTACCTATTACCTACAAAGAGATAGGTTTAGCAACAAAATGTGATCCAGTTTTATCAAGGGCCCTTGAATATACGCTATATGGGTGGCCTAGTCATGTAAGTGATGATTTAAAGCCATTTTCAGATAAAGTTCATCAGCTGTCTGTTGAACAAGACTGCCTCTTGTGGGGTACGAGGGTAGTCATCCCGCCGACACATCGAAAAGAAGTATTATTACTTCTACATTCAGAACATCCAGGTGAATCACGCATGAAATCGCTGGGCAGAAGTTACGTGTGGTGGCCTAACATGGACAAAGACATTGAAAAATTTGTTTCAGAATGTAATATCTGTCAATTGACTCGGAAGTCTATGCCAGTAGTGCCATTACAGCCTTGGGTGTGGCCTAGTCAAAATTGGCAACGGTTACATTTAGATTTTGCACACTTTGAAGGAAATGATTTTCTCATCCTAGTTGATAGCCGTTCAAAATGGGTGGAATCGTTTCACATGACCAATACGACTTCTCTGAAAACTATCGAGAAGTTAAGATCCTGTTTTGCTGCATATGGCCTTCCACAAACAATTGTAACTGATGGGGGACCGCAGTTCACTTCAAGTGAATTAGATGCATTTTTGACTGCCAACGGAGTACATCATGTTCTAACTCCACCATATCATCCGGCTTCGAATGGTCTGGCAGAGAGGATGGTTCAAACGGTGAAAGATATTTTCCTTAAACAGCTTCTTCATGACAAGAAAAACCAACATAGGCGGACACTTCAACACAAAATAGACAGTTTCCTGTTTGCTTATAGGAACACGCCACATACTTTCACTGGATGTACCCCTTCTGAAATGTTTTTAAAGATGAAGCCCCGGACTTTAATGAGTCTTTTGAAACCGAATTTGTCAAGGGAGATGGAAATGAAACAACAAGATATCAAAAGGAAGGTTGACGTTCACAGAGATTCCCCCAGAGTTTTTCAAACTGGAGATAAGATTTTTGTTCGTTCTGTCAGACAAGAAAAGGTAAATTGGTTGCCTGGAACTGTAGTTAAGGTAGTAAGTCCAGTACTTATTTGATTAAAGAAGGAAACCGGACTAGGTTCGTTCATGCTGATCATTTAAAACAAAATAAATCATGTATTGAAGATGATGGTGAAGTACAAATATCTAGACCGAATATGATGGAGCAAGAACCATTGTTAGGGCCAGAATTAACCATGACATCTCCATCAAGCACCAAACAACAATCACCTTTATATAAGTCGGAGGGAGATGTTGTAAAGTAAAATCTAAAGGTCTGTAAATTAAATGTAACACATGTTATGAAACAACATGTGATAATTAATCAATATAGATGAAGGAAGTTTTTGTTTTGTTTAAGGAATGAGATTTTTAAGTTATATGTTTCTATCAGTTCCTAATTAAATGTTAATAAAATAATTAAAAGTATTAATTTGTGTGATTATGAAATTAAAAACCGTAAATTTTTAAAAAATTGGACTCGAGACAAAAAAGTTGCGCAGTTTTATTTCGTACAAAACCATATAAAGGTTATTAAGATGGAAAAAAATTAACGGAGTTATTGCACAAACAGACCGACAGACGGATAACCGAGCATTTTAGGACCTATGTTTATATGAACTTTTTTCTTAGTTTTGGTGTAAGTAACCATATCCCGAAGTCCTGAAGGGTTTTTTATTAATACCCTGTATAATGTGTTAATGTTTAAAGACACTAAAACATTGGTGTCATCGTAAAAGTGTAAATTTGTTGAAGAAAAGTGAATGTAATTATTGGTCCCTTTTTAGGTGCCACTACAGTTTAAATTAACAATATAAAAAAAACTTAGGAAAAATAGTAATGTGAAGAAATAAATATAACTGTGAGGAATAAGATTCATAATTTATTATTTACGTATGTAAATATGATGATTTGTAATTCTCAAACTTATTAACTTGATATAATTTATCACTCACCTATATAAACGATTCGTATTTAAGTATTAATTCAAAGAACCCTTCGAAGCGAATACCTATTGTAGTGCTAAACAGCCCGGTGTAATCAGCTTTATGTAATATGCTCCGAGAGGCTCGTCTACAACGGAACTGGCTGAAGTTGCGCGGGGAGACGGAACACACCGGCACACGCCGCGCCGCCTCTCCGCGTCGTTGTAGGCAAGTGACGTCTCTCCGTAACAGCTCTTACGTTCAACGATACCAAATTATGTCTCAGCTTTGATTACGTTCCAGCTAATACGACGATATATTGTAGATGCAGTTTAAACTGCTTGAATGTATGATTTATCTCGATATTAACATTTAGGTTTGCATTTTCTCTATTATTGGATGGATTAATTTTTAATTTATCATGTAGGGATGAACTTGAATTATGTTTTAAATCGACGTTCTTTAACGGTTTAGGTTTGTTAGCACTTAGAGAATTGTTTGAATTTGAGATTTTGATAGTATTTAATCTGGCAAAATTAATACAATTGTAAAACAATAGAAGACAACACTTTCTTCAAAGGGTTTTATTTAACGTTATGAACCCAAATTTAATTGGTTTGAGAGCTGAAGTTAAAAAAACAATATAATAAGAACAGAATTTTTGCTTATCTTGCGGTTTTGGTAGTAAAACTAAATACCTACTGGAATAAAAGAGAGAACTTACTTTTGGTGTAGAAAAATAAAAACGTCTTGAATCCGTATTGCTTGTACGGACGCCAGCGTAGTCAAAAGGTGTATGTCTAACTATGCAACCACTGCTTGCAATAATTAAGAATTGGCCACTAGTTTAGCTTTTTTAGAGTAATTAAAAAAAAAAATTATAATGTTTGTGTATCCCGGTTAAAATACGCAGCCAGTATTAAGAGGTATTAAAGGTATAAGTATACAGATTATTTAGTATTATAACGTAGTACTATAACGTTACAAAATGGTTAGGTTCTTGAAAAACTAAAGATAACATATTTGTTTTAAATGCTTCTAGAGTCTCCAGCCTTAGACTGGTGTACATTCCGCAAGTTTTTTCCGCAGGATCATTGTTCATTACCCGCAGGCTTTCAAATGTCTTTTAGTGACAAAAACTAGTCAAAGTAAGACTTTTCTGATGCTTATAATACGTGTTCAATTTATCCTATATTTTTTACTTTTCAATCAAAAGTGGGACTATTCCTCATAAAGATTTAAATATCACAACTAAATTCTATACAGAAATTTTAGTGTTTTATACTTTCACCAAAATTTGCACCGGAAAGAGTTTGCAAACACATTCACAGTAAGGTTCTATCTAGCTTAACACGTCCTAAGAAACACGATAAAGAATTAAATAGTTTGAAGTGTACACTTGATGAACACCTTATTAAACGTGTAATCATACAATATTAGAAAATTAAGCCCTTTACCTAAACTTTTAAATTAGAATAACAGTTACTATATACAAGACATTTCACAATTTTCTAGTTTGGCGTTTTTAATGGCTCTTACAGAATGGAACATGGCTATTAAAAAGAAAATTTCCTTAACACTTTTGGTGTGGTACATTTAATTTTCGAAATGTTTGTATGACGATGTCCCAAAATTATAATGAACCAAATTGAACAGGGTGTTTTTTCTTAAACGCAACCCATTTTTAAGATTGAGTAATGCACTTATAAATATGAAATGAGTACACTTATTTTGTTAATATTTACATTTATACAACCTATTATTTAATTTCGATCACATTTAGTTTACATAAAGTGTTTAAACAATCCGCCATTGGCATTTGTACAAAGTTGTTCTCTCTCCATCAAATTCCTGAACACGTGTTGCAAGGTACGTCTTTGAATTTAATGCATTAACTTTGTTATGTTTGTTTCGAGGTGATGAATATCCTGTGAATTGTTGTCCTTATTTTTGAAAAAATATCCTTATTTTTTATGTACTCCCCAAGTAAATTATATAATGGGGTCGAATCCGGGTATCCTGGGGGGGGAGTAATCCTTCACTGATGAAATAAAGTTTTGGGTTGCTTTAAAAAAACAACCCTGTGTAATATGTGAAGAATTGAAATTTTTTGAGTACAGTTTGCCATTAAACAAAGGAGAAGTCACTTTTACACGATCGTTCGACACTACTCTGAAAAATAACTCTGTCATGGGCTGCAGACGGAGACTTGTTATAAAACACTCCCGGGCGCATTGCAGGCGTCAGAGACGGATCGCCGTGAGATATCCTACACAGCCGATCACACTGTCACACTGCGACATCGCCGGTCATAAATCTGCGCTGCACCTGCCATCAGCTTCAACAACGACATTTTATTTAACTTTCAATTCGTAAATTGTGTGTCGTTATACTTATGTTACATCTTTCCAAACGGCCTTTGGAAAGTAAAGGTCAGCAAAGAGATTTTATTTAACTTTCAATTCGTAAATTGTGTGTTTCGTTATACTTATGTTACATCTTGCCAAACGGCTTTTGGAAAGACACATCTGGAATACATATGTTCTCAATTATGTTTTATATTGTCAGGTGTTTCTGTACCTTTTGGTGTTCTATAATTATTTATTGTAAAGAATCAGTTTTTTTACATTTATTTATGGTTTTTATTACGATTCTAGTGGGATATTCAATAATGGCGGCGAGCGACAATACATTGAAAATCCCACTCCCGGACCATCTCAAACACCGCCAGCACACACGTCTCAACACCATACAACACGAAAATAATGATTTTTTTCACATAAGCTGCTGGTTATTTGGCAAAGATATGTGAAAAAATATGATTGCCAAACATGCAAAGATGAATAACAGTAGGTTCGGCTCTGAGCGAACCAAATTAACTTTGAATTTTATACAAAAGTATTGAGCAAGTTTTTATATAAAACAGCAGATGGAGTGAGCCATTTGACGGCTCCATCACCGTCAACGGTCGAAGTGACAAACTCGCCTTATCAGTATTCGCTGAAAATTTCACACTTCTCCGTCAAATCCCAAGCATTGAACCTCGATTGAACCCCGATCTGGCGCGAAGAGAGGTGTTGAAGAACTATCTTGAGTGGATAAAAAGGGGTAGTGAATGTTGTGTGCATTGAGGGTTTTTACTCAATTTATAGATGGGGATGAAAATATTTAAAACTACAGTTTGGATTTCAAGAAATATGAAAACAGAGGGTGATGGAACACAAAAAAGTCACAAAAGAACAAAAATGGTTGGTTTTTTATACGACGTTTTTTGAAGTACATCAATCTGAGTAAAGGTCATATTAGTTTATTTTAGATTACATTTATTGTGTTAAAAATTATTATCTGTACAAAACGAATCAAGAAATTTAACTAGGCCAGTTGAGATTTATTTTGAAGACTAAATTTTTACAATATAACTAGATTAAAAGTAATAAAAAAACTTAATTCAAAACTAGTTAAATAGTTTGATGTAGTTAAACATTCAAGATGGACGAAAATCGTGAAATATTTTACTCTAAAACAGTGTTTCCCAACCTTTTGGTGCTCGCGTACCACCTACCACATTTTCAATATTTTGGTGCACCATCGCAAGGACCCCTTCTCCCCCCACTACTGAGGGATCCCCTCCAAAATTGCTCATGATTACCCTTTGGTGGTTTTGTTTTTGACACACAAAAAACAAATAAATTTATTTTATTTTACTTTCCAATGTTCATTTTTAGATCGCATTTTATTAAAAGAAAATTTTGACAAATTATATGCTCCTCTCAGCTCTGCTCAATGAGTTTATAGTCAATTTGGCAAAAAAAACGAGTGAATTTAAATATGAATTTCGTAATGTGAAAAAATTAACATAAATAAACAATTCAAAGACATTCAAAGTATACTGTATTTTCACCAATGATCTTATATTTAAGCATGTTACAAAAAATATATAAAAACAGATAGACATAGTTAGACTGTGTGTGTGTTCAAAATAGAAAATACGTTTGGTTAGTAAATCGTATAACTAAAAACTGTATAGTAATACCACCGAATTAACACTTTAAAACTGGTGGTATTTCTTATGTAGAAAGATCAATTTTTTTAATGTCAAAATGATTATAAAAAGAATTACTCTTAAAATAAAAGAATAACAATAGTTCCTAAAATATGTACGAAATTGGAATGCTGTGACGAAAAAACTGAAAAAGGTAATAAAGTTAAGGCATTAAGTGCAACTTTACTGTTTGACAGGACAGCGTTCGTTCGTAAACCTAGTATTTTACTTTGTACTACTTCTTCAATATCTTGTGTACCACCTGAAAGGCCTTCACGTACCACCAGTGGTACGCGTACCACCGGTTGAGAAACACTGCTCTAAAACAAGCACTGTTTGTCAAGTTACATTACCTTGTACAATATACAGTACAAACTCTACATTATTTTTTTCGTCAAAGGATATTTTATTTTTAAATCGGGTTTTTAGCAACGAGAAATTGATTAGAGCTGATCAGAATACTGGGAAAATATGTTTTCTGTCATTCAGCTCTTAAAGTGACCATGTCATCGTTATGGACATTTTAAACCAAAACAGCTGATTCATTTGTTTAAATTTGTTTTATTTTATCTGAGCAAGTTCAGCGTCCCGGTACTCTTCAACTAATTATGAACATCTCTGTTAAAAGCAGCGACCACACAGTAGAAATAGACGGAGCATAGCTATCTTACTTGCATTACAGCAAGTGAGGCCTGGGCCGCCATATTGTCTGGGTATAGAAACATAAAACGACGCTTAAAACCGCGTAATCTGACAATGCTCATTTTTCAAATAACTCGTAGTTTATACCATTTAGCGTTGAGAACAAAGGTTGAAATTTTGCATGTGAAGAGTCCTTTAGTCTGCAACCATAATAGTATCAATCATATTTCCAAAATATTTTTTTTATATTTTAAAAAATGATATGAAATCACAAGTTTTTAGTCAACTTTAAGACATGACATGAAAAAGTAGCCGGCTACTACTTTTTTATTTTTTGGTCAGGCAAAATAAAAAACGGTGGAAATTGTTGCTAAAGAGTTGAATTTTTCAAATCATATTTTTTTTAAAAAAAAAATAGCTGTCGTAGTTTGGTTGATAACTTAGTTACTACGGGAGAGTTTATCCGTGCGGCGCCTGCATAAAAACAAAGTCAATCCTAAACTGTTATTTACAAAAATATAGTCGACTAACAAAATACAAATTTGGTATCAAATTAAAGGTCTGAATCTCACAATTACTATGGTACCAATCATAAATGGTTTAGAAGCAGTTTACACATCACAGGAACGTTACAGGTGTATTCCGTGGCGGCAGCTTCTTTCAAAGAATTTCAGGACAAGCTTCTATATGGTTTTCCATTTCGCATGGCGTGTAAGGGATTAGGAGACCCTTACACACACAGACACACAAATGCAGCTACCCCCCGTCCGTCCCGCCCCGCCTCGCCCGGCAGGTAGATGACTCATGCACTGGGGCCTCTAGTACTGAATGGTAACTTTTTTTACTACAGTTTTAACCATCTATGATATTATATCTGGAATCTCTGTGCAATTACGAGAAAAATGATACCAAATACGTGCTATTAGGGTGATATATTAAGGCAATACGCCCAAATTCCTGGTTGGTCTGGAAAATAGTAATAATTATTATAATTAAAACTATTACTATTATTATTGTTTATTATTAATACGCTTTTTAACTTAAACAATAATATAACTCGAAAAAGCGTGAAAAACTGAAAAAATAAAGTTTGTTTTGACAGAATCGAAAATGAAAACAAACGAACATCTGATCAGCTGTACGGGATTCTGCACTGATCTACTAGTATTATTAGATTAGTAGGCCTACAAGAAAAATAATACAACAATTATTGTACATACGTTTTACTAAAGCTAATTTTATTACGCATTATATTTTTGTTGTATCCTCAGGACAGCTAAAATAAAATGATTAAATTTGTGTAAGGCAGGAAAAAGTTATTTTCGTTTTTTTTTAAATTTAAGCAAATATATTTCTTACTGAACGTGAATTCCGTGTAAGAAAACCTGCTTGGCAAAAATAGTTAAATGTGTAGAGCTATTTTATTTTATTCTTATCGCTTAATTTTACTTTACTCCCGGCGGAAGATAACTATTTTATTAAATGAGTATAAAACAACGAAAAATGTAGAACACAATATTTACTCGGTTTTGTTACTATTTCCCTATGAAATGATATTGGGCACGTACATTAGTACGTACCCATATTTATTTCACCTCTAGAATTAAACTAAGTTTAAAACAGTTCGTTTGTAAACAAATTCGAGGTTTACATACTAATATATTACATCCAGTAATACACAACATAAAATATAATTATAATTCTAGAAATCGACCCGACTAGAAAAAAATTCTAGAAAAAATTCTCGACTATTCTAGAAAAAATGTCGTTAAAAATGTGTAAATTATGATTTTGTAGTTCTTTATGTAGGATACCAAATTGTTTCATGTTTAAAAATGCCCCTATGGATAGTTACCAATATTTATATTCAGTTTAAAGTAATTTCAAAACATTCTTAAATTAGTTTATTACGTGTAGTGAATTTTTATTCGTAAAAAGGAGTTTTGCCATCTACAGTAAGGAGTTTTTGCAATTTAAGGTAAAACATTTTGTTTTACTGTGGGTTGCAAAAACTCCCTAATAAAGCAACAAGGTAAACGATAAACGGTATTTATCTACGACCATTGCAATAAGCACCAATTATGGTATTACAATAAACATTATAATGATATACATTAAAACACCAAAAACCAAGCAGTACTCTAATGACGACTTTAGAGTACTGGAGTCACTTTAGAGTACTGGTTCTAGACCAATGAGAGCTCGGCATTTGACGGAAGTAGTGTCATAATAACAATTACGCAATTCGCACATCAGCTGATTGTTGCATTACGATTCATGTTTGAGTTTACTTATCCCATCAGCTGATTGTTCCACAACGATTCATGGTTCAGTCTGCTTACTTGCCTAACCTCAAATTTTAGTTGACCTATTCTATCATTAGTAAGTCATGAGTTTTGTTTAACTTCGGGGGAAATTTTGTCGTATATTGTTGGTCGTAGATAAAATAGTGTATGCAACGATTGTATTATGCCTTTAAGCCACTCGTGAGATATTTAGAACACTCGCTTCGCTCGTGTTCTAACTTACATCTCACTCGTGGCTTAAAGACATGCATTATACAATCGTTGCATAAACTACTATTTTAACATTGCGCTAACTGTAGGAAATATGCTGATTTTAATCCCTTACACGCCATGCGAAATGGAAAACCGTATAGGTTATCAGGGTTTACGAAGTGTAAACTACCTGTAAGCCATTTATATTTGGTACTATAGTGATTCTGAGATTTAGACGTATAATTTGATACCATATTTGTAATTTTATACGTAGTTTGTTTTTCCATGCATAGGGTCTAGAAGCAAATTTAGGCTTCACTTCGCGGTTTCTAGTGCTCCGTCTATTGTACTATGTGGCCGATGGTTAAAACAGAATCAAATTTATATGTACAGCAGCAATATTGTTTTAACTAAAGTCTATACTGCTGACTCTACTGGACTATAGCTGGATTAGTAAATATGAAACCTATAGACCTGCCAACTGGGAGCAAAAACTGTACTAAATATCTAACTATACCTTAGGTGCACTCTAATATTGACGGAGCAAACTAACTTTAAGGAGCGAAAAACGGTAACAAAAAATGCATTGCTTGGCCAATCTGTTTTGTGGTTTACCTCTTGCCTTAACAAACACCATGATGAAGACCATAATATTGATTTTAGGTTCTCACAACACGGAACACCGGATATACTCCCCCAGGGAAACGGAGCTATACTTGAATTAATACAACTATGAAGCGCGAGAGGGAGGGAAATTCATATACTCATCATTCGCCAGCGACAGGCCAACCCCTCGAAGGCAGACGAAAACACAAGAGGAGTTCCGAAATGTCCGAAAATTCCAAAGTCTAATTGTTACCATCAAGCGGACAATCAATAAACTTTTAGGGCAAGATATAAACAACAAACCAAATTATTCATCCAATAGGAAACTACATCGTGACAAAAAACCAAACTGTTTCAGCCAATGATGTACTTAGCGGGATCTTACAAATAATACTTTGGGTTTCGTTTACTTTTTAAGGGGCATGCCTGGCGCTGGCGAACGTAAGTAAAATTCCCTCCCTCTCGCGCTTCATAGTTGTATTAATTCTACTGTAATAATATTGAAAATCATTCAAGACGCACTGACTAAAAGAACAAATAAGATGACTTAGAATAAGCAGATCGTAGATGCAGCGCAGATTGATGGCAAGCGATATCACGGTTTGATTGGCGCAGTGCAGGATATCAGCTTCATCCATCTCTCTTATAGCAGATCCGTCTCTGACACCCGCAATGCGCTCGGGAGCGGTTTCGTTACACGTCTACAAACTGAGGGACTACAAATGATATGTTTTAATTTCAATATTTAACTTCAGTAAAAATAGAACAACTGGAAGAGTAGCGTGAAAGTAAAGAATCGAACCTTTTATGATAAGTACTACATTTACTGGAGGACTGAAATTAGAAATAATTTATAAATTATTTAATGGCCAATTGGAGCCGGAATTAAGTTTGACGGACAATAACTTTGTTATAAAAAGGTTTTCAACTTATTTGTTGAAATCTCATACCTTATTAGGCCTAATAGAAGAAACCAAACGTAAAGCTGTAGAGGGTTGCATCCTCTTTATTTTGCTAACTACACATTTTGCCCCTCAGTGGCTAGAAATTGGGGTGTTTGGCTAAAATCAGAAAAAGTGCCTGATTTTGAACACTTTCTTGCTGTTGCTCCGGTCATACAAGGTTACTATTTTTGCAATTTTGGTGTTTTACTCTTCTGCTTGGTTCTAACAACATACTCAAAATTCAGACATCCCGTACAGTTTGTCATTTTCACGATTTTTTTTAATTAGACTGGACTAAATGTGGAATTATTATTATTTATGGATCTTCCTAATTTATTCTGAGTTATTAAAATAAAATAGGAATCTTCCATTCTTACACAACGTTGATTTCATTGATCATCATGATGGCATCGATCCGAATTCAAAAAATAATCTGAAATAATTAAAGGAAATTTGGAAAATACCCGGACATCCGAACAATTTATAACGGAAATCCGGTTTTAAATTGTTTTAGTTTTATTTCTTTGACATAACACTACGGGCCTGTGCACTATTTTAGTTTAAATAGCCCGGTTTGAGATAATATAGATTAAGCCAATATAAAAGTTTAATCAGCTGACTGAGTCCAGTGTTATAATTTGTTTCTTAGCTGTATTTTTGCGTAAATCACTCTTAGTTCAACCTTAAGATTAAGAAAAAAATGGTTTAAACTAGAATGGTACAAACGGCCCTTTGACGACTAACACCTAGTGCGTAAGAGACCGCACGTGACGGCGTTATGTAGGAAAAACAGAATCATCACTTACACAAACTACTATGGGTGGAACTCTATGGAGATACTGGCGTGAAAACTGCCTAGTCGTCCCACTAAACAGACCTAAATAACTAGTGTACAAAATTTCAGCTCTCTACCTACATGGGAAGCTGGGAGAATTAGTGATGAGTGAACCGAGGCTCTGCCTTTTATATATGTTTCCGGCAAAGTATGTAATCAGGCATTTTATAGAATGCCTAGGCTAACTATATAGTGCCAAAAACTGGCCAGGTAAAGTATGAAATAACGCACATTTTATACTTGGCCTAGTCATTCTATAGAATGCCCGATAGCTCTTTAGGCAAAGTAAGGAAAACAGTGTGTCCACAGTTCGCGGTTCGGCGAAGTCTCAAGGTCAATGCCTCCCCCCACCCCTCCAGTTCATCCTTTCTAGGCCGTAACACATGTGTTAACCTAACCTAACCTAACTGTAGTTTAGGTTAGGTTAACACATTTTCAACTTTCAGAACTTTTACACGTACACTAATTAATTAAGTTCTTATAAACGGACATTTTCACCTTTCAGCACTTCTATCTATATTGTACAATAAACAATTTTATAACCAAATTTATTCATTTAATACTTTGCCTACTTACCTAGTGGGCATTTTATAAAATGCCTAGGCATTATTTACAATGCCTAGACAAAGTTTTTAAATTAATAATAATATTACTCCATTTCACATTTTGTCTAAAAGCATTAGGCAATTTATAGATTGCCTAGTTATTCTAATGATTAACGTATTCCATAAAGTCTTGTTGAAATGAGGGTACCCTCATAAAACACACTCACAGTTTTGACTAAGCAGTCGAATGAAAGTTTTACTATAAAATGCCTGAATTTCATACTTTGCCGGTAACATATAGATGATAATATTAAGTTTATTCAAACAGTTGTAATAATTTTGATACAAAGTGTAAAATATTTCTGCACGTATCATCTCCCAAGAATCACTGAACAAATTTACACATACAAGCTTCAAAAGAGCGAGTGAGACTCTTGTTCAATAACAAGCGCTCAAACAGGAAATGCTCAAGAGTTTAATCCGTTATTTCTCCGCGAGTGCTTCAGCTGTTCCAATTGTAATGAGAAGCTCTCAGAGCATATTACGTAAAACTGATTATACTGTGCTATTCAACATTACAATACAAACATATTCTCTCGAAATTATCTTTGTGCTCATGACATAATAGCACTTGTTCAATATCCGAGAAAGTGCACTAAGCTCTACTTCGCCTATATCTTAACCTAAGAAGCTGCCAATTATTTCTAACATTGCGAGAGATCAGCGTTCAATAGCGAACAAGGGCCCATACTGTCATGTTTACTTGACCTTCTAGAGATTTTGGACTCTTTATATGACATTTTCCTGGTGACTGTAAGTACACCGTCTTGATGGAAACTGTGGGAGTAAGATACTCTTCTTCCCAATTATTTTGTGATGTATACAAATAAATTTATAGATATTTTAGGTGAAAAATATAATTTTAGAAGTTTTAATTCTATTTACATGATCAGAAAAAATACACACAGTTGCTATGGATGACCAAAGTAAATCAAGTAAACAAATAACTCATCATTAACAAAATTCTCATCAGATCAACTCTATCAGCTGACTAACTTAAAAGAAAAAAACATGAAACAGATCGAGTCACTACAGATTGATTCTTGATTTTTGACACACGCGATCAGCTTTTACTCATAGTAAATATCAGCGATGCAGGTTATCATCAGCTAGTTAAAATTTTAGTGTGGGGTGTATTGAAAGCATAGACACTCCCTTTCGATTCGCATATTAAAATTGATCTGTTGATTTTACGTGATTAAGAATGTATTTAGTAGTAAAAACGCCCTGTTATAATTGTTCATCTCATGTTCTTACCTCCGAAATCGAATTGTGGGTTTAACCTTACGATCGAACCTAAATAAAAGCAGGGTATAGTCGAGGAAAGATATCGTTACATACAAGAAAACGTTTATAAGGGCGAACTGTGCATTTTTCTGACATATTTTTTACATGCTGAACACCATACTACATGTTCACCTAAAAATTACCTCCAGAAGTGCCTCATTTTCAATATGGCGTCCAAGATGGTGTCAAAAGTATTGGAGATAGAGGAAATAAATGCCTTTCAGTAAAACTCAAGTTTCATTTTGAATTATTAATGATAACTCACTCTCTTGGTAGTATTAAAAATTACAAATTTTCTCTCATTGATGCCGTGATATCACAAGTGAGGCCTTTACCTGACGTTAGACACCGACAACGGTACAATAGCATCAGATTCATTCATTTACCACCGATGGCATTAATTTACCAAATCTTCAATGAATATGATCTCGTTTTTGTCTCTATTTCGGTAACCATCTTGGATTGGGGTGTATATAAGGAGAAAAATTGGTAACAAGTAATTATTTTCATCCTAAGGTACTCATTAACAACTTTTAAATTTTTAATTTTAACAAGCCAGTCAAGCGAAATATTATACATACCAGCCTGCACTGTTTACTCAATAGTAGTTTATTACTAAGAGACCTCTCTTGATAATACAAGTTCGGTGAAAAACCTTAAGAGATAAAGAACTGTTTCCATGTACAACATCAGTCAGCGAGGCACAGATCGCAACGTCAGTCGCACCAGGTTTTGACACTCCAATATTGCAAGAAACGCCCTCTTGACTGAGGGCCGTTATTCACTCATCTCTGATTATACCATGTTACTGGAGCTGATAGGTTTAAAGAAATGCTTTGCATGATGATTAGTTTAAACATCTTTGACGAAACAAATACAGAAAGTAATATGGTTGAATTAATATTATATGTATTGTATACTAAAGTTTTCTTTGAATATTCAAAAACCAAAAAAGTATACACAATTAAAATAATACAGATTAGGTAAAATCGTAAGTCGCCAATTTCAATTACAAGAGCTGACATCAGTCAAAATGTTATTTCATTAGTCAATTATATTAGACGGCGCCCAAATTCCTAGGGAAAAGAGAACCATTTTAATTTTCCAATAAATGATTGTACCCAATCATATTTAGATTGCTAAAAAACAACGTTACTTAATTATAAAGTCAAATGTTAATACTCTTATGACTTAAAATATATAAAAGCTATTATTTATGTTTTCTACGCCATTTCCTCATTTGTGGTTAGAATATTTTCCATACCTCAGTACCAACCGACAGTAAACTTTTTTTTGGCAACGAGAACTTGTTAAGAAGTTATTTTTGATGAGATGAACAGTTTAGAAAATGAAAGAAAGCGGATTAAGGTGTCTTAAACCTCAAAAGGAAAATAGAAATTATTTCAAACTTAGTTATAATGACTCCCTGGAAACCACTTTAGGGATGAATCGCTTTCTTTGATCATTTCAATAGTTGTCACAAAAGGTACGTCGTTGATTAATTTAGCCATCAACACGTGGTATTTTTCGTTTTCGCTTGTCGATCAGCTAAACTCTTAAAAGGAACACCGTGCGGCTAGAAATACTCTACGAACTAAGAAAATTGAAACAAAGTGACAGCTCATTGGAGGATTTGTGAAAAATTGCTTCTGTGCGAATTTACTTAAAAGTAGAGGTGTTTAAAGACAAATATTCGGGACGTTATATTCCGGTAGGAACGGGATTGTCGCCGTTGATGACGACCTTTCAATGGAGACAATGAAAACCACGAGGGGAAAACGGGGCCTAAACTGACTTTTGGTACCTGCGAACAACTGTGTCTTTGAAGTGATCGCGATCTTTATGAGATTGTTATCAACTAAGTACAACTATTTTAAATTATATTAGGATTTATCGAATAAGAAGTTCAACCAAAAAAATAAAGGTTCCAGTACACTCTTATTATGGAGCTTTAGCATAATGTGACTTCATTTAAAAATAAAAATAAAATTTTTGGACCTTAAAGTTGCTCTTGTATATTCATAGTGCACAGACTACACTCGAATCTGCTCTTGCCTTTGTACTTGGTTGTCAACGTCATAATCAAGCTTTGCTGGGACAAAGAGACGTACCATGCATCTTGATGCACAAACATCAGAGTATATTGCAGCTGAGTATATTCTCAGTTATTGACTATGTAAAAAATGGCCGATTCATCAGAACGGGGTCATAATCAGGGATGAGTGTAAGATTTAATCTACATGATCGAAGTGGGAAGATAATTTAAATACTTTTTCATGTTAATTATTTTTAGAGCACATGAGTGGCACATTTGTGCTAATTATGATTATATCGGTCACGGTTTGTTGTAACATTGGCGGATGTGTACACAATGTACAGAAAACCGAAAAGTTGCTATACTTTATACAACCGCAAACAATCTTAACATTCCCAACACTTGATAAACAAACGAGTGATTTCGCCAAAGTTTCTCATTTCATCAGAATTAAAGTTCCGTAATGTGATCGCCAATTGCCAATAACTAAATTCAATTCGTAGCTCATAACTAAATACAGTGTCTTTCTTAATCATCAGTCTTGGCGGGGTTTTTAAGCAGTGTAATTTTACGTCATGAAAAGTAACGGACTTGGCATGATGGCGAAAATCACAGAGCATGTAATATGCTCTGTGATTTTCTATGTCATAATATGCTCCAGTCATATTATGACATATGAAAATCATAATATGCTCCAGTGACATATTATGACAATTGATGAAGAGTTATCAGTAGAGGATAAATGAATGAAGACCAAGAAGAACCATAGGAAATTGTGAAGACTGCGAAGGTTGTGTATCTCACACCTCAAAAGACTTATTGTGAGGCTGGATTCAAATTCAGATATGTATCTTTATTCAGAGAACATATAATATGTTCATTGAATGGTGATAGTAAAAATAACCGAATAGTATATTAACATTAAAAACTTTTAAGTTAAAATTTGCAAGTCAGCAATATGAACATCAGGATACAACTCCAGTCAATACAGGAATCTATTTAGCAGGCATTCTTTTAGATTATTTTTGAATTAAGTAAAAAAATTTTCATCTTAGACGTAGTTGGGCAGATGACTGAAGAACTTCCATTCAATACAGATTGTTTTTTCTCGTAGTATTTTAATATGAGATTTGTGGTTATGATAAATTTTTTATTCCTACTGATGGATGGATGTCAGGTTGATTTAATAATTAGTTTCATTAGCTGATTATTTTGTTGACTTATAAAAGTTATAAAATTTGCTTTTTATGTTTAACGTTAAATTATATTTACCAAATTCAAGATTAAGAGATTCGGAAAAGGGAAAAAACACAGAGAAGATGCGTTGTTAGAGTTTGGCTTTTGTACTTGCACAACTACTGCATGGAGCGATTTGTTGCTTCGATCTCAGGAAATGAAACGCTTATGTTTCTCCCACATACTTCAGCGTGTAATTTTCACAAAAATTCATGCGAATACTCCCTTCTTTTTCTTTTGAGTTTTTTTCATTGCCTTGATTTCACCAAATTAATGATACTTTCGGCCCAGAGCATTGAAACTGTGGCATATTTTACTATATTTTTTTGGTCACGAAGTGACGCAAGGTCCAGTCAAAATGTAATGACTTTGAAGGTTCATTAAAGACAAAAGTTTTGTTTAAGGATTTTTTCTTGCAAATAGTCTTCTCTAGGAATATTCTTGCCTGATTACAAGTTTCTAAATCATCTAGAAGTAGAAAATAATTCTTAATATTCCTTTTAATCAGTGAGTTAAATAAACGGGTGGGTATATTTTAAGTTATAAAAAGTTAAGTGGATAAGTTGAATCAATCTTGTACAAACTTAAAACTTTCTACTTTTAGAAATACCATGCGAATCTCACATTTGAAATTGTAAGTTATGTACTTAATAACTGTATACGTGCCATAGAATCGACGTTTGAAGACCTTAATTTGTATTTTCTTTGAAGCAGTAGATAGCAGCTTTAGATAAAGTAGTTTTTAGTGGCAAAAAGGATGATCAACTTAAAAGTTTGCAAACGTTAGTTAAAACAATAATTTTGAATTCTTCAACCACGTTAGTTTTATGAATAAACCATGTTTCTCTTCATTTCAAAACTAAATACATAAATATAAAATAATTCTGTCTTTGTAAAAAATATTAAGCATATTTTAATAACTTCACTCGCTGTTTACAACACATCTAAGGGCGGCGGTCGGCTCTCGGGTTGTTCAGCTATCCAATTACAGTCCCTTACCCGGATAATGGAAGACGATAGGTCGACCTGCAACCAACCTCCTCCGACAAACTAATAGGATTCTGTAGTAATAAGAGGTTTTTTTTAAAAGGTAAGTATAGTTCGCATGAATCCTAACAACAGAATCTAAATCGTTTAATCTAAATAACAGATTTCAATCTTACCTCTGACTGTATACTGTAGCTCGTATGTCCTTGTATGTTATTATAATTCTTCAAATGTAAAAAATATTTTCCTAATCCAAAAGAAAGTTGTTAGACATCTCACAAATTCGTCATGGGATTCTCACTGCAGACCCCTATTTAAAAAAGTACAGATTTTAACAGTTTATAATTTATTTATATATGACCTAATTTGGTACACTGTCAATAAGTAATTTCTGTTTAAGAAGTGAAATTCATTCCTACTCCACTAGAAATCGATCAAATTTTGAGATACCCCATTGTGGAATTAAGATAACGCAATCAAGTCATTATGTAGTATGTGTAAAACTTTGTAATAAACTTCCTTAGTCGATTTTTTTCCCTATCTTTAAATGTTTTTAAAAAACGCCTTTATAACTGGCTGATTGAAAATCCATTTTATTCAGTAGGCCTACAAGATTTTTTTCAATTTCCAACGAGTGATATTTCTATTTAGATTATTTATTTATGATTAACTGTTAGATTGTATATTTATAAATATACAATAAAATAGCAATAAATTAATAAGGGGAAATTCAACATATGTCTTATAGAGAAAACTAGGTTAAACTAGGTTGTCTTAAACTTTATTTTAATTTTAGTTTTACTTAAGTTTTTTATATATATTTCAATCAAAATTATTGTTAACATAAACATTGCTTCCGACTATAAACTGTTGTAATGGCAATAAAATGAATTTTAATTTGAATTTAATGTTTATGTAAAAGTGTGATGAGATGATGTTGACATTGTCTGTAACCAATTATGTGTCGGTCGACAGTAAAATATTCTCATTATTCTTATACTTCTCCGAATTTTGATTTTTTTGTTCAAGCTTTCAAATTATTTCGGAAGAAATCTTGACACGGAAAAAACAACTTATTTTATAACGAGGTTTCCTTATAGCATCGACCACTAAGATTAGGATTTTGGCTTTCAGATTCTGGACATTCCAAACTCGAAGGACCATGACTCACTACGCAGGAAATTCAAACTACAACAACCGAAGGCGAAAACGAAAGTCTAAGTAAGGCGCTGCCTGGGATAGAGGCGTAGGCCTTTACAACTACTTGCTAACTAGACCACATTTTTTACGGAAAATTTTACATTCACCTTTCAGTGCAGGCCTTACAAGAGATAGCTATTCTATTACCTTTGCTTAGTTTATTTATTTACCGAATCCGTATCTTGTAAAGGTAAAAACATCGGCTGATAAAAATTTTATGTGGCTAGTACAACCAAATTTGTTATTTGAAACACATTGTTTAAGGAAGTTTCTTGCTGAAAGGTGAATATGGACTTGAGTATAGTGAAAAATACTAAAATAGTATACTTCGTAACAATGGCACAAAAAAAGGTTTTGTAGGCTAGAGATCGTGTTTCAAATTCGAGTCGAGGTCGAGAATTTGAAACGATCGAGAGCTACAAAACCTCTTCGGGCGAGATGTGAACGCTATTTTCCAACCACACTACATACTGAAATGTACCGTATATAGTGTTAAAAATCTGATTATTTATTTGCCACTCTTGAAATCAAAACTTTGAGGTTATGAGCGATGATTCAACTTCTTTGTCATGGTTTAAACAAACACAGCTATGAAAATCATATGATCACGACCCATCCTGTCTTTGGAACCAATTGAATTATGTGATGTATAATTATGTGATGTTCTCACGTTGTTTCAAGCAAAGAAACGATCAGCTGACTAGGGCGGAAAAGAGCTGGTTCCGGCCACCAAATGACGTTTGTAAAACAGTCGCAGTGTGGTGAAGAAGTATTCAATTTACTGTTTTGCTGCAATGTGTGTTTTTTTCGTTCTTTTATATTGAATAAAATCAAGAAGAATCAAGCGGAGTGAATTTAATATGACCTATTTGTCAACGATCGATATTGTCCGTCAAACATCTTAGATTGTTTATGGTGGTGTACAAATATTTTTCAAATGGGCATTTTACTTTGATCACCTCTCTTATCCATTTTCTTTACAATTCGTCAATTAATTTTGAAATCAAGACTCCTCTTACAGTTTTGACCCAATTTTAATGATTAAGGAACTAGCTTAGGGGGTCGTTAATGCAAGGGCGAGAAGTTTTGCAGGATGTACAAAAAGCCATAGACGCCCTTACATTTTCGTATTTGCCTATAAGATTTAACATGGGAGTTGAACATGTAAAGAAAAGCTGATTATAATAAACATTGTTTTACCTCAGACTATTTAAAAACAAACAAAAGAAAAATTAAGCTGAAATACAGCAAGAGTTCACTACATATGTTCTTTTAGTAAAAGCTTTTGTTAGGTCATCTCTTCTGTGAAGCATAACAAACCCAGCATTACAAATCCCTAAACTATCATCACAATAAATCAGAACCAAACAATCTTGCTAGAAATAGATTTTGTTAGTTATTGATCTCTACCCCCTTTTTCATGTGATATTAATCGATATAAATGCTCAAAATACTTAAATACTCTCTTTATTCACCATTTTGACAATTACATGCATACTGCCAAGTCAAAAGGTACAAACAAAATAGTGCTTACAAGTAAATAGAATAATTGATCAAATAAGGGCCTTATCACACATAAACTCCTGAAAGCTGTAGTATACCTAATCAATTAATACTCTCGTTTTTCAGGAGGTCTGAGAGCCTATTAAACATTTGAACGGCGGAGTAAAATAAATTATTTTCAAAAACAGACGTTGAATGAGTGGGGATATTAGGGATGCACTCCGGTTAACTCCTCGAGTTGTATGGATGGACAGGTAGAAGGTCTTTGAAGAGGGCAAAGTTCTGGCGGAGAAAAGAAAGTTTTTTTCCAGGAATAAATGGAAGGAAAAGTTAACAACTTATTGGACTTGTAAATATCTTTACATGAATCAAGTTTTGAGATCTTAAAGATTACCCTAATAGGCTTTTCTCAAGTCTGAAAATGGCCTTTGATCGAGTAGTCTCCGAAACTCATATCGCCACATCACATATCATATATGGAATAATGATTCCAAAGTATACTGAAAGAAGCAAGGGGACTGAAGTAAAGACTCCTAGTCGTCTGAGAATAAAATTCCCTGACTTAACTTCCTGCAGACAAGATTGATGCGTGATTCAAAGTTCAATTTCGAGTCAACCATCAGTCCATAAGAGCGTGTATTGGTTTTTGACTCAATCAATTCACCTCCCAGAAGAATACTAATTCGAACTTTATTTGGACGATCTCTGATACTGAAATCGAGGAGAGGAGTCTTAGAAATATTAGCTGTCAAATCATTTCGGTCGAGCCAGTCAAGTAACAGATTACCTTTTACAAATGATTCAAATTCTTAACTTTCTGTCAGTGGATGAGTAGTCCATTATTTTTTTCTATATTGCGTCTTATTAGAAAATTTTGAGAATTTAACGACGCAGAGACAATTTCATTCGTGCACAGATCACGCCGGTGGTGCCTGGCGACGTGAGCGCCACCTCGAGGATGGACTGAGACGTCGTCGTGAGTTGCTGGGTGTCCCCTTCGCCGCAGTAAAAAAGGAT
The DNA here is from genome assembly GCA_035578135.1 of Flexamia atlantica. Classification (NCBI taxonomy): domain Eukaryota; kingdom Metazoa; phylum Arthropoda; class Insecta; order Hemiptera; family Cicadellidae; genus Flexamia; species Flexamia atlantica. The sequence goes on from JAQJVK010000019.1 coordinate 3,898,086, forward strand.
CAGGATCTTGAGTCGTCATCAAGAACGAACGACTCCCTTCCCTTGTTCCACGCAAGAGTAATGATTCAAGAACCGTGAGCGACTATGACTTGGCTCTCAACTCTTGCACCTATTTATTTCGTATTATCAGTTTCGACTTCCAGTAACAGGTCGTATTATTAATGTTCGCCAATGAACCATAATTACACGGCTGCCTATAAACCGCATCACAACATTTATCACGAGACAACAATCAGATAGCAGATTCTTAAAACGGTCTTAAAATATAATACGGAATTAAAACTCTTTGAAATTTCCCAGTCGAACATAACTGCTTGCTTTAAGTAAGATTCAATTTTATTGAAACACTTATATTTTACTAAATTTTACAATTAGATTAAAAATAACCTGCAACTGCAACAACTAGTGATTCAAATAGAGACACATGCCAGATTTATCATAGCTGTGAATTAAGAATACTATTTCAATCAATATGCCTACTAAGTAATAGTAATGTAAACATCACTATAATGTAGACTATTGTTTACAATCGACCAGTGAGTAGGCCTAGTCGGTTGGTTTCGAAGATTGACTAAAAGACTGCATTTAACATCAGCTAGTACAGTCATTTAAGTCAAAAGAGCAAAAACCTTTAAATAACTGACGATACTTCATTCTACTTTCACTACTTCCACAAAAGAATTGTTAATATCTAAATATGACGACCGGCAAGAACGACATGCTTGGAAATCCGTGCATGATTAAAGAACTTAATCAGAAGAACGGGAGTCGTTCGTTCTTGGCGACGACTCAAAATCCTGACCCTTTTTACTGCGGCGAAGGGGACGCGTTGCCGGAGACCGTCGAGTTGCATATCGGATTCCACACGCGGGGCGCGGGGTTCTCTTATCACATTCAGCGCGGCAGAACAATGCAAGCGTCCGGCTGCGAAGCACGCACCGCGAGGCACGTTTTGTGTCTTCCCTCTTCTCGGGAGGCAAAAACCATACGACTAAATCTTAGTTGAGTTCTCAATTCTTTGAAATACTAATCGTTTTACTTTACTAGTTAAATACAAAGTTAAAGACATAAAAGTTGTTGGATTATTTTTAGGATCCCGAGGAACAATAACTAAATTTTTCAGTGAATTTCGGACACAATACGGACTTCAAAAAGAATTATTCAAAACCATTTCAATAACAATTTTGAAACATTCCACTGGAATTCTACGAAATCATTCATATACTCAAAAGTGATAAAGTTTTAAGTTTACCTAGGACTTATTCCTAAATAAAAATGTCTATAACAAAAAAAAATGCAAAAGAAATTGTAATAGTAACCTTTGTATTGCTGCAACTTTCATTGGAAAGAATGTGTAAATTTATGTCAACAAATTTTCTCTATACTTAATAGTAAATAAAGGATTAAAGTACAGAGCGGATTTTAAATTTTTTTTTTTATACTCGTTTAGTTTCTCATCACAGACAAATCGGTGATTCATTCAACAAGAGACGATTTAATTGCCTTAAATGTTACTTATGTTTACACCTGTAGGTATCAAAATCGTTATTGTTTGCCGGTCTAGTTTAGAGATATCCTCTCATCATCAGCAGCATTTACAAACTAGGCAAGCGATCCTGCAGTTGTTATATTAAAAGACACACACCGTTCACACAGTACATTAAGACAGGGAACGAAACAGGGATTTTGAAACCTACAGTTGTGTGCGTACGTAACTTTCAAGGCAATGAATTTAAAGATATCAAGGCTGCTTAGTCAGTAAAAACAATTAACGTGTGATTCATCCATAACTCATGAGTTTATACATCGAAATGTTTACGGTTCCGAACAAAAATAAAACAGTAAAATTAAGCTTTCAGTCATTTTAGCTTCAAAAATACACTTAAAAATGAATTTGGAATGTTGTGATTGTTTTGACGTGCACGCAGAGGAGGCGGGTGGAGTGACGAATACTCGTGGTTCCACGGCTTGTTTGACAAACCCTGGGCCGAACTCAGGATCAAGAAAATTGGCAGAAATATCATAAAATCCTAGCTGAAAATATTTGAGATATTGAAAGTATTTTTTTAAACTCACTATGTAAAAGAAATGTTCACGCTAATTTTGCTATGACAGCGCCGTTTGTAAACAGCGACCCGACAGTTTTCTTACAAAGAGATGCAGCGGTGACTCTAGGTGTGTCTTGTATTAAATATAGCAAACCCGAAACTGGTTTTCATCTTATTTCACGTATAAAAAGTCTAGGTTCGTATTTACAGCAAATCTTGGTTCCCAGGAGGTTATTGAATTGGGCCAATGAAGCTAACTCTACTGTCGACAATAAATTTACAGAACAATTAACAAAACAGACAGCACATAGAAAGTTAAACCTGAGATATTGAAAACGTATTTCAGTCAGTAATTTTTTTAGAAATATTGTTAATTAAAATTTTTTCATGTATTAAATGACAAATTATTTTTCGAAATTACTGCAGCCTTTTTCGATGGCCCTGTAAAAAGATTACAAATATGAGAGTGGTAGATGCGGCGTTGGACACTAATGTACAGTTGGTGTTGATGTTTCGTCGGACTCGTCCGCCCGTGAGATTGTCCTCAGTCTTGTTTGTGCTGCTCTCAGTTTACTGTGTCGATCGATTTGGGCTCTGCTGTAATTTTAATGACGCCCATAAAAAGTGTGCGTTTTGCACCAGGATATTTTTGTTGTATCCCGTCGAGTGGCTGCCGGAATACAATAAGCGCGGAGGTTAGCTGGTATTTTAAATTATTAAAATCAACCAAGACGGTTCGGAAGATGTATATTGTGACTCAAGGTACAGGCACAATCACAATGTGACACAACTGATAAAATAATGACAAAGTGCCAAAATCGACACTTAGAATATTCGAAACAAGGAGACGCGCTACGCTAACTGCACTGTCGGGCTCTCTGAGAACACCCTCCAGCCAGTGTAACTAGTTGTCTGTCTTCCTACTCCAAGTCTAGGGTTTTATTAGAAGGGGTAAAGTAGTGGGGATGCAGCCCCAGAGGGTACCTCCTCCAACTTAGCACCAATAGGGTGTTAGCCACACCCACCTAGACCAATAGGATTTGGATAACATAATTATCGTTAGACTTGTCCAATAATTTTAATCACAAGGGGAACCTTAACAACAGTTCATAGTGACAAGCGTCACCTAAAGTGGTTGCAGCTGCATGTGCTTTAAACTAATGAATTTATGTGACAGTCCCGTCTAAATAAGGGTAAAGTATTGATTATTTGAGTTTAGACATATTTATTGGATTAGGCTTGAAATTATTGATAAACATCTAGACAAGGCCCGCTGTGGGCGTGTGTAGAGAACGTGAGGGTCCTCATAGGTCAAGCGTAACAGTAATTTATTAAAAGGGAAGACTGAGAAAGAATTTGGGCTAGGGGTATAGTGGGACTCACAACATTTTTCTACTTTTTTTCAGAAAGTTCGTTCTTAATTTGATTTGTTTTTAGGAGATGACACAACCATCCAAACTGGAACTAGATCAATCAAGTCTAAACTGAACCAATGTATGAAAATAACTCGTTAATTACCACAAAGTAATTTTTAAATTGTATTCAAAATGCAATGGATAATACGTACAGATCAAGTATATTTAACTTATTACACTCTTTGTGTTTTAAAAGTATGTTTAGGCATACATTTGAAGGAAAAGAATACATTGTGATAAATAATTAGAGCCCCCTACATAAGCTACGTTTTATGCTTCCATCATATAAAGCAAAACTAAAGCAATAACTATCGTTAAGTTGTACTAAAAAAATAATTTACTTCAATAAAAAAAGACCATGATGTTTAATTTCAAATTCCCTTTGATCATAAATTCCTACAATACCGTACATATGAAGCTGTTTTTGCGAGTTAACTGACGCGAGGTTTAAAAACTCGACTTGAAGTAAAGCTTAAAACTGCGTGATCTTCAGGCGTTGGATTGGGACTGATTACGATTTCCAAGAATATAATCATGTCCTGAGATATGTCTAGTTTCATTTTTTGTGAAACAGTGAAATCTTATCTTATCTTATCTTATCTTATCTTATCTTATCTTATATACTTATTTAATACGCGAGCAGTTTTTTTGTTACAAAGACTCCTCCTAAACTACTGAACCGATTTTCATGTTTTTGGTGTCATTGGAAAGAGCTTGGCATGAAGTTTTGCAGGAAATAAAATTTAAAAAAGATTGACTAAAGGAAAGAGCCCTAGACGCCCTTAAAGTTTCATATTAGCCCATAAGATTTAACATGGGAATAGACATTTCAAATAAAGCAGCTGATTGGAGCAAACAAAGTTTTTCAGCAAAGCCATATGTTGTTAATGGAATTGAAACCATTGCATGTAGAGCTGGAGGAATTTCAGTTGATGGAAGATGTAAATAAATAAACTATTATCCTAATACATACTTAAGGTCAAAATTCAGTTTTAAAAACATTTATTTTGAATCACATGTGTGAAGATCTTAATATTTATATATGTTTACATTCCAAATAAAAAAAGGAACAAAAATTCTTAAGTATAAATTCTATCAATATAAATAGAAATTAAAGAAAAAGAAGCAGACTTAACATTCATTATGAGTATAAATTTATTGAACCATTTTAGTTCGGTTTAAGACTAGGACAGGTCGTACGCTACTTAGGGCAGCTTTCCCCAATTAAGGTTTAAAGTAAACGAGAATTTAATTTAAACCATATGAATATTCTAATTTTTAAATTATAAACCATATTATCAGGAAAAATGCCAAATGTTACTAAACTTAAGTTTCAGAAATTCAAATAAAACTAGATTTGGGGAAAGCAGCTCTTAGTAACATATACCCTACTGAATTTCAGAAAGTTTTACAAAAATACATTTAAAACCGAACAATACATTTTTTACCCATTTAAGAACATTGGTGTTGTATAAACAAATTTGCAGTCGATTTTCAAATATCAATTTGTTTTGGTTAATTTTCTTTCATATGGTGCTTGGGGTATTTCAAAAATAATTAATTTATTTGTATTTCATCTTGATGAACTTGGTTGAGTATACGCTTCAATTGGAGTTTATGGTGAATGATAATGTGAAGCGTTTGTGAGCAATTATCTACAATTATCCTAAAGAAATTTACATGAAAATGTAAATTAATTTAGTTCAACTATGAAATGCTAACCTCGAATGATGTAAACTTGTAAATAATATAATTTTAACAATTCCTTTTGTGTTTAGTGATGTTCTATAGTAAAAAGAACCCAGTTTCCAGTAATTCCTGTTTAGGTAACTAGGTATAGGTCAGGGTCAGTCCATTACATATGGACTACTGTATATGTGGCGGCAGGTCAAGCCAACTCCTTTGAAGTGCTCATAATATTCGTAGAAAACACTAAAGAAACATGGACACCCTTTAAATATGAATGAGTATTCACAAGAAATTAAATTTAAAAAGCTTTTGTAAAAAATTTCAATATAACACGAAATCCAACCACAAAATTAATAAAATAGTTCTAGAATACCATGATTATTTTTATGTTGAAATCAATACATAACAATTGCCCGATTTCGAGCAACAGGTTTACTAGTTATTCTTTAAACATACAAGTGACTAAATAAAACGCTTTTGATTTTTGCAAATAGAGGCCAGCTACGTTAAAATATCTTTTTTTTTAATCATGTAAAGAATATTCTTTTATACGGTGACAAGAGGTTAACCAACCAGCGTTGGTGTCTATCATCTTAGCTTCAAATTTAGCGACGTAGAATTTTGTAATGATCAACACATTACAAATACAATAGTTATTTATACAAGCGATTCCGTATAAAGTTTTTTTATCGATGCCATAATCGAGCGTATTTTATCACAGTAATTATGTGATACGAAAGGCAGTTGGGCTAACAACTTCACTATGGATGGCTCATTGGTTAAAGTTACTAATCTTAAAGACGTCTGAAATCCCTATTTTAATGTTAAGTCGAAATGCTCACAGAAAACAAATGCAAGGTTAGATTAGTTTATGATGGTATTATAAATTACATTTCAATAAAACAATCGCAGAACAGAAACTAACTTTGACAGCAAGCTGACTAAGGCCCAATAACTTTTATCCAGTAAAAGTTTTAAAATTAAAGGTTTTTGGGAAGAACCGTTGTAGTCTTACTTGATCGTCAGGTCTTTTCCAAGATAAAGTTTATCATCTGGTACAATATATAATACTGGTTGTTCAGTTCATAATCACTATAATGACCGGTGAAAAATAACTCCACCGCAGAAACAAACTTTAACAAGCCATCTGAAAATATGCAAGAAAAATAAATAAGCATATTTATTATAAGTTATGCATATAAGTCATATTTTTCGCAAGACGCTTCTAGCGTAACGGTTACGCTATAATAAAACAATACTCATTTGTTTTCTCATTATTTTAAATATAATAACCTGTCTAAAGATTTTGCGGGCTAATATAGTCATTGTATTATTTTCTTACAACGAAGGATATTATAAAAGCAAAACAAGCAGAGGAACGCAGCGTCCCAGCAGGACGGGCTTAGCCTTCCAATTACGACCCTTCAACGGAGATAATGAAAACCACAAGAGAAAAGCGGGACCTAAACAGATCTTTCCTACCTGCAAACAACCGGCTTTAGCATGCTTTGTTTTACTGAATTGTATTTCCTCTTTAACAATTAAGCTTTATTTGTTATTAATTTTATCACATCATCGCATTTTATTTCATTCGATTTAATAATCAACTCAAAGGCGCTTGCAGTAATAAACACAATCAAATGTGGAGGACATGTCCCCGCATGTGCCTCAACTATGTTCCAATCAGCTTTGGCCTCAGTTGATTGTTAACATCATAATCAGACTTGATTGCTTGGCACCGTCGCTCAATGAATCCTAATGCAAAGCTTCCTCATACAGTACATACGATATATCCGAAAACTCATTTTTTAATTTATTTATAACTAGCAGTTGCCCGTGGCTTCGCTCACGATTAAAGTTACAGCTGATCTTACTTCTGCTCTTTTTTCTAAACTGTCAAATTTTAGTATTCGCAGCTGTTAACAATTCAGTATTTTGAATGTTTACATCACTTTAAAATGTAAACATTGAACCTAAGGACGTTCACGGGGCGTAGACCGAGGGGATTTTAAGGAAGTAAATAGGCCTATGTCCTTTTCTGATGTAGTGGCTATATACCTCCAAGATTTCAGCTCAGTTGGTCCATTATTTTTCACGTGGTTGAAAGACAGATATTCACACAAACATCCATACTTTAACATTTATAATATTATTAGGAAGTAGGATAATATTCATATGACAAATATGATAAATGATCAAGTATTAATTGCAGATATTTTCCAGCTATCACTGTTTAATAACACACAACTGTTACTACATTGTGAGGTAAGAAATCTAATTCCGCGTGCAGGTAAAAAATTAAAAAAAACAAGCCTGGAATAGTCACCATATCTAAAAACATTATGAGTCTTCTTCAATAATCAGTGATAGTAAATATAATAAAAACATAAACAAAATAAACTAAGTTCACGGATGGAAAAATCATGACATAGAATTTCATCATTAACTCCCCGATTGCCTTTACCTACGATAGCACTGAGCACTATTCTAACGTTGATTTTATACATTGTCTGTTGATAGTACTTGAGAGAGATATGTGTAGTCTGATTATTAGTGGATCAGCATGATAGCAGTAATAAGTCAAGAGGATGGTACATGAATGTAGTGCTCGACTGGAGGACCCTCTTACACAGAGCATTGCCTACCTGTTGGTTTAGCTCTATACTCTACACTGTTCTATTTAAAATGTTTTTGATTTATTATTCATTAAATTCTTTAAATTCTTTGTATTTTTTATTTTCTATTTTGAATACTTAAAACCATATTACACGTGACCTATGATGACATCAGTGATGTCATGTTTTCACTAAAAATTGGGAAGAATGTTTCCATGTTTTTATTGAACTTGAAATAAGTAAATATTTCGAAAGATGATCAACGTTAGTTAAATCATATGAAAACCTTGAAAAAGTTTACGAATTAGACTACACTGGAGGTTTGGCAGTTTATGACTACGTATTGTAGTGTTTAGTGGTATGAGAACAGTTGAAGCTCGTGCAACTCAGTGACGCCAGCGCTACCTACCAAACAGGTGTGTAAGCCCCAACAAGGTGTCCAAATTAAAATCAATAGGTTCAATAACTCTAAATCGTGTTTTAATTCTGTGAATTTCAAAAAATATTAATTTTCTCGTTTTGATATAGAATATTTTTAGTTATAATCCAATTTAAATCGTTTTCACCATACCAATTATAACAGTAAAACTGTTTACTCCTTTTATTAATGAAACATTCCTCGCTTTCTCGCTAAGAAAAATAGTCACTCTCAGAATGACTTCTTCATTTTGTCTGAATTTGAGTGTTTTTTTTAAGGATTATCTATGTAAAAGAAATCTTTTAAACTCTCCAACCCCGTGGTTAGGAAGGGTAGTAATAGTATACAAATTTTGGGGTATAACCGCCGCCAATTCTTAAGGACCACGCTGTCCATAAGCCCTATGCTAAAATTAACATTTATCTTATGGACGGCGTGGGCTTCAAGAATTTGCGCCAGTTATAGAGTTTCGCAAACGCACCTACAATATATTATCGGAATTAAATTCGTACATGTACCTATCGATATAATATCGAATCAAAATTCGAAACATCAATAACCAAAATCCACACAGACATTATAAAAGTATAAAACACTAATCTAAACAAGTTTTAACCAACCAAAAACTAATTCTGTTAATGATTCGCAAGACACATGTTGACAAATTAATTTTTTTAGTAACTTTTATAAACAACAGTCTTTCACGAATCGATATTTCAAAACCGATATATCAGAACTTTATAGTTATATTAATTTCCTTCGTTGTTAATTCCATAATATATCGCAGGTACGTCTGTAGTCTGCGGAACTGTACCCCGTTGTCGGCCGACAACATTCTTTTATCGGCCGACGGCTCCTTCAATTCTTACCAAACATAAATTTTTACACCAAAGCATTTTCATATTGTCCAGTTACTAATCTGTAACGCTGCCAATTAATGTCATTCTATAATATATAAGAACTCTTGAGGCTGTAATTTCTTACCTTTAACTTTACTAGTAAACCCATTGCCCGAAATCGAGCAATTGACATGTACAGATTTATATACAAGCGATTCCATATCAATTTGTTTTTATCGATGCCGTAACCGAGTGTATTTTATCACAGTAATTATGTGATACGAAAGGCAGTTGGGACAACAATTTCACTATGATGGCTAATTGGTTAAAGTTACTAATCTTAAAGACGTCTGAAATCCCTATTTTACTGTTCAGTCGAAATGCTCACAGAAAATAAATGCAAGGTTAGATTAGTTTATGATGGTATTATAAATTACATTTCAATAAAACAATCGCAGAACAGAAACTAACTTTGACAGCAAGCTGACTAAGAGCCAATAACCTTTATCCTGTAATAAGTTTTAAGATAAAAGGTTTTAGGAAGAACCGTTGTAGTCTTACTTGATCGTTAGGTCTTTTCCAAGATAAAGTTTATCATCTGGTACCAGATATAATTCTGGTGTTTCAATTCATATATTCACTATAACTCCACTACTATAATAAAACATTACTCATTTGTTTTCTGATTATTTCTAATGTAATAACCTGTCTAAAAATTTTACGGGCTGATATAGTCATTGTATTATTTTCTTACAACGAAAGATATTATAAAAGCAAAACAAGCAGAGGAACGCAATGTCCCAGCAGGACGGGCTTAGCCTTCCAATTACGACCCTTCAACGGAGATAATGAAAACCACAAGAGAAAAGCGGGACCTAAACAGATCTTTCCTACCTGCAAACAACCGGCTTTAGCATGCTTTGTTTTACTGAATTGTATTTCCACTTTAAAAATTAAGCTCTATTTGTTATTAATTTTATCATATCATCGCATTTTATTTCATTCGATTTAATAATCAACTCAAAGGCGCTTTTGCAGTAATAAACACAATGAAATGTGGAGGACATGTCCCCGCATGTGCCTCAACTATGTTCCAATCAGCGTTGGCCTCAGTTGATTGTTAACATCATAATCAGACTTGATTGATTGGCGCCGTCGCTCAATGAATCCTAATGCAAAGCTTCCTCATACAGTACATACGATATATCCGAAAACTCATTTTTTAATTTATTTATAACTAGCAGTTGCCCGTGGCTTCGCTCACGATTAAAATTACAGCTGATCTTACTTCTGCTCTTTTTTCTAAACTGTCAAATGTTAGTATTCGCAGCTGTTAAAAATTCAGTATTTTGAATGTTTACATCCCTTTAAAATGTAAACATTGAACCTAAGGACGTTCACGGGGCGTAGACCGAGGGGATTTTAAGGAAGTAAATAGGCCTATGTCCTTTTCTGATGTAGTGGCTATATACCTGCAAGATTTCAGCTCAGTTGGTCCAGTATTTTTCACGTGGTTGAAAGACAGATATTCACTCAAACATCCATACTTTAACATTTAATATTAGTAGGAAGTAGGATAATATTCATATGACAAATATGATAAATCATCAAGTATTAATTGCAGATATTTTCCAGCCATCACTGTTTAATAACACACAACTGTTACTACATTGTGGGGTAAGGAATCTAATTCCACGTGCAGGTAAAAAATCAAAAACATCAAGCCTGGAATAGTCACCATATCTAAAAACATTATGAGTCTTCTTCAGTAATCAGTGATAGTAAATATAATAAAAAACATAAACAAAAAAAACTAAGTTCACGGATGGAAAAATCATGACACAGAATTTCATCATTAACTCCCTGATCACCTATCTCTATGATAGCACTAAGCACTACTCTTACGTTGATTTTATAAATTGTCTGTTGATGGTACTTGAGAGATGTGTGCAGTCTGATTATTAGTGGATCAGCATGATAGCACTAATCAGCCAAGTGGATGGTACATGAATGTAGTGCTCGACTGGAGGACTCCTTACACAGAGCATTGCCCACCTGTTGGTTTAGCTCTAAACTCTACACTGTTCTATTTAAAATGTTTTTGATTTATTATTCTTTAAATTCTTTGTATTTTTTATTTTCTATTTTGAATACTTAAAACCATATTACACGTGACCTATGATGACATCAGTGTGGCCATGTTTTCACTAAAAATTGGGAAGAATGTTTCCATTTTTTTTATTGAACTTGAAATAAATAAATAATGTAAATTTAATTATTAACGGAATACACGGAGTAAATAAATATTATGAGAAATCATCAACGATCATATAAAAACCTTGAAAACGTTTACGAATTACACTACACTGGAAGTTTGACAGTTTATGACTAGGTATTGTCCGTTTGAGAACATTTATAAACTTTTTATCAGAGTAAATTTTAAATTCTAAAATCTAATTTATTGAACAAGGTGAATAGCGTACCTTTCAAAATAACACCTAAAATTAAACTGAATTTTACAAAATACTAACATCCAAACAAGAGAAAATTTAACTCTGTCATTACATAACTAAATCAAAAACCTTTACGTAGGGATTCATACACTTTTTATTTGTTTTTTAAAATCTCAATTTAACAGGAAATAATACAATCTTCTAGATCCAATAGTATAATTGCATTTGTGGGGCCATTGCAAATCCGTGGAAGGAAGCAGAACATCGAATGGCAAGGCTAGCCTCAAACTTAGGTGTTTTCCGTGTCCTTGATGCTAAATAATACTCATTGTAAGTCTAATAAAGACATAACTGTCTACAGAACAAAACCCTCTCCGCTATCCTTAGATACCGACACATTCCGAGGCATAAGAATCAAGGATGGCTGATTTTGTAGTTTCATTACAGAAAATTGCCACCTGAATCACTGGCAATTCCATTAGTTAACAGCCAAATGCTAGAGTAAAACGCAATGTTTAAAATCTTGCAACCATAGTGTTAATGGTAGTTGAAGTGGGCATCTTGTTACCAATCGGTACCCATTGGCAAGTATGCCTCAGATTTGCAGAGTTGTCTGACGAGATGTTAAAACCATCGGAACTGTTTGGCTACTGAGGAAACATCTCATGATATTCCTCCATGTAACATACGTAAAATTCAGGTTTTATACTGAAAGTTAGTATGATTACCATTCGTAAAAAGTTTGAAGATGTCAAGAAAAACAGGTTGTAACAGTACTAAATGTCTGGCAGTGAATGACATAATTTATAATATTATTTGGAGGATAATATAAGGAAAACTGAGCAAATTCATTCGCATTTTCTCTAAGTCATTCAATTGCAAGCTTCAACATTACTAAAAGAGCTGTAAACTTCCTCGTATTTTATATGCAAGTTACCAGCTGTTTAAGTATTTTTGAAGCTTGCGATGATATGAATCTGCGAATAATAGCCAAAGCAACCACTAGTCAAACTTCATAGTTGCTGATTCTTGTTACCTGTCCTCGGAACATTGCTCAGAGAAACTTTCAGCTTTTATAAAATAACGAAGGTCTGGTACTCGTGGGCTCTTGGACTATAAAGCCGAGGAAGCGTGAATGTTGTCCTCGGCACTGGCGCTGTAACAAGCGACATTGGCTGTGCAGCCTTGTTACGTGGAGAGCAATTGTAGCACGGGCGGGTAGGTCGGACATTGTACACTGCGGACAACTGTAACAAGCTCTCCCAGCTCAGGACGGCTTGTTATTTTCTGCCGCCGATTGTACGACTCGGACATCCACGTTTTGTTAACTGAAGCGGTTCTGAACAATCATTTTGATACTAACGAATATGCAGTTTGCAGCCAACGGTGTCCAGTTTTTATTTAATGGGGCCGGATCCGATGAATTCACAATTATTCTATATGAGTAGATATACAACGTTTAAATAGTAAGGATCCTATATGATAAATGTGTGCACAGAGCCTACAAAGTTTGAGTGTTTTCAGTGCTATTATTGTTTTAAATGTTTTTGCAATTGTTATTCTTTTTTTAATTTATGTTCAAAACTTAAATGTGTAAATAATACAATAGTAAATGAAGATGATTTGTGGATAAATCGAGACTGGTCTCACGAAAAAGAATTGAACATCATCAGTTGTAAACTGCATTTTTGTAAGTATTATTTTAAGGTGTAGAGGCTCGACCATAGAGTATTGGTAAATGAGAATAGAATTCACTATTTTTGTGTTATTGCGGAAAACAGAATTACTATTTCTAAGGGAACTGATTAAACATGGTGACGGTTACTGACAGATACTGAGTAGAAATCTGTGACATTTTTATGAGGCTTTCGTTTTGAACACGACTCTTTTAGTTCGTCGGGCTATTCACAATGTCACAACTCATCTAGTCGGTACTTTTAAAATATGGTAAACGTAAACCCATAAAGTTACATCCTAAACATTTAAGCGGCAAACGAACCGAAGAGCAAATATTTAAAAAGTTCCAATTACTGTCTACGAAGACGGAGAAACAGAAGTTTTATAAACTATATTATTCGGAGATCAATACTTTAATCGACCGTAATAGCTGCTTTGATAAAATTATACAGTATACAGGGTTCGGCAAAGTCTTTAATATATTAAATAACCTCTGTATTATTTTGTTCAATGAAATGAAACTTTTCAGTGGTGTACCAGTCATAAATAGAAATATTTACACATGTTTTATTATTTTTTCGCATGACCAAAGGGCATCTTGGTCTTGATGAATGCCTTGAAATTCTTAAATGTAAGCATGCCTCGAGTTGTACCTCATTTAAAGGTCAAAATTAGTAGATCATAACAGCGCTTACCGCGTCTCAAAAAGTTAATCCATTCAGAAGTTACAGCTCCTCGACGATTTTAATGTTGGTCATTAAACTCTAGGCTAAAAGTAAGAAGCCCAGTCTATTTTCTAATAAAGCACTCGAAACAACGTAATTTTTGTTAATAAGTCAAAACAATATTAATGAGAAATGCATGTATTTACACCCAAACTACACCGTTCCGAGTGCTTTATTAGTAATTTGACTTTTTTCCTTCATTTTAGCCTAGAGTTTAATGGCCAACACTAAAATCTTAGGGGAGCTGTAACTTCTGATTGGATTAACCTTTTGAGGTGCGGTTTGCGCTGTTATGATCTACTAATAATTAGACTTAATTATTAAGGCCAGATTTCACCAAACTTTAAACCACCGTTAAGGCTCGGTTAGTTTAATTTTATCAGCTGTTTAATACTATTTTTATGTCTTTAACGAACGGTTTACTAACGGACCCTTAACTGATGTTTGGTGAAATCAGGCCTAAGACGTTTGAAATGAGTCATTACTCGAGGTATGCTTACATTTAAGAATTTCAAGACTTCCAGCGTGGGCCGCCCCCTCATCGTGCAAAAAACTAAGGAAATACAAAAAAATGTCTATTTGTAATAGATACACAACTGTAAAACTGTATTACTACTTTAAAAAACAATATAAAACTTATTTAATACATTCCAGACTTTTCCGAACCTTGTATAATTTATGCAAGCGGAAAATACATTCTGTCTCGATATTACGTTTAATATGTCTACCCGCTTTATTACAGAATCTGAATAGTTATTAAAACTCACATCGTCTTTATATTAATAGACAAGCATTTTTTCCATAAGGTTTTTGTACTCCTTTTTTCTCAGCCAGTGTGCATCGTAGCGAAAATCTAAGCACACCGATAGAATTGTATTTTCCTGTAGATGTGCAGAATCCCGTTGAAATTTATATTAGTCTTTTAGACAAGTAGAAAATTGAATTTAAAATTTCTAAAAAATTAACATTGGTCTTATGAGTTGCTGTTTTTTTTGGTGATAGAAAAACAAAACAGAACTGTGCTTACTGTGCTTTTGTCATCATATGTAGCTGTTATCACATGCTATTTTTCGTAGAGTAAAGATTAGATGTAGAAATATTATGTGAGGGCGAAAAGTGGGCAAAAATTTACGCTGTTTTTTCTGTCATCTGATGAGATATAAAACCCAAACAATGATAAGTTTTTATCAAGCAATAAAAAGATGTAAGGGATTCATTAATGACACGAGTTAGTATTTGTCCAGTAAAAAATCCAAACAAACTACTATTTTTAAACAATTTCAAGCCACATATTTTATTGGGGCATGGAGTAAAAATATAGTATTTGATTGAAATCCAGGGCTACTTAGAGAAGATTGAATGTGTTTAAATAAAGTTTGCTCACTTTAATAAGATTAAGAGATAAAAATTAGCTGATAAAAAGGGAAGAAAAAAGAACATGAATTTGAATCTCTACCATCCGATGTACTGTCGTGGACCTGCAGTACAGATGGACATTACATTCAAATTGTGTGTTTAATTGGTAGAGAATGCGTAAAATATGTGTAATATTTTAGTGATAATGATAGGGAGAGAGGGAAGGAGGGGAAAATGTCCTAAGGGCAAGGAAGGAGGGAAAAAGTTTTGAAGGGGAGTTTTAGGTCTCAAATAATAACTAGGCACATAAATGTTAGGTGTTATTATTTCAGACCTAAAAGGTAGGAAAGGAGGGACGAGAGATGGTAACAAGAGGATGAAGGAGAAAAGGGGTGAAAAGTAGAAAGAAGGTCGAAAGGAAGGAAGTACATAGAGATTAAGGGAAGGAATTAATGGAGGGAGTGATGGAGAGAACTGTAGTAAGGGGTGTATGGGATAAACTGATTTGATGACTGACTTTTTACCGTCCTCCGAATCAATAACCAGCTCAGTGTTAAAGAAATAAACATGGAATCTTAATATTGTACAATACTAATTACTAAAAACCATGTCATAAATATGTGCCAGTGGCGAGGCAAAATAATTAGTCAAAGATTGAGTCTTTCTCTTTTGCTTTTGGTTCCCATTTGGTTTTATTATGTGTTTACGTGGTAAATGTGTACTATATGAAATGTATTGTGAAACGCATTGGTGTATGCAAAGTTCAAAATTAGCTATCCCTATTTCTTGATTTAAAAAATTGGTCGAATTTTCGACCACTGGTGATCTCTAGTATTATTAAATACGTATTCATTTTTACATACAGTGATTTTCAAAAACAAAACAGAGAGAGCCAAGGCAGAGAGAAGACACAGACCAGCAGAGGATGGTGCGACAACAAAAAACAAAGTACAAGCGGCAGTAATACAAAGTACGATGTTAAATAAGAAAAGCTATTTTGACGAGGCCAACGATCCTATGTTGAAAACCGATGGATCATTTGTCTCCGGGTAAAGAAATTTATGTAAACCATTACAATAAGAAATTCAATTAAACCAGAAATCCGATACTTAAAGTAAGCAAATGAAGTGGGTTTGAGTGTTTAGGGTTTACACATTGTACCAATTTAAATCAAGGTAGTTAGAGGCAGGTGTGAGATGTATATGGGTATATATCACGGTAGGCCGCTGTGGCCGCCACACCTGGGCCTTGAGTTATAGCGAGAACACAGAATATACATCTCTCGGTAGCGATGTCGGGGACTACTTAATCAACATCTCTCCTAGTATGTACAATTCCAGGAACCAAGAACCAGTCCCAATCGCTGTTCACCAGTTATCAAAACATCCAAAATATTATTGACTGTATTGTGTTAATTTTTAGCACTCTAAATACCGTGAAAGTTGGTATGTTGGTAATCATACCGCATTAACTAAACGTAACTGTGATCAAGTTTAAACAACACATTACAAACTTGGATTGCTGTAATGTTTTGCGATATATCAATTGCCAACGTGACTAAGATGAGCTTTGCTCTTGTCGTTGATGACGCAGCCAAGTTACGGGCCATAAACCTGTTACAGTGTCACAAACGCTTCATGTTTAGTTCAGCATCAAGCGAGCTGAGATTGGCATGACAAACACTTCATATATTACTGGATTTAAATAAAAACTTTTTACAACACTGAAATTGTACATTTCGTAGCAAGGGCCGAAAATTAGGTTTTGCAGACTTGAGGTAGTATCTGCTAACGATTGAGAGCTGCAAAACCTTTTTTGGCCGAGGTGCGAACCTATTTTTCACAAACTAAACAATGAATTTCACCCTATTTAACATTAAAATTCTGTTTATTTATTTGACCCACCTAAAAACAAAACTTGCAGGTTATGAGCGATGTTTCAACTCCTTTGTCATGGTTTAAGCAAAAACAGCTGTAAAAATCATACGATCGCAAATATCATCTCTCAGCAACCTATTGAATGCCGTATAATTGTGTGATGTTCTCACGTTGCTTCAAGCGAATAAACGATTAGCTGGCTTTCGGCACAGGGGCGGCTCCAGGACAGTTTCTCGGGGGGGGGCCAAGTATGACAAAAATTTCGTTCATTTTTTTTGTTCACCCCCCCCCCCAAATACGTGTTTATTATCACCTCAGACTATGAGATATTAACACTTTGTCAAAAATTGTACTTAAGGGGCCATCCTTAAATTACGTAACGCTAAAATCGGCCTTTTCAGAAACCCCTCCTCCATTTTAACGGACTTGTAACGTTGACGCTAACTACCCTCAAAAGTTACGTAACACTGTACCCCCCCATAAAAAGTCAAAACTTTTTACTTTGAAGATAATTTGAATTTGTTTGAATAATTTATGAAATTGATTATTAAGGTTTAATAGGTGCTTAACGTTGCGTTGAAGCCCCCCTCTCTCCTATGTAACGGTGCATAATGCTGACGAAACCCCCCCCCCCTCCTCCCATAGGGGCGTTACGTATTTATGGGCGGCAACTATTTTAATGATTGAATAATTTGTTCATTTTTTAAATAGGACTAAGACAGGCTAAATGAACTCCAACTTTGTTATGATTGTGCGTTCAGTTGAGACTATAGTAGCATGGTATAGTCCGAAGTATTGAATGCCAGATAGTATTCAAAGGGATCAATTAATTACTTACTCGATGGTCTTGGTAAAAATAAAAATTATTTCAATCCATAAACACAGGGGGCTGTTTCTAAACGCGTTTCACAATTGTGGGGGCTGAAAGCAAAAGCTGCAAAGTCCAATTTTTTGGAAATTGAGTTATTGGTACCACTGTGTGCTCCATTGCATCTACTTTTATAATATGAAAACCTTGGAAGCAAAATCAGCTCAGAAATATTTATTTTATATCTTTGAAAAGTGGCCTTAAAAGCAAAGTCTGCAAAATCCTAGTTCAATAGTTGACATTTGAGAAGCAAAATCAGCAAAATCCAATTCCACCAATCAGAGTCCTTGGGTCAGTCACGTGATCACCTTGAGTAATGGCTGCTTCTTGTTGATGTTTGTGTCTGTGTTGTTGATGTGTGTGTTGAATAAGTAACAGAAGTTAATTAATTACTAAGTTTATTAGTTTAAACAGTTTGTAATGGAACCTGACAAAGAAAACGGTATTTCCCCTGTGTCGCCTAGTAAAGCTCGTAAAAGGCCGTGTCGTCCTGAAAAGTGGAAAAGGAATGTCGCTAAGAAATTAAGGTTAGTGCACCTATAACTCCTATAGGCCTAGTTATTTTTTGTAATTTCTTGCATTGTAATCCTAGTCGAAGGACTGAAATGTTAGCGTTGCCGTACTTTCAACATGGTTTTCGTACGGTAATATTATTTAATTTCTTTATTACAGATATCAAGCACACGAACTGCCACAGCATCCTTTGTGTGGTCACCATACCAAGAACTATCGATGGAGTGTACTAACAATGAAGCAATGCTTAGATTTTTTTACCCTTTTTTATAAAAACAAAGATAGAGAGTCACAAAACAATTTTATTTTGCGTTATACCCAATCAAAGCCAGTACAAAGGAGAAGGCCTAAAACCGATGAGAAAAATCCAAAAGCTTTTCATACAAAGTTTTTTGTGAGGAAAAATGATGCTGATGACAGGATTCCTGTATGCCAAAAGGCATTTTTACAAATCCTTTGTATAAAAAGATCACGAGTTGAGTTTGTATCAGCAAACTTTCAAAAAAATGGGTTTATTCCCCAAGAAACAAGAGGAGGAGATCATGTGTCAGCAAAGTTCAATGAGAAGAAGCAGTCAATTATCGAGTTTGTTTCTTCTTTGACTTGTAGTGACGTGCACTATTGCCGTTCACAAAGTGGGCGCAAATATTTACCTGCTGAGCTTAACATAGCAAAACTGCATAAAATGTACAATGGAAAAGTTGAGGAAAATTTGAAAGTGAAAGAATTTTACTTTAGGTATATTTTCAACCGGAAATTCAACATTGGCTTTGGCAGCCCACGTTTGGACATGTGTTCAACTTGCATTGAACTGAAGGAAAGGATGAAACTAGAGCAAAACCCTGAGAAAAAAAACGACCTCCTCGTTCAAAGAACAATACACAAAAAGAGAGCAAAGGCTTTCTATGATCATTTGAAAGAAGAAGACCCCGAAGTATTGAACATATCGTTTGACTGTCAGAAGAATTTACCCTTACCCAAAATCCCTGATCAGGAAGTTTACTATAGGCGGCAGGTTTATCTTTATAATCTCACTGCTGTAAAAGGTACTTCCAAAGATAAACTAACAAAAGAAAACTGTACCAGCTATTTATGGACAGAAGATCAGCACAAGAAAGGATCAAGTGAAATCTCGTCATGTATCTTTCACTTACTAAACAATACCGATTTCAGCGGTAAAACAAAACTGCGACTCTTTGCGGATGGATGTGGGGGACAAAACAAAAATCAAATCCTCCTTGCTATGTGCTCAAAATGGCTTTTGAAAACCCCATCAACTATTCAACGTGTAGAAATCATTTTTCCAATCCGTGGCCATTCATTCATGCCACCAGATAGGGTTTTTGGCCACTGTGAAAGCAAATTTAAGTCACTGCAGCAAGTAGAAAATCCGGAGAAATATGTGGAAATCATATCAAATCTTTCCACTGTAGTTCATGTAGGTATCGATTGTGACGTCCAAGATTGGCGAGAAGAAGCATACAAAGTTTTTAAGCCAGTAAATACTTGGCATTTCAAGTTTGCACCAACAAAAAAGTTTTTCCTCAAGAGATCTGTTAAAAATAAAAAGCAGGTCGTGGTGAAGGGGGAACACTTTTACTATCATGAGACATGCAAGTACAGATTTCTGACGAAATCTAATTTTACAATAGACGACATTAACCCTAAGTTGATTTCTACTGGAAGGGTTGGTTTGGTGAAAAAGGTGAAACTCACGGATGTTAAAAGACTACTAGAAATTCACTACGGCCCCAATTGGATTGAACACCCAAGTTTGAACTATTACAAAAACCTGTTCGAGAAGTATGGTGACCAGGAAGACATTCAGTATGAAGAAGAACCTGAGTGTGAAGGGACCGAAGAATCACCGGAGACTATTGTTTAGGAAAAGTCAAGTTTTAAAAGAATGAAGGACTTCATTCGCTTTTTTAAGCGCAGCTATTGTTTCAGATGCTCTGTTGCCTCGTGTTCTGGTGGCTAATGAACTCTCTGATGAGTCTGTCCAAGCTCGAAAGAGTTTTAATCAAAGGTATAATGTTAAGCCTAGAAGGTCTCTCCCAAGCTCTTGTTCGGCCGATAGCTGGTCTTCGTACCCCAATGGCTCTAGAGTGTTTTATAACTCCCACTTAAATACAAAAGCAGGTGTAGAGCAACATTTTTTAGAGAAAGGCAGGATGAATCCCTTAGTAAAATGACACCTAAAAACCCCTCACAAATAGGTCCAAGGAACAAAATCACTATTTTCCACCAAAACATCTGTGGTGTTAGGTCAAACAAAGAGCTTCTGGAAATTCATTTGGAGTGTGAAAGCCCCGACATTTTATGTCTCTCTGAGCACAATCTATCCCAAGAACAGCTTAGTGTATTTTGTTTGTTGGACTATTCCAACTTGGCAGGTTTTTGTTGCAAGTCCCGTCAAAAGGGTGGCATCTGTATAATGGCTAAGCGCAACATTTACAGTGAGAACATAGGTGTGTCCCAGTTTTGTTCGGAGGACTCTTGCCATCTGGCAGCGGCTAAAATTCATCTTGAGAACCAAGACTGTATTATTGTGCTTGCTGTATACAGAGTCTCAAAATATAACTGTGATGACTTCTTTGAACATCTTGGAGGTTGTCTTGATTTCATCCTTCAGAAGCCAGGAAAAATTGTTGTTCTTGGAGATTTTAATATTGATGTGCTCAGTGACACTTTTTCAAGAGACAGATTCATACATATAATGAGATCATATGGGTTGTACTACGCAATATCCTCTTACACCAGGGAATTTAAGAACTCTAGGACGGCAATAGATAACATCTTCACAAACATTGACTCTCCCTTGATTAGTTGCAACGTCATCAAGGCTGCTTTATCTGACCATCACGGTCAAGAAGCTGTAGTTGATCTTTCACCATCCATGTCAACAACTACTCCTAGATTTTGTGAATCTCGCCGTTTCACTCCTGAAAATATTCGCTGTTTTAGATTTCATTTGCAGAGAGAGTTATGGGCCGAAATATTTTCCCATAACAACATTGACTTCAACTTCAATGATTTCCTTCAAATAATGACCTATTATTTTGAAGTGTCCTTTCCCTTGATAAAAACAAAAATCAAACCGTATAAATCTACAAACAAACCGGTCATTACACCCGACATACTTCACCTCAAGAGTCAAATGCAAGTCTTGTACTCCATCTCAAAGGATCTTGATGCATCTCATCCAATTCGACTAAAGTAAAAACAAGTAAAGCGTGAGTTCAGGGAAATTGTCCGTAAGGCGAAGTCATACCAGATACTTCACACTATTTCTGGGTCATCTAATGTTTCCAAAGCTGTATGGGGTGTTATCAACGACAATAAACCTCAAAGATCCAACGATTCTAATAGAGTGTCACTTGTTGATGAGGACGGTAGGGTAGTGGACGAACCCAAAGAGGTTGCAAATATGTTCAATAGCTTCTTCTCAAGTGTCAGTCAAGGGAGTGATACTGATAGGTGGGACCATTTCTGTCATACAACCAAGGGCAACTCTCTCTTTCTAGCCCCAGCCACCGAAGATGAAGTAGCCAAAGTTATACTCTCTCTCAAATCAAAGTCATCCAGTGGCGCAGACGGCTTCTCTTCCAAACTTCTTAAGCAGGTTGTGGATATAATCTCTGCTCCTTTAGCTTACTTGATTAATGTCTCCTTTCAGGAAGGTTGCTTTCCCTCTTCTTTAAAACATGCCATAGTTCGACCAATCCATAAAAGAGGAACAAAAGTCAGTTGCAACAACTATCGGCCAATTTCTTTGATCTCTACATTTTCAAAGATTTTCGAGCGGGTTTTTCTCAGCCGTCTTGTGTCATTCCTCGAGGACAATTCCATCATATCTCCAAACCAATTTGGATTTACAAAAGGTAAATCGACCCTCGACGCCATAAACACTGTCATTTCCACTTTATCAAGTGCTCTCGATTCTGGGGAGGTAGCCTTAGGTATGTTCTTTGATCTCCATAAGGCATTTGACATGGTTAATCACAGCATCCTCCTGAACAAACTACTAGCTATTGGGGTGCGAGGCGTGTCTCACGATTGGATATCTTCTTATCTTAGAGGTAGAACACAATCTGTCCGATTGCCTTTTGTTGATGCCCAAGGAAACCGCAAGCAAGTTACCTCTGCTTCTTCCGAAGTGTCTGCAGGAGTTCCTCAGGGCTCCATCCTTGGCCCCATCCTCTTTCTTTTATTCCTCAACGATTTACCCGATTTTGTATCAGACCCAAGTTTAAATGTAAATGTCTGTTTATTCGCTGATGATACCTCCCTCACCATTTCCGCAAAAAACAGGCAAGTTTGGAGACATTAGCATTTGAAAGTTCCAACAAAGTTTTGCAATGGTTTCAGAACAACAACCTCATTTTAAACACTGCAAAATCGAACACTGTTCAATTTCAGATAAACAATTCCGATCATGTTTCTCCACTGACTGTATGGCTAGGTGACGAGGCGCTTTCTTCCTGTGACAACACAAAATTCCTGGGCCTGATTTTAGACAGCCAACTCAAATTTCATGATCACATAGATCACGTCTGTAAAAAGCTAAGTTGTGGAATTTTTGCCATTAGAAGCCTTTCTAAAATTACTGACACCCAAGTGACTCTGGCCGCCTATTATGGACTCATCTATCCATACCTTTCATATGTAGTTGCTATCTGGGGATGCGAGAGTGTCCGTACCAAGTTCGTATTCAGACTACAGAAGAAGGCTTTGAGAGCCGTCTTTAAAATACCGCACCGATCATCTTGTAAGCCTATTTTCAAAGAAAACAGAATTTTAACTTTTCCATCAATTTACATCTACAGTTGCTTGACTTTTTTCCACCAAAACAAAAATCTTTTAACACCACCTTTTCACCAAACACAGTACAATCTTAGAAATAGTAACTTTATCAGGATTCCTCAACACAAAACGGTGTTCTTTGAGAAACACGTGCATTTTAACGGCATCAAGCTTTTTAATGCACTCCCAGAGACTATCAGGGCTGAGCAAGACGCGGGACGATCTGGCCGAAAGGTGAGTGAGCAGGCTATTTACAGTGTTAGGGATTTTTATGAGCTGTAGCTAAGAAATCTTATGTTTTATAACAAGGGATTATTGTTATTTTAGTTAGAAAAAATGACACTATTGTACAGTTTACTGTGGTTCAATAAAGGATTTTTGATTTGATTTGATTGATTGATTTGATTAATACGCTAAGAAACTCTGTGTTTTTATGTAATAAAGTTACTTTTAAATCCTTATGTTTTATTTATTATTTCCTTCAAACCTAATTAATATTATATTTAAGGCAACGCTAACATTATAGTTAACACTATTGAATTACAATTTTGTGTTAAAATAGGTATTTTCAGATATAAATGTTAAAAACATATTCATAACAAAACCAATTGAGTAAAGACTTGGAAGCAAAAGCAGCAAAATCCACATCTTAAAAGCAAAACTAGCAATGTCCAAACTAAAAAAGCTTGTGTAACTACTAAAATAATGAGTTCTAAGAACTAATTAATTTTAAATATTCATTTTTAATATATTGGAAGGTAGAGAAAAATTTTCAGCTTTCTATCTTTGGTTTCACCGCCTCAAATTGTATTTTGGCTCTCCTGTAAAATTTTCAGGAGTGGAGATTGCGGCTTTTGCTTTTAGCCCCCACAATTACTAGCTACTAATCACTAATTACTAGTTACAATCCATCTCCATTTCATCTTTACGGTTTTGAAACGGAATGAGTATTACAAAATACAAAATCAATTTTATTAATTCACCAGCATCGTTTAGAAACAGCCCCCAAGAAATAAGTGCTACTTTCATAATAAGCGTATATTGATTTGTTTTTGTCACAAATAATATCACTGACTATGATAATATTTCCAAACCCAAACCCCATTATGGCGGCAAATCGTGACGCGCTGCCAACCTAACTTGAAATGTCTCGTACTATTAATATTGAACAAAAAATGTAAGCTTAGATCAAGTGTACATAAGTAACTAATATATAGAAATAAAAAAGTTTCGTCTTCGAGAATCTTCTATACGAAACGGCTTTTCCGATATTAGGTCAAAAATAATTTCATATACACAAGAATGAATTTTAGTAAAATCTTGTTTGAAATTTTAAAAAAATTCGGAGCTCTCGGGGGGGCCATGCCCCTCCCCCTGGAGCCGCCCCTGTTTCAGCACTAGGGTCGAAAGTTTTCGGCCCTCTGGCCGAAAAGAGCTGGTTTCGGCCAACAAATGACGGTTTTCAGACAAATGACAAAACATGTGATTACGTCGTAGTATGGTGAAAAATATGTTTAATGGTGAAACCACAATGTTTGTATATTTACCATATTGCAAGTAATACAGTGTAAGTATAAATTAATTTTTAAGTATTGTAAGACTTTTTTATTTACGACCAGTAATAAACACTTTTACACGCTTTGAAATAATGGTAAATATACACAAATGGAGTAACCACCACTACCCAGGTCCCAGGTCCTTCCTTTCCTCCAGTTTTCCAATGAATCAACGTCTTTGTCCATGTGATTTTCGGTCTTCCCCCTCTCCTGCTTCCGACAAGTACACCCGTAAAACTCAAGAAGCAAACCAAAGTTCATCCCTAACACCCCCCCCCTCAATGAACATTATTTATTAAAAAGTATCTGTTTTGTTCTGTCATTAAAAAGAGTTTCCCAGAGCCTCCGAAAAATCAAAACCAGGGTAAGATTAGATTCAGGGAAAGCTTTAGAACATTACTAATTGACAAGTGATACTGTAGCCCTCCAGCATACACGATTTTAATGTGTGATAAGACCCTCTTTAAATAGTCTTAAGTTAAGTTTTTGTGGATTGATAAAACCATGTTTATTAACACCTGTTGACATGGTATACAGGGTGTCCAACTTAACTGTGCCACCATTGCTATCTCAGGAACTATTGGATTTAGAGAGAACTTTAAATGGGGGACTTCACCTACTTTTTCAGACATTTAAAAATATGAATTCCCTTTTCTTCTAAATGGCCGCCATTTTCCAATATGGCGGACAACTTTAATTTTTATTATGGAACATCGTGTATTTTATGGCGTATTTGGAATCTACATTTAATTTTAAGAACTTATTACTCTTTGACATTTTTTCGTAAACTCAATAGTTAAGTAGATATAAGCCGATAAATTTTGATTTTTCCCCATAAGAAAAGCATTGCGTAATTCTCGGTACTCGGTAAATCGATAATGGTTGGGTTAAATAAAAAATACCAAAGAACAAAAGTGCCAAAAAATGTGATTTTAGTTACGATTCAATCATATACGTAGTTTTTAGTCGAGATTCACTCATGGAAATTAATAATTTTGAATAGTTTTATACTCCATAATGATTGCATGGGATGGCACAGTTTAAATGGACAAAATGCATTTCAAATGGGGAAAAATCTAACTTTTCTCCTTAACCATTGGGTTTAGGGAAAAATGTCAAAGAGTAATAACTTCTTAAAATTAAGTGTAGAACTCAAATACGCCATAAAATACAGGGTGTTCCCTAAGAAAAATTGAAGTTGTCCGCCTTATTGGAAAATGGCGGGCATTTAGAAGAAAATTGAATTCATGTTTTTAAAAGTCTTAAAAAAAAGTAGGTGAAGTCCCCCATTTAAAAGTTTTCTCTAGATCCAATAGTTTCTGAGATAGCAATGGTGGCACAGTTAAGTTGGACACCCTATATTCATACATGAATTTATCTCAATGCTACAAAAAGAGGGTATTTGAATCTTCTCGTTTGATAGGTTCTTACATGAAGATCCACAGAACGCAGCAAGGTAAAAGGTAGCCTCGAATTTACTGACTTGAAATTCCATTAAAATGGTGATCGGTTGCTTGACACCTTCTTTTGATTGGAGACTGAGCAGACGCTTACAGAGAGGGTCATCTCGGAAAGACGAGAAACCTATCAATCTTTAATGTTGTAGAATTAGTGTTTAAAATTGCAAGAACGTCCTCAGGTAAAAATAATAGTAATACAGTATTATTAGCGGTCAGTAAATAATAAATTACGACTTCTAATAAACCAAAAATATTGTATTTTTTTATATTAATACGATAAACCAACGGGATGGAAGGAAACTTCCACTCATATTACGAGTTCGTTATTACTCTATGAATAGCTAGTGCCCCTACTACTCATCGGATGGATGAGAGTTAGTTGGTCAAAGGTTAAGTATTATTAATAATCAACCCTCAGTCGCATGTTACTAACTTTATTTTACCTATTTATGTAAAATATACTGTGTTTCATGTTATTATGACTATAATATCTGACAAACAGATAATTGGAATAAATGAATAGGAGTTTGCTGGTTCAGATGGTGTAGTAACCTAGAAACTCGTGCGCATGATGAATAAAATAATTTGATATCTTCATGCTATTACGTAATACATATTTTACGCTGGCTTACCCAAGATGGTATCGATTTACCAAGTGTTGAGGAATATAATTGTTTTATTTTATTTTCATACGTTCTCTCTGGTCTGTGTAAGTTGATTGCATTTGACACTTGTAACACACGTGAGATGGTTTTCGTTTTTGTTATATTTAAACAAAATAAACAAATGTTCAGAAGTCATTACAAATTTAAATCCATGAACTGATGAAATGTTGTTGTATGTTTCCAAAAACGTAAATGTATTTTAATATTTTCCATGTATGAGCCATCACTGCCCTCTCCATGATTATAGCATTACGCATTACTTAAGTGTCATATTTTTTAATTACGTTAATTTTGTAGTTATATTATTTTTACTTATATTAATTGTATTAATATTAATTAACATATAATATTAGTAAACATTAAGCCCAGATGGATCCCTCAAGACGTAATATAAAACCATAAAGATCGTAATTGAAAATTATTATTCCAAAACATGATTTTCAAAAATGACAAATCGCAGTCCCAAAGTTCTTACGAAATGTATTAAGGCTATAAACAGTTCACACAGCAAAGTCTGTAGAAGGGAGCAGTATATTATTTTATTTAATTAGTAAAGAATGAATTATTAGATCTAAATGGAGTAATTTCATGAACCAATTGAAAAATATTAATTTGGGACTTCAATTATGCTAAGTTTGAAGGTTTAAATTTTTGTTGTCAAGCTCAAACTAATTTAAATACGATCCACATTATTATGTTAAATCGATCGTCAATCATTATTTTTTGGTAGTTGCTTAAAACCGGTATAAAATAAAATAAAAGCGATGCATTATCTAAAGAGTATCAGGATTAGTCAGCAGGGGTTGCTGCTACGGTAATATTACTGATTAAACTCTTTAAAAAGACGTTCCAAATCAATATGTTATTACAAACTTAATAGTTTTTCAATAAAAAATTTGTTTAGGAAGCTTGGATCAGGGGAGTTAAAATGTTCAACGTGGTTACTGCTCGAGGCTGCCATAAACATAAAAAGGGGAATTTGTGAGTCCATCACCTGTTTACGGCTAATACTCTGCCGGCTCGGTGTTACGCTGCAGCTTGTTTTTTAACGTATAAATAAAATTAAGACATCTCTCAACGCTTTAGAAAATATGAGTGGTGATTTTTTATCATGGCATACTAAAAATATGCAAGACATGATAATGTAAAATAAATAATTATTTTTATCCTTACAAAAATTTCACTGAGACATTTACTCTTATCTATATATTAAGCGTTGTTGTTTAGATACAGAAAAGGCACTACTATTGGTTCATATTGGGAATTGTGGTTCGATGGACCTTTCATTCGTTCCCAATTGAAATTATAATATTTCCACTAAAGTTACTAGCCAGATGTTCACGACATTCTTCCATCAACAGAATCGGAGACAAATTATTTCGGTCATTTGCAATCACTGACTAAGTAATATGTCGGTTCAAAAATCTGGATCCTTATCCCACTTTCAAATCTCAGAATACAACAAAACGAAATAAGAGGTTCCATTTTTTCTTTCGTTGGTCAAAGACGGCAACTTTACTTTACTGAGTTTTCAGGTAAATGACAAAAAGGTATTTGAGATCAAGGAGTCAAGACTTTGCATTCATTCATTTCTGAGTTACGTCTTAATAGAGGCAGAAGCAACCCATTTTTACTCCTCCAAATCCCCTCATTACTACAGAACCCTATTAGTTTGTCGGTGGAGGGTGGTTTCAGGTCGGCCTATCGTCTTCCATTATCCGGGTAAGGGACTGTAATTGGATAGCTGAACAACCCGAGATTTGACTGCCGCCATTAGATGTGTTGTAAACAGCGAGTGAAGCCTTTAAAATAAGCTAAATCTATTCTCGTGGCACTAAACACATTTCCCTATCAATTAGCATTCTTGCTTTTAAATTAACCACACTATTTATCGATTTTAATAGTTAAGTAGTTTGTTGAAACCTTCATCTTCCCTTTTTAGATACTGATAAATACTAAGTATAACATTATCAAACCGCTTACAGTGATCTATATAGCTTCTCAGATATTTTAATGTAACAACAAGTCCAGTCAATCACCACTGCGTGGAGCTTCTGATGGTTGGCTAGAATACTGGATAGTTGCTTACCGTACTGCTTAACAAGTTCATTGAACATGATCCACAACACACAGAAAACATTGAAATGTTGTTTGGCCGCAAGACATTTTGGTAAGACGGAAAAATGCGTTGAGTATGGATGGCAGGCCCTCCAATTTATAATTGGCATTTGCTTAGAAGTAAACTAAAGTTTTCAAATAGAAGGATTCGCTAAATGAAGATAGATTGCATCAAGCAAAATACTGTAAGAATATTGATAAAAAAAATAAGAGTTTGGAATGTCAAATACCAATCTAAAATTTCAGGTTATATACACTTTTATTGGTAGTATATAATTTAAGTGATATTTCAAAAGGATTTTGTGAATTTTACACAAAGCTAGTTGTTTGCTGGTACGGAAGATCGGTTTAGGTCCCGCCTTTCTCTTGCGGTCTTCAATATCTCCCTTGAAGATTTTTTAATTCAACGGATGAAACATTACGTATCGCAAGTTTGTCTTTAGAAACAAAAAAATTAAAATAAGTCTTGCAGGATTGGTTACCTTTCAGATATGTTCCCCTCTTTTTAAATTGTTATTTTTACATTCGTCATGCACATATATATGTTTTATCTTCATCTGGGTAATCCACAATGTATGTTGTTCACTTGTCATTACAATCACTGTGAATTTTCAAGCCAAATTAATCAAATTAATTTCTCTTTCCTGTAACACATAAATACATGGTACTAAAAATAAATTCCCAATCCGGGCGTCCGTTCTACCACTGTCTGGGTCCTACAGTCCACCCCGTCGTCTCCGAGAAGAGAAACTATTGTCACGGAGAGATCACGTGGCGCACCAGTTCTGCCGCCAGCAGCCACAAGCCAGGAACTCCAGACCCTCCGCCAAAGAAATATGGAAGGAAGAAGAACGAATCCAGTGCTATAAAGGATTATGTTTAACCCTAAAAAACAACACTATGAAAAATATCAATTAGAACAAAAATGAACCAAAATAAGGCGACCGCCTAACGAATATTTTCAGCCATGGAGTAATTTGTGAACCTTCCTCCTCAAAAACAAGTACAAGTGAGAAGTAAAACAAGCTTGACTGTTCCACAACTAGAATCAGAATTTATTAATGACACACAATCCACTGAATTGTTTCCAAGAGATAAATTTGACAGTTTCACGGTGGTTACCAAAAATGATCATCCAGGAACTCCTGGGAGAGCAGGCCGGTGAGACAACAAAGGACAGCGAGGTGTTGATGAATTTGAAAATGACGATCCAACTTCAGTCCAGCCCCAAAAACCACCAACTCAATTTCAACCCCCAAAACCACAAATTCCAGTTCAACCCCCAAAACCACCAACTCCAGTTCAACCCCCAAAACCACCAACTCAAGTTGAACCCCAAAAAACCAGCAACCCAAGGTCAAACCCCAAAACCATCAACCGAAGGTCAAAGAAATATAAACAAAAAATTCACCATTTCAACACAAACTTCTGAAGCAACTCGGTAGCAGTGGGAGACCCTGATCGCCGCTGTTTTATTCTCTCTCTTCTATCTGATTATAAAAATCGGAATAAAGATGAAAAGCTGGACGTTAAATTGATGAGTCTTCAGTTTTTTGAAGTGTCTGTCAGTGGAAGGTACCACGGGTCCTTCTCCGCAAGAGCTTCCTCAAAAACTGCCGTTTCAATTTCAAATGACTCAATGACCGCCATTATAAATGCAAATGACCAACAACAACTTCCTCAATTGCTGATGACTAATTTACAATCTTGGAACCAACAAAATCATTCGATTCCAAGACCTTCACATAATCAATTTACACCATCAAATGACTCATACCATCAGCGATTTCCTCAAGTGCATCAGTCTATAATCAAAATTCTAAACGTTGATTTCGTTCCTTATACATCTTGTAACAATAAAAATGTTTCTTTAAAATTAAAATGTCATTAGTTCATTATATGGTCGCTTAAACATTTTGCACTTTGTCAAAATTTATCTTTGAAATTATAATTCGATTTGTAAGTTCAGTATCAGGATGCACGATACGCAGCTGCAATCAGCCGAGGTTGATTATGACGCTAACAAACCAGCACAAAGGCTGGGCTGATTGTGTACAGGCTGGTGCGCTAAATATGGGAGGGCGGTTGCCCAACGCCATTGTAATATAAACAAGTGTTTTCAGATTCCAAGGGTCGCTAAATAAATAAAGCATCACTAAAGTATACCAAGCTAAGTATTGAATGCCAGCCGATAATTTCAGACTAAACGAATATGATTTAATTAGTAAGGACATAATTGTAAGGAAGATTCTAAATAGCGTTAAGCCAATTGCACAAAGCCAGTTGTTCGCAGGTTTGAAAGATCTGTTTAGGTCCCCGCTTTTCTCTCGTGGTTTACATTATCTCCGTTGATTGGAAGGCTAAGACAGCAACGACAATCCCTGCCGAACTAGACATAACCGTCCCAATGTCTGTCTTGAGGAAATCTTATTTTTAACCTTACGTTTTAAACTAATAATTATGAATCATTAAAAGGGAATCGTCCAAGTTTCAATGTATTTCGATTTTTCACACCATTAACTGACAGTCATAAAGCTTTCGAATCTGTTTATAAGAGAATCGTCCAAGTTATTATGTTTCTCGATTTTACAACACCATCTGACAATCAGTAGTAAATCGCAACAGATCTTCGTGACATTTCAAATATCATCGTAATTTTTTGTTTCAAGACGAATATCGCGTCTTCTGTACATAGTAAAAGATATTATCTTTATGAAAATTAAATTAAATTATCGATGAAACCAAACTAATTTTATAAATGCTACAAAACATTTATAAATACTGTCAACAATGATGGTGTCTGAGGTCACTTGGACGGGGTAAAACAGCGGTTAGACCCAAGAGCCTCCTCCTCCAACGCCGCGCCGGTCGCCGCTTTAAGTGGTAACAGCTTTTAGCGGACTGTACTTCCCCACTTACTGTCATACCCTTTTCAACGGATTTTAAATTAAGTTTAATTTTAAGGCTTAGAATATATTATTGGGTAAAGAATTGTCATAAAACTTAGAATAGTAGTGTCATGTTATACAGGTGTACTGTAAGTAAAGTGCCAAACTCCAGGAAAATGTTATATAAGTCAAAATAATAGAAAATTAAGAATTAATTTTTTTCCAAAATCGCTTCGTTTACCAGAGATCCGCCATTTTGTATTTTTACAAAATAATTTCGTATTTTTGCTACCGATCTTCATAAAACTTGGTATTAATGTGAAGGTGAAAGAGACCTACTCAAGAAAAAAATTCTACTCGGTCCGATTTTAAATTACAAAAAGGCGTCCATTCTAAACTTTTTAGCCAAAATGGCGGAAAAACGGTCAAAAACGAAAAAATACATAGCATATTTTTAAAGAAAGTTTCATTTTCAATCTGTCAGCACCCTATAAATTGATTATCGGACAAAAAAATAACCGAGATACATTGAAACGATTTAATTAGTGACAACTAATAATGGGCTTAATACTATGGGTTTTTTGTTGCCTCCCTTATAATAAGTGAAGAATTTGGGGCGATTGCCCAGTATCCGTCTGTAAGACCATGGCAAAGAGAAGGGAAGTATGTCATAAACCGAAAGTAACTTATCTTCCAGAAAATATAACGTTAGTGTTCCAATATTTGGTTAAAATCTGTTTATATTAGAAAAAAATCAAGGAATCACAGGAGTAAGTATTGCAGAAAACTTTCATAACGGCATTGTAAAATCTCTGTAAATAATGATTTTAAAGATAAAAACAATAAAAACAAACATGCAATTTTACCCTTTTATATAAATTTAAATTTTTAATTAATTATTATTATGTACTCACACTTCACAGCAGTTAGGGCTGTAAACTTATATTTCAACTAACCCCTTTGATCTCAATAAAATACTGTATCAAAAACTTCATGATCTCCATTTAATAAACAAAATCCTAAAACAGCAATACTTCCATTTCCGGTTTTGAATTATAATTTAAAGGATCCTTTCAACTCTCGTCATAATAAAAAATCAGATGAGCAATGTTCATTATTTACCATGCAAAAGAGCCTAGTCCGCCCTATTATAGTTCACCAGATGTTTCAGCTACCCAAACGTTTGACAAATTAATTTACAAGCTTTGATACCTGGAGCATTAGCGTTAATTGTTTGGCTCAGGTGTGTCATTGAAGGCAATAATCTCACCGATACTGCGACCCATTACGTGGTACATAGTTGGCAATTAGTCTTAGAGGTTCTTATGAGGTTAATTTAAGATATTCATCTATCTCAGATAACGGTTAGGGTCCATTATTTACTGGCATTTTTGTTCGATTTTTAAGAAAATGTACATTCTCTTTATTATTTGCTTATATTTACTCGCCTGCCCAAAATCTCCTTTTCAGATTTGGTGATGTTAGAGAAATATGAAAAAACTAATGAAAAACTACTATACTAACGATGAAAAAAATTTAAAAAGTAACTGCTGTCTTTGATTTACTGAAAACTCAAAATCCACAAACAAGATCAGATGTCAGAATGTAGGTAGTTTATTTGGCATAGTACATCAGATGCAGTATGGAAGGAGTTAATTTAATCATATAGTAATAGTAATACTGATAATTTTTTTTTTTGGGTAGGAGGTGGAATGCGTTTACGCACACTGAGGGGCTCGTTGTCCCCTCAGTAGTGTCGGACTCCCACGAGCTCGATGTCCCGTGAACTACCGACTAAACCACCTCCCTCGGCACCGAGGACACTAGCCTGGAACTGTTTCACACATTACTTCGGGCTAGGCCTTTGATATTACGCCGCTAGGGCAACCTCCGTGGGGAAATGCTGAGGATTAAGGCCGATCGAGGTCGACCTTTTTCGCCCGAAGAATGGCCTGGACGTAGTGCTTGACACAGTTCCAGTTGCCCTCCCAGGTACTTTGCAGCAGGCTTAGTCTCGAGTGTGACGTCACCTATCTGCACCGGGAACACGGTGTTTATCCTCTTTTTGGTGAGGACGACGATCTCCGTCTTACTGATAGCCAGGGACAAGCCGTGATCTCGCATCCATTCGATGACCTTGGCCATTACAACGCTGAGCCTCAGTTTTGCCTGCTCGACGTTCCTCGCAGCGATCAAGGCAGCGACGTCGTCAGCATAACCAACGAGGCGGGTCTCATCGGGCATGTCTAGCCTCAGCAAGCTGTCGTAGGACTCGTTCCAGAGATCTGGTGCGAGAATGGACCCCTGCGCAGCCCCGGAAGTGATGGGAATGCGCCGCTGACCTTCGGTCGTGTCGTACAACAGAACGCGGTCTGACAAATACGCTTCTATCATACGCAGGAGGTAGGAGGGAACTTGGAACGTATGCTCAAGCGCCCACAGCATACCGCTCCACCTGGCGGAGTTAAAAGCGTTCTTCACGTCGAGCGTGACGAAAAGGACCACGCGGCGCGACCAATGGTTGTGGTCCTCCGCTCTCCGCACTGCCTCAACTACCTCCTGAATAGCGTCGATGGTAGAGCGACCGGATCTGAAGCCGTACTGCTGCGGGGACAAGTCCCCCGCAGAGACGATGGCCTCGGTCAGCCTGACGCGCAGGAGCTTCTCAAGCACTTTCCCGGCCGTGTCGAGCATACACAGGGGTCGGAAAGAAGAAGGGGTCCCCGGTGTGCTCTTCGCCTTCGGAATAAGAACAAGGCGGGCAACCTTCCACGAAGAAAAGAAAACGCCTTCCGCCAGACACGCGTTGAACATATCGAGCAGAAGCCTTGGATTCACCTCCGCAGCGAGCTTGAGCACCTCCGCCGGAATGCCATCGGGACCGGGCGCTCTTCTGGGTCGTAGGGATCGGACGGCAGCGTTGAGTTCCTCTTCCCGGAAAACTGGGAAGGCGCCTACCTCTCCGAATTCCCTGACTGGCCGAACTGGGTGGCTGGGAAACAGTGTATCGACGACGGCGGCCATGGCTTGTGGTTCCATGACCGCAGGTGGTGAGCGAGCCCCTAGCTTCTGGGTTACAAGTTTGTAGCCCATCCCCCAGGGGTCGTTGTCGATATCCTGACACAGCTGCTTCCAGCACCTGACTTTACTCCGGTTGATGGCACCGCGGAGCTCTCGGCGGGCCGCTCTATGCTCAGCCGATCTGGCATTTGCATCAGGGCGGTTCCTGGCTCGCTGCGCAGCTCGTCGGAGACCAAGGCATCTCCTCCGGAGTTCCGCGATTTCAGGCGTCCACCAGTAAACCGGCTTCTTCCTGTGGCGGCGGGAAACTCCGGGCATCGACTGCTCACACGCGGTCGCGATGAGACGCATCGTCGATGCTGCCAGATCTTCGGCGCTTATGAAATTCTCAATGCTCTGGTCTTTAATTACGTTTGTAAAAGTTTCTTTGCTCAGACGACTGGTGTTCCAGCGTCGAGCCAGAGGAGCAGGTTCAGCGCGCAAGCGCGCACCCTCGGGAAGGACCTTGAAAAGGATCGCCTGGTGGTCGCTGGAGGAGTAGTCCTCGCAGACACGCCAGTCGGAGATCCGCTGGGCAATCCCTTCGGAGGCAAGGGATATGTCAGGGATCGTCTCTCTGCACCCCGGACGGCGAAAGGTGGAAATACCGCCCGTAATAATACTGATAATAATAATAATAATAATAATAATAATAGTAACAATAATAATAATAATCTTTTTTTTTTTTGGGTAGGAGGTGGAATGCGTTTACGCACACTGAGGGGCTCGTTGTCCCCTCAGTAGTGTCGGACTCCCACGAGCTCGATGTCCCGTGAACTACCGACTAAACCACCTCCCTCGGCACCGAGGACACTAGCCTGGAACTATTTCACACATTACTTCGGGCTAGGCCTTTGATATTACGCCGCTAGGGCAACCTCTGTGGGGAAATGCTGAGGATTAAGGCCGATCGAGGTCGACCTTTTTCGCCCGAAGAATGGCCTGGACGTAGTGCTTGACACAGTTCCAGTTGCCCTCTCCCTGGAGCATAGCTCCGACGATGTTGTTTGGGCTGACGATCACGCCGATCTCAGATGAAAGCGAGGCTCGGCGGACGTGCCAACGGTCGCACTGAAAGAAGGTGTGCTCGGACGTATCTGGGATGCCGGGGCAATACAGACAGTCCGGGCTGGCGACTTTGCCCATCCGGTGCAGATAGGCTCGGAAGTACCCGTGTCCAGAAAGAAACTGGGTCACGTAGTAATCGACCTCGCCGTGCTGCCGCTCCACCCATGGTCGGACGGAAGGTATGAGCTGAAAGGTCCAACGTCCCCTCGGCTTGGCTTCCCAGTCGCGCTGCCAGGAGTCGAAGCTGCGATCGCGCTCTTCCCTGGCAGCTGTTTCCCGGCCCACTTCAGGCCTCCTCCGGTAAATCGCCTGCCTCTCCCTCGCGAGGAAGAGGACGGGGATGACTCCGGCGATCACCATCACAGCAGGCTCGGAGACTGTGCGGTAGGCCGAAGCGACCCGCAGAGCTCCTCGACGCTGGACTCGGGCAAGCCGGTCTCGGAAGACTCGCTTCTCGAGTGCGTGAGCCCATACCTCCGCCCCGTACAGCAAGACTGACTGGACAGCAGTCATGAGCAGACGGCGCTTGCCGGAACGAGGACCGCCGACATTGGGCATAAGCCTACCAAGGGCAGCGACACCCTTAGCGGCTTTGTCGGCGGCACGCTGGATCTGCTCGCCGAAAGACAGTCTGCTGTCGACCATGACTCCCAGGTACTTTGCAGCAGGCTTAGTCTCGAGTGTGACGTCACCTATCTGCACCGGGAACACGGTGTTTATCCTCTTTTTGGTGAGGACGACGATCTCCGTCTTACTGATAGCCAGGGACAAGCCGTGATCTCGCATCCACCCGTTGACCTTGGCCATTACAACGCTGAGCCTCAGTTTTGCCTGCTCGACGTTCCTCGCAGCGATCAAGGCAGCGACGTCGTCAGCATAGCCAACGAGGCGGGTCTCATCGGGCATGTCTAGCCTCAGCAAGCTGTCGTAGGACACGTTCCAGAGATCTGGTCCGAGAATGGACCCCTGCGCAGCCCCGGAAGTGATGGGAATGCGCCGCTGACCTTCGGTCGTGTCGTACAACAGAACGCGGCCTGACAAATACGCTTCTATCATACGCAGGAGGTAGGAGGGAACTTGGAACGTATGCTCAAGCGCCCACAGCATATCGCTCCACCTGGCGGAGTTAAAAGCGTTCTTCACGTCGAGCGTGACGAGAAGGACCACGCGGCGCGACCAATGGTTGTGGTCCTCCGCCCTCCGCACTGCCTCAACTACCTCCTGAATAGCGTCGATGGTAGAGCGACCGGATCTGAAGCCGTACTGCTGCGGGGACAAGTCCCCCGCAGAGACGATGGCCTCGGTCAGCCTGATGCGCAGGAGCTTCTCAAGCACTTTCCCCGCCGTGTCGAGCATACACAGGGGTCGGAAAGAAGAAGGGGTCCCCGGTGTGCTCATCGCCTTCGGGATAAGAACAAGACGGGCAACCTTCCACGAAGAAAAGAAAACGCCTTCCGCCAGACACGCGTTGAACATATCGAGCAGAAGCCTTGGATTCACCTCCGCAGCGAGCTTGAGCACCTCCGCCGGAATGCCATCGGGACCGGGCGCTCTTCTGGGTCGTAGGGATCGGACGGCAGCGGTGAGTTCCTCTTCCCGGAAAACTGGGAAGGCGCCTACCTCTCCGAATTCCCTGACTGGCCGAACTGGGTGGCTGGGAAACAGTGTATAGACGACGGCGGCCATGGCTTGTGGTTCCATGACCGCAGGTGGTGAGCGAGCCCCTAGCTTCTGGGTTACAAGTTTGTAGCCCATCCCCCAGGGGTCGTTGTCGATATCCTGACACAGCTGCTTCCAGCACCTGACTTTACTCCGGTTGATGGCACGGCGGAGCTCTCGGCGGGCCGCTCTGTGCTCAGCCGACCTGGCATTTGCATCAGGGCGGTTCCTGGCTCGCTGCGCAGCTCGTCGGAGACCAAGGCATCTCCTCCGGAGTTCCGCGATTTCAGGCGTCCACCAGTAAACCGGCTTCTTCCTGTGGCGGCGGGAAACTCCGGGCATCGACTGCTCACACGCGGTCGCGATGAGACGCATCGTCGATGCTGCCAGATCTTCGGCACCTGTGAAATTCACAATGCTCTGGTCTTTAATTACTTCTTTAAAAGTGTCTTTGCTCAGACGACTGGTGTTCCAGCGTCGAGCCAGAGGAGCAGGTTCAGCGCGCAAGCGCGCACCCTCGGGAAGGACCTTGAAGAGGATCCCCTGGTGGTCGCTAGAGGAATACTCCTCGCAGACACGCCAGTCGGAGATCCGCTGGACAATCCCTTCAGAGGCAAGGGATACGTCAGGGATCGTCTCTCTGCACCCCGGACGGCGAAAGGTGGAAATGCCGCCCGTGTTAAGGATACAGAGGCCCGACCTGGCAGCCGACTCGAGGATGTAACGACCTCGAGTGTCGGTCCGCGGGGAACCCCATTCCACGGCTTTGGCGTTAAAATCGCCACCGACTATGACCCCGCCAGAGGTGTTCATGATCTCATCCTCGATGGAATCGACCATGTGGCGGTAGTCTGCGATCGGTTGGTTAGGCGTGAGGTAACAGGAGAAGACAGTGAAACCCCTGCTCCTCACCCAAACGAAGCCGTTGCCCGATCCGGAATCGAGAACAGGCACCTTCCCGAGGTCCAAGATCCAAATCGCCGCAGTGCCGGAGGGATCCGAGAACCACTGCGCGGAGCGTCGGTTCTGGTACTGCTCACTGAGAAGCAGTAGGTCAGCACCCTGCTCCGTGGCGAATTGGAACAGCAAGTCGTTTGCTGTCCTGCTCCTCTGCATATTAAGTTGCAGAACAGTGATCATTTCTTTTGTGTTTGGCGAAGCTCCTGGATGGCCCGTCGGTACTGCCCGCAGCGACTTGACCCAGCAGAATGCTTGACCTGGTCGCCCTTCAAGCCGGCTTCTGTACACAGGACACAGGACAACGCGGCACTGCACGCGCTGGCCTTGTGGTCCTGGCCGCCGCACTTGAAGCAGACCTTGCTTCTATCGGGTCCGGGGCAAAGATTAGCGACGTGAACGAACCCCAGACATTTAAAACATCTGGAGGCCACGAGCTTCTCGCGTACCCGACAGTTCACGTACCAGATCTTCAGGTGGCCCTTCTCCAGGAGCTCCGCTGCTGCTCTGGCTCCCAGCGTGAGGATAGCCACCTTCTGGCCTCGAGCGTTCGCCTTCGAGACGAAAGTCTTCACCTCGACGTCGCCGATGGCGGATTTAACGGCTGCGGTCACCTCCGCCTCGGTCGTCAGCTCGTCGAGATCTCTCACCTCCAGCGTCGACTTGGGCTCGAGAACGCGGACAGTCGCGTTCGCCCCCAAGATGTTCTTCAGGTCTTCGCTGAAGGCGGACTTGCTTTCGGAGGAGTCCCCGAGTTCGACCAGAAGATCGCCGGCTCGGGTCTTCCTCATGGCCTTGATAACGGCGCCCTTCTCATCGGGCTTCGCTTTGCTGCGAATCTCGCCCAGCACGTCGGCGTAGGATTTCCCCTCCGACGGCTTGATGAGAAGAGCGTTTGGCCGTGTCTTGCGTGCCCTCTTCTTCGGCGCCTTCTTGTTGTCCTGGGGGCCGGGCTGGCTTCCAGGCTGCTGAGGCGGGGCTTTCTTCTTCTTCCCCTTCCTCTTAACCACGTCGGTCCATTTCTCGGAGTCCTTGTCCTCCAATGAACCGTCGCTCCTCTTCTTTTTCTCTGCCTCCGGCTGGGCGGGGCTGCTGGCTGCCCGCTTCGATCCGGCAGGCTGGGCCTTAACCCGCAAGGACGGTGTCGTCTGCGTCGATGCGGTCACGGACTCGCACGACTGCCAAGACTTCCTCAGCTGAAGGATGTGGTGAAGGCTGACCTCCAGTTGGACTATGCCTTCCTGCACATCCCTGCTGATGTTCTTCTGTCTGCCAGTCGCGGCCTTCATGACAGCGAGGGTGGCGAAGCACTTTTGAAGGTGCTCCTCCTCCTGCTGCCTGGCAAGTGAAATTACCGCCTGGAAGGGGGACGGGTCGGTG
The DNA here is from genome assembly GCA_035578135.1 of Flexamia atlantica. Classification (NCBI taxonomy): domain Eukaryota; kingdom Metazoa; phylum Arthropoda; class Insecta; order Hemiptera; family Cicadellidae; genus Flexamia; species Flexamia atlantica. The sequence continues at coordinate 3,938,196 of JAQJVK010000019.1, forward strand.
TTCACCGAGTCCACGTCACTGACGGGTGCTTGCTCGGTGAGCACCGGTGTTCTTGTCACCGAGGCAGTTGGCGTCGCTCGGCCTTGTATAATAATAATAATATTTTTTTTTTTTTTTTTTTTTTTTGGGTAGGAGGTGGAATGCGTTTACGCACACTGAGGGACTCGTTGTCCCCTCAGTAGTGTCGGACTCCCACGAGCTCGATGTCCCGTGAACTACCGACTAAACCACCTCCCTCGGCACCGAGGACACTAGCCTGGAACTGTTTCACACATTACTTCGGGCTAGGCCTTTTATATTACGCCGCTAGGGCAACCTCCGTGGGGAAATGCTGAGGATTAAGGCCGATCGAGGTCGACCTTTTTCGCCCGAAGAATGGCCTGGACGTAGTGCTTGACACAGTTCCAGTTGCCCTCTCCCTGGAGCATAGCTCCGACGATGTTGTTTGGGCTGACGATCACGCCGATCTCAGATGAAAGCGAGGCTCGGCGGACGTGCCAACGGTCGCACTGAAAGAAGGTGTGCTCGGACGTGTCTGGGATGCCGGGGCAATACAGACAGTCCGGGCTGGCGACTTTGCCCATCCGGTGCAGATAGGCTCGGAAGTACCCGTGCCCAGAAAGAAACTGGGTCACGTAGTAATCGACCTCGCCGTGCTGCCGTTCCACCCATGGTCGGACGGAAGGTACGAGCTTGAAGGTCCAACGTCCCCTCGGCTCGGCTTCCCAGTCGCGCTGCCAGGAGTCGAAGCTGCGATCGCGCTCTTCCCTGGCAGCTGTTTCCCGGCCCACTTCAGGCCTCCTCCGGTAAATCGCCTGCCTCTCCCTCGCGAGGAAGAGGACGGGAATGACTCCGGCGATCACCATCACAGCAGGCTCGGAGACTGTGCGGTAGGCTGAAGCGACCCGCAGAGCTCCTCGGCGCTGGACTCGGGCAAGCCGATCTCGAAAGACTCGCTTCTCGAGTGCGTGAGCCCATACCTCCGCCCCGTACAGCAAGACTGACTGGACGGCAGTCATGAGCAGGCGGCGCTTGCAGGAGCGAGGACCGCCGACATTGGGCATAAGCCTACCAAGGGCAGCGACACCCTTAGCGGCTTTGTCGGCGGCGCGCCGGATCTGCTCGCCGAAAGACAGTCTGCTGTCGACCATGACTCCCAGGTACTTTGCAGCAGGCTTAGTCTCGAGTGTGACGTCACCTATCTGCACCGGGAACACGGTGTTAATCCTCTTTTTGGTGAGGACGACGATCTCCGTCTTACTGATAGCCAGGGACAAGCCGTGATCTCGCATCCACCCGTTGACCTTGGCCATTACCACGCTGAGCCTCAGTTTTGCCTGCTCGACGTTCCTCGCAGCGATCAAGGCAGCGACGTCGTCAGCATAGCCAACGAGGCGGGTCTCATCGGGCATGTCTAGCCTCAGCAAACTGTCGTAAGACACGTTCCAGAGATCTGGTCCGAGAATGGACCCCTGCGCAGCCCCGGAAGTGATGGGAATGCGCCGCTGGCCTTCGGTCGTGTCGTACAAAAGAACACGGTCTGACAAATACGCCTCGATCATACGCAGGAGGTAAGAGGGAACTTGGAACGTATGCTCAAGCGCCCACAGCATATCGCTCCACCTGGCGGAGTTGAAGGCGTTCTTCACGTCGAGCGTGACGAGAAGGACCACGCGGCGCGACCAGTGGTTGTGGTCCTCCGCCCTCCGCACTGCCTCAACTACCTCCTGGATAGCGTCGATGGTAGAGCGACCGGATCTGAAGCCGTACTGCTGCGGGGACAAGTCCCCCGCAGAGACGATGGCCTCGGTCAGCCTGACGCGCAAGAGCTTTTCAAGCACTTTTCCGGCCGTGTCGAGCATACACAGGGGTCGGAAAGAAGAAGGGGTCCCCGGTGTGCTCTTCGCCTTCGGGATAAGAGCACATAATAATAATAATAATAATAATAATAATAATAATAATAATAATAATAATAATAATAATAATAATAATAATAATAATAATTTGTCTTGGGTATTATTAAAAAATACGTGACATTACTAATCTTATTTATAATGATAATTTTATAATAACTTTAATTACTTCCAATAATTTTCTTCTTTGATTTTTTGTATTTTATAAGGGCAATTTTCAATAAGAGTACTTTTAATTTTTCTTCAAATGTTTTGTTAGATAATAAGGTTCCATGTTCCATTTTTAGGTATGCTGTTGTATAATTTGATGCATATGTCGTAGCCACTTGCTGTAATTGGGCACTTCATGAAGAGCCCAACGCAGCCCGGGCACTTCATGAAGTGCCCAGCGCGCCTGGGCACATAGTGTAACTCGATTATTTTGATCAAAATTACAGCATCTGCCCAACGAATTTGGACACTTCATGAAGTGCCCAACGCTCCTTGGGCACATGGTGTAACTATTGAGGCATGTTGGGCAGTCGATTTTAAATCTTTGTCAAAACCAATCCTAATGTTTACATTAAATCCCAATGTCCGTATTAAAGTAGCCATTGTTATTGTTTGCTATTAAATCTTTTAATATTTATTATTTATTTATATTTATTTATTCAAATTAAAATATTTTAACATCGGTTTTAGTTACATAAGCCTTTTGAAAATATAATTAGTCTACGTTATATTTGAACAATGAACTTGTTGGTGTATGAGTTGAGTTCAGACTAAAATAAACGTTAACAATCCTAACCTAGGATAAAACAAACACTTATAATTGATTTAAATTAATACAAATATTGTCGGTTTCAAATAGTTATACTGTAAAATCAAACAGTATATGATATTATAGTATTATATTATTGCATATAAAAATAATCTATTTGTTCAGACGATGTCCATTACACAATGTAATTGTGAATAAAGACAAATAAAGATATTCTATTCTAAATTATAGGTAATGCGCTATAAAAAAATTAATAATGATTAAAAACCGAACCGCTAGAATTTTCTGGTAACCATTTACTTTTGAATAACGTTTAACATTCATAGGTTATCCCTTTAGACAATGCTTCATATGAATTTCCAAATATTTGGGTTAATAATATAAACTTAGAATTTTTAAGCTACTGATGTCAGTACGAATATAATAAAAGGTATATTTTTGAAAAGCTGTCAAGTAAACAAGACACACGTTTTTTAATATTCTATAAACAAATAAAAATAATTACATAGAAAAGGCTTGATGTAATGATGTTATGTTAATTCATTTATACTGGCATAAAAGAAAAACTTAAACCTAAATTGTCGTCAATGTTAATAAAATTACAAAAAAAAAGAAATAGTAAAATTTTATATAAATTAAATGTTTTTCAATTTCTATAACAATAAGAAACTAAAGAATTGTTTTTATTATTTTTTTCAAAGTCTCTTATTCCTCTTTTTTAAACATTTGTTTTACCATGCTATATTTTAATCTATTATAAGTTTATAAAGGGTGACTCAGTAAGAAGTTAAAGAATTAAAACATGACAAAATAGGTTAATGTTAATATTTATGTGTTGTGTTACTTATAAATGTAATAGGTAAAGTGTTTCATGTATTTTATTTTATTAAAACATACAACTTTAAATCGACTGAATTGTTTGGTTTGTGTTTTATGAGTTATTTTGGCTACGCATCACTATTAATATTATTATTTAAACAACCGGTTGTTGTTTAAATAATAATAAGTTTTATAGTTATGTGTAGCCAGAATAATTCAGAGAACATAGAAGAAGAAACCACGATAAAACATACAGGCAAAACATATTGTCTGGTTTAGTGGAAGACAATCTTATTCTTAATGTTTTACAATATTATTTTAAAATAATTGTATTTTGTATTATTGAAAATAATACATCGGATATTACCAACAGCAACGTAAACAGCAGTTTTACGTGTTTTACATCAAGTGTCCAGCATCTGAACTGGACACATAGTGTAAAATAAATAATAACAACATGTGCCCAAAGAGCGTTGGGCACTTCATGAAGTGCCCAGTTTTGTTGGTCACATACTGTAATTTTTAATGAAACCATTCAATTACACTATGTGCCCAGGCGAGCTGGGCACTTCATGAAGTGCCCGGTCAGCGCTGGGCACTTCGTGAAGTGCCCAATTACAGCATGTGGCTATGAAATATGTCAATTTATTTTACTTTTTGAATATTTGCAAAAAGGTATTGTTAATTTTGAATTATTTCTTGTTGAATATTGATGTATATTAAGATTATGGTTAAAATCATTTATGTGTTTTCTTACAAATAAAATATTTTGAAGAACATAAATTGATGTCAGGAGGGATATCAGTTACTCTCACAGGCTACACCAAGACGGGGATTACGTTACTTGTACAACATACATTGAAGCGTGAGTTTAGTTGCTCTTACAATATACGTAAAGGTATGAGTTAAGTTACTAGCAAAATATATGACAAGGTGAGAGTTAAGTTTATTGTACAATATACACTAAGGTACGAGTCAAGTTTCTCGTACAACATACAGCAATGTAGGAGGTTTCTCGTACAATATACGGCAAGGTAGGAGTCAAGTTCCTCGTACAGCATACAACAATGTAGGAGTCAAGTTTCTCTTACAATACACAGCAAGAAAGGAGTCAAATTTCTTCTAAAATTTAAATCAAGTTAGGAGTAAAGTTTCTCGTACAATAGCAAGATAGGATTGAAGTTACTCTCATACAAGATTCATCAAGGTGGGAGTTAAGTTACAAGTACAAGGTACAGGAAGACGGGGGTTGAGTTACACGTACAAGAAACATCAAGGCAAGAGCTACGTGGCTCGTGCTATATACAGCAAGGCAGGAGTTGAGTTACTCGTACAAGCCGCGGTGTGACGGGAGGTGGTCCAATCAGCCGACACGGCCGCCCTGTAGTCATTTGTCATTTTTTATATCGGACAAGCTGCAAATCAAGCATCACCCGCCCGGCGATATTGGACTCCTCTACGACACGTTCGATGGTGACGGTCGCGACGACTCCGACAATAAACAATCAACATTCAGGCACACGTAATAAATTACAATTTTCGTTATGTGGAGCAATAATTTAACACAACACGAAACTTACATCAGTGAATCTATTATCATTACGTAGCACTGATCATTGGACATTATGTACGGTATTTTTTCAGCGAGATCAACATTTATTTTAAGCTCGAGTTAAACGTAGTTATAGGGGAAGTCAGTAGGGTAAACTACAAAGTAGTAATTACCTCAATTCATTTTGACTGTTTCACAACTAAATTTAGAGAAGTTTTGAGTAACCAGTTATTGCTGGTGTTACATATTATAATAGAATGTGGTAGAATAAATGCGGTTAAATAAAATGTCATCGATCAGGTTTAAAAAATATCATCATGTATTTGTTAATTCAAAGTTTACTTCGCTTAATTTAAAGTATAATTTCTTCAGTTTTCCCAGACAAAGCAGTAAATGGAAGAGGCGTGAGGGGATCTTGCTGTCGAACCCGGTAAGTAACATTGAAATCTTATCATTCTTTTACTCTAGAAATGCCGAACGAACAGCACTTTTCGTTTACTTAGGGTGATATATTGCATTCTCTTCAAGGTAAAGAGGTGAAATGCAATACAACAAGGTTTGTTATGTGAATATTTCAGCCAGTTTCAACAAAAAAATCTTAAAACACAGGTGCGATTGCTTCTTATATGGACTGGGTCAAGTGAATTGGCTTTTTTGCAACCATCTTCTTCTTCTCCTTTTATATATATTCGTCTAAAATCGGTTTTCGAGCAAACTGCTTATTTATTCCTCGGCTGCCTTGAGCGCTGTGTAGTTTAACATTGACAGCACCCTTGGGAATTGCTCCAATGGAGATGGTGGTCCCGGCTTGGCCTGTAATGTGTATACTTAGAGATCTGTATGAGACAATGTTTTTTTCACCACACTACGACATAATTACCTATTTTACAAACGTCGTTTGGTGGCTGAATCCAGCTCTTTTCCGTCAGGGGGCCGAAAACTTTCGGTAATTTCAAGACTATTCAATAAGTTCTGAAGGCAGTATAGCTGCGATCATATGATTTTCATAGCTGTATTTGTTTAAGCCGTAAGAAAGAAGTTGTATCGTCTCTCATGACCTCAAATTTTAGCTTTCGAGAGTATAAAATAGATAATCAGATTTTAATGTTGTATAGGGTATATTTCATTGTGTAATGTAGTGAAAAATATCGTTCGCACCTCGGCCGAAAGGGTTTTGCAGCTCTCGATCGTTTTAAAAACACGATCTCGAGGCAGTAAAACCTCGTTTTCGGCCCTTTGCGAGATATACTATTACAGACTTCAGTTTACAGTTCGGCGAACCCCTCTATCATCACATGTTATACTGTACACAGGACGAGTCGCCAACCGTCCACGACAGACTGCAGAAGAAATGCTTGACATACAAGAACGAAACAAAACCTTTCCTTACCAATTCATAACCAAGAAACAACTTGAAAATATTTTGAGCATTTTTTAAATACATGTTATTCCAAAAACTGGAGGTCATGGGTTCGAATCTCAGAATTTTTAAATGTTAACTATATCATATTATGCATCATTTTAAAGCTTTACTAACAATTTGGTGGAAACAGAATTTACTTAGGCAACCTTTTTCGTGAAAAACATTGTATTTACAGAATAGCCTGTATCTTGAGAACCGTGAAACATATTTTTGTTCTGTTTAGAAATTATAAATCCTTGTAAACTCTACTTTAATTTGATATATTACATGCCAAAATTTAGAATATAAAATTTGTTGACAGTACATTTTATTTGTTTAAATATTGGTAGCCTTGAAAATAAAAATTGTTAAATTGCAACACATATTAAATAACACACTATTTTACAGGTCTTGTTAGGACCGGCAACGTTTCAATTTACACTCACTTCCTATCTTTGGTGGTTTCGTAGTTATAAGAAAAAAGTTAATTGTGAAATACCCAAGTTTATAATGGATGCAAATTTAAATGCCTTGAGAACTGCACTCTGAGATGTTTTCATATATTTCTCAGATTGTAACTTATCTTACATCCAAAACATGGCCTCAAAAACGCGTTTGAGATTAAACGTCACACATAACACCAAAAGTGTTGACATGTAATTGAGAGTACACTCGCATTAAATTTTACAACCTTGCTGGTGAACTGGCACGTTCAAGGGATTTACGTGTCCAAGCAATTCGCTGTAGAACAAAACGTTGAAAAAGTTACTTGAAATTCCATCCGGTATTCCTAAAACAGTGTGTTGTTTGATAGTGAATAACACACGGGCAACGTTGGCTTGGCGAGCGACGTGGGATGAATAGACTATTGCAGTGGCGACAAACTCAACTGTAACTGGCCAAGGTGTTTAGATATTGCCACAGTTATGACTTGGCACAATGACGACTTGTCACAATGAAGACTTGGTACAATGAAGACTTTGTCACAATGACGACTTGGCACAATGATGATTAATCAGGTAACTGAGGAATCGTAAAATGCAAGAAAAAAGCAGGTGATAATAACATGCCAATTTTATATGTTTGAATACGAGAAAGAAGTCACTAGTAATTATTTATTCTCGTTAAAAATGAAAATGGAAAAAACTATACATCCAACGATTCCTTAAGCTACAAATTAATCTGAAATAGGAAGGTATTCACTCAATAATTAGAGGATTTTTATACCACAAAATAAACATGTATTGGGAAAGTAATTTGAAAATCAGTTTAGTTACATACAATACTAAAGGAGTTTTTCTTTTCAACAAGTCCGTAATGCTTTATTTTTACGGTGAATTTTCACTTTTAAAGATATGTAATGTTGTCGAAGTTAGACCGATTACGTCTTTATTTAGAAAAGCTGCCACAACATAAAATGGGACAGCATGTAAAGGCTGTTTAAAAGTGACGAAGGGTGTTTGACATAAACTATCATCCGATTTATAGGTTTATATTTTTAAAAGTAATGATCATATATGGACACGAGTTAAATTTTATATTGATGAGTGACTATTAAGTTTTTACATGTCATTTACAGATGATCAAGACGGCCCCTTTAGATGCAATGCATAATATGTATATGCATACTCAAATTCGTCCCACATCTAAGCTTGCATGTCTTAAGTTTTGGATTTTATGGCTGTTCTAAAGCGGTTACTCAGTTTGACCGACGTTGTTGGAAGTGGAGAAATATAAGCACTGCGTTTTACAAACCTCCATTAAAAATCGTAAAAACTAGTATCAAGGCCATTGATACAACGCCGCGGAATCGTTAAGTCCTGGCGGTAGATCCATATTTTAGGAAGCCTTGTGAATTCGAATATCGCATAGACATATGCTGTGCATTTAATTAAAAGGGGTCATCATGACCACCTGAAAATGGTATGTAAAAACTTTATTAATTACTCTATAATATGAAGTAACCTCATGTCAAAATGATTATTACTTTTGAAAACAAGAGCTTTAAAACCAATTAATTATTTTTTAAACACACTTTGGCATGTAGTGAGGATTGTATTGCGACATCTTTGATATGTTTTGAACTTAAGATTTACATAAATACTGCAAAGATTTTCAAATATCGGGACAAATTAAATACTGGCAGCGGAGTTCAACGGAATATTCACGTGACGGCTCGGTGTCTTTAGACGGTCAAAGTTTTAATTAGTTGCAAAGAATGTTAATTGGTGTCAACTCGCTCTGCAGAATCACGTTAATTCCCTTTGTTTCCTTAATAACTAATTGATAAATTTATTTTGATAAAACGTCAACCTGTGAAAGAAAATGTGATTTTGTATTACTATGCTAGAAAATGTAATTGGGGTTTCAAGACTTTTACTTAACTTGGATATAAAAATAAATTACTATTAAATCCAAACGATTGTTGATAAAATGTTGGATGTGGGATAGTTGGGGCAACTGTTCCTTTGTGTAAAGAGGAAAAATAGAAACTAACAAAAACAAAATACATAAATAAAACTATGTATAACAATACTTTTTTTAATTTTCTAGAATTTTCTTTGCTTCAGCACAACAAGGCACTCACAGAATGTGCCTTCAGGTAAATAATTCCACGCGACAGCACGCGTTTTTTCTGAATAAAAAGTTGTGTGAATGAACATAGTTCTCAACAGAGTAATCCCCAAAACCGGACCGAAATGCATTGTTTAACCTTCTATAAATTATACTGTACTGTATTATTGTATTATTGTACTGATTGTCTGTGTTAAGGGTAGCGCAAAGGTACATTTCGTCCGTTTTATCTTGAGCTTTGGGAATCGCTTTCACTTGAAGCAGTTGGAGTGTAGTGAAAGGCAACAGAACATCACAGCTGATGTCTGAAGTCGTACCAACCTGACACGTCAACATTTTCTAACTTCACTAGAAATATTTATATCTTTATACGTATTTATATCTAACTAGTCTATTCATATCTTCACTAGAAGTTGCCCGTGGCTTCGCTCACGATAAAAATTACAGCTGATGTTGATTTTGCTATTTGAACTGTCAAATTGTAGTATCCACAGCTGTTTACATTTCGGTATTTGAATGTTTACATCCTTATAAAATGTAAACAATTAAGCTAAGGACGTTCATGGGGCGTAGCCCGAGGGGATTTTAAGGAAGTGAATAGGCCTGTATGTTTCCCAGGTTCAAGATCTACCTCTGTGTGAAATTTCAACCCAGTCGGTTCAGTACTTTTTGAGTTTACTTGTCCCATACATACAGACATCTATTTATATCTTCATTGTAATTTGGAAACAAACACAATTTATGTTTGTTGAAATTTATTTTTACACTGTTTATTGCCCTGATAATTGGCGATCTTGGTATATGTTTGAAGGCCCTGGCAACGGAGTAGGCCATAGATCAAGATAAGAGGGACGAACAAGTGTTAAGTTAGTAAGAGATAGTTCTACCAATGAATTCATCAAATGTTAAAATTAAAAGTATCGGTTTCCCCCAATTTATTTTAATATACCATTTATTTTGTCTGCTGTCTTTAACAGTAATCATTTACCATACAACTTCAAAGGGTATGTCCACAGTATGGTACGCCTTCAATAAACGTAACACGATTGTTGAAGGTATGCCAGAACTCCGGAACAACATTCACTAAACAAATTATTTAATAACGCTAAATCCAGTTATGCAGTAACGAAGGAGAAGGAGAGACAGTCCAGTTTGTCCCCAACACGTTCACAGCGACTACAGCAACGTGGGGTGAATAGTGAATACTGCCCAGTCTGTGTCGCCGACTCTCTGTTCAGCCCTCAGGCTCAGTCATGCAGGGGGATGTAATTGTGGTCATACTTCTTGCATATTAATGACGGGTTGCTGGTCGTCTTGAATTGTCTTTGGTCGCCCAGATTTAAAGTTAGGTACATTTGAGGGTAATTCTGAGCAATTGCTTGGTCAACCCCAAACGTTTTCATATTTCACCACGATAATCTAGAGATGTATGTGAAACTAAAAAAAACATAATTTAGGCCCCGGAAAGTTAATATATGCTATATACAAAGATATTACCTCAGTAATCGCCGGGTTCAACGTCCTCATCCGACTCAGCGGCAACTGGATCAGTGTTCTGTTGCGATGGTTCCCCGCTGTAAACTTCACCGATAGCCCGAAATAAATGGTGTTGTCTTTGTTTGTAATCGTTATTGTCGTCGAAGTGACGAATAAGTTAATTATAAATTATTGAGACCATGTTTTAGTTTAAAGTTTTTTAATTCATTTGCACCAGTTTTCACTATATTTCATAACAGAACATAATATAATAATTTCTTAGCAACCAATAAATCCAACCATCAGCTGTTGTGTTATATACAGTTTATTAGAACATCTTGCCTTTGGCAACACTCCTGCAGGAAACAAGCCGTACCAATGGGTTAAATTCTTCTTAGTTTGTTTCATTGCCTTCCATCGGATATAGTAAATTGATCGGCCTTGAAATGCAGTTACCATTTCCTAGTTTTACTTTTGCGGTTCTTACGTTTCCATCATTACTTTTTACTAAGTCATATATTTTTCCCAGTCTCCACATTCCCCTGGGAAAGTCACCACTGACATGCACTATGTCTCCAACGGAAGGAAACTTTTTTGCTAAGATTTTACTCTGTTTTATGTTGGATTGAGTTCTTTCCCTCAAACTTAGGAGGTAGTTATCCTTCCACATTTTCCAAAAGTTACTCAAAGTATTGTTTCCTTTTCTCCACATATCTAGAAGATGTATCTTGGTTCCACGTATCGTTTGAGGAATGGAGACTAAGTTTTGGTCTTCTGCGTAGGAATTACTATTTATGAAACCATTCATCCCATGGAAGTTGAGAAAGTGACCGGGAGTGATGATGTTGTCATTCAAGCTGTCATCGTTAGAAGAAACGTACACTAAGGGCCTAGAGTTAATTACTGCTTCAATCTCAACCATGACTGTATCAAGTTGAGATTTAGTCAAAGTTAGTGTACCAAGACCTTTCCTGAGGCATCTCTTGACGAGAGATATTAATCTCTCATAAAACCCACCCATCCAGGGAGCAAGTTCTGGGATGAAAGTAAACTTTATGTTGTTTTCTTTTGTATAGGATAACACTTCGCTGGTTTCGTGGGGATTAAGTTTAAGATTTCCCAAAAATGAAGCTGTTGTTTTGAATTGAGTGGCATTGTCAAGATAAATTTTCATCGGTTTACCTCTTCTTCCAATAAATCTTCTAAGGCATAGTAAAAATTCTTCTGAAGTCAAGTCGTTGACAACCTCCAAGTGAACAGCTCTTGTGACCAGACACGTAAATATGCAACCATACACTTTTGAAATTAGTTTTTTGGAGCCCTGAAACGATTTTACGTAGAGAGGTCCAAAGTAGTCTAATCCAGTATTTTGAAAGGGTAGGCTTTCCGTAATTCGTTCCGCAGGTAGAGGAGGCATTTGAGGTAGTCTATAAGGGCCACCCTCATACTTCCTACAGGCCAAACACTTTTGTATAACTTTATACACTTCTGATCTTCCATGGATTATCCAGTAACTTTTTCGCAGTTCTGATAGGGTGTGTTGGACTCCTACATGATAAAGTTTGCAGTGACACTCTTGTATAACCAGGTGAGTAAAGGCATTATTTTTTGGTAGAAGTGTCGGGAATTTACAATTTTCATCGATGTCTGCATTTGACAATCTTCCTTTACACCTGATCAATCCGTTCATATCAATGAATAACCCAAGTTGACTCTTTAGTTTATCCTGCTTTCCTTCTTTCAAGTTTCGTAGAGTTTCTTCAAAGTTTTTTCTTTGGACATGTTTTATCCAGGTTAAACGGGCTTCTTTGAGTTTTTCAGATGCGGGTACTTTACTTTCTTCTCGTAAACATCTTTTGCTCGCGTCAATGAATCTTTTGCAGTATTTAGTAGTCCATAAAAGTTTTTTGAGTGAAGAAAATCTATTCAAGTCAATAGTATATGGAGAATCTTCATAGTTGTTGATAGACTTCGTTGTTATGGCTACAATTTCTTCGTCATACTTTATAAAGTCTAGGTCATCCTTGAGAGTTTCATCTACATTCGACGACCAATTTGGCCACATATTTTCGTTACAAGTCAACCATTGTGGACCTGTCCACCACTCTTTGCAGTCTTTTAACTCATGGACCAATTTTCCTCGAGTTGCCATATCGGCTGGATTCTCTTCTGTTGGAACGTATTTAAATTGAGTGTTATGGTTTGCCTTTATTTCTGTTACTCTTCTTTCGACAAATTTTGGAAGTAGCTTTGAGGAACCAAGCCAATGTAACACACATTGTGAATCAGTCCAAAGTATTCTTTTAGTTACTGAAATGTCTAAAGAAGTTTCCACAAAGTTTAAGGCTCTTATCCCTATCAAAACACCCAAAAGTTCAAGTCGAGGTAAGGTAATATTTTTCTTTGCTTTCGGTGTCAAATGACTCTTACAAAACATCAAAGTTGATCTGACTGTCTCCATATACTCAAGTTTAAGATAGATTGTGCATGAGTAAACATCTTTAGAAGCATCAGTAAAACAATGAAGTTCTGCATTTCCTACTTTCAAGCCTACATATCTGGGAATAGAAATTTTAGTTATTTCTATCAGCTCAGTTAAGATACTCTTCCACTCATTACATTTCTGTTCGTCTAATAATTCATCCCAGTCTACATTTTCATCCCAAAGCTGTTTGAGAAATAGTTTAGGTCTTAGAGTTATTGGGGATATTAATCCTAATGGATCAAATACAGACGAAATAATACTAAGAACTTGTCTTTTGGAAATTAAATCATCTTTATTGCAGTTAATAGGTTTATATGAAGGCTATCAAGCTTTGTATTCCATTTCAAACCAAGCAAATTTACATTTGTTTCACTTTCAGTCGTTGCTTTATCTTTTGGTATTTTTGACATCAGCTGTTTAGAATTTGAACTCCAACACCTGAGATTCATATTAATATCAGAGAATAAACTTGAGGCTGTTTTAAAGAGTAACGTTGCTTCTTCTTCTGTGTCACAACCCGTAACCATATTGTCGACATAAAAAGACGATTTCAGCTTAGCAGTAAGATTATCACATTCAGAATGTGATAAGTGGTGCATAATCGTAGCACTACGTAGAAATGGACTAGATATTACCCCGAATGGGACCCTACAAAACCTATAAATTTCAATGTTATCTTTAGTAGCTGCTGAAAATGGATCTTTCAGCCACAAAAATCTAGTTACATCCCTATCTGGGTTTTGTAAACTTATTTGTAGGAACGCCTTCTATATATCCGCTGTGAGTCCGACAGCATTAATTCGAAACCTAAGTAACAAGCTGCACAAGTTTTCCAAAATGACTGGTCCACGGTAAAGACTGTCATTTAGACTATTATTACTCATCCTAGTTTTGGCTGAAGCATCGTACACTATTCTTAGTTTGGTGGAGTTGTTTGTTACATTTATTACTGGATGATGAGGTATGTAGTGAATAACGTTCTCTGAATTTTTGCTGGTACAGTCACGTACACGTTCAATGATGCCAGCGTCAAGTTGGTTTTGAATTACCATGTCATACTCGTTGAGAAGATTCGGTTTACTCGAAAGCCTATCTGTCAACGATTTCAAGCGTCCAAGAGATAGATTGTAGTTATTCGGCAGATTTGATGGATACTCTTTCCAAGGCCATGAAACAGAATATCTCCCGTTTTCAAACTTGACTGATTCGTTAAACTTACCAAGTGCAATATCGTCATCTTTAACGTATGGATCATCACGAATACCAATAGTTTCCAAACGCCATAGGTTTTTCATGTCATCATGTTCACAAATATTTGTGTCAGGCATTAAAAAGTTTGATGACCTTGGAAATAAGTTTGTTGGTTTCAGTAAAGTTAAAAATGATTATTCATACAGTGGTAACTGAAGGCTATTTGTACTATTTCTACCACTGATAATCCATCCCAGTTTTGTATCAACTAGGTACAAACCTGGTGAAAGATCATCGTGTCACCTGTCACGATATCGAAATAATAATCGTTCCCGATTAACAGGTCGATTTCAGTAGAAATCAATTGTCCGTCAGCTAATTTTAAGTTTGGAAAACATGATTTTATTTCATCAATATTTATTGTGTGTGAAGAAGGTACCTTTCCAGTGATATGAGGGACCACGTTTGCTTCGATCTTTAATCGATCATTGTCAGCCAATAGTAAATCAACACTTACCATTTTGGTTTCAATCGTTTTAGACTTATGGTTCCCAAAAGTGAAGAGAGAAAGTATTTGTTTACCTTTTCCCTTTAAACCTAATTTTGAGGCAGTCCCTTTGGATATATATGATCTTTGACTCCCAGTATCCAGAAGAACCCCACAACTTATTTCTTGGTTAGATTCTGTGTTTCGTAACCTAATTATTGCAGTTTGTAAAACAACATTCTCAGATAGTGAAACCAACGCAGTTTCTTCATTCAATTGTTTAGAGTGAGAGTTAACCTGTTCAGATGAATTAGAGGAGATAGTTTTGTACTTGGGAAACGATTTATTAAGAGTGATTGATTGGTTGTCCCCCCTTTTGGAATAAGTTGATGTATTAGATAGTTGATCTGAAGGAAACTGTTTGTTACATAAACTCCTATGGTGGTTACCCCGTTGTTTGCAGTAAACACACAATTTATCTGATTTACAATCTTTAACCGTGTGACCTTTTTTTAAACATACAAAACACATACCTTTAATTGCGTTCTTCCGTTCATCGGTTGTCCTGTACTTTGGGCATTGGTCATTCCAATGGCCGCCCTTACAGAAGATGCAAGTAGGTGTCTTACTCTCATATGATGGTAGAACTTGCGTTGTAGAAGGGTTGACTCTTTTGGAAGGTTGTAGTAGATCATCCTGGATTTGGCTTGAAAATGTTTGGGTAAAGGATTTTGACGTACTTATGCCTAGTAAGAGTTCAGACTTTTCCCTAGCCTGGATTATATTCTTAACTATTTGACATAAAGTAACAACATCGAGAGTGTTATTAACATTTTGTTCTTCTACCTTGATAACTACTTCTAGAGGAAGCTTTCTCATTACAAGCGAGAAGAAAAAATTTGACGTTATATCTTCTCCCAAACTTTGTAAACATCTGATATGTTTTTCAATGGTATAAAACAAAATTCTTAGTTTGTTAGTCTCATTACGCTTTACGGGTGTTAAATCCATTAAAGCTTTATAGTGTGAATTAATAATGATTTGGTCATTCGCAAACTTATCCTTTAATATAGATATAGCAATTTCATAGTTCTCTGAGGTCAGAGAACTATCAAAGACCTGCTACACAAAGTTTAGCTTCATTCAATAAATGTGCATTGAGATAATTAAATTTGTCAACTTTGGAAAGAGATTGGTTATTATGGACTGCTGCCTCAAACGAGTCCCAAAACTCTTGTCGTCTAAGGACATCTCCCCCAAATGAAGGAAGAGTTAGTTTAGGTAATTTGATTGAAGTATAATTACCTGAGTTTGGTTGAAAAGCGAAAGTTGAGTTACCTGACGTTGATTGTACAAGAAGAGGACTAGTTCTGTCAGTTTCCAGTTGATTTTTATGAGAGTCAGTTTTAGGGTTAGCATTAGTTTCCTTTTCCAAAAATGTAATGCTGACTTTGAGTTTTTCACGTGTTTCTTCGTAATCCAACATCAGCGTCATGAAGTCCTCAGTTAGTCGATCATTTTCCTCTCTTTCTTCCTCTGATAGGTCTTCTAAAGCTTCAATGGCATTTCCTATATCTTCTACTCGTTTTCCATAGGTAATGAGTACTTGGAGAGTTGTCGTGAGTTTTTTAAGTGAAGTTGTAGTGTCATCTATCAACTGTATGGCTTCGGCAATTGTATTTTTTAGCCTCTTGCTAGTTTCCATATAATTGTTCCTAATTCGTCTTGTAGTCATCTTGTAGTGATTTACCTTTTATTTTAGGTGTTTAAGTTTAACCACGCTCTGCTACCATGTCGTCGAAGTGACGAATAAGTTAATTATAAATTATTGAGACCATGTTTAATTTTTAAGTTTTTTAATTCATTTACACCAGTTTTCACTACATTTCATAACAAAACATAATATAATAATTTCTTAGCAACCAATAAATCCAACCATCAGCTGTTGTGTTATATACAGTTTATTAGAACATCTTGCCTTTGGCAACAGTTATGTTTCCGTTTGAACATGAACTCGGCAAGGTGGCCAATAAAATGGTGTTTTGTGTTGCCGAACCTCGGAACGTTTCCCCGCACTTCTCTCCACAAACGCTCAATATGTTGAGTGTGTGCTCCCGTGTCTGGGTCAACAAAATTGTACGTGTGGTTAACGGTTCAGTGTGTAAAACCTTCAAACTATAAACGGTTATAGGTTAGGTTAGTTTAGATTAGGCTTGGTTAGGTTAGGTTAGGTTGGGTTAGGTTAGGTTAGGTTAGGTTAACCACTAACCATAACGGTACTGTCACAACTGGCCTTCCGCGCGTCTCCTGCAAGCCACTGTTATCGCGTGGACTTTTAACCTTCTTACCGCTCGGCAACCTGTACGACGGCCTTGCGGGGCGTTAATTATGTTTCTTGCTTTCTGAGAACATCCTTATGACCGTAGTCAAATATTAAAAAGTTTAAGGTTGACCAAGCAATTGCTCAGAATTACCCATCAAACTTGTTTGGATAAATGATAAACGATTAGAAAGATTGTTACAAAATGTTCGGCAAATTATTATGTTCTCGTCATACTGCTGCAATAAGAGCAGTTTTTTTCAGTACATGCGCTGAGGGGCTGAAGTAGTTATTTTATTCACCAAAAGTAGAAAAGAAGTCAGCGATTATCCGAGAAATCAGCTAGTCGAATACTAACATTAAATTACTCTCCGAAAGTATCAATCAGGTGCTTGTAGTAGATAGTAAGAACAAAATGAAAACAATTTTTGTTTAAAATTTGAAATATAATCAAGAGGTTAAAGTTTTATTTTGTGGAGTAGTTTACTTCGTTTACTGTGCAATGAGTCTAATTACATTATTTAACTTTTGGTGTGCGTCGGTAAATTCGACTTTTCAGGTGAATCAGGATTCCAAATCATTGCTTCATAGCCATACCCAGCACGTTGACCTGAGGGATAGCTAACAATTTCATCAGGTTGTTCATTTTTAAATCTTAACAAAACTGGACATCTCTAGCTTAAGCCCAATAGAAATCGTTCATTGATTTACTTCTTTAGCGAGGAAAATATTTTACCCATCATTCCATATGAGAACAATACCTAGAATTTAGAATCAAAATACATTTTATTTTGTTTGTTTTCAGTTTGTTCTAGTGCAAAATATAATTCTAACAAATGTCAAGCAAAAATTGGAGTGAATCCAGAATGAGTGACATTTATTATCTTCGCTTTCAGTTCACAGTTTAGAGCTGTATTACTTGAAGCTGTCTTTCACTCTCGTAACAAAAAGAAGATTGAATTCCTTGCATCGTGTGTGAAACGTCCAATAAGAGACGCGATCTTACCGACTGAAGAGCACTTGCTGAAGTAATGTTTTCCAAAATTTACTCTCAAGCACCAATATAAATGAAAATGTTATTTTAAATTTCTCCAGTTGTTTAATTTATTGCTTGTTTGAAAAACAGCTAAACGCCTTTTAATATGATTATTTAACTGAGTCCTTTAAATAGAGAGAAATTAATAAACTTCTTTTGTAAATATTAAATGGAAGTAGTAAGATGGAAAAAAGAGAGAGTGATACATCAGATTGTCAAGGCGTCTGGCGACGGAGTTAATACCTGCCACAGCCACTTGATCCCTCAAGTCCCCATTTGTCAAGACGACGCCGACGTTTTAAACGTACGTTTTGTGACCGATTAAGAAAATCAAGGTAAAACTTAAAAGTACAAAGAACATTTTGTTATTTTCCAAAAATCCCTAAAGTTTGTGAATTAAAAAAGTCTAAGACTATTTTAATAATGTTCTATTTAGGTAAGCAAGCGTAAATGATTCTCCGAAGTTTTATGAGCTTACCATTGTTTCATCCTGTGTCTAATACTGAGTCTAATAAATCGTTGAAGCCGTTCAGAGGGGCGTGGGTTCGATTCCCAACCATACGCAATCCCTATTATGCTTGGAAATGTGTGGTATAGTTGGTGGGAGGGCCCACCTAAAATAAACGGTGACCGGCTTAGGCGGAAGCTGACGGCATTTGTAAGTTTAATGGGGATTGCGGTGGACGCATGTTTTGATTCTTTACACCCTTGTATGGAGGAGGACACGTTTTTAAAATTTTTTTAATTAATTAATTCAGCATATTATCAATGCAAATGGACAAAGAGGGCATAACCAAAATATGTTGGGCTATGTTAACACTGTCCTATTTAGGTAAGGGAGGGGTAAAAGATTCCCCAAAGTTTTTCTGAGCTTACCACTGTTTATAGTGTATTTTATACTGACGTGTGAAAATAGTATGACGGAAGGAGAGAGAGTGATACATCAGATTGTCGAGGCGTCTGGCGGCGGAGTTAATACCTGCCACAGCCACTTGATCCCACGAGTTCCTATTTGTTAAGACGACGCCGACGTTTCAAACGTACGTTTTGTGACCGATTAAGAAAATCGACGTTAAAAATTAAAAGTACAAAGAATATTTTGTCATTTTCCAAAAATCCCTAAAGTTTGAGATTTAAAAAAGTCTAAGGCTATTTTAATAATGTTCTATTTAGGTAAGCAAGCGTAAATAATTTCCCGAAGTTTTCTGAGCTTACCATTGTTTCATACTGTGTCTAATACTGAGTTTATAAGCACAGGTTTACTGATGAGTATAACGTTGAAGTCGTTCAGAGGGGCGTGGGTTCGATTCCCAACCATGCGCAATCCATATTAAGCTTAAAAATGTGTGTGAAGTTGGTGGGAGGGCCCGCCTAAAATAACTGTGACTGGCTTGGGCGGAAGCTGACGGCATTTGTAAGTTTAATAGGGATTACAGTGGGTGCCAGTTTTGATTCTTTACACCCTTGTATGGAGGAGGAGGAGGACACGTTTTGAAAAATTTTTTAATTAATTAATTAAGCATATTATCAATGCAAATGGACAAAAAGGGCATAACCAAAATATGTAGGAAAATGTTAACATTGTCCTATTTAGGTAAGGGAGGGGTAAAAGATTCATCAAAGTTTTTCTGAGCTTACTATTGTTTTATACTGTGCTTTATACTGACGTGTGAAATTAGTAAAACGGAAGGAGAGAGAGTGATACATCAGATTCTCGAGACGACTGGCGGCGGAGTTAATACCTGCCACAGCCTTGATCCCTCAAGTCCCTATTTGTCAAGACGACGCCGACGTTTTAAACATACGTTTTGTGACCGATTAAGTAAATCGACGTTAAAAATTAAAAGTACAAAGAACATTTTGTGTTTTCCAAGAATCCCTAAAGTTTGTGAGTAAAAAGGACTATTTTAACAATGTTTTATTAAGGTACAAAATCTTAATGATTCTCTGAGGTTTTCTAATTTACCACTGTTTCACTGTGCTTTATACTGAGTTTATAAACACAGCCTTAAAGCAGTATCTTGAGTTATATGTTATTTTGTTCGTGTGCTTATGAAATATTGTTAACATTAAAAGAAAATTAAGCATGTTCAAGTCCTGGTATACATTTAAGTTTACGTAAACAAGTCCGGAGAAGATTTCAAGTAGAAAACAAGAAACTTCATTGATTCAAGCATTACGTCAAAACGCCTAATAGTTTACGTTAATCATGAACAAAAATCGACTTCCTGTCAAAGTCTTTCAACTTTAACGATACACTGGATTCAGGGTACTCAAAATTAAACTCGACCGCTTCACCAGATATAATACAGCATAATTGTAAGTTTTGTTGTCTCAAAAGTAACAATAATTTTTTCATGTCTCAACTTTAACGTTGTTCCTATTACTAAAGCTAAATATGATAAAAAATAGGAAAAGCTTATTTGCTCGCATTCGAATAGCGCCAAAGAGATCCATTTTGAATTATTCCAGAACAAGTTATTAGTTATAAAAAGGTGAACAACCTTGTGACGTCTGCAATTCCCGAGTTACAACTTTAGTTAGCAGTTTCGACTACAACGTAGTCATTTAAAAAATCATGGTACAAAATTTAATTCGGGGAAGTTTATAATATTTGTTTACAAATACTTTAAACACATAGGCCTAATAACATAAAATGAATAAGAACATTTTAAACAATTGGAAGGCCGGTACTCGCCACTAAACTGATTGCTTTCTTAACAGCTTAGCACACTCCTTTAATTTCACTGAATGAAATTAGGCCTATGTATTAAATTAAAACTAGGTTACAATACCTTTCCGTCGACAGTTCCCAACAAGTCAAATAAGTTGACTACATGTTTCGGAATTCAAAATTCCATCTTCAGGTCTTGGGTTGGCGTCAAATTAATCATAAAACACTGTTGAATGTTGATCTTGTCAAAATATTAAAACAGACAGTTTACATATACGGTAGGCTTACACACTGCACACACGACTACACTTAACTGAGTCGGAGTCTATTCGCCAGCCAAATATTGTACCAATTAAATTAAATGTTTTATGTTAAGTGTAGTCGTGTGTGCAGTGTGTAAGCCTACCGTATATGTAAACTGTCTGTTTTAATATTTTGACAAGATCAACATTCAACAGTGTTTTATGATTAATTTGACGCCAACCCAAGACCTGAAGATGGAATTTTGAATTCCGAAACATGTAGTCAACTTATTTGACTTGTTGGGAACTGTCGACGGAAAGGTATTGTAACCTAGTTTTAATTCGAATACAGTTCTGGAGGCATTTGCACTATGTATTAAAGTTTTGAAATAGAAACTGAGTGGAAACTGATGAACTTAAGTCGTATTACAGGAATTGATGACATCAAAAGGTATTACCTGTTCATGTTTAACTAGGGAAGGAATGTTGAATGTGAGAAACCACTTAGATTTGATTCCATTATCGATGAAGGAAATGAAGCGAGATTTAGGTGGGAATCGCTTGTAAATTTTAAGTACCGGAAAAATAAATCCCGAATAAAAAATAAGATCAGATAAACTTTTGAGGACCAAGTGAGGTGAAAGTCTCAGGATACACGAGGGCGGGTCCCATCTGGCTGCCCGAGCCCACGTCCACACTGGGGGAGGCGGATTGAATTCAAGACCTCAAATTAATTGAATGTACTACTGAGTAAAGTTATCTGGCTTCTTTAAACGAGAGGAAAGTGCTTCACAACGAGTTGGTCTTATTTTTTTTAGGAGAAAATATTATTTACCTTTCCAAACGTCTATCTTGATAATAAGAGCAGTAATCTTTCTTACTTTTGTCTAAAGGATACAAACGAAATTCTATTTACTTTACAATCTCATTCATATAATTACAAACAAAAAATGAAAATAACATTAAAAAAAATACACATGATAACACAATGTACAAATTAAAACGAATGTGTGATCAGTCATCTATAGCTATTCTATGAGAACACATAAAATGCAGTTGGAATCTTTAATAACCGGTCAGGATAGTACCAGGCGACAAACGGAGAACATTTAACACCTACTTTTAAAGGAGTTCAGTAAGCATTACCTTCAACTTGTACCTTTCCGTTATTCATGAGTACTACGTATTAAACATTTTCAAAACTTTTAACAAACATTACTTTTCATTGAATCACCCTTTTGAGGACCGGTTTGTGGCATTGGATTAAGTTCAACCAGACTTTAATTTTGATCCACATATCAACGTATGCTTACAATAATGATTTTTTCTTACTCCTAAAGATAATATCCGATCAACATGTACACAGAAGAGTAGCTTACTATTACCAATAACATTGTGCCAAATTTTATTGCGGTATCCCTTTTCATTTCAATATTAAAAGGTCTTCCTAAGATTTTTTCATCATACTAACACAGAAACATCTGTTTTCTGTTCCTTTTTGTTGGCTCGAAAGTTACTCATTGACAGCTGGGTCTAATCAGGTATAGATAACCAGCAGATTTCAGCTGGTACTATACTACAGCGAACTCAGATTTCAGAGTTCCGTTACGGCAAGCGTAGGAGAACAAACTCAACTACGAAATAGTAAGTATTAAACAAATGATAAACTAACTGAGCCTTAACTGTTGAATCATCGATTCCTTCCAACACTCGAGCTTTTCGGTCCTTCATTAAAGCTAGGAAAAAAGGCGAATCCATGCCTTCTGTTATACATCTTGATTCTCAAAGTGCGGGGAACGCCAGAGACAAGAGTGAGCTCTTCGCCTCCTACTTCAGCTCGAGCTTCTCTCCCCCTTGTTCTACTGCACCAATTTTTAGTTTGACAATGCCAATAATGCAGGAATCATTCTTCTGTCTACTCATAAGGTCGAAGCGGAGCTCGAAAACCTCGATGTAGCTAAGGGCGCTGGTACAGACAACATTCTGCCCTCGGTGCTGAGTTATTGCCGTGAATTACTTGTTGAGCTTCTGACTTACCTGTTCAACGAATCATTGACGAGTGGTGTCTTTCCAGGCTCCCTTAAAGAAGGCTATGTTATTCCAGTCCTGAAGACCAGTGACACTCAGGATGTGAAGAACTATCGTCCTATAACGATTCTCTCTGCGGTGGGCAAGATCTTTGAAAGGCTGGTGGTGAATCGGTTGAGGCCTCTTATTTCAAGCCTTATTTGTAATTCTCAGCATGGCTTCACGCCTGGCAAATCAACAGTGACAAACCTCCTGACCTTTCAAGAGCACATTCTGACATCATTTCGGGCCAGTAGGCAGGTGGATGCTGTCTTTATTGACATGGCTAAGACCTTCGATAAGGTTGACCATGCCATCCTCGTCTCAAAGCTTAAGGGATTAGGTATGTTGGACTCACTCTTGACCTGGCTGAAGGATTATTTATCTGATCGAAGGTTGGTGGTTAAAATTGAAAACAAGGTCTCTTCTACCTTTATCCAAACATCGGAGGTCCCGCAAGGCTCAATTTTAGGCCCTTATTTAATTACATTGTTTATCAATGATCTCGTGAACAACACCTACGTCAAGTCATTAATGTTTGTGGATGATGTCAAGCTCTTTGCAGAAGTCAGTAGTCCCTAGGATTCCAGACGTCTCCAGCTTAGCCTTGATGAAATCTCAAACTGGTGCCGCAGGAATAATATGGCCATAAATCCAAAGAAATGCTCTGTAATTAGCTTCTGCAGGCGGAAACATCAATATTTATTTGACTATGTTATCATGGACGAGCATATTCCCAGGGCCAGTGTCGTCAGGGATTTAGGTGTTATTTTCTCCAGCGACATGACCTTTCATGCTCACTTGGTATGATTTGCAAAAAGGCCAACCAAATCCTTGGATTTATCATCAGATCCACCCAAGATATGCACAATGCTAATGCCCTTCGAACTCTACTGCAGCTTGGTTAGCCAGCTTCTGGAGTATGCTGCCCCCGTGTGGTCTCCATTCACCCAGTGTGCTAAGGTTAGGTTGCAAGCCCTTCAACGTAGATTCGTTCGTCTTGTTGGCCTAAGGAGTGGTCGCTGCTTTCAAGAGATTCCTGTGGTTTCCCTGGTAAGTAAATTGCGTCTTCACCCTCTGGAAGTAAGAATGTCTGTTGCTGATGTTGTGTTCCTCGTCAAGCTTTTAAAAGGACAGATAACTAGCCAAGGATTACTTGCTGAAATTGATATCAGAGTCCCTTTTACACGTACCAGATCTCAAGAATTATTCAGCCGCCGGCACCACTCAACAACCTTTGACTTCAACTCTCCTTTGGCCCGTCTTTCAAGACTTGGGAATCGTGTCTCCCGTGATGTCGATATCTTCCATGACAGCATACCGGTTATCAGACGTCGCGCATTGGAACTTCTTCAAGTTTGAGAGTTACAGCCTTTGACATCGGCCTGCCTCTGTGTTGTGTTCTTGGTGATGCCATTAATGGGTCACGCCACGCATGTGGCTTGTGCATGATTTCTGTCTTGGTGACACCATTATGGGTCACACCTTGCCTGTTGTGATGTTTGTGCTATATTGTGTCTTGGTGGTGCCATTAATGGGCCACAGCAATAATTGAAATCAAGATTAGTGACGATTTGTCTTTCATACCAATTCTTGCATGAATTTTTGTATCATGATAGTTTGTTAATTTACTGTGATATTTGTTAAGTAGTGTTGTTAAGTTGTTATTCTATTTATTCCCAATATTGTTGCATGTGGTTTCTGGTTGAATTTTGCACTGAATGTGAATGTTAATGTGCATGTTAATTTGCTGTGTACATCCACTTAATTTAGGCTAATTGTTGTTCGTAATATAGGTCTATTGTAAGCAGCACTGTATAAGTTATTCAGCCATCTGAAAATGTATAATAAAATGTTCTATACCCTTGTAAAAATGGATTTTCCGTTAGTAAATAAAATAAACTGTGGTTTAAAGCTTGGTGAAATCAGGCCTAAGTTATAAGCACTTGTTACAGTGACTGATTCAAGGAATGGGTCTACATTACACTGTTCAAGAAGTAAGGCTCTAAATTTAATATCAGCTTGAGCCAAGATTTCCTCATCTGATATGCCATACTCCAAGGTTTCTTTTTGAAAATCATACTCATAGTTTTCTGCTACTCTTTCATCATACCATTTCTCAAATTCATCATAATTTTTCCCAAATATTGTTTCAGGACAATAGTACTGTTTGTCAGGCATAGGACCAACATAATTTTGATTTGCTAGGGTGTTAAACAAATTAGGGAAGTAGCCCTTCTTTCTCTCAGGAGGTAGATCAAAAGCTTTAGGAAGGACAGAGAGAGAGAAATAGGAAAGTAACTCAACGAATCAACAAACCTTACATTTTACTTCAATCAGTATTAATTTTGTTCCCCGGGGAGTGATGTTTGGTGTAAACCAGGTTTCTTCTATGGGAAATTCGCTAATAAGGCCATTAGGAGTGCCACACTGGGGGGTGATATACAAATGCAGGGCGGGGGTTGGTACCACTGCGACACGACCGCCTGGACTCCCGCCAGATTCTCTGTGTTTCCCGCCAAGCGGCGTGTCGCTGTCGGCATCACGGATAATTATCACGTTTTAGTGTTTTATTGCAACTGAAGTTGTTTGTTACAACTTCGAAAAGTCCCTGTACGTTTTAACGTGTTTAAAAGTTGTGTTGGGTAAAAACGTTGGTATAATTAGGATCTTGATTTAAACACCAAATAATAAGCATTATATATTTGAATAAATTGTGTTTATTTAAAAACTAGTTGTTTATACTTTTAAATACAATATAATATTGAATTGCTGAATTGTTATCTCGATCACCTTGTACGATAAATGTTGTTTTGTTCTTTAATCACCATTCTCCCCACCAAAGTCCTCAACAAGCGGGTTCCGTTTAAATGTATCGCTTGTAATATATTCTAATTGATCTTGAAAAATTTTCTAAAAATTATTTTTCATCATACTTACTCAGAAAAATCTGTTTTCAGCTCCTTTTTGTTGGCTCGAAAGTTACCCATTGCCGTCCTAGGCCTGAAAAAACTGTTTGCCGTCCTAGACCGGAAAAACGGAAATAAACAATCAGCTGATTTGCAGCAAACCGACGTTTAATGGTTGTTTATTTGTAATTTTTAGAAAAATGTAGTAGCAGCACTGGCAGCAGTAGCAAATGTTTGTTCAGTTTTTTATAGGTTAGGTTTGAAGGATTGAGAAACGTATTGGTTTATGCAAGGGCTACGTTATGATTGAAAGTACTATGTTTTTTCTGTGTAGTATGATGAAAAATATCGCACGTTACCCGGCCGGTAAGTTTTGCCGTACTCGCATGAAAATCCCCAACTCGCTTTCGCTCGCGCGGAAACTATCATACTCGTCCGGCAAAACAGTACTTCCCGGCCTAGTGACGTAATATACTATAGACGTATTTTGTATTGGAGTCCTGGTTTTGAACAGTCGTTGAAGGCATGTGAGGCTGCGGGGTTTGCGTCGTCAGAGGTTGTCTCTCATTACTCAGCCCCAGGTGCAGAGGTTTAGCCTGCCAAGTCGCTCCCGTCCACCCAACACACCCGGCTCAATCACTGATAGTTGTCCTATTGGGTAATGGTTAATCAACTTTACTAACAAACATTAAAATAATTACGTTTATGACTATAGCTCTGGACAGCCTTACTGGCGGGTGGCGAAAATTGTAATCTCCCAAAATGTCAACATTTTACACATTTTTTGGTAGAACTGTCAAAACTTTGTTTACGTTTCACCTCATTTACACTACAAAAGAATGCCCTGTAATATTTCACCGAGAGATTTCTTACGCAATTAAAATTTCTGGAAAATATTTGCGCAATGCATCATGTGTTATTTTACTTTGGCAATCTTTCATCTTAAATGATGTTTTTACATTTAAGAATGTGTTTTCACACTTTTGTCGTCATGCTTCATGACTTGTGTTCAGCTTGCAAACATTTAACATTAGTTCCACTTGCGGTTGCAGCAAAATATTTTCTTGTGCAAAGTACCTCTACATAAAACAAATGACCATGTGATTTATTACCAAAACATTGCTGATAATAAACACTAATTACGACAACATCGCACTCACTCACCCGCCAGTAAGGCTGACCAGAGCTATAAATTACAATTATTTGCAATCATTATAAGTGTGTGTAGGTAAAAGCTTGATGACAACGTCATTATGTTATCTTCGGAAAAAATGTTAACACAATACAAAACTGTCAGTAAACATTAAGAGAAGTATTTCAAATACTTTCTTCGTATCTGGATTCAAATTTGTACCTCGCGTAAAAAGTATTGCACCGATAAAAAACCTAATCCGTGTAATATTTGAGATATTTTAAGTTTTTTAAAACAAAAGCCTACATAGGGTGTCTGACCAGTTGAGGAAACATTTTATTTGACTTTTGAAGAGTGATTTACTATAATAACACCCAATCAGTCCAGGACGCCGCACTGGCTGGGTTACAGACAAAATATGAGTGAAGGAAGAGTTTGGAATGGATGGGATAAAAGCTTTGTTACTGTTATGAGAGAACAAAATTTACAGAATCCTTGTCTTTGTATTCAAAGATATTTTTTATACAAAATAACATCTTTTTGCGCATTGTAAATTGCATATACGAACAAAGAATACTTCTCACTGACGTTGAGTCCCATAAAGGTGATTTTCAGAATGTATACTGAATGTTTTACGGTAGTTGGTGCAATATACTATGTAATACTTTATTATTCAATTTAGATTTGTCCCGAAAATTGTTTGAAAACGATGGTATTGTCTCTTTTGCCCCTATGTGGAGGCCATACATTTCAATATCTCGTATTTTTTTACAATCGTCCACAGTGTTTCTGTAAATATTAACTTTTTTCATTTTTACTTTTCATTATTTACTTCATCAGCTTTTAATTTTAAGCTGCGTCATACCTGATAGTTGGGTCAATGATATAACCACGTCTTAAAGAGAAATTAATATTATTACTCCCTTATTCATATAATAAAGAGATATATTATTGTCTTTAAGTGTATGAATGAATATTAATTTTGTGTTTTGAACCCAAAAACCTATAGGTCAAATTAGTACTAAGTAGGATGAACGTAATGTTAAGTAGGGTCACATGATAAACGGAGAAGTTTCCTTATCTCCCGAAACTTGGTGTAGTTTAAACGCTAGAAGCAAACGGAAAAGTTCAAATAATTAAACAGTTATACCATCCTTCGCTTTCATGAATTTTAAAACACAGACAACTGCACTCTTATTATTGTGGCTTTTATGACAATTCGAGGGGAACTGCAGTAATGACCCCCCCCCCCCCCCAAATTTGTGTTGACAAACCTCTTTTTATTTATCTGGAAACAAGCATTTAGTTCTTAAAAATTTGGTAACTCAAGACTTTGAGGATGATGGTAATACATGGAAGACCCTTTGAGATCGGCATCCCTCCGAAATTAATTTCTGGGTTCGCGCCTCCATGTTTGTGTGGATGTACTTTTTTGGCATTAAAGGTTTTTAATCATCTCACCTTATTCGAGCATTATTTTTTCTTTATTACAAATGCCATGTCAACTCAAACATTCTTTTGCGGCCCATTTCCAAATTCCCTATGATAAAATAATTGTGATTAGTTTTGCAAAAGAAAACTCACATTTTGTGACATTTTCGTCACACTCACTTGTTATAGCGCTAATATTTTACTGGCTGGTCAATACGATGCTGTAAACTCATAGAATACTCCAGAAAGTTCCTTGGAACCTTCGGCTCTTCAAAAAACAGTCCCTGTTTTACCACCTGTTTTTTATTTTGTTTGGGGTTCTGGGGATTTTATCTAATTTTCTTTTAATAATTTTAAAAGTTTACTGTCAAATTTTGTGCTTGTCAAGTTATAATTTAGTCTAGTTTTGTTTAGTTGACCTGGTTTTCTTTAAATCCCTCCGCCAGGAGGAAGGTGAAGCTCGCGGAGCACTTTCTCCTCCTTTTCATCTCAGGATCTTTACTGATTTGGATCGTTTTACCTAAACTTACCAGTTTAACTTTTGTAAATCTTTATTTGCAATCAAAGAAGACTTCTACTGTTTTTTAAAGGTCGTCCCTCCTTGTGAGGGTTTCGGGGACCGGGATTTCCACCTCTGAAGCTGTCTCCGTCCGAGGGGTAACCGGCCTGGGCTTTATTATATAGGGAATCATCATGTATATAAAATAAAGGATTTTCTGTACATGAAAAGGGGATCCCCAAGTAATACAGGATAGGCCTAGAATAGGATCTTGATGTAAAGAACAACTGGGATATTTCAAATGCAAATTTGTTAGAATTAGTTGGTTTAATAAAATTTGAAGTTTGAAATATTGGATTTTGGGGTTTTATTTTTGAGATCCCAGAGCTGAATAAGAGACAACTCGCGGTAGCCGGTAAAGTGTTAGGTTAGGTGACTACCGGAGTTGTTTTAATTTTTCCCTTAGAGGGACGTTTCCGTCTCATCTATAGATATCTGATTGGAACTGGATAAATATTACCGAGGCGGTAGCTCAGAGGTAAAGCGCTGGCCGTGTCAAACGTCGCTGGTTCGATCCCAGCGGCGGGCGACTCCTGCCGGTCACCTCTAGCTGACCTATATACGTGACTATTGCCGCTACGGTACCTCGCTGCCTTTGGATCGCCGCATAGGCTTATTGACCCACAGCAACGAGCAGTTAAGGTTTAAAAAAATAGCAACAATTATTTCAAAAACATTTTTCGATCAACAACCTCCAAATTTCCTCAAGAAACTAAACTAATCTTAAGCTTATTAAGGGTCGTCTTTGAAAAGTTGACTAAAATAGCCTTGAATTGGAAACTTCTTAGACTCTGTTCAGGACGACAGAAATGAGAAAATAGTACCAGGATAGGGAGACATCGACAATTGGGAATGAATGAGAAGCGGGTGCATAAAAAAGTTGTATTCAAACAAAATGGAGGCTAGAGAGTCGAATTACACCTAGTCTGAAATTGCTTTTTTAATGGGTACGATTGTAACATTGCCAAGTGTACTTATTTTTTTAGGCACAGATGATACTCGACAGTAATCAGAAAAAAATTATCTTACCTGGCGTTGGTAACTCTGCAGGCTGAAAACAGTAGTCAGATTATCGCATACTTCAAAACCACTTCGATTAAATAATCTTCAATAATTGGTGTGGCCATAAAATTTGCGTTGTATTCACACGAAGTAAAAGATTTTAATAATTATGGCACAATTGAAACTGTATGATTTAATTAGAGCGTTGAATTATGAAAGAGTGAATAAACTATTACGTATTTGTAACTATGTTCATTTTTGACACTTAGTTATTCTCTCGTCGTGTTTTCGGCTTCTCTCGATTGTTTTAAATTTTAAGTAGTAAAAAGACTTAATGAGACTTGTAGAACTTGATGAGTAGTAAACATTCCCATTACACTAGTATTTTACATTAAAAGTGCCAATGGTACTAACTACATTATGTTCCAAAGGTATAGACGGCACTTAACATAATGGCACATGAAACACAAGCTGTAAGCCTAATATATGAACAAGCGAACGGTTTAATATGAACAGTTTTGGCTAACATTCTGTATGATTCAGTACACCTCTAATTGTTTGTGTGCATACAATTTCCTATTATGAATACATAAATTGCAATCTAAACAACTAACAAGTGTGATATATATTTTCACGACGGTGAAGATGTAGATTAAATTGCTTTCTCTTCTTAGGCCATCGATCTTGGCTGAGCTCTTAGTCGAGTCTTGAAGAGTTTAGTAATGATTAAAACAAGTTTTCAACTTTGTCAGCTCGGGGCACAAATCGAACATCTGCCGAGTATTTCAAGTATTGGTAAACTTTTTTGGCATCAGTTAGAATTCGTTTTCAATTTATACAAGAGTCGTAAAATGTAAATTTGTAATTCGATTGAAAACAAATTATCTATCTCGGAAAGTTGCATCCAAGAAAGTAAAAATTGTAATAAATTCCAAACTTAGAAGACATATTTTTTTCTATTTAGAGGGTTATGTAACAGCTTTCCAAACAACCATGTAAAAATACTTGTATATGAAAATAATTTATTTGTATGATAGCGATTAAAATTGTTTACTGAATTAAATAGAGCAAACTACCAAAGCATATTTTATTATTTCTGTTGATTCAAAACAAAGGAGATTACACAATAAAATACCGTTTCCAAACTGGCACAAGGTATCTTTGGTTAGTGGGGGGAGGTGTATTTTTTTGTAAGGCGGGTTATGGTGGTAGGGTGGCAATCATAGGGGGGGGGGGTTATTAGGGCTGGGGGTAAGGTAAAAGTATTTGAAAATAACATTGCCAAACATTTAACAATTCTTAATTTGTGACATTTATGGGTCTTATTTAGGAGTTTAAAGGGGTTATGATGACTACAGATGCAAGATGTTAAGGACACTGATAAATACTGTGTCATAAATGAAGTCTCTTAGTCAAAAAATAAGTAAGCAAGAAAGAAAAATCAAAAAAGGAATGAAGATTTGTTACAGATCTTTACATTTACTTCAGGCCATTTTGATAGTGAAGGAAGTAAGATAGGCAAGGACAAATAGTACGTGGGTCAGTTACAGGCTATTTTGATTGTGAAGGAAGTAAGATAGGCTAGGACAAATAGTACGTGGGGTTAGCGTAAAAACTTTGCACTTTTTGATAGAGCTTAGCCACTCCGTACGTGTATAGAAAATGTACTGGTATTTTCCAGTAGAAGTATTTTTGTCCAAAGATCCAACATTGAATTAGTGTAGAACACCCCCATTTCAGCCATTAAAGATGGCCGCCATTATATTCATAAATTGCTGTATAACTCCGGTAATAATATTTAGATCTTGATAAACTTTTTTTGTTTGAAAGATAATTTTAAAATAAAACTTTTTTGTATTTAACATTTTTTTCTAAAGTTAATAGTTTTTGTTGTATATTTGAAAAGCGAAAATTTCCATTTAATTCCATGAGAAAATCTAATTCCTCAATAAAATGCGTTTTTACGGGTCCACAAGGCCATAGCTAAATGTAGTATGTTCATTAGGCTGAAAACTTATACACACAGAAATTTTAATGCAATTGGTCAACTATTATCAGAATAATGGCCCCAAAAAATTATACGCACAGGCCGTTTTCCGAGTTTGTCTAGTTTTTTCGGTACTTTATTGAGTAAAAAACTATTATTGAGGTCAAACCTAAAAAAAACGAAGAAAAATAACCAAACAACCGAGAAAAATCTGTAATAAAACACTTAAAACTTAGGGTCCAAACAAACAGATTTCATAACTAGCACGGAATAGAATAGTGACAAATGGAAGTTTTGTAACTTCCGTGTGATCTGTTGATGCCGTAAGAGCAAAATGACTGTACGGTAACCAATTAAATTATTTATTTTTCGTCTAAAAAAACTAGTTGAACCTTCTGATGCCAACAGAGTGAACAGGCAAGGGTGTCCGAAGGTACAACACAACCGCTTGCTGTTTTTTAGCTTTCATAAATTTTTTCAACCGGTGCTTCTAGACCTATTTGTCATTGATTTATTGAAAGGAAATGTTGTGAATAGTGTCGAGCAAACTTATTTTTTCTATGAATAATATCAGTAATATTTTTCCCACAAGAGCGTACAAAGTTGTACAATTAATTACATAGGCTTCAGGACCGTAGATGTCTAAACGACCAGACGTCTTGGGGACCTCAAGTTCGCGCTGCTTTACTTTCCTTCTCAAGCAGCGGCTACGAAATTGTTTGTCATTCTAACAACTCACGAGAGGAGGCAGCTTTTCATTGGATCTTCCCCCTCCCAATACACAGAGACATCGACTGGGCGTCTGTGTGGGGCGAGTGAATCCTTCGACAATCTCAGGTGCGAGCCGTCTCCTCGACCTGCAACACGAATCTCTTCCTCGGGTTCCCAGGGACCTTCGGCAGCTTTTCTACAGGTATGGCATCCCCTTGGTGACAAAAAGTCAAAGAAGCTGACTGGTGGCAATTTCTACAGGTATGGCATCCCCTTGGTGACAAAAAGTCAAAGAAGCTGACTGGTGGCAATTTCTACAGGTATGGCATCCCCTTGGTGACAAAAAGTCAAAGAAGCTGACTGGTGGCAATTTCTACAGGTATGGCATCCCCTTGGTGACAAAAAGTCAAAGAAGCTGACTGGTGGCAATTTCTACAGGTATGGCATCCCCTTGGTGACAAACAAGTCAAAGAAGCTGACTGGTGGCAATTTCTACAGGTATGGCATCCCCTTGGTGACAAAAAGTCAAAGAAGCTGACTGGTGGCAATTTCTACAGGTATGGCATCCCCTTGGTGACAAAAAGTCAAAGAAGCTGACTGGTGGCAATTTCTACAGGTATGGCATCCCCTTGGTGACAAAAAGTCAAAGAAGCTGACTGGTGGCAATTTCTACAGGTATGGCATCCCCTTGGTGACAAAAAGTCAAAGAAGCTGACTGGTGGCAATTTCTACAGGTATGGCATCCCCTTGGTGACAAAAAGTCAAAGAAGCTGACTGGTGGCAATTTCTACAGGTATGGCATCCCCTTGGTGACAAAAAGTCAAAGAAGCTGACTGGTGGCAATTTCTACAGGTATGGCATCCCCTTGGTGACAAAAAGTCAAAGAAGCTGACTGGTGGCAATTTCTACAGGTATGGCATCCCCTTGGTGACAAAAAGTCAAAGAAGCTGACTGGTGGCAATTTCTACAGGTATGGCATCCCCTTGGTGACAAACAAGTCAAAGAAGCTGACTGGTGGCAATTTCTACAGGTATGGCATCCCCTTGGTGACAAAAAGTCAAAGAAGCTGACTGGTGGCAATTTCTACAGGTATGGCATCCCCTTGGTGACAAAAAGTCAAAGAAGCTGA
This sequence comes from Flexamia atlantica, assembly GCA_035578135.1. NCBI lineage: Eukaryota > Metazoa > Arthropoda > Insecta > Hemiptera > Cicadellidae > Flexamia > Flexamia atlantica. Next base: position 3,972,054 of record JAQJVK010000019.1, read on the forward strand.
CTGGTGGCAATTTCTACAGGTATGGCATCCCCTTGGTGACAAAAAGTCAAAGAAGCTGACTGGTGGCAATTTCTACAGGTATGGCATCCCCTTGGTGACAAAAAGTCAAAGAAGCTGACTGGTGGCAATTTCTACAGGTATGGCATCCCCTTGGTGACAAAAAGTCAAAGAAGCTGACTGGTGGCAATTTCTACAGGTATGGCATCCCCTTGGTGACAAAAAGTCAAAGAAGCTGACTGGTGGCAATTTCTACAGGTATGGCATCCCCTTGGTGACAAAAAGTCAAAGAAGCTGACTGGTGGCAATTTCTACAGGTATGGCATCCCCTTGGTGACAAACAAGTCAAAGAAGCTGACTGGTGGCAATTATGACCAGATTGTACACCAACCAGAAGTGAAACTATCACGATTCGTTTCCTACGTTCGTGCTTGTCTTACAATTTTAAATCTTATCACACAAAATCTTATACATCTCAAATACCTATCACCGCTCTATACAGTATACATTTTTAAGTAACAATAAAATAAATTTGTTTAACACTCTGAAGAAAAAATTATAGTATATCTATATATATAAAAGCCAAAACCCATTGACTGACTGATCACAGTTTCTCAAAAACTATAAGGGTTAAAGCCATGAAACTCGGCACAAATATTCCTTACAGGCTCTAGATGCGTACTAAGAAAGGATTTTACAAAACTTTGTCTCTAAAGGCCTAAATATGGTATATTATAAAATACAATATGGCGGCCACTTTTAGCTTTCAAAGCTTAATTTCTCAAAAACCACAAGACTTTGGGCCATGAAACTTGGCACAATTATTCTTTATAGGCTTTAGATGCGAAAAAAAGAAAGATTTTGAAACTATTCTTTCTCAGACGGCTAAATTAGATTATTTAAAAAAATTCAAAATGGCGGCCATTTTAGTTTTTCCTAACTAAGAATGGTAGTCCTGTAGAATATTTTCAGGGAACAGAAAAGGTACAAGAAAGAACTAATCTACTGAAAGAATAAAATTTAAAAATTTAACGAGAAACAATATTTATTTTGGGGAAATAGGTTTTTGGCCAAGATATTTACCTCCTACTTTTTCTTACAGTTTTCGGTTTATTTTCAAAAACGTGCTAAATTCAGATTGATGTCAAGTCGAAAATCCATCCTTAGTGTCTTCTTTGTTTTATATTCAAGGTTATCCTCATTCTCTGTATTGGGAAATTGGAGGAAGTTAATTTATACCATTTGCTATTAATGATGGGAACATGTTTAGAGGAAGCGTTACACTTTCTCATTTTCATCTAGAGTAGAATTATGAGCTGCATCTTAAGGGTTTAATTGCACGCACAAGACCCAAATAAATCAGTCCATTTGTTAATTAATCCTAAAAATTGCACAAGGCATAATATAATTGAATTAAAATGAGCTATCCTTTCAGCGGGCGAAGCTGCGGGTATATCTGCTAGTCAGGTATATATCAGTGTAGCTTCATTCCAGACCTTTCTGGACCATTATAAAATTCAAGACCGGACTTTCAAGATTATCAAGACTACTCTGATAATGGGACTTGGTAGAAAAAATGCTTCGTCTACTGCCGAATGTAACCAAAATGTCTGTTACCAAAACAAAGACAAGAGGATTGGGTTTTCTCGACCTGTAGAGGCTTTGCACTCTTGCACTTCAACTGTCAATGTTCAAGAGATACGTCTTAGCAGCCTGTATCGTCCATTACTGTTATTGACATTATGCTGTGTAGTTAGTTATAAACATAGCTCTGAACTGTCAGGTCTTTGGATCGCAATGTGGATTCCATCGAGAGTCCCCTTGCAGTTTGGAACGTGACTTGAAAGTTTTCTTTTGCAATCTTTTTCCTCTTTAGATATCTAAAAACATATAACAATAAACATATCAGTAAACATTTCGCTAAACTGTTTCTCTAAATAGCCCTTGCTTACATTTAAAAAACGAATTATCAAGGTAAAATTAAAATAATATCCGATTCCGCTTTCAAGTTGAATGTTATCTAGTGGTGGGGCAACGAAATGGGATCTGGCGCCAAAAAAGTTTTCCAATACTAAAGAACATTGGGAAACTTAAACTGGGCCGAAGCGAGGAAATAATTACACCCACTGCAAAAGCACGAACACTTCCTTATAAAAAACAGTTCCTGGGATTCATGGATCGACGACGATCCAACTTTAAACAATCCAGGAAACTTAACATTTTAATAAAGCTATCTTCAAACAAGTTTGATTGTAAGTTAAAGTCTTTGAATTCGGTCCAGACAGATAATGGATTTGCAATTGAATTAAAAAGTTTAGTTTTGCAGTCTTCGAAGTTGTAAAACACCGGCTAATAAAGTTCTGCGAAAATCTGATCACGATTTTCCAAACATATAATCAATGTATTATTAATAAAATTAATATATGATTTGTATAGAGAGAATATTTGGGAATTAGGTTTCCTACTTTTTTGTTAACACGTTCATTTTATATATTTTTCTCATAGTTTTTGGCCTATTAATAAACGTAATAAATCCAAATGGTAGATCTAGTGTCCGTCCTTTGCGGTATAACTGGACCGAAATAATATAAAGCCAGCAATAATGCGCAATCAGCAATAATGTCATTTACATCAGTCAAACATGCCTCTTATACGCATGGGTCTAATTGGCCGACAGGTTTTATGGGACAGCGCAGTTCAATGGAAGTTCTGAGTTCAAATCCCTGAAGTGGATACTTTTTTATTGAAACTATTAGAAACCCAATTTAGTAAGATAAATAATAGATTTTCGAGGACATTTTAGTATTCTTGAGGCTAATCAGAAAAATTAGAATGTTTACAGATGGTAGCCAATTCATACCATTTGAGGGAAAAAGGAAAATTCATTGAGGAAACTTTTCATCTTTTAATTTCAATCTGGGGTGGAATCACATTTTGCAAACTTAAGGGTGTAATTAAGCGCTTAAAAACGTATAGTTGAGATAAATTATTGAAATCATTAGTCTATTCGGAAATTTGTAAAAATTGCACATTACAGATAACGTATAATTGAACCAAACATTTCTTACCCTTTCAGCGAAAGAAGCCGCGAGTATATATGCTAGTATAATTAATATGTGTATTCATATAGAGAGAGTTCAGTGCCTGTATAGCACGTGCTACAGCCAAAACTTTGTGACCCTTTGTATCAAATTGAATCTTGGAGTCTCTTGATGTGGGCTTCGGTAGTTTATAAGGCACTCATGTCATAATTTTAGGAAGTGCTCTGGGATAGGATTTGTTTATATGAAAACATATGGCCATGGTTAGAAATAGTTCCAGTGATCACCAAGAGAATGCAGCACTTCCTAAGCCAATTCCCGGAAAAGCCAGGGAATTAACTTGTATCAGCTAGTTCTAATCAAAGTTAAAAATAAAATCACGATAAATCAGTTTTATTTTGTCGTATGTAAGTAGAAAATTGTGGGAACCTGGACTGGTGCAACGATTAGTAGGTAAGTTATAATTACTAGGTAAAATAAATTAAATATAATAATTAATTAGTACAATTAATTATTTTATTAATTTCTTATATGAAATCCTTAATGCTACTATTCCTTCAAATAGTCATAACAGTATATTTCCGATTGAAGATTAGTGTCCTTACAACTTAAATTTAAAAAAAAGAATAAACTTACTGGAATTCATTCAGGTTGACGAAAATGTACCATAAGAACTGTTAGTTTAATAATTTAGATTACTTTAGAATTCTCATAATACGTGGAATTGATTTGGTCTTGAGAATTTTTATAACGCCCACGACAATAATAAATGATTATTATTATTATTAAATTTATATCAGCTTCCTCTTTCAACCTACGTAACAAATGGACGTGCAGTTAAATACCAAGAGAGCAACGTCTTGGAGTACATTTCTGAAAAAGCATTTGAGTAATGCTGTGTACTGTGTTATTCGGATGTGTATTTAAAAAATAAAGAGTGATTAAGAACATTAATTCAAGAAAGATAATTAGGTCGAAAAAGTGACACACTGTAAAGTAACTTGTAATTTAACCATTAACTTTGTAATAAAAGTTGTATTAAACATTTAGTGAAGTTTTCAGTTGTGTATTTCAATAATCAGAAGTAATGTAGAATATTAATTCAAGGAACATGATTTTAAACCACTGTGATTAGAGTTTTATTAAAAATTTAGTAAAGTATTAGTGTTTCTATCTTAATACTCCCCTTCTTCTAAAGACGTTCTCAGACCTCTTAGTGACTGATCCCCAGTTAATATTCTTTGTGATGTACGATCTCTTATGCCTTGCTCTCCCAGTCTCTTTATGACTTTAGCACTCACCTCTTCACCTCTTTAGCATCAGTAATTAATAAACCAGTTGTTCAGAAATGAAAATATTCCTTACTTAATAACTGAAACGTGTACGCTACTCCACGCTTACTAACTTTCATTTAGTTTATTTTTTACTTAATCGAGTCATATACTGTTTCTTTGTATGTTATATTGATTTAACCTTGTGAGAACTCCGGCCTCACTCACAAAATCTTCGCGTTTATATCTATAAATTTGGCAAATAAATCTTTAAAAATAGATTTTAGGGGATAAGAGCTTCCAGTGTCGAAAGTGTGAGCCAAACCATGGTTCAGAAGATTTTTTCTCTTTGGAGAAATTGCCTACCTATAATTAGAATGGGAAATTTATGTGAGACTAAAAAATTTCTTCATGCTTCGTCTCCAAATAGAATCTAAATCTTCATTACAACAGTATACTAAAATGTTGACAGGATTACGTAATCGCAACCCTAATGGAAGAGGCAGTAAAATATAATCAAAGAGACAGAAACCAGCGCGAAATGTCGCGCGTTCTGATGAAAAGCGCACAATTTCTACTTAAGTCAGCTTTTTTTTACCTGGTAAAAACGGTCCCTGGTTTTCACTTCTTCCATTAACATTACATGAAACATAATGCAGTCATAATTAAAGACAAGCGTTATTTATTTTTAACACCCGTTCCGTCCTACTCTCTCTACTCTAAATTCTTAATCATTCTTAATTCTTAATCATTCTTTGGTGAGACAGGTACCTCATGGAGGACGTTACCCTGAATATGAGTGAAGGATGAGTGTGATGATCGTGGCGCGATCTTGTAGCCTTGTTACTAAAAAAGGTTGGCACCTTCCTTGGACAGGACTGTTAATTAATAGCCCAACAGCCAATGGCAGTTAGTCAGACGATAATGTGTTGACAATTTACAATTATACCGCTTATTATTACAATCAGGGGGAGAGACAGGGTCACGCTGCCTGTGAGAAAAGAAGAAGATATACCTTTGAGAGGACTTTAAAACTACTACAAAACGAGCTGAACATGAACACAGATGGAGACACGAGCACGAACGACTAAAAGGAATTCTGCAACAAACTCTTAAGTTGGCGGATCGACGGCAAGCCAAGAATTGACACCTCCGTAAGTGAAAAAATAAGTTTAATTTGGGAGTCCAAGCCCAAAGACGTCCACACGTATTGTCGTCAGCAGCCAGCTACGTTGCCAGCAAGCTAGTACCAAGACGGCGCCGTAGCTTAGTTGGTAGCGTTCTGAGTTCTCACTCAGCCGGCCCGGGTTCAACTCCCGGCCGCGGCTCTAAGCAATTTTCATACGGAAGCGCTGTGACGAACAGAGGTACCTTCGTCAAGAAGACCTCAAGGTTCGTTAAGGACCTTAGGATTTGACGGAGAGTGAAGTCCTTTTGACTGAGGGTGCACAATAAGCTAATTCTGCTGCGTTGCAACACCATGGCCAAGTGAAGCCATGGCCCTCTTAAAAAAAAAACTAGTACCAAAGTTTGAAGCCCCTATGTAATCGCCGATACGATTGGAGTATTTTTCAGTTAACTGATATTTAAGGAAAGAAGGATGGTCGCGTCCACGATAAAGACTGGAAACCTAATTAGCATTAAAGTTACAAATTTGACTTAACTACCTCCGCCAATCCTAACATTTCTTATAAATGCGCCATGTTTCCTTCCCTGGCGTTTCTTTCTTCTCGCTATATTCCTTCTGAACCCAAATCTGAATTCCACATAGTTCCCAAAAATGAAACCACAGAACCTCCAACAAATTTCTCTCAAGTAAAAATTATAAGCGGCGAAAAAGGCAGAAATAGAAAATAATAATATATTTCACTACTAGTCGCGAAAGTAGCTTTTTTTACTTCGGCTTACGCCTCGCAAGTAAAACACTATCTTGCCCCGAAATGGGGCTTTTGTGACGAGTTAAGAACGAAACTTTTCATCACGATGCAAATAAATAACAAAACTTAAGAAAAAATCATCCCACATTTCACAATTTTGTTCATAACTAGTAAATTTGTTCTACAAATTGCTACATCTGTAAAATAGTGTGCAATATGACATAAGCTACCGTTTGAAAATTTTTATTATTTAAAATATCTGAAGAATAACATGATAAATTTTTATAATTAAAATCTCCGAGTTTCGAACACATGACCTCCGATTTTTGGAATATCCTGTATTTCAAAAGTTTAATATTGTTACGTTGTTCCTTGAGGCATGTGTTTTTGTTTCGTCTTTGTATGTCAAACAGTTCGTCTACATTCTGTTGTGTTGGTTTACAAGGTCCAACCTGTATATACAAAATAACTCATGTCATACATATATAAGGCAGATTACTCATACTGTTTAACGCAGACTTTCGCATTATAAATTTGTTTGCAAAAAAAACTCATCGACTGCTAAATTGTTTTGCAGTTAAAACACGAATCCCTATTTCAACGAAGAGACATAATTTGCAGCGACACCGCTGGTTTTTGCAAGGAAGAAACACACGGCGGTTGGAACGTTGTAATATACGGCTCTAGCGCTGACACGTGCTTTATGTGTTCAGTGCAGCAAGAAGCACTTCGGGGAGTTATTTAGTGATAGATGTTTTACTAATACATAAATAACCCTTACGTCTTTCAAAACGTGTATCTGTTTACTGAAGCTAAGCGACATTAAATTAATGAAACTAATGAATAGAAATTAGTTTCATTAATTTAGTTTCATTTATTCAAGATGTGGACATTTTCACCGTATTCATTTATGTAATATATATATATATATATATATATGAACTGCATTATTGTAATTGGGTTTTAAACCTGTTATAATGCAAGTAAATAAATAAATAAATAGAAGAAGGAATTCGTTGTTTGACTGGATACACGATTGTTAAATGCACGAGAGTTGTTATCGTGAATGGACAGCACTTATGGTACTGAAGTTTTGTCAAAAAATTGAAAGTTCATTTCCCTTTTTAACAAGAACATTCTTATTTATACACCATTTTGAATAACGAAGCGGAATAATGTTTGTTTTTATTCACATCTAATTAAGCAAGTTTTGACACGATTTATTTATAAGTCTTTAAGAAAGAAAAATACAAAAACTGTTCGTGTAAACAATAGATAATTAAAATAGGAAATAGAAAAGTCATAAGAAGCCACTGAAAAGAGTTTTTACAATGTCTTTACTTTTTGCAGATTAAAAACTATGTTTAAATTCTAGTGAATAATATTTAAGAAATAACAGTGATATTTTTAAGAGACCGGTTGCATCTGTCTGTAAATTAAAGGAACTACGAACATAAAACTGTTGTACTTGAGGAATAACAATGTTTTAATGATATCTACAGCGGTAACAGACTTTTAAGTGGGTCTATAGAATCAAATGGTGAGTGACAAGACAAAAGTGATAAAAACCATTCGTAACTTCCAAAAGTCCATAGAACCGCGTGTTGAGAGGCCGGAGCGCTGACCGCAGCTTCATATCTCGTGTTGTAAAGCTACAATAGGCATCCATTTGTTGTGGGACGCTGTTGGCGGCCGCGCGGTTACTTGGACGACCGCAAGCTTTCAGCGCTCGCCGCAACTGCGCCGCAGCCGCAACCCCAGCCGCAGCCGCAGCTACGCCGCAACCGCAACTACGCCGCGGCCGACATCAAACACTGACTGACCGTAACAAGGCTATTCATCACATTGGTCTGATGTCTTGCTTTTCTTGAAACAACCTGTAACATTGTGAACACATTTATTTGTGGTAATCTGACTTTATTCACTTTATTAAAAGTAACTGGTGGACCGAGCCTTGCTCGGTGTTATTTCATGTTTACCAGTTCATCCAGTTACTACAAAATATTTCAATGTCATAAAATTGATAAATAGAAACCTTTTTTATTGCTCCATGGACTCTTCATCCCACTTGCTGTATTTTCCCTTGATGGCTGTAGATTCCAAACAGCTGTTATGATTACTTCATTATTTGTATACACTTTCCTTGTTTATTTTCGTTGCTATCACGGCAACCCATAAGGCCAATGTTGCAATTTTACAACTTTAAAATTCGATTTATTACGTTATTAGATTTTCTCTGGCCAAGTAATCTGCATAAAATACGTTTTAGAGTCATAAATTACTTATTTCCAGACTTTGAAGGAAATCCTCGGAGCCGTTTTTGAGATCGTTGTAAAAGCAAGCAAGCGTACATACAAGATAACACTGCTCGTATAAGATTATAGGATACTGTAATTCATAAAGTAGTGTTGTTTATTAAATGATTCTGTTTTCGATAAGTTAGAATCATTATTTATTTTCATCCTTTGGAAAAACAGGACATTTTTCGTTTATTTTTACAGTAAAGTTATATTACTTGTTTATGAATTTTATTTATTTAACGCAGTCAACTTCATTGCTAGAACATTAAAATTTCTTCAATGTTGCTTCAATCTTTCATTCTTGGTTTGGTTAGAAAACGTACTTAGACTATGATTAAGTAAACTCATACGGGTGTTTAAACAAGCCAAATGATCTGCCCGAGATGGTTGTCATAAACTAACTTCCTAAAGCCCTGGGATTGATCTTGGTAAACTAATAGTTATTTGTAGTCCTATAATACGAGACCTTCTGTCTAAACCTAATGGGTGGTTTGGGGGCTCAGGCCTGCCATACTTTACCTGATGGCAACTTCAGCTTATGCTGGATTATGACTTGATCAGCCTTAAGCCACCATCTTGCAAGGTATTTTAAGTTGTAATGGTAAACAGCCTTGTAACTACATGTGCTGTATCTCAAATTTATTATTATACTTTCTTTTAATGTTCGGGAATAATTTTCGAAAATGATTTCGTAATAAATGTTTACTTAAATCCAATTATTACCGGGGTAAAAACTAGGGGTGTGCTATTTTTTTTAATAGACTGAATGTCGCTTTAAAAATATACTTGTTCACTGAGATTAGTTATCTGCCAAACATTTACTTATAATATGATAATACGCTTTAATGTTTTCAGTTAAACTTATAACATGTTACTTTCCCAAACCCGTTGTAATGTTTCGGTGCGGTTTTAGCATTTCTTTATATTTATTTATTGATATTCAATTTTGTAATTAGTTCTATCCGCTGTTTTAAACTCTGCTGACGACGCATTCGTAGTTCTCATCGTGTGTTTCTTCAACATTTATGCTCTCATGAATCACTGTATTCAAATAGCAATAACCGAGCATTTCATTGGTGTTCCAGACGAGTACGTACAATTCATCAACTGTATTCTAATGGCGTCAGGTTTTTCTTTTATATTTTGAATTCTTGAATCGAGAAAAGTGTTTTCTCATATTTATTCATTCTTGTGCTTTCCTACCAAAGAAACACCAGATAGCGTAAAACAAATTAATTGTGAATAATAAAAATAAATTGTTGAATGAAGTTGGAAAATGGTTATTTAATTTGGAAGATGTTGAACAGTTATTTAAAATAGATCAATAAATTTTAGTTGGGTCTTTGTTTAACTCTTTGGTTGTTGTCTTTTTGTAATATAATTTAGGAGCAGGGGCGCACTTTGGAGGGCTGTGCCACTCACAGACTATCCATTGAATGCAAAGAGCTTTGATGGCCCCCAAAGTATGATGTACAATGATTGATAAATTGTGATATTGATAAAATAAATATAATTCTATTCTATTCTATTCTAAACACTTTCTCGAGAGTTTAAAGATACGCGAGAAAGTCGCTCAGAAAACCAATGATTACTCTCTGACACCCCAATTGTTATGTCATCCTGCAAGAGTAAACAGTTCATACCATTACACTCTAATGGTGACTTGCTGATCCTGGCCCTCTAGAAATAAATAAAACGTATTTCACCCTAACGCCCACTGTTACCGGGCTGTCCAGTGTCCAGTGTAAGCCACTCAAGTTTTTGTCACTCGCTAACGCTGACGGATGAAGCGCTAATTCCACCTCCTCTGCTCCTGCATATCTCCTGTCTGACCCAGCGATGATGATAATTATTCCTAAACAATTATTGGACTGTCAGGCACTAAGCAAAGTGGCATTCATAAAAATGTATCAGGAGAAAAGAGGCAGAACTGTAAACGATTATGAATGTACGGGGTGTTTTTTTAAACGTAACCATTTTTAAGATTGAATAATGTACGTATGAATTGTTTTGTCAATTTTTACATTTTATAGAACCTATTATTTAAGTTTGATCACATTTAGCTTACATCATGTGTTCGGATAATCCGCCAGTGACATTTATACGTTCCTCCATGAAATTTCTAAATACGTTTTGCAAAGTAACTCATTGAATTACTTTTATTGAATTAGTTATGTTTGTTTTGAGGTGCTGAATATCCCGTGAATTGTTTTCGTAGGCCTGACTTGTTATTTATCCCCGAAAAAAGTGGGGTCAAATCCGGGGATCTTGGGGGGAATAATCCTTCACAGATAAAATAAAATTTTGGGTTGCGTTAAAATAACACCCTGTATTTAGCATTAAGTTTGAGTCGGGAATTTGAATATAAAGCTAAAAAAATGTGTAGCCCTTCGTAGATTTTTGACCTCCGAATTAATGGAGCTCTGAATGACTTGAGCTTCAAACGTTGACATGTTTAATGTAATGGAAGACTGTATTTTTAAAATTCATAATAGCGAAGGATTTGTAATTATTATTTAATTTGTTGGACTTTTCCTATCGCTTCTAGTGTTTAAACTACACTACGTTGCATTTCGAGTTGCGTATGTGAGTGTGGGTGGACGTGTGTGCATGTGTGCACTGCCAGCTTGGAGGCATTGCCGGCAGTAAGGTATATGTTTTTGTTTTAATTTTCTGTGTTCTGTATAGTGTTTAATATGTTTTAGTTTTAATTTTCTTTCTGTATTAAGTTTGTTAGATGTGTTTTATGTGAAATTTTGTGTGAGTGAGATTTCTGTTGAATGCTGGATGAATGTGAATTATAGGTAAAAAAACCAAAAAAAGTAGGTTAAATAAACATAAGTAGGGTCACTTGAAAACGAGAGGAGTTTCAATACCTCTCGAAACGTAGTGTAGTTTAAACACTAGAAGCGATAGGAAATGTCCAACAAATTAAATAAGTAATGGGAGATTTATGAAATTTGAACTAATTTGGTTTTCCTGTGAACTCTTGTTAAATTTCCAACTTTTTATCTATCCGGGTGAAGAACGGGTACGGCATCTAGTAAGGTTATAAAACTTTTTGATGATTCTCTTAATCTTTCAACGGACAAGCGTCTTCTGTTGACACTCGGTGTTGAGGCAGTGTCAGGAGGGATTTCGCCTCGGGAGACGTTCGTTAGTGTCGGTCCGACCTCGGCTTACACGGCTTGTACAACACGCTCTTGTGTTTTGTTAACACGATCTTGCATCTTGTTAAACTACGGTTACAGGCGTTTTTTTAAGTAGCAAAATAAAAACAAGTATTAACAATATGCAGTCACTATGTTTTATCTTGTTTTGGCCATTTACTTATATTATCTGGCCCCTTTAATTATTTCCGTGGTGAATTTAACAAATATTTAATTGCTTCCTTTCAAAATTTGCTTAAATGATAAACAAAAGAATGATTTCAAGAATTTATAGACAACTACAAAAGTTCTTTAAATTATATGTAGGTGTTCAGATAAACATCTTTACATTAAAATATGTTAAAAGTCATGTTTTATATCAAACATAAAATCTTAAAAACATCCAAATGCATCGTGAAGTTGAAAGAATAAACGAGAGTGCCAGTGGCAGAGCGTTTCCGTCGCCTTCAACACTCATTTGTAAAATCTTTCCTCAAGACATTTCATTCAGTCAGCGGGGAAGATATATCTGACATTCTATGTACTTTAAAACTTATATAAGCCATTTTTTTATATTTCTAAGTGGCTCTAAAAAGCTGCTTAAAAATAAAGGAAAGTCCCCGTAAGCTGTTCTTTAACAGATGTATAATTAAAAAGTTAGCTATTAGACACCTGATATATTTTTATCGCTGATTCCAGCAATTGCCTTTTTCAGTTTTACTCGTACACTCTGTCTTGTGACGGACAGACTTTTCACACCGAGGACGATTGGAACTGGAGCTAAAGTCGTCTAAAGCCTACATCGGCTTTAATTTGCCCATCATAATTATATTGGCAAGGTTTTCTCAAGATTATAATATGTTTCAAGTGAAAACAAACGCTTAGGATTTCCGAATAAATCAATGAGTGTTTGTAACCTTAATTTACAACAAAACCCAAATAACTTATTGTAATACTCTGTTTTGATATACTGGACGTATATAAACAGAGTTTAGTATCCAATCTTCTCACCCGTTACTGTCTAACTCCGTATGCCCCACTTAGGGTTATGTCCCACACGGCGGTCTTCGCTTCTGCTGTAGCGCGGTTTTTTGTCGTCTGTGAAGCAAAATCACATGATTTAAATAGAGGGTGCCACACGTGGCGGGTGAAAATCGCTAGAAACCGCTCAAAAATTGCGGCAAAAACCGCCCAGTGTGACATTAGGCTAAGGTTGACAAGAGAGACCTCCAGTTTTTGTTTAAGAACAAGAAAATGTTTTATAAACGGTTCCGGACACATTTCAGCATCGAATAAACTAAATTGAGATGTAACGAGAAGAAAATCGACGTAAATATGGGCGTATTAACCCCAGACAGTGTTAATAGGTTCAGCATAAGGAAGGCGGCCAAGGCAGACTGGCCGCTGTCCAAATGTCGCTCATACAACGGTTCGATCTACAGCCACGACGCGAGTCGGCGTGGTTAAAAGTAAATGAAAGGGCTGAGGAATTTATGTGTTAATAGGGCTTTATGGCTTAAGTGTTCATTTGAAGGCTTTCGTTTTTGTATGAAAGTTTTATACTTTTTACCTTAGAATTGTTGCTTGCTATAACTTAGAATTTACGAACACGGGAGCGTAAGTTTATTTCAATTATTGTTTGAAATTCATTATTGGTGATTTATATATTTTATTTGTTGTGTGTTGTAATTTGTTATGACTATGTATGATTGCCAAGGTTTATAGCTCCCTGGAATCCTGCTCGACAGTTCGGGATCCATCTCCGGCTTTCCAAGAATAACTTGAGAGATAAGGCGGATTTCCATTAAAAACGTGAATGGTTCGTGTGTTAAATATCTTTTTGCCTAGAAATACAATTAATTACTATATACTAGTAACTTGAAGGGGCTGAAAGCCCCTCAGGGGAGAAATTAAATTAAAACAATCCTTCTTTATTATAGTAAAACATACTTTCAAAGTAATCTGGATTTAAGATCCACCATATGTTGTTATCGAGCATCAGCACCACATTTTTTAAGTAAACAAAGCAGACGTTTTTGGATTCCATTGCTTTTAAAATGGCAGATATTTTACGTTATTCCTCATTCTCTAGTAAATTTCACTGTTTTTTCCAAGTCCCTAACATCAAGACCTTTAATTTGAGCTCCCTTCCATCATTCTGCGACTTACCAAACGCCCCCATTTTTGGCGCAAAAATTTCCCATGCGCTGTAATTTATATTTATTTATAAAATACATATGTATATAAATTTATATATGAATTCTACATAAATGTACCCAGGAATTGCTGCATATGAAATCAATTGACTCGAGTCACCGTCCTAAAAAATCCAATTTATCGTTTTAAACGTGAACAATTGTACCGTCCTTATGCCCTAGGGACACCCCCTAGCGCTTAAAGTCCTTGAGGTTAAATCATCATCAACACTAGGTTGTTTTCATAGGTTAAAAAATCCAGGGTTGACATTAAAAACACATTACACAACCGACAAACGACCATCAAGAAAGTGTGTAATCGCTCGGATGTCATAAGGAAATTTGTCCCTAACCGTAAATATCAGAGTGAGTAAAAAACTATACTTCGGCTCCTAGTAGCAAGGAACCCTAGTAAACTATTAAAATATGGTTTACAGTACCTTCAGTCAACAGTTCTAATCCTGTAGGACTTTTTAAATTATTGAAGTCATTCAACAATTTTATGTTTATGACAATTTTGGATCGTTCCCAGACGATGAAACGGTAGTTTCGAAACATATGTAGGAAATTCGACAGGATTAGAACTGTTGACTGAAGGTACTGTAAAACATATTTTAATAGCCAATTAACAGTTCTGGAGACAAACAACAATGAAATAAAAACCCTAGTAACCGATTTTAATTATCAATAAAGTTCAAATTAAAGCCAATATTGTGAGTAATTTAAGGTCTTTGCAAATTTGAAGCCTCTATTTGAATGGAAGAATCTTGTTTGGGTGTAACATGAAAACGTAGGAAGATTTTCATAAAAAAGGATTTCGGCATTGCAATCAGCGTGAAAATCTAGTTTGTTATAATGGGTTACAATGTTTACATTTGAAAAAAATATCACATCCAATATGGCGAATCCAAGATGGCGGCAAATATTTTTTACCCAGTTAAAGTGAAGCTCCTACCTCTTCATTTGTTGGCAGTGACATGACGCAAAAATCACTTATACACCGCCTAAGGCAGTCAATTCCCATGACTTCAGTGCTTTTGACACCTCCTTGAAAATGAGGCACTTCCGGAGGTGATATTTAGGTAACCATTTAGTATGTTGATCAGCATGTAAATTATGAAAAGAAAAACGCACAAGTCAGTCTTATAGCAATTTTTCTACAGTGAAATGATATCTTCCTTGACTATACCCCGTTTCTTTTTTGGGCTCGATCCTAAGGTTATACCCTCTATTAGATTTCGGAGGTAAAGAGATGACATGTTTTATGGCCACAGGTCATATTGTTAATCATTTAAAATAAACAAATCAATTTTAACATGCGAATCGAACGGAAGGGGATTTTGCTTCCATATCACCCCGCACTACAGCGAGAGAGCGAGGGTTATAAAGAGTTTATGGAATCACTAGTTCATCTTAGTCTAATTTTATTGTACTGTCGTTTTTAGTCGTTAAGGTAATGTAAATAGTTTATTAGAACAATTTTAATGAACAATATTGAATATGCGTTTGAAAAAAAAACACAGGAAAAATAAATAAATTGAAAAAAAACATAATAAACTATCCAATTCGTTTTTCAACCATCAGTTCTGTAATGGTTACGTGAGACGTATAATACGTAATGACGTCTACGTAATACGCACAAGTGTAAATGTGCGCCATTTGCATCGCTGACATATCCGTCACATCGCCGCTGTTTGTATTTCATTTCTCCGTTGCCCAAGTGCTGTTTTATATGCATTACCTCCACGTCCAACAACGCGTCTCCGATACCACTTGAGCGGCCTTGATAGCTTCTACACAACGAGGCTGTTTAGACGTAAATCAATTAAATATCGTGTTGAGGAAAATATATTAAATTCTTTTGTATCGTAATGTACTTTGAGGCATTGTCTGAGACACTGAACTTGGGACTCCTTACATTCTGATTTATTCTGCAATTCAGTTGTATGTATAAGTTTACACTATTTGCTGATCCACTGGAACATTAATTACACCTCATTAAAAAAGAAAGCTTAAGGCCTGAATGTAACATAAGAACTTTACACAATATATCAAATACAGTGTTTTCATTAATGACGGGTACATTTTTAAGGTTAAATGTGAAGAGAACCATAAAAAGTGCATTGAAAATGTTTATTTCAGTAGAATCGTCATTAAAACATCAGTTTTATGCTGAAATATTGTATTCAGGTATGCAGTACCATTAACACACTCTTCTCAGTGAACAAAAACGTCTATTTACTTGGTTTTTAGGCAGTTTATACCAGGCATTTACTTTTAGCGTGTCTCGAATTTTTTAGATAATCTAACGTGTAGGACAATCAGTTTCAACATTGTGTCTGTTAACAGACCTATTGTCATGAAAATTCGCCTCATCTAAACATCACATAATTTTAAAATTACTAATTTTCATCAATGTGATTTTATATATAAGTTTCAAACTCCATACGTTGATTTAATAATTCGGTTTGATCTCATGCAACAATTGAATGTTATAAGCATGAAAATACAGCGTTCATGTAAATTATTGTGCATAGGATTCTAAAGACCAGCTACATTCATGGTAGAGATTTTTGTTGGCCCTCTAAGACAAGATTGTATAACGTGTTGAGTTTATGATTTTGTAGATCGCTGTACGGCTAAACTGGAGGAGTTCGGCGTGAAATTTATAGGGTAGGTAGGATCCTTATGCACGTGTTACATCTGACTCTTATATCTGAAATCCTTTAATCCTCTTCCTGTGGGATACCCAAAGGTCCAAAACTGATATAAAATAAGACCTTAATAGACCGGGAGCTGGGAGGTCAAAAATCACGTCATAAGGTGCACATGTAAAATCCGTGCCATTTTGAAGGGGCATCCTAGGGGATTTCAAAAATGGGTTTGAGATCCCTCAATCTGGGGGCTTTCTCCAAGGTGGACAAACTTGAATGTGACGTTTTAGCATTCTCCATAAGAATAAAATAATGGGGATGAAGTTCTCAGGATTGTTGCAACAGGTATGTACAAACTGGGTGGTTTTAATATCCAATAAACCTCGACTAGATGAAGACTTACGCCATGTTTTATCATTATATGTTAAAAAATAAGGCTGATATAGACTTTTGTTTCCTCCCCATAAGAATAACATGGAAAAAATGTGTGCAAGTATGCTACGAAAGTGCAAAATGGGGGATTTCAGGCAAATATACAATAGTTCTTAACTAAATGTAGCCACATAACAAGTTTCATTAAGATATGTAGAGACATAAGCGAGCTTATATGATTTTATTTATTTCTCATAAGGTTAACATAGGACGACGTTTTGAATTCATCACCCTCAGTATCTCGGTAACCAATGAACATAGAGCAATGATTCAACATACCAAATTGTTTGTTTTTTTTAAGCTTAATTCAATGGTGTGAACTAAAATTTGATCATTCAAATTGTCCTACATGAAAATTGCAAAAAAAAACCATTTTTATGGGCCATTTTCGGACAAAGCCCCCAGATTGAGGGCTCAAAACCGCATTTTTGACACCCAGGGTGCCTAGGGGGGAAAACGGTATAGCTTTTACACGTGCACCTTATTACGTAATTTTGTACCTCCCAGCTCCCGGTCTATAATCTATACATATTTATTAACAACTTGGTTTCCTCAGCAACCATAGTTACTTTCCCATTTATTTTTGTTCAAGGATGGATGCTGTCATTTTTAAGGTTTAAATAAGGAGTTATTCGGTTGGATTCGATTTGTTCGCAACTCTGCAGTCAACAACAGTCGACGCAGCGCGGCCACGGTGAGTGCAACTTTGTTATCGGTCTTCTGGGGATTTTATTGTTTCAACACGGTTTCATTTATTGCTACCAGCAGTGTTTTGAGCACAAAATTAAAAATAGTTAACACGTGAAGTAACAACATATTCCTGTGGTTATGGAGAATTTGTGATCCTATAATCTATATTTTAAAACAAGCACTTGTATGGGTAAAAATAGTTTTTCGTTCAAACATTTTAGTTTTTTTCCATGAATATAAGGACTTTGGCCACGAAAAATAAATTTGAACAGGTCACAAGCCTCGGACAAAATCCGATTTATACCCTCCATCATTTCAAATTGCCTGCTTTATGTTATAAAAGTTTTAACCAAAACAGCTTATTCGTATGTTCAGGTTGTCTGTTCGAGCATAGCTGGGTCTATCGGTGTTTCTTTATTTATTTTAAATTGAAATGCATGTGGCTTTTTATAGAAAAGGTATAATTGAGAACAAGCTTGACTTGTTATAAACGGAAAATGATTTTATATTGGAATTTTATTTCTTTACAATAAATAGGTAAAATACTCTGCTCATGTGTGCATTTAAAAAAAGAAAAAACAGATTGATAAATATTTATGGTTATTATTGATTCCTAAATTTTCATTCCAGCATGAATTGATCAATTAAAACCTCTTAACGAATGAATTTCTACAACCTAACTTTTATTTTAGTGGATTTTCTCTACAGAGGAGGTGGAACCGTAGGTGTCTCGGTAAGCCGTTTGTTTATTGTTTGTTTTGGGGCATTTTTTCTCTTACTCACCACGGCCCTGATAAAATTGTATATTAGTATGTGAAAATGTAAAAGTAGGAACTTTTGAATTAGTAGAAAACTACATTTGGCATGTATGGACGTTTTGATAAATTTGGCTTAAGAAGGATCTAGTTCAGGCAATATGCAATAAGGTGTACAAAGACATAGAAAATTCTCCCTGTTACAGAATTACCGAACAGTGTCATAATCAACTCCAGAGGACAGGATGTTGAGCCTATTTCCTCTTTTGCCTCGTCAAACCTCGCTGGGCAGGTCATCTCGGCTGCCTTCGCATGGGCTCGATGAGCGAAACTTAATTTCAGATTCTGTTCAAGCCGAACCACTTTAAAATCCTAGTAATTAATATTGAAAATATGTTTGAATATATTTTTATTGTACAATCTTTGTTTTCTTAAACATTGACCATAATGTAAACAGTAGTGAGAAATGACATTAAAACATATGATTTTTTATAATACAGACCAATAGATATAACAGATTCTTCGGCACTGAGGAAGTATTCAAGGACTAAATCGGTTTGGTGGCATAACCTTTCTTGATGTATGTCGTGGACGTGGTGGTCGAGTGACAACAGGTGAATTCATGTTCGGGTGATGAGTAGTGGTCGAAGGACGAAAAATTGTTATATCAGAATTCTCAAGGGTTTCCTTGAATGTAACCTTTTTATTTGTATAATTTTCTGAATCAGGTTTTTGTGAATCTTTATGGGGTCTCTTTATTATGGTGTCAGTTTCAGGAACTTCCGTCCGTTTCAATTGGTTTATATGTTTCTTTAAGACATATCCAGAGTCGAGTTGAACGCTGTAATGGAGTGCTCCAAGCCTAGTTATCACTTTGCCGAATTTCCATTTGGCCTCCATACATACTAGGACCCTTTCCCCCTCCCTGAAGGAGCGCGGCACTGGTGGGTAACACTCCTGAATTGTGGACTTGCTAGGTGGCCGCATCATTTCCAATTCTGTGCGAAGTTTCCTGAGTTGTGTTTCTATTTTAATGATAAGATCATCGATATCGTCACTTACAGAATTGATGCCATTGTCCCTCTCTGATATTTCATCAATGTTATTTAAGTTAATGTGTAGATGGCGGATCCATGTTCGGCCCAACAGTGGACTGTATCCATTGGGAACAACAAAAAGTTGCTGAAACGATGAAATTACGAACGATGAGCAACGATGAGTTGCTGAACGTGATGAACGGTAAAATACAGGGTGTTCAAAAAGTCCCGGGTCGGCTCCGTAGTTTTTTTTATCTTAAATATTTACCTACGAAACCTAGAACATATCTCTAGGACACAATACTATTTTGGCGCTTATTCAGTGACCCCCTACCACCTCGGGGGATGGCCCACGAGGAATCAGAGGGAAATCTTAAATGTAAGCATAGGTTGATATGTACATGAAATTAAACCCCTTTTTAGGTAGGTAGAATGCAGTGCCGCAAATCCGAGCTAAATCGGATCACCTCAGACAAAAAAGGCGGCCGTTTTAACTTTTCTCAACTGCAATTTTTATGAGGTTTAATTTGATGTACATATCAACCTATGCTTATATTTAAGATTTTCTTCAGTCTCATCGCGGGCCGTCCCCCGCAGGGGGTCACTGACTATGAGCTAAAATAGTATTTTGTGTCCAAGAGACGTGTTATAAGTTTCGTAGGTCAATATTTAATATTAGCAAAATTACGAAGCCGATCCGGGGCTTTTTGACACCCGGTATATCTGCATACCACATCGAGTGAATCAGTGACCCAGTAGATAACAGCGGTCTTCGGTCACTACAGCCTGAAAGTAACATAAATGAAGAATTTTAAAGTGAAAACAAGGCATCCTGCCTGCAAAAGCAAGATAGAACTAAAAACGCTGATTAGCAAAAAATAAATTGTTTTGTACCATTTTAATACCACCCCTAATTTCACAAACTTACAAATAAAAAAACAAATTTTTGTTACAAAATTTATTTATAACATAATAAAAATAACATAATTCAGAAAATAATCAGAACATTAAAAAATAACATAATTTAGTATTTTGAATGTTTTCCTGGTCTTCCACGTCCTGGTATTTTTTGCATGTTTTTTGGACCTCTTCAACAAGTTGCTCCGCCTCTTTTTCTATTTTTTCGATGTTTTCTGTAGTTACTCCTTTTCCTTGTCTACTTTTCGCTTTCCATTTCAGGTTGCTTATCTGTAAATGGAGGTTATTCGCTTTGGTGAGGATTACCCTTGGCACTCTTGGTGGCTCCTCCTCCTCTCTTGTTTGGACACTGCACACTTGTTGGACTCGCCGGACCCATCGCAGTTGTCGGAGGAGGAGACAAACCGTGAAGGATTCCACGGAGGAGCCATCCAGTGTCCTGTTGGCGTCTGTGTCGTCTGCTGTGCAGGAGATGTGATGTAAAAGAGTCGTCTTGGAGTTTGGGGTGTAAATAATGTTCCAGGTTGTGGGCTGGAGTTGATGTTCGTGCCCATCTAGTTCTTAATGTGGAAGTACTAACTAGCTTTGTTGGAGGACCAAAATCTCTATAAAGTCTTTCCAAGATTTCTCCTTCATACCAGTTCAACAGTAGAGTACCTCTTGTCGCTCCAGCCGGGGTTGTCTCTTACTTTGGCTTATAAATTTTTGTATTTCTGATCTAACGCCATCCCTCACTCCAGTGGTCAGGCCCGTAGTTCTTGGAGTTCGTAAAACTGCCAATATAAGATGAGCGAGCGCAGCTTTACTGGTGCATTCGATGAGGTCTACGCGTAGTGTTTCAAGGAGCCCTTTTATCCTTGATTTATTCATTGTTTTAAGATGCCATTTGCCCCTACTTTTTTTGGCACTGCATCATAAGTGCACAGAAGCATTTTAATTAATGGCTCCATTTTGGTTGTCACTTGACAATTTTCAAAATTTCAGTCACATTCACAATTTCTACAGAAATTTCAACAAAGGAGCACAGTCCACCTGAACCTTCTATAGAAGAGAGTCAGAGGGAAATTGAGGATTTGAAACCGCTGGCATCTTCCCGTTTCACCGCTGCTGCCCGACTCACCAACAACCAAAATGGAGCCAATAATCAAAATGCTTCCGTGCACTCATGATGCAGTGCAAAAAAAGTAGAGGCAAATGGCATCTTAAAACAATGAATAAATCAAGGATGCAAGGGCTCCTTGAAACACTACGCGTAGACCTCATCGAATGCACCAGTAAAACTGCGCTCGCTCATCTTATATTGGCAGTTTTACGAACTCCAAGAACTACGGGCCTGACCACTGGAGTGAGGGATGGCGTTAGATCAGAAATACAAAAATTTATAAGCCAAAATAAGAGACAACCCCGGCTGGAGCGACAAGAGGTACACTACTGTTGAACTGTTATGAAGGAGAAATCTTGGAAAGACTTTATAGAGATTTTGGTCCTCCAACAAAGCTAGTAAGAACTTCCACATTAAGAACTAGACGGGCACGAACATCAACTCCAGCCCACAACCTGGAACATCATTTACGCCCCAAACTCCAAGACGACTCTTCCACATGACATCTCCTGCACAGCAGACGACACAGACGCCAACAGGACACTGGATGGCTCCTCCGTGGAATCCAACTCCTTCTCCGACAACTGCGATGGGTCCGGCGAATCAAACGAGTGTGCAGTTGACTCCAGCTTCAACAAGCATGGGGCCGGAGCCTCAGCCGGGCCCATCATCTGCAGGACAGGTGAATGTAATGATTCCAGGTGAAACAAGAGAGGAGGAGGAGCTACCAAGAGTGCCGAGGTCAATCCTCACCAAAGCGAACGACCTCCATCATCTAAACATATGCAATCTGGAATGGAATGTGAAAAGTAGAAGAGGAAAAGGAGTAACTGTAGCACAAATCGAAAGCTTAAAAAAAGAGGCGGAGCAACTTGTAGAGGAGGTCCAAAAAACATGCAAAAAAGACCAGGACGTGGAAGACCAGGAAAACATTCAAAATACTAAATTATGTTATTTTTAAATGTTCTGATTATTTTCTGAATTATGTTATTTTTATTATGTTATAAATACATTTTGTAACAAAAATTTGATTTTTTTTATTTGTAAGTTTGTGAAATTAGGGGTATTAAAATGGTACAAAACAATTTATTTTTTGCTAATCAGCGTTTTTAGTTTTTTCTTATTTGCTTTTGCAGGCAGGATGCCTTGTTTTCACTTTAAAATTCTTCATTTATGTTACTTTCAGGCTGTATGATTTGGTGAAGAAAACTGCGTCTCAAATATTATAGAATGACATTAATTGGCAGTGTTACAGATTAGAAACTGGACAGTATGGAAATGATTTGGTGTAAAAATTTATGTTTGGTAAAAATTGAAAAGCGTCGGCTGACTAAGCGGTACAGTTCCGCGGACGACAGACGTACCTGCGAAATGTTATCGAATTAACAACAAATTAAATTAATATAAGAATAAAGCTCCGATATATCTGTTCTGAAATATCGATTCGTGAAAGTCTGTTGTTTATAAACGATGCTGTAAAATTAATTTATCTACGACCATTGCAATAAGCACCAATTATGGTATTACAATAAACATTATAATGATATACATTAAAACACCAAAAACCAAGCAGTACTCTAATGACGACTTTAGAGTACTGAAGTCACTTTAGAGTACTGGTTCTAGACCAATGAGAGCTCGGCATTTGACGGAAGTAGTGTCATAATAACAATTACGCAATTCGCACATCAGCTGATTGTTGCATTACGATTCATGTTTGAGTTTACTTATCCCATCAGCTGATTGTTCCACAACGATTCATGGTTCAGTCTGCTTATTTGCCTAACCTCAAATTTTAGTTGACCTATTCCATCATTATTAAAAGTCATGAGTTTTGTTTAACTTCGGGGGAAATTTTGTCGTATATTGTTGGTCGTAGATAAAATAGTGTATGCAACGATTGTATTATGCCTTTAAGCCACTCGTGAGATATTTAGAACACTCGCTTCGCTCGTGTTCTAACTTACATCTCACTCATGGCTTAAAGGCATTCATTATACAATCGTTGCATAAACTACTATTGTCAACATGTGCCTTGCGACTCATTAGCACAATTCGTTTTTGGTTGGTTAAAATCTATTTAGATTAGTGTTGTATACTTTACGATCTGCTGATTTCGGTTATTGATGTTCCGAATTTTGATTCGATATTATATGGATAGGTACATTTTCGAATTTAATTTCGGTAGTATATTGTAAGTGCGTTTGCAATATTGTACCCCAACATTTAAATACTATTACTGTACTACCCTCCTAACCACGGGGTTGGAGAGTTTAAAAGAGTTGTTTTACAAAGAAAAAAACCAAGAAGCCCCCTGAACACTAAAACCAGACAAAATGAAGAGGTCATTCCCAGAGTGACTAATTTTCTTAGCGAGAAAGTAAGGAATGTTGTATTAATTAAAGGAGTATACAGTTTTACTATTATAATTGGTATGGTGAAAACGATTTAAATTGGTTTATACCTAAAAGATTTCTGTATCAAAACGTTAAAATCTGTTACAATTCACAGAATTAAAACACGATTTAGAGTTATTGAATCTATTTATTTTAATTTGGACACCTTGCTGGGGCTTACAAGCTTGTTTGATAGGTAGCGTCACTGAGTTGCACGAGCTTCCAGAAATAAGCGATAGATTGTGCAGTTTTCATTAATGCTTTTAATATTTATTTTATTTTTGCATGGACAACTTACGTGGCGCCTGTACTGTACATCCGTTCCTGTACTCTACTGTCGGTTTGGCGAAGAACACGGCTGCATCTGCCGTGTGCGACACGTGCGGAACCTGCATAGTCGATTTCAACAGACTGTTTTGTGGAGAAACGACTTTGTACCTGGAGTGATTGCAGCCATTAAATCTGTGAGTTTTCCTCTATTCGTGTTATTATATGAATCACATAACATTTTGTAATTCGAAAGCAAATAACCAGTAACCCCAGGATAGTAATAATGGTTTTGTGTTTACCGCATTTTACGCAGTGACATGTCCCTTAAGGTGACACATAGGAATAAAAGAGATGTGACGTGCTTTTTGCTTTTTGCGTCTGGGATCCCGAAATAAAAATGAATTGCGTCAAGGCTTAATAAAAACATCTTCACCCTTGAGATCAAACAGGTAAAAGACAGATAACCATAAAATTTCCCTACTTTAGCATATTTCCCCTAAAATAAACTGTTACCTTTTATCGATTTATATTCTACTTCGTCTTCAGCAAACTGAGTTTTTCTGCACTGTGAAACTATTGAGAGGAACATTTGGCAATGAAACGAGAGGAAATAGAGAAGATAGAATAGTTAAAGGATGATCACACTAGGTCGGTGGGAATAGCTTTGCCCTCGGTCAATGCGAACATTGCGGCTGTTCGATATAATGATGCAGCTTTGGTAGAGTATTTGATCTTGCGCTATGTATTTTTCATCAACTAATATTAACATGTTTTCAGAGCGACTGAACCACGACTTAATTGCATGACTTAAACTTACTGATACGGTTCCGTACGGGGTGTCAAGTACTTCAAGAATAAACTACGGAAAACGGTATGAAAATGCAAACCAACGTAAACCTGCAAACGCCGCGTGCAATTAACAAAGTCGAAGAACCCTGTAGGTCGATGTGACAAGATACAAATAAATGTTGCAAGAAATTTATAACTGAAGAGTCATTGAGAAAAATATCGTGCAGACTTCATATACAAAGCTGTAGATTTAAACTGTGCATTAAATCTTTTAAATGTCCAGATGTTTAGTGTTTGTATGGGTGGGAGTGAAAGACTGTGATAGTAGTATGCCAACCACTTTGTCAATTCTGTGAACTCACTTTTACTGTCAAAAGAGCAAAAAGCAAATTTGTAACTATGTTTTTTGAAGCTTACAATTGCTTCAAATATGTCTCGACTTGCCCGATCAGCCCACTACTGGAAAATTGGAATTTGTATGTGAAAACCCGGTTTTCTCTCACACTAAAGGAGTTTTTTAAGTTAAAAAGAGTGTGTGTAGAGGCAATGCAACGCTGTCTGATCTTTTACGACATATTTATAAATAACAACAAATCGATCGTGATGAAATAATTGAATTGGCTCCCGCTTTTTAGGTCGGGCAATGTGAAAATGAAATGTCCGTTATCACCTGAAAATTGTGTTTTTTGTGACGACAATTATCGATGGGAAACTACTACTCATGGGCGGCTTCTGTTGCAAGGTCAAGGTCAATGTCGACTTAGCAACAGAATACAATATGTGTGATAGGTCCTATTTTTATTATGCCCATTGAAATGAGTAGGGTAGGCTCTGCACTGAGCCCGCCTGTGGCTCGAACATCAAAACAAAAGCTTAAGGGGAGTCTCTACTAAAAATCCTAAAATCACTATTAAAGGTAATTTTAAGTATATAACCATGTATTATACTTCAGATGGACCTAAAACCACTATTACCAATGTCATTTATTAAAAAAAATTTTATAGGGCCTAAAATTCGATTTTACCGATTTTTTCAAGGTTTTTTTTAAAATCGTTATTCCAAGAAAAGTATTGGACCTACACAATGTTCAACGGTATCATTTTGTTCAGTATTAAATTTAGTTAAATATCACGTATTTTTAGTTATGCAAGCAAAAAATTATTATTTTTAATTTTCCTTCAAACTTTGTACTTTATTTTAATTTTTTTTATAAAATTTAAGATTTTCAATTTTTTATCCATTGATCCAAACCTATTAAAAATACGTGATTATTTAGATAATTTATCTTAGCTAACCAAAAAAAATTTGAAGACTGTAGCTTCGATAGTTTTTTTTGGAATATCAAAAGTTATATGCTAGATACAGTCAAAATGCTACTTTCGGTAATCGCGAGTTTTTTAAAGAGTGTCTAAAGAAGAGTTTTCTAATGGGTGTTCCAAAATAAAGCAAAATATTATATTTATTGATACATTTACAATTTATATAATTGTTTCATATTAAATATGACACAGTAACAATATAAGAGTGTCAATATAATTTTTTTACTCTACCATTTTGTGCGGTGAATACGAAAACCGCGAGTTTTGTTTTTCTGCAGAGCAACGTATAATATGAATTTTATGCTATAATAAAGTTGATAAAAACTATGAAATGTGGTTTTTTGTATTCAGGAATAAACAAGTAAAAATTAGGTGTAAACAAAAAAAATTTGAAATTTTCAAGATTTTGACCATTTTTAGTAGCGACTCCCCTTAAACATATGCAAAAGTTATTTGTGCCTCAGACGACTGCCACATGATAAAGCCTATTCATAATTTACAGCCAAGCAGAAAAGAAACTGGAATTCAAAACAGGAGATAGACAAAGAAACAAAGTGGGACGCATTACCCAACGAGCACATGTTACCAATACGAAGCACCTTACAAAAGCTCATAAACAAAATATTGAAGCATGAGCAGCTATTGCAAATTCTAAAACTGTCTAATACAGATGAGTTGGGATAACAATATCCATCGATTTTGTGATAACTCAAATTATAAACCACAAAAAGATATCACGCTTTTTTACCCGAGCGAAAAACGACTTCAGCAAAAACTCAGAAAATATATTTCAAATACACCCAGCCTCTTGGAAATTCCTAATAAACTCCTTGACGAGGTTATAAAAGAAAATTTGGTACTTTGGTATTATACGGAGGCCACTGTTTTTGGGAGAGATTGTTTTGCTGGACATCAAAAATAACTACATCATTGTGAAGAGCGTACTTTAAACGACTTACTGTCCAAATTTGACTTAATTATGATGAACGGTTTTTGTGTTCTGCCTTCCAGAAGGCAGCGATGTCAGTGATAATTGAGTGTTCACGTCGTCACCGCCGCTATCGTCCACACCAGATCGCCACCCTTATATATCGCGCTGCGGCGGTTATGTTAGGCTGGGTTGTCATAAATAAGTTAGTAGGACTTTCCTCGTTATGTTAAGAATCAAACGATTCCAGATGAATCTTACTTCCGCCCGCCAAATTCCCTCCAAGTAGGCCCAGGTCTGGTCGTTGACCGGAGCGCGCACATCACCTGTCAACGGGTTTTGGCGGGAGAAAGTATGACTCATTTGGAATCGTTCGATTCGTAAAGAAATAAGGAAAGTCCTAATAACAAATTTATGATAACCTAACTTAACATAACCGCCGCAGCGCGCTGTACGAGAGTGGCCTCCTTATAATACCAAAGTACCGAAAGTTAACGAACGAAAGAAATGCGACCTAATGTAAACATTTCCTTGTAGTTGATACATTTATAACAGTATATTCACTTGATGAATCTAGGAAGACGTGATATAACATGACAAAACGTCAAGACGCAGATCAGAGGGAATCAATAAACACGGGCTCCGAGAAGAGCGCGACACTCCATAAGGAATACCTGAGTGGCAGCGGCTCACTGTCAAAGCTTACTGCCACGATGTAATACAGAAAACAGCAGTTCCTATTACAATGAAAGTACTTTATATGTCAACAGGTTAAAATATATTATCTGCTTTATTTCGTGATTAGTTGTGGACCATTGATTAATTGGAAACCCAAGCTTTATTGTTACTGTGCTATAATGATCCCAAAAGAAATTAAATGTTCATAGAACAAAGAGCACTGATACAGTTATACTAACTACGTGCAATAGAACCAATAGTGTGTCTCGTGGTGGAAACTTAAACAGCCTGTATCTTCGATGTACGTAGATACTGAAATATTCCTTTATAACCTAAACTGGCTGAATCTGAAACGGACTCAAGATGGCTGAGAGTTAGAAAATTCTATGCTACATTTTAAAATTATACAGAAACTTTTAATGTTTATAAGTCAACTATGGTTAAAATAAAATACAAAGTTGGAAACATAAATGCCTCAAAATTGATATAACTGACGCCAATTCTTGGGGCCCAGTGCGGTGGATGCGCGGTGGCAAAAACGGCTAGTGCGCATGCGCGACAACGCGTCGCTAGAGCGCAGCACTGTCATTCTGCTCTCAGCCGTCAACAGTCGCGTGTCACTTCATGTCGTCCTAAACACATTGACCGACGGAACATTGACTCTTACTGACGATTAATGATCCGTAATAATTCTATTCAATATTATAAAATATTTAATTAGTATTTATTGAAGCTTCTTGATACTCTGAACAACGATCAACAGAAAGGCAGTATCTATGTGCGAGCTGCCGAATGTACGCAGCCAGGCTAGTACACTGTCGGCTGCCGCTGCTGCTACTACTCCCCTCTCCACCCAGTGTACCCACTCCCCGCCCCATGCGCGGACTGGGCCCTAAGAATTGGCGCCAGTTATAACTATAAACGCATTGATTTTTGGTAATGTTTGTTTTCTTAATTATATTGTTGCTTGCATGAGATATTTTAATCAAATGTTTTAAATAGTAGGTTTAAGTAACCTTAACGTCATCCAGTTCTATTTAGGTCATATTTTAGCGGCACTAAAATACGACCTACGTAGA
This sequence comes from Flexamia atlantica, assembly GCA_035578135.1. Classification (NCBI taxonomy): domain Eukaryota; kingdom Metazoa; phylum Arthropoda; class Insecta; order Hemiptera; family Cicadellidae; genus Flexamia; species Flexamia atlantica. Next base: position 4,000,931 of record JAQJVK010000019.1, read on the forward strand.
ACTTGATGACGTTAAGGTAACTTAAACCTACAATTTATTGTCTAGACCAGTTCAGGGGCAAAAATCCTCATCTTTATGACATCTAAGATCAAATGTTTCATTTATTAAGAAATCGTCGAGTAAAATTGTTTTATGTAGGCGTCTAGCGAGATTTTTATTTAAGTCGTTCACAAAACACTACTGAAAGGAAAATTCGGCCTTTAACGTCTGGGCACAAGCTCGTAATAGTGCAAATACACGTTGATTTAGTTGCGAACGATTCAGCAAGAACGTGACTACAACCACAATGTTACAAACGCTCATTAAATTGTAAATATCACCAAGGATTAATGAAGGAGATTAACATAAAATCTTACCGTGTTAAGATGGTTGTTATTAAACTTAAAGCAAATCGTAATTTCTTATCGTTGTTCATCTTCGTTACAGTGATATAAATGAATCATAATTCACATTCTACCGAATTTTTATTTTCATTTCTGAAAGACGATAATGAGTAATTACGACAATTTCGTGAATTCGATGTACTGCGGTACAAACGTTTTCAGAGAAGTAGCCAGTTTTCTATTCAGTCGACATACTCAGTTTAAAAAATTTTGTTGCATCAATAAACAGTCTAGAATTCCGTCTAAATGTTTATTTTCATCATATACAATACCATCCATCTATTTTTTAAATTAGAGTTTGTTTGTATTTTTTCAAGTTGAATGTTAGAAAAAGTATGATCTCGCGTGATATAAAAAACAAATTTAAAATACCCAAAACCCCATGTTGTACTCGTACATAGTCGAGGCTAATCACAAGCGTATTTGCTGATGGAAATGTAAACAGCCGGTGTAATATCTGGGAGTGCTCGGCTGTAGTTTATATTGCAGCGACTGTCAGCCCGAACTCTGGCGCTCCTTGTGTACATTGTATCTTGCCTAGGTGGATGGAGTAATGGTTTTTCAGTACCGACTTTAACGAGCCTGGGAAGTAAAACGTCAGAACGGTATGAAGAGTCTTTTTCATCATACTGACACAGAAACATCTCTGTTTTCAGCTTCTATGTTTGCTCGAAAGTTACCCATTGCAGTCCTAGGTCGGAAAAACATTTATCCGGCCTAGGCGGATAAACGGAAGTAAACAATCAGCTAATTTGCAGCAAACTGACGTTTAATACTTGTTTATTGATTACTTTTTAGAGGAATGTAGTGGCAGCACTGCATCCGTAGCAAATGTTTGTTCTGTTTGTTATACTGTTGTTATAATGTTGTTCTATTTGTACTCGCATGAAAATCCCGCACTCGCTTTCGCTCGCGCGGGAACTATCATGCTCGTCCGGCAAAACAGTACTTTCCGGCCTAGTAACTTAATATACTGTAGTCTCAGTATGTGTTCTATCTTCTGTATCACTGAAACATTTCGTTTTATTCGCAGCATATAGATCCCAAAATATATTTTCCTATGTGCATATTTAGTATTAAATTAAAGCCATGTCTTCCTGAATGTGTTTTTTGGGGGTTTGAAAAACATCCCGTCAACATTTTTTTGTACTTTGCCTTAGGGGCTTTAACAGTTCCAGTGAAAGCGCTATTATCTACTGTACTGATTAACTTCTGAAATACTTCAAATTCATCAATAACAGATGTAGTAATAGCAATGTTCAAAGAACAGGGAAATCCTCTTTCATGAACATGACAACAAGACTACTCAAAACAGTCAAGACTATTTCAGCCATCTGGCTAAATACTGAACTCACTATTTAGTAAATACCCCCATTGCAGCTGTCCTGTATACTCACCGAATTTTAAAGCGCGAAAACTTACTTCAATTAATTGTTACAGTATAACAAAACATAATAAACGAGGTAAGACATGTATGATTAATCTCCTTTGGAATAACAAGGGAATGGGTGTGAAGTTTGCTGCAACTAATGGTGTATAAGAGATAGGTGAAAGTAATTCGATATCCAGTAGATATGTACTGGAAGAAGCCAAACAAATTGTTTTATCGACATAAGTTAAGATATACGATAAAGCGTTTTTTTACTTTCCATAAGAATGATATGGAGAATGAGCATAAAGGTTCGCTCCATGGAAATGTAAAAATGAGACATTTTATCATTAAGAATAAAATTGGGACAACATACTGAGTTTAGCACTCTGTAATCAATATCCATTGAGCAATGATTCAAAAAAATAAATTATTTGCTTTTTCGAGCTGAATTGGATGGTGAAAACTAAAATCTGATTATTTTAAAAGTTCTGAGTATATTCACAAACCCATTTTTGAGGAGGTTTATTCACCCTTTCTATGGGCCTCCCTATGGAACAAGAGGACAGGTTTTCGAACTCGTCCGAAAAATTACCGCTTAACACGTCTGAACAAAATGTCAAAGAACGGACCATGTTTAAAAGAATTATCGTGCTTACGGACATATTTATTTATTTATAAATCGGAAAGAATAGGGTTTTTTTTTTAATTTCGGCGCGCAGAAACCTAAAGTTATCATGTCTTTGAATCAGTCCTTAACGTATGGCCAACGGTATTAGGTGCTCCCCTGTAGAGGAAATTCGCTAAAAGCCCCCTAGTGCGTGTTTGGTGGCGAACGTGCGCAGCTGAACTCGGTCTTAAAGTGTTATTAGATTTGAGAACTCACAATCGCAGCTTTCTCAGAGCCCAGGCTTTGAAACCTTAACGAATCTTCAAAACTAGCGTTACTGTGAGGTTTCTTTACGGGCAGAATTCGTTATCGAGTTTAGACTTCTTTTGGAGTCCCATTTGGCATCTTCTGTAGGATTGAAACTGTGTGCAAGTTTCAAACCGTGTTCTAATGGTGTCAAATGAGCTTGCGCTTTGGCAACAATTTAATTTAATGTTGACAAACCCTTTCCTTAAAAATCAATTCCTGTAACGCTTAACATTAAATAAATAAATAAATAAATAAAGTCTTTATTTAGCCAGCGTTCATCAAAGTAAAAACTCTGTTTTTCATGACAACTTTTGTCAAATAAATAAATGAACAGTATAATAATATATATAAAAACAAAAAGAAAAAGGTATATAAGCAGTTCAGATAAACACTTCTCTTACACATTTCTTAAACCTAATACAGCTGTTCTCTTTTAAAGTAGGTGGCAAAGCATTGTACTTTTTTGGGCCAAAGTAGCTAAACCCCTTCTTCCCCGTTTCCAGTTTAGTCTTGGGCAAGTGCAACAGACAGTACAGTCGGGTATTGCTCATTGATTTCATGTCTAAACACCAACTTTTTCCTAAGGTACTCAGGCTTTCCCGTCTGAAAAACTTTATGGATCAGATTGACAGTTTGCATGTCGGAGGAGCCCGTAATTGACAACACATTGGAACGCAACCTGTACTCGCTGATATGATCATTATATTTGAATTTATTTTCCCAATTGCTGGTTATTAAAATAATAGTATTTTAACTGCAATTCAACCTAAATAAAGCTTAAAGATTCTAATTAAAAAATATTTTTCAAATACTTCAAATGGATCGCGGGTTTTTTGAAAAAAAAAAAAACTTTTCGGAGGTTAAATGTTTTTGCATTATTAATTATTGTGGATAGCCTCTGGATCACTGATTTATAAATGAAGGTTTAAATTACCTGGTCTGTCAAATGATCCTGTTGTAGGTATACGACTACAGCTGTTTCATGTTATATTTAACACATCTTCAGGTCGGAACGTCACTGGAGTTGAATATCCATTTTCATGGTGATCACAGAAATAAAATTTTTCACAAACACAGATACGAACACGGGCACGGACAAGACACAATTAAAAACATTTTTGGCCAAAACACAAAAATACTACTCTGAGACACAAGCGACGTCGTGTTTTTGCCTTGGTGTCGAATTTGTTAATGGGATGGTATTTTTTATACAGGATGTCCGGGAATTATGGTAGAATATTTTGATAGTACAGGTAAAAATAAGAAAAAAGTTCATGTAAACATAGGTCCAAAAGTGCTTCGTTTTCCGTCTGTGTATCTGTTTGTGATTTTTACATATTTAACCATATCTCACGAACCTCTTAACGTATAAACTTCAAAATCGGTATATGCGTGACCACTATTAAGACCTATTTTGTATGAAGTATCAAATCTCTACTTTGTACCATTTCAAAATGACGACTGTTTTTTTGTTTTCAAAGCTAAATATCTTAAAAACCGTAAATTAAAAAATATATACAAGAGACAAAAAATTTGTGAAATTTAATCCGATAAACGCTGATATTAAGATTATGATGTTTGGACTACTATTAACGGAGAAATTTTAACTTTTCTGAATGAAAACACGCAAATTTCTGACAGTATGTTCTAAAGAACCATGTTTTTATTCAGAACAAAACGAAGCACTTTTGGACCTATCTTTATATGAACTTTTTTTCTTATTTTTACCTGTACTATCATATACTAAAATATTTTACCATAATTTCTAGCCACCCTGTATAAACACTGCATATAACTAAGTTGAGCTATTTGAAAATGCAAATTTCGGTTGAATAGCATTTGCGAACGTTTTAATAGCTTAAGAAATTATAAATTTTAAATTAATTAAGAAATTAAAGATGACTAAGAGTTTCAAACAGGAGTTACTTCTCTATTGAACCATCCAATCCTTTCCTTTCATCAATAATGAGATTAAAACTTCGCAGAGGAATGCTTCTTATCTTGTCCTCCAGGTGGGCGACTTATGACTCCTTTATATTAGTGGTTCAGTTATTTAGTGACTAATGATTGACTCCGATGATTTAAAAAAAAACATAGAGGAGGCCAGGAGACTAATAAAAATAGTTAAGACAATGGTTAAAAGAATTGTTATATTGCAAATAATAAGTGAGTCTCAACTAGTATTTACATTTAAGAAGGTTGAATTTTCACGTTAAAAACCAGGATTTTGAGTGAGTGATGGATGAGATGAAAGCCTTGATAATAACAAAGACCAGCAAAATCAGTTTGTCAGGAATTTTCATAAATAAGGGATTAAAGTACAATTGTAATTAAATCTTGCCGGGAACCTGCTTGTCTGTTTATTGTAGTCAATACGGCGAATGCAGTGCATTATTCGCGATTTCGATGCAGTAGCTACGTTAACATCTAATGTTTTCCGTGCGTTTAGACCCCGATAAAATCAATAAGTGGATTGAATTTTATACACTTTCAATCGTTTTAAGTTTTTGGTGTTCAGAATATATAGTTTTTGACATAATATGTTTTGAAATGTAAAACCGTCGAAATTTTGTCTGGTACGAAAGTAGGCACCTGATATTACATGCCGAAATACGCCATTTAAGTAACGTATTTATTATATAATGTAAAAAACGCGCATTTATTTAGTTTTAAACAAATACTTCAATCGGTTTAAAAGTAAAGAAAAATTAAGTAAATACGAATACATTATAGCATTTATGTTTCGTTTGACAAGTCAGTTATGAACACACTATATTTATAGAGTTGCCGTCGTTAGCCATTTACTTTCATTCGGTACCGAGTAATTGATCATTGCCGCTCGCATTCACACTGTGCTTAATATTCACAGGAAACACATACAGCCTAGCAACAGACTTTCCAGAAATCAATTTACATCAGAAGAAGAGTAGTTGTATCACCAGAAATAGAAATTAAAACCCATCAGGGTCACATAACTTAAAGCTTTTTGAATGCAAACCAGAGTACTTTGGCGTCAAGTTTCTCTCTCAACTCTCTTCTCATTTGACTGAAATAAGCAATTTAAATAAGTTTTAAAAAATGGCTCAAAAAGTATTTAATTGATCAATGTTTTTATCGTCTTCCAACTTATCTTACCTGACTATCCTCCAACCAACCCAACCTAACCCTACCTAATTAACATTAGTGACAACACCCTACAAAAAGGATGGCAGCATTTTGACTGGTCTTATGGGACGAACGTGGTTAATTGGATTATAAGTGCAAGTGTAACTGAATTCATGAGGAAGTGGTAATCGCGCCTCAAGTTTCCGCATGTTTTGTCTTGCCTTGTCTTGACAGTGAGCCGCTGCCACTCAGGTATTCCTTGTGGAGTGTCGCGCTCTTCTCGCAGTCCGTGTTTATTGATAGGCCTGACGCACCGCCACTACACTCGCACACACACACACACACACACACACACACACACACACACACACACACACCGCCACTACACTCCCACTCCGCTATTCCTTCTGATCCCGCGTCTTGACGTTTGGTAAAGCTCCACACTCTCGTCACATTGGGTGTACCTAGTTAATAAATATGGAAGCTGAAGCTTGCATATACGTTGTGAAGCAATACACGAAGTATAAGACGTATCTTTTGTTTTAAATATATTATTTGGAGAAATATAAAAATGCTGCGCCCTCATCGGAATTTGAAGCCGAGACTTTTGGGTGGAAAGCGCCAAATCAATCGACTCTGCTCCGGAATTCAATCGGATGATGTAATTTACAGAGTAAGAACGAAATTTTCTTATCATCCGAAGCTTGAAAATGGCATGTTTCAATAACAGCTCCACTATCATTGACAAAAAACAGAATTCTATATATTTGTACGTGAGGAATTTTCTTTTTTGGCATGACTCGTTGACGGCTGGTAAATTTTTAGGAATTTCTGCGTATAATCACCGATACCTCTCAAAATAATAATAAAGATTTCAACTTAAATCGAAGGGAAGCAGGTTCTAAACTGCGGTGTTGCAGACATTGAATAAGGCTCTACTAATTTTTTCCACTTTATTACTCGGTGGGAGCCAGTCTAATCTGGGCTGTTTTTCTATTCAATTCCAATATCTACTTTAGAGGCTGAATAACTGGCCTACAACACTGGCGACAAATATTTAATCCTTACTTCCTTTAACTGACCATATACAATGTAGTGACCCATTTGCATACGCCCTTGCAACTCATTCCATCCCTATTTGAACTCCACCAGTAAAGTGTACCAGGAGTGCAGCAGGTAGTGGCTGTGTTGATGTAGACCAGGAGTGCAGCAGGTAGTGGCTGTGTTGATGTAGACCAGGAGTGAAGCAGGTAGTGGCTGTGTTGATGTAGACCAGGAGTGAAGCAGGTAGTGGCTGTGTTGAAGTAGACCAGGAGTGAAGCAGGTAGTGGCTGTGTTGATGTAGACCAGGAGTGAAGCAGGTAGTGGCTGTGTTGAAGTAGACCAGGAGTGAAGCAGGTAGTGGCTGTGTTGATGTAGACCAGGAGTGAAGCAGGTAGTGGCTGTGTTGATGTAGACCAGGAGTGAAGCAGGTAGTGGCTGTGTTGATGTAGACCAGGAGTGAAGCAGATAGTGGCTGTGTTGAAGTAGACCAGGAGTGAAGCAGGTAGTGGCTGTGTTGATGTAGACTAGGAGTGAAGCAGGTAGTGGCTGTGTTGAAGTAGACCAGGAGTGAAGCAGGTAGTGGCTGTGTTGATGTAGACCAGGAGTGAAGCAGGTAGTGGCTGTGTCGATGAGGACCAGGAGTGAAGCAGGTAGTGGCTGTGTTGAAATGGACCAGTAGTGAAGCAGGTAGTGGCTGTGTTGATGTAGACCAGGAGGGAAGCAGGTAGTGGCTGTGTTGATGTAGACCAGGAGTGAAGCAGGTAGTGGCTGTGTTGAAATAGACCAGTAGTGAAGCAGGTAGTGGCTGTGTTGATGTAGACCAGGAGTGAAGCAGGTAGTGGCTGTGTTGAAGTAGACCAGGAGTGAAGCAGGTAGTGGCTGTGTTGATGTAGACCAGGAGTGAAGCAGGTAGTGGCTGTGTTGAAGTAGACCAGGAGTGAAGCAGGTAGTGGCTGTGTTGATGTAGACCAGGAGTGAAGCAGGTAGTGGCTGTGTAGATGTAGACCAGGAGTGAAGCAGGTAGTGGATGTGTTGAAATAGACCAGTAGTGAAGCAGGTAGTGGCTGTGTTGATGTAGACCAGGAGGGAAGCAGGTAGTGGCTGTGTTGATGTAGACCAGGAGTGAAGCAGGTAGTGGCTGTGTTGAAATAGACCAGTAGTGAAGCAGGTAGTGGCTGTGTTGATGTAGACCAGGAGTGAAGCAGGTAGTGGCTGTGTTGAAATAGACCAGTAGTGAAGCAGGTAGTGGCTGTGTTGAAATAGACCAGTAGTGAAGCAGGTAGTGGCTGTGTTGATGTAGACCAGGAGTGAAGCAGGTAGTGGCTGTGTTGAAGTAGACCAGGAGTGAAGCAGGTAGTGGCTGTGTTGAAATAGACCAGTAGTGAAGCAGGTAGTGGCTGTGTTGATGAAGACCAGGAGTGAAGCAGGTAGTGGCTGTGTTGAAATAGACCAGTAGTGAAGCAGGTAGTGGCTATGTTGATGTAGACCAGGAGTGAAGCAGGTAGTGGCTGTGTTGATGTAGACCAGGAGTGAAGCAGGTAGTGGCTGTGTTGAAATAGACCAGTAGTGAAGCAGGTAGTGGCTGTGTTGATGTAGACCAGGAGTGAAGCAGGTAGTGGCTGTGTTGAAATAGACCAGTAGTGAAGCAGGTAGTGGCTATGTTGATGTAGACCAGGAGTGAAGCAGGTAGTGGCTGTGTTGAAATAGACCAGTAGTGAAGCAGGTAGTGGCTGTGTTGATGTAAACTAGGAGTGAAGCAGGTAGTGGCTGTGTTGATGTAGACCAGGAGTGCAGCAGGTAGTGGCTGTGTTGATGTAGACCAGGAGTGAAGCAGGTAGTGGCTATGTTGATGTAGACCAGGAGGGAAGCAGGTAGTGGCTGTGTTGATGTAGACCAGGAGTGCAGCAGGTATTGGCTGTGTTGATGTAGACCAGGAGTGCAGCAGGTAGTGGCTGTGTTGAAGTAGACCAGGAGTGCAGAAGGTAGTGGCTGTGTTGATGTGGACCAGGAGTGCAGCAGGTAGTGGCTGTGTTGATGTAGACCAGGAGTGCAGCAGGTAGTGGCTGTGTTGATGTAGACCAGGAGTGCAGCAGGTAGTGGCTGTGTTGATTTAGACCAGGAGTGAAGCAGGTAGTGGCTGTGTTGAAGTAGACTAGGAGTGCAGCAGGTAGTGGCTGTGTTGATGTAGACCAGGAGTGCAGCAGGTAGTGGCTGTGTTGATGTAGACCAGGAGTGCAGCAGGTAGTGGCTGTGTTGATGTAGACCAGGAGTGCAGCAGGTAGTGGCTGTGTTGATGTAGACCAGGAGTGCAGCAGATAGTGGCTGTGTTGAAGTAGATCAGGAGTGAAGCAGGTAGTGGCTGTGTTTGCCCGACGTGAAAGTAATGCATATAGAGCAGCGTCGAGACAACGGGGGTTGAAATCCAAACACATTGTGTATAATGTAATGCGAGTGGGGCACTTGGCGACTACAGCCCGCGCCACCTACCTTGGCCCCGTCCGCCCAAGATTACTGTTAATCTTTACATTGTCTGACTGACGGCCTTGGCCAAGCTATTTGACTCTACCTATATTTCGGAGAGGGCTTCGACATTGCAACAGGCTTTTGAGAAATCTATCATAAATAAGGATGAAGAGGAGAAAAAGTAGGGAGGTCATAATTTATTGGAAAAATTTTAAAAGCATCTATATTATTAAAAGAATTTCTAGGATTTTGTACAGAGCAAAACGACCCCTAGAAATCAATTTTTCTACACACATTTGGTATCAAATTAAAGCTCTCTAGATGTTCCTTTTGCGGGGCTGGAAAATATCCTATGAAAATCCTTCACACAGGAGGCTTCTAAAATTCCAGCGAACGTGCTGCTATCTGTGGTAGAACCTGTGAACTTTTTCCAATTCACATTTGTTTGTAACAAAACAGATGATCAAGATTTGAAATAGTTCCGGAGAACACAGTCTGTCTCATGGTGTAAAGAAAAAAGAAGTCTGTCTGGGTGTTCAAAAAATGTGGGACAATAATTTACGTAGTGATTTCTTGGGTGAAAATAAGCAAAAAAGTTTATATAAACATAGGTCCTAAAGTGCTTCATTTTCCGTCTGTGTGTCTGTTTTTGATTTTTACATATTTAATCATATCTCACGAACCTCTAAACATATAAACTTCAAACTTGGTATATGGATAACGTCTATTAAGAACTATTTTTTAGAGGTATCAAATTTCCACTTTGTACCATTTCAAAATGGCGACTGTTTTTAGTTATCAAAGCTAAATATCTTAAAAACCGTAAATTATAGAAAAATTATACAAGAGACAAAAACGTTGCAAAATTTAATCCAATTAACGCTGATATGAAGATTATGATAAACGGACAACTATAGTGGCTATCCAAATACCAAGTTTGAAGTTGAAACGTTAAGTGGTTTATGAGATATGATTAAATAAGTAAAAATCATAAACAGACACACTGACGGAAAACGAAGCTCTTTAAGACCTAAGTATATATAAACTTTTTTGCTTATTTTGACCCAAGGAATCACTATGTAAATTATTGCCCTACATTTTTTGAACGCCCTGTATAAAAGAATGCAGGGCTAGCCAAAGTCAGTCATCATTCATCCACATTATGATCTTAAAATATTGACATTTTTAAGACAACAGAAAATAAGGAAGAGTATTTTTGCCCTACTGAAACTAAGACCAACAGTCTGTAATCATCTTAATTTACTGTATTTCTTTTCTTTAAAATGGAACTTAAAAAGGAATACAAGTAATTCAGTATACATTAATTAAAACAATAGACTTACATTACATCAATGTAACTGTTAACATTTATTAAAAAAAGGTTGCAACTGCCTGTAATAAGAATCACAGAAGAAAAATTTGGTATAGGAAGAAAACCCTGTTGCAACCTCTTTTTCAAATATTGTATTATAAATAACTTTTGCTAAAATGAAAATGTATAACCTGTTGCTGTGTAATCTGCGTTATGTATTCCATTGGCAATAACTATTGTTATTGCCAATGGAATACATAACGCAGATTAAAAATATTAAAACATATATTTAAGACCGAAAAAAGCTAAGTGACTCATCGAACTAAGATTATTGGCTTGACAGAAAAAAAAATGTTCGTGTAAAACAAATTCTAATGTGTACTAGAATTTACTTTACATTTACAGGATGACATTAATAACTGCCAACGCCGAAAAATCCTTTCTATCAGTTTATTTTGGCTAAATGTTTTGGGTAAATGACACCATCGCCAACAGATGAACAGTGAGTTGGACACTGTTGCAGCATGTACCAGATCCATGCTGTAGCCAGCTGCAGCGGCCCGCCGTGCGCCGTGTCGCGCCAGCTGTCGCCATGTAGCGATCTCTGTCCACCCGTGGCGCTGTTGTTTGGGTTCAACATTATGTTAATCGAACAGGCATTTACTCTTCCTCTGGTTACATAAGATCATTACATAGCTTATTAAACAGATGTTTACTTTGAAATATTAATTTATTGTGAACTGATTTTTGATGGTTTGTATCTGAAAATTTTGAAGTAATACATATTTATCGAATCAAAGCACACGGCATAGTAAGTGCTGGTTAAACCATGCGCTTAGATTCAATATCTCCCTCAATTTTTTTCCATTTTTAATTCATTTGAGGTGTTAAAAGCATATCCTTGAAAACTATTTTTGTCCAAGAATAAAGTTACTTGAGCAGACTTTGGTTTTCATAGAAAATGGGAGCTTTGTAACGGTAAGGGAGGATTTAAAAACCTTTAATTACTAAACTTAACGTAATAAGTTATACAATTGCTATTCGTAGTATGTCCATGTTCGGTACACGTTCAAATCGGTGCAGTTTTTATAAATGAGCTTCTTCGAGAATCAAGAATACTTTATTGACTAAACTTTTACAAGCATGGACAATCGTCATACAAACATATGTGCAGAAATATAAAAAAACAGTGTACATATAACATGTAACATTTAAACACGATTATACATTACAAAATTATTCATCTATAACTTAAAACTCACCCAGTAAAACATAGTAGTTATTTAGAGGAAATTCATTACTTCGGGTTATACTGCTATAAATTATAATAGTTTGAAAAGTTTCTCTAGCTTTCTTAAAGTCATTACCTTGCAATCTTGGGTTATCCATCATGCAAAACAAATTTAAGGTAAAACTAATTTATTTCTAGCAAAGTTTAGAGAAGATAGGAATAATAAATCACTAATCTACCTACGGATATTCTAATGATATATACTCGAAACAAACCTGTAATTATTACTCTCTATATCTGTTGCTTTTCGCACTAAAGTGTATATTTATGTATAGGGACAACACAAGTTGTGGATACGGAAACGTGGCAAAGTTTCAGGCATCCTCAAATACTCGCGCGCAGCCTGATCGAGGCAAACGTTATTGGATTTAAGAACTCACAATTGCAGCTTTCTCAGCGCCAGGGCTTTGAAACCTTAACGAATCCTCAAAACTTACATTACTGAGGTTCCTGCACTGACAGAATTCGTTATTGGGTTTGGTTACCTATAAGAGTCTTTTCTGGACTATAAAATGTACCTGCAGCTTTTGAATGTTCTCAACTAAAAAACCCAACGAAAACAAAAACCAAAAATTTATGGTTTGCGCGAGTGCTCGGACATTGAGCTTTTTCGAGCCGTGTTTACACTATACTCTCGATTCAAAACTCCACTAAATACTCGAAGTTTCGAGTCTATTAAACACTCCTAATGTTTACCGAACATCAGAACGCGCGATCGAATTATGTGGTCGACTTCCACACAGGTAAACATCTGCCACCAGTCCTAAACTGCCACTACTAAAACCTCCATTGGTTTTCTTGAATAAAAGTATTTTTTACATATTAATATTAACAAATAATGTATTTTTCAAAAATTATTTATAAATAACTAATATTTGTTTAATCACGATTGTGTATAGTACGATAAATATTAATCGACTCAAAATTAGCCTATTAAGCTTGCTCAAAAGATCAAAACACTAATTTTTTAAACTCAATTTCGAAAAAAAAACACTTCTCTCCCTAAAAAAACTAATACCTAAGAATTTTATTTCATTTTTTATTTAGGTTTGATTACTTTTAAAACTGAATTGGTTTTACTGAACACTTAAAACCCCTAGATTACTGGTACTAAGTGAAATATATTAGTGTTGGATTTGTATTTGATCCGATAAATGATGTAGTAACGAAAGTTGTAGACATTTAAACTTGTTATCGGGTGGACTTGATTCTTTCCTTTCACGGATTAATGAGATTAAACGGAGAGATCAATGTGGATTGAGCAGTTCCGAAACTTATATCTGACTCTGCAACTTCTGCTATTACGCATTTTCATTCTATTTTATCGAAAAATGTTCAAAATCGAACATTCATTTCGCGATCATCATAGGTAATTTTTTTCAGTTGAAGGATTTGAGTTATTAATGAGAGGACTGGCAAACTTGGTTTTTACATATGAATTTGAATCATAACAAAATGAAAGATTTACAATTTTGAATTTTGTTTTAATGCTCACACACTCACACATACTTGCATTTAGTGAATAAATAAATGATTTATAAAGAATCCATTTAAAGTATCGGAAGTGATTTATTTCCGATACTTGAATAAATGGGTCAAACCATCGGAAATCATCCAAAGGTGGTTGTTTAACCATTTAGAGAAAAATCCTAAATGAAAAACAACAACAAAATCATCTTAAAAGAAATTCTTTATGACTTCGTTTTCCCTCAGCAGCTGTACCTCCAATATGGCGAACTGCCGATTTCTTCAAATCACCCTTCGTGGAAATCAGAATATTACTTGATCCATAAAAGGTAGAGTTATAAAATAAAAACTATGTTGTATATATTTAATGGGTTACCTTTATGTGAAAAACATTTGATAACTGCGGTGTAGCAGATTTCTATTTGGGGGGGGGGGGGGTGGTGTGATGGTGGTGCAGCCAAGGATGGGTTGTGATCAGGATGTGTGGAGTTTCCCAGGCCGGTAACAGTTATTTAATTTGGATTAGGTGCTGGGAATAAAGGATATGCAAACTGAAAATTGTGGTGAAGGAGAACTCTGTACTGATATGGAACCGATTTAATATTGAACTGAAACTTAAACTGGAGGATCTACCAATAGAATATTGTTTTAGGATTGGAAGCGATTGGATATACCCAAAGGAAGGATCGGTCTGCCAGATTGACCTTGCCGTAAGCCAGCTTTGATGGACCCTAAACTACTTAAATTCTAAAGATTGGAACAATTACCACAACGGACATCATGTACTGACAAGTTACCTAACTCATTAAATTCATGATTCTAAGTCAAATTCCCTAACTAAACTATTGAATATCAAGCCAAGCCTGAACTGATAATTTATTGTAGTGAATAATTTATTTCTGAAACTGAGCCATTTACGGATTTACAATGAAATAATACTAACATGTGACCAGAACATTGGCGTGGGCAGAAGACCCACGCCCCAATAATATTTTATATTGGCTACATTATTTAGATTTACCAAAATCACCCTAACCTTGCTTCCCCTAGCTAGCCCCCTTGATATTAAGGTACTTAAGCACTCATGGTGAGCTTCGGACGGTCGGTAGAAATTAAGCCGGGTCTGCGGACGATTTTGCACACCATGTCACTCCAAGCCCGTCCAGGTCGACAAGAAAGAGAGTTCGAAAGGGCACCGGAAAAGAGAGGTTAACGGTCAACAAAAGTTCCGACAAGGACTGCGGTTTTGGATCACGGCGGCTAGTGACTTTTGGCATTGATCATATATATTCTAAATACTCTCTACAGGTGTATTGTCAATGCTTTTGGTGACATATATATATTGGAAGTCGTGGCGTTGCAAGGCACAGCGGTATGAAGTAAATTGAATACAAAAAAAGTATAATTACATTTTAATGATTTTTTTAGGTGGTTCTAAAATTTTAAATTTGTATAATTGTTTTCTGTATATGTATAGAGTTTGTAGAAAAAACTTAACTTCAGATGTTAACCCTTTCTTCATACAAAAGAAATAAATTTTGAAACAAAAATAAACTTGAAACGTGAGGTCAAATATTTCTGGTGTGAAATCTCCACAAGTTTTTGATTTTTTATACATTGAAACTGCAATAGATCCTTATCAAACAAAACAGATCTCAAGTTTTTCACTTTTGTATAGTAGAAACTATGAATTAAAAAAAATAATACATTGTAATGCTTACCGAAAACAGCTTTTAGGAGCAAAAGTATAGTCAGATTCACCACCATGTACTAATTTTTGGCTCTAACAACATATTATAAAAAGTTATCAATAGTTTATTTCTTTTATCAATGCTACTATAATATAGGAAACTCGTAATCAGCTTAGTGTTTTCGTGACTGCTTTTACAGTTTTCTGTTTTAGCTGTGTTTTTGTCCAGGTTTTCCTGGCTATGTGTTACTAATCTTGTTATGTTCTAGGTTTTCTTCCACCTGAAGACGGGATCAGATTCCAGATCCCGAAACGTCGTGAAACTTGTTTTTTACTAATCAGTGATGGCAAATGTCCGCAAAATCCTAATCAAAATATAAAATCACCATCACCAACAATGAATTTCAAACAAAGAAACTCGTAATTTTATAATTGTTTTATAATTAATTGCAATTAAGAATCTTGTTGTAAGATTATAATCATTAGCTTCTCTATTTCATTTTTTTTATTGGAAAACCCACACATCGGTCTGATCACACATGCTGTAACCTGAATTCTCAATACAGAACTTATCAATTGGAAGAATCGTTACAGCCTGAGCTCTCAGGCATAACCTTACATGTAGCAACCTGGAGAAACCAAAAGCCAAAGCCACTGCTTTGATACTCCTCCTCAATGTACAGTGTACTGCGGTTGAGTAGTGTTTTTGAAACCATGTTTAATGTGCTTCTGTGAGTTAACTGTATATTTTTGTTTCAAGTATTGAAATCATCATTTTACTAGAAAAGAGGCATATTCTTTATAACAATGTTTTTAAATAAAATATCACTAGGTATTAATTAAAAAAAGTAAAACTTCATCTCAAGAGGTTAAAGATAATGAAATATAATAAAACAGTCGGTGTTAACCTTTAGTTAGGATGTGACGATTCCTCAACAACGCAAACCTCATAAATGTGAATGCAGGCTCTGGTCCAGTGGCGCCGCGTACTCCAGTGCATTACTCAGTATTTGTATTTCATTTCTCTGTCGGCCAAGTGCTGTTTTATATGCATTAACTTTCTGTCAAACAAACCTCTCCTCGGTGCAGCTGTAGTGGTCGTGATCGCTTCAACATGACATTGTGGTAGTTCCATAGACTCGATTACTGTTTTATAAACATTAACCGTTACTAAGTAATTTTTCATTTAGTTTTAAAACTGTTTAAAGTCAGCAAATCCTACCTCAATCAACCACACGGACAGAAACAATCGACGACGAATATGTTTAACTATCACATCTTTAAGTGGATGTCATGAAATTGCAGGCCATATTCTTACTTCCTGTATATTTTAGTAAATTTGATTAATCTATGACGGTTTAATTCCATTTTTAGTACATAGCCTAGTTAAAAAATTCCTAGTTCGCTAATTTTGGCCTTGTCAAATACTGGTAATTGAATTGAAATTAATTACTAGTATTTCTTAAGTTGCGGCTTAACAAATGGATGGTCACGAGCTTGGAAGCAGTTATGGGCTTATTTATAATCGGTGCTGACGTGGTAGGAGATGACAACAACATGGACTAGTTTATAAAGTGAGTGAACAGAAAATAGACATAAAAAACAATGATGAAGCAGCAATGATAGTGGTTTATAAAAAAAAAATGAAAAGTCCATGAGGTTGAAGTGTTCTTACCGGTATTTGACAAACTTATGTAATTCGGATCTTACAATCGGTTTCTAAAGGTTCGAATCATACAAGTTCGGCTTTTTAAAGGTATTTTACCTATAAAACCACAGAACGTTTAGTTTTCATTTTGTAAATTAATGAAGGTCTGTGTTAAAACCCTTAAAAATACAAAATTACTAGTAATCACACACAAAAACCAATTAAATTGTAAAATTAAATATTTGAGAGCCTAAAATAGTTCTCCATTCGTGACAGCTTTTGTTAAAAATGAAATTGAAAAGCCAGCGTTTGAAATGCTCCGATGTACCATCCCTGCCATTAATATCAATCGTCCAATTACTCCAAGAATTCACCAGACTGAAAATTCCGTTTCTCAAGCAACAGCCACGAAAATACCCACTGATTACAAAATCTGTTTGCTCGAATCCCTGTTTTCGTTTCCGACCGTTTACGGGTAACAACATAACAGGCTTGAGTATAAACAAGACATTTGAAACGCAAAGCTGCCCGAATGAGGGAAATTCAACATAAAACATTCGAGCATTTGAATAAAAGCCGGATTTTTATTCAAAAGTCTTATCAGTTTCTGTAAACAAATGACAAAATGCAAATAGGGGACCCTGTAAATCCCGGAGCGACAAAACAGGCCCCGGCGGTAAACAAAAACCCCGTCTGTTGTTTGGCGGGCTGTTTACCTTGACCGTCCGTGTATGACTTGGCTAAGCCGCTGTGGACTTTTTGTCGACGAGGATTACACGAGTCAGAGTTGGTTTATCGGATGCGACTTTCAACTCGGTTGTCAAAATGTTGGTCGGAAGCTAGCTTGGGGTCGGTTTATTGTGTTGGGTTCAAAATCGTTAAAAGATTAGGTAAATGGTTTGTTTTACAAATTTCAAGCGACTTCGTTATTGTCGTTTTTATTTTTTGACTGATGAAATGAAAAACGGAAGGCCTTTGAAGAGGCCTTTCAAAAATGGAATATGCCTCTTAGATATTATATTCATGTATTTTTCTTATTGTTTGTTACTAATTATTGTTATCTTGTTGTTGTAACTTATTGTTTGTTACTAAAAATGAAAAAAATTAAGAAAAATATATTTTACTAGGAAAAAAATTTATTAGTTACAGTAAAAATGAATTTACGTAACGATCCAGAGATAACAAACAACAAATAACATGTAACAAATCAAATTCAAATCGTTCTTAGGGTAATGTATAAGTTCTTGCATGCGGCTTTAAACAGCTCATAATTTTATTTCTTTATAAATACACAGATCTGCTGATATTTACTCAGGTAAAATAAATGTTACCTAAAGAATTGCATGCTTTCTTTCAAAATATACGTAAATGGTTATATTTCCAAGTAGAGGTAAATTATTGCTTTTATCTTTATTAAATTATTAACTAGTTTCGCATTTTGACATCCAATTAATTAAAAAGTGTAAAAACATTATTTTAAAAAGTGGCATTTTAGCTATGTTTTCATGATTAGTTCCTCAGTCGCCGCCGTGGCAGCAGCACCTGCTGGACAGACGCTAAATTTTCTAAAATGTCTCCTTGCATTGCAGTTTTATTGTCTACAAACTGTTTTGTTTTAGGTTAGTTATAATTGACTAATTAGTGGTGAATAGTTATGGTTTGCGTTTCTTGCGAAACTTGTATCTTTTTCCAAATCAATACTAACACCCATGTTCATGCTAAATACAAATAATTTCAGTTCTGATTTAATTTCAAAATAAATGTTTTAACTTGAACTTGGTGCCGATATTAATTCAAAATAGGTTATATTATTTTCTTGCAATACATTAGATTTGTATTTCATATTTTAACAGTAAAGAAATAAATATGAAATGCAAAATTCGTTTATGAATATGCAAAATATATAAAGGTATCATACATTAATTGATTTTATAGGCTATTGAAAATAATGTTAGGTTGCAACAATACACAGGTAAGTCTTTGATTGATCTTAAATTTCTGTTATTATTGTAATAATCTCAGTTATCATCAACAGTGTTATTAGTTATTACAATAACCATTGGAATTATTCAGGAAGGGCCTGGTATCAGTTAATTATCACTAAAAATTATTAGGATATGTATTGGGGACCATTAAAAAGTCTCTGGAAGATGGTGAAAAGGCGGACGCGAGATTGGAGGCTCGTAGACGTTTTGTTCGGTGGAAATCGAGAGCTGCACAATAATATCCTACACGAAGACGTGCTTAGTCGAACCTCCACTACCTAACATTTTTCAAAAATATAGACCAAACAAATTTACTTACAAAATAAATTGCCTGTTTATCCATGTTAAATGATGGAACCAAACGCATGTCCAGATTGATTATAGAATTATTCAGTTCAGACGCGGTTGGTGAATCCTGTATCCCCAATTCTAGACTGCTGCGATATAAAGGGAAATATCTTTACCACAGATTTGGCGAAACTTTTGAATTCGTCTCCACCGTTAAAATCTAAGTTAAGAATCGATATTTTTCGATTTTATATAAATAATCGATTTCCTTTAAAAACATGTGTTTTATTGTTATTAGTGAGAAACTTCTTTGAAATAAATAGGTAAACTTTTTTTAACCGTTTATTAAAATATCGGTTTCAATTAGTTCTTTTACAATTAGAGGACATGACAAACCTTGAATCAGTTACTCAGTCATGTATTACAAAAATTCTATTTTGTTACCTACTTCAGTTTCTTGTGGTACGATGATTCTAGGAGTGAAACGTGATAGAAGTGATGTGTATATTTGGCAGTGTAACCAACGCGGATGTAGATAAATAGGTAAATGGTTCGGAAATTCCAATATGTCGTCGAGTAACATCAAAGTTAACTTATATGTGGAGCAATATGTTTATTAAATTGCAGGTAGATCGCGAACCTAGCATTTCATCAGCAGCATGCGTTACTTGGTTCAATAATTCCAGTTTTTAATTTTTTCTATGATGAAATAGGCGGACGCACGTGTTCGACACGCACAGCAAAACCGACGACGTGTCGTGTAAAGATTATTTTCTCAGTGTTCAGAAAGTGCAGTCGAAGTTTATATACTTACACAGTTATTGCAAACATGTTTTTCTTAATGTCTTATTTCGATTAAACCTGTGAGAATTAATGTTTATTTACTAAACTATCATGCAGAAAAACATCTGTTTTAAATTATTGTTCAGTGGTAATATCGAAATGTTGTTTTGGTCAACATAATCGCGATTGTAAATATAAAAAAATATAGATATTTAACTTCGACTTCGACGGTGGAGACGGATTCTGAAGTTTCGCCACAGATTTTACAAGAACGTCGCGACTGTGGGAGGTGGGACATTTCCATCGGTTTCGTTTCGCCGCCTGTCCGCGCGTTGCACACGGGGAACGACACGATACAGTTGCTGCACTGGCTCCGCCCGATTGGCCGCCAATTAGAACGTGTAAACACCGGGGGGGACGTGCATGTCGGGGAAAGCGTCACGGAGGGTGACGTCATCGTGCCATCCGGTGACGTCACAGTGGCGGTCGAACACGACTGGGCAAGACGGTGACTGGAGTAATACCACATGTCACTGTATGCTGATGGAGGCCCATCACGATTGGGAATACCCTCACCACTTCTTTTCAACATGGTTCTTAATCCGCTTGTTAACCCATTGACTCCCAAGTTTTTTTTATTTCTCAAGTTTTAATTGAAATGTTTTTATTTTGTCTGTATTTGCTCTAATTTTTTGATTATGACCTTTCTGATTGTCCAAGCTAAATTATAAGCTTAATAAGCTGAAGTAAATAATAATAAAATAAAAAACGTGTCCTCCTCCTCTATACAAGGGTAAAAAGAAGCAAAACTGGTGTTCACTGCAATCCCCATTAAACGTACAAATGCCGTCAAATTCCACCCAAGCCGGTCACCGTTTATTTTAGGTGGGCCCTCCCACCAACTACACCACACATTTGCAAGCCTAATAGGGATTGCGCATGAGCGGGATTCGAACCCGCGACGCTCCGAAGGTCTGCGACTTAACCTCGTCAGTCAACGCCTCAGACCTTTCGGCCACGTACACACAGTCGGACGGACGCTCGTTTGACTCATAAAGCCTACGGCTCTAGCGCAGCCTGGTGGCAAATCATTGAACTAGGTGAGTATAACTCCCTTGAATACTAGATGTTGACTAGATATGTTGTGTCATTTATTAATCTTATTTTCAATTAAGGAATTAAGAAATTCCTTAATTTCAATTAAGGAATTCTTAATTTCAATTAAGGAATTCTTAATTTCAATTAAGAAATTAAGGAAAACCGGCCAAGTGAAAAAAAATGCCCACAAGACTATGAAAATCCTGGACCAAGTTGTTTAACGCACCCCCAGTACTTGTAAGATTCAACGCATTGCTCAATTATTGTAGTTGGATTTACCACAGTTTTTATAAATACCCCCGTTGCAGCAGACCTGCATACTCAGCGAATTTCAAATGCAAAACGACATATTTCAATCCTACATAGCGAGATTTGACATGTTTTGGTAAGCTCCATAAGAATAACATGGGGAATGAGTATGCATGTATGCTGCTACAGGTATATTAAAATTGGGTGGTTTTAATTCAATATTTAGTAGATCTGAACTAGAAGAAGCTATTTACCAAATGTTATCAAGATATGTTGAGAAATAACCGAGATATAGAATTTTATTTATTTCCCATAAGGTTAACATTGGGACAACGTACTGTGTTTACCACATTCAATATCTCGGTAACCAATGGACATAGAGCAGTGATTCAAAATACTAAATTGTTTGTTTTTTTGAG
This sequence comes from Flexamia atlantica, assembly GCA_035578135.1. NCBI lineage: Eukaryota > Metazoa > Arthropoda > Insecta > Hemiptera > Cicadellidae > Flexamia > Flexamia atlantica. Next base: position 4,022,444 of record JAQJVK010000019.1, read on the forward strand.
CTGAATTCAATGGTGCCAACGATAAATTTTATTTTTCTATGTAAAAAACTCAAAAAACCGATTTTTGGGGGGGTTTATCCCCCTTTACCCCCCCTTCCGGTGGTCTGATCGGGCTGGTTCACGAACTCGTCCGAGTGATTAATACTTAACACGTCTGTACCAATTTTCATTAAGATTGGACCATTTTTACGGCCGCTATCGTGCTAACAGACAAATATATATATATATATATATATATATATATAAATTCGAACGAATGGTGTTTTTTGCTTCTGGTGGCCCCAAAACGAAAAGTTATCATAGTCTCGGGCTTAGGTCTTACCATGAGACCTACGGTAATAGCTTCTTCCCTATAGGGGAAATTCGCTAAAACCCGTCGCGAGTGTGGGAGGTGGGACATTTCCATCGGTTTCGTTTCGCCGCCTGTCCGCGCGTTGCACACGGGGAACGACACGATACAGTTGCTGCACTGGCTCCGCCCGATTGGCCGCCAATTAGAACGTGTAAACACCGGGGGGGACGTGCATGTCGGGGAAAGCGTCACGGAGGGTGACGTCATCGTGCCATCCGGTGGCGTCAGTGGCGGTCGAACACGACTGGGCAAGACGGTGACTGGAGTAATACCACATGTCACTTTATGCTGATGGAGGCCCATCACCATTGGGAATACCCTCACCACTTCTTGTCAACATGGTTCTTAATCCGCTTGTTAACCCATTGACTCCCAAGTTTTTTTTTATTTCTCAAGTTTTAATTGAAATGTTTTTATTTTGTCTGTATTTGCTCTAATTTTTTGATTATGACCTTTCTGATTGTCCAAGCTAAATTATAAGCTTAATAAGCTGAAGTAAATAATAATAAAATAAAAAACGTGTCCTCCTCCTCTATACAAGGGTAAAAAGAAGCAAAACTGGTGTTCACTGCAATCCCTATTAAACGTACAAATGCCGTCAAATTCCACCCAAGCCGGTCACCGTTTATTTTAGGTGGGCCCTCCCACCAACTACACCACACATTTGCAAGCCTAATAGGGATTGCGCATGAGCGGGATTCGAACCCGCGACGCTCCGTAGGTCTGCGACTTTACCTCGTCAGTCAACGCCTCAGACCTTTCGGCCACGTACACACAGTCGGACGGACGCTCGTTTGACTCATAAAGCCTACGGCTCTAGCCACCTTAAGTTGTGTCTGTTTCTTGTATTGTAGGTGTGAATGTTTTCCATTCTGGTTTGGTTTTATTTCACTGCATGGGTGATAGTTTCCAGGATGTAAAGTGAAACTACAGTTAGTATCTTGTGGTTCTTGAAGACCTTTCCATAAGTGTCCCTAGGGCCTCTTTTTTTAGTGATAAGCACTTTTTGCAGGTTGGAGCTATTAAGGAAGTATTTTCATTTTTCCAACAGATATATCGAGCCGTTTCTGCCACGACATGATGAGCCGGACATCAGTGTGTTACTGATGCGGAATATTCTCCACACTGCTGCCAACCTCCTCCTGCTGGTCTCTCCAGGGAGCGACACCATCAAAGAGATGGTTGGGCTGGTACGCAAGTTATTGAAATCGGGTGAGTGAGTGGTTGGCTGTTTCAAATATAACTTTGGCCAGGGCATTGAAATTTTCTAATCTATGGAAATAAAGAAATTGGTGGAAGCTACTAGTGGCATTGTGGAAATTCTTGTAGTGCCATGTGATTTTACTAGATCATTTAAATTTAGTTATGATATGAAACACATTGTTGCAAACATCTATGTGACAAGTGGAACTACCTCTAGCTTCGTAAGACCTTCCGAAGCAGTAAAAAGCACTACAATGCCCCTTTTATTCAGAAATTTCAATTATTTGTTGTGTGTTGTCGATCTTTGAGTTGGCCACCCTTGTAGGTACCGTAGCGTACTTGTAAAGAAGTTTGTGCCATAATGATTCCATCAAATCCTATAAAAGCAAAGACAAGATAAAATAATCTTTTTTGACATGAACACTAAGTACAGTCGTAGTGTTATTTTTTTCTGTGTCGTTGGCTTCTTTTCTCTAAGTATTCTTCTACAGAGTAGAACTTTCCTTCAGGAGCTACTAGTCGAGAAGAGCTTCTTCGAACTTCAGGTTGTATTTCTGCCCCTTCAGTGCAGGTGGAAGGGAGTCGAGAGGCTGGCTCCAGTGTAGGAAGCTTTTTTCTCATATTCAGACAGATGGTGTGTGGGGAGCCTGTAGTTCATTCCGTTTCTAGTGTTATAATGATGGGTCTCGGCATAGCCATCTCTAGTAACAAGGCCGCGGCTAGGGGTGTGCGATGCAGCAAATGTTTTTCGATTCGATGCATAGATGCGATTCATAGAATTCCGATTCGATGCAGTGCAACGTTATTTAATGTCAGAGTTATTTACAGCTTGCATTACTGTAATGGGTCAATAACCTCAAAGAGGATTAAAGTAAAAAAATCCACAAAAAGTTTGAACGAGTCTGAACCAAAACATTTGTAATGGGTACTGACCCATTATAAATAGGAATTTGGAAGTATAAATAAATAAATAAATAATTATATCTTATTTCCTACACTGAGAAAAATTTAGTCCTGAAATACGTAGAAAATACACGTAAATAAGGGTGTGCGGGTTACCCACTGCAATCTGGACCCGGCTCAATGCTCCGGCAGTGAAGCCGCCACACGGAAAATCAGGACTTAGTTTGTCTACATTGTTATAACGTCACTGGCTATGACGTCATTACTGTCGGTTGTAAGTCCTGCCGACAGAGTTGGCTCTCGTAATTGCAGATACTTTTCTCAGAATATTCTGCGATTCATTTTGCATTCACCACAATTTATCACAGAATGTACATTCCTATTCTGGTAAAATACAACCAATTTCTATACACTAACTTGCCTAGTCTCATTTACCGGTATTTTTGACTTAAAATCGGTAAAAATTGTCTGGGTCCTTCTAGCGGTCACCCATTCAAGCTCTAACCACGCCCGATGTTTCTTGACTTGTATGTTCAGGTGAAGACTGCTATATCCATTGCGTTACGGCTGCCTGTTGGCGAATTTAGTTGTTGAATATCATCTGAAGAAGTGATAAGTGCAGTTTTACGCCTAATGGTACTTCTCTACAGTGACAATTTATTGCGTAATTGAGTCTAGACTAGCCCTCCGTACGTGTCATGCGTGTTTCCCGGTACCAGAATATTTATAAAAAGTAATGTTTGTTCCTTGTGTACGTCTATCCGTTTGTGTTACGTGGGTATGCGTCATGATGGTTTTTAATGCTTCTTGACGACTTTCACTGGAATGAAACTTGATTTCCATCGCCTGAGGAAGATCTCTCTGAGATTGTAACTGTCGTAGCTCATAATATGAGACTACAAAGGACCACTTTGACAGTACAAGGTATTTACAACATTAATAGTTACAAGTTATTGCCCTGACATATTTATTTGATACATTTATAAGGGGCAGCAAATCAATGCAAGGTTATACTCAACCTGCATTCTATGTCTTACAATTCATCTTGTTTAAGACTTTGCTATTAATTGAAATGTTTTTATTTTGTCTGTATTTGCTCTAATTTTTTGATTATGACCTTTCTGATTGTCCAAGCTAAATTATAAGCTAAATAAGCTGAATTGAATAATAATAAAATAAAAAACGTTTCCTCCTCCCTTATACAAGGGTAAAAAGAAGCAAAACTGGTGTTCACTGCAATCCCTATTAAACGTACAAATGCCGTCAACTTCCACCCAAGCCGGTCACCGTTTATTTTAGGTGGGCCCTCCCACCAACTACACCACACATTTGCAAGCCTAATAGGGATTGCGCATGAGTGGGATTCGAACCCGCGACGCTCCGAAGGTCTGCGACTTTAACTCGTCAGTCAACGCCTCAGACCCCACGCCCACGTACACACAGTCGGGCGGACGCTCGTTTGACTCATAAAGCCTACGGCTCTTGCGCAGCCTGGTGGCAAATCATTGAACTAGGTGAGTATAACTCCCTTGAGTACTAGATGTTGACTAGATATGTTGTGTCATTTATTAATCTTATTTTCAATTAAGGAATTAAGAAATTCCTTGATTTCAATTAAGGAATTCTTAATTTCAATTAAGAAATTAAGGAAAACCGGCCAAGTGAAAAAAATGCCCACAAGACTATGAAAATCCTGGACCAAGTTGTTTAACGCACCCCCAGTACTTGTAAGATTCAACGCATTGCTCAATTATTGTAGTTGGATTTACCACAGATTTTACAAGAACCCGTCGCGAGTGAGGGAGGTGGAACATTTCCATCGGTTTCGTTTCGCCGCCTGTCCGCGCGTTGCACACGGGGAACGACACGATACAGTTGCTGCACTGGCTCCGCCCGATTGGCCGCCAATTAGAACGTGTAAACACCGGGGGGGACGTGCATGTCGGGGAAAGCGTCACGGAGGGTGACGTCATCGTGCCATCCGGTGACGTCACAGTGGCGGTCGAACACGACTGGGCAACGTCACGTGTGACTATAAGTAGCCGCGTAGTCATAGTCTAACCGCTTAGCCATGATACCCAGGCGATTAGGCGTCTTCTCGGATCTCGACTCACCCTCCCGACCAGCTCGCCGGGTGACTCAGCTACTGGCGCTGTCCCGTAGTACTACAACTACAATTTTTTCATTTCAAATTAAAATTTGAAATGATCAACTTTTTTGAATTCTACATAAAATTCTAAAGAAAATGAGCTAAAATGTGACTAAAACATTTTACCGTGCCTTCTTACCGTGAATATGGGGCATTTTAGTCGCATTTTAGCTCATTTTCTTTAGAATTTGTGTACAATTCAAAAAAGTTAATAATTTTAAATTAAAAATGAAAAAAATTGCAATAATGTGAGACAGCGCCAGTAGGTGAGTCATTGTTGGCCGTCGGTCGGCCCGGCGGGCCGGTCGGGGGGGGGGGGGGGGTGAGTCGAGTTCCGAAGACACTTAATCGCCCGGGTATCATGGCCCAGCGGATCCTATATGACTTCAAAGGCCTAGCCCGAAGTAATGCCTCATATTCACGGTATAGAGGTCAGTAAAAACTGGTTACGTCCTTAATTACTTGTAGAGAATGAGTCATAACTTGCTATGGCTCAAAGTTCACTGTAGCCGGAAGAAATATTCAGTTGCATATGGATCTATTAACATTTGCTTCAAAATTAACAAGCACAGCGTGTTTTTAATTTGTCGATCTTAAATTAAACACATACATGTTTTAATGTGTGTGAATAACAATAAAACGTTTCATTGTTATTGCATATAGTTTTGTATTTTTATTCAAAGGGGCACTTTGGTCGCGTTTAGACTAGTTTTCTTTAGCATGTAACGTAGAATCTAAAAAACTTGAACCGCAAGTTATGACTAATTTACATACGTGATTAGTTTTTACCGACCTTCTTGCCGTGAATATGAGGCATTTTAGTCGCATTTTAGCTCATTTTCTTTAGAATTTGTGTACAATTCAAAAAAGTTAATAATTTTAAATTAAAAATGAAAAAAATTGCAATAATGTGAGACAGCGCCAGTAGGTGAGTCATTGTTGGCCGTCGGTCGGCCCGGCGGGCCGGTCGGGGGGGGGGGGGGGGTGAGTCGAGTTCCGAGAAGACACTTAATCGCCCGGGTATCATGGCCCAGCGGATCCTATATGACTTCAAAGGCCTAGCCCGAAGTAATGTGTGAAACAGTTTCAGGCTATGTCCTCGGTGCCGAGGGGGGTGGTTTAGTCGGTAGTTCACGGGACATCGAGCTCGTGGGAGTCCGACACTACTGAGGGGACGACGAGCCCCCCAGTGTGCGTAAATGCATTCCACCTCCTACCCAAAAAACTATGATTTCGTGTAGTTTTCATGACGATTATATCGCCTACAATTTAATACATGTTAAAAAATGGTACGTGTGTGTTAATAGTAGTCTTCTCTAACCAGTAGCATCGCTTTTGGAGCTCTCCTTAGAATCGATAAGGAAGGAAGAAGGTTTTTCAATTTTAGCGACACTCGCAAATGGTATAAATGATTTAGTTCAAAACTTACACAAATGCACTTTTTTACTTAGAAATTATGATTTTAATATTGGCCGTCGTCTTAAAATTGTATTACAGTAAGGCACTGGAAAATTAACGAGGACTGAGTTAACTTAAAAAGTTTAACCAAACAATGTCTTAAACCTTTTTTACGATGATTTTCGGTACCAAACTAAATTTATTATCATGTACACGAACAAAGGTTAAATTCCACCTTCTACGAAACTACAGGTTATTAAGTGCTCATGGTTTTCTGAACTATCGGGCTCCGCTTTACCTTACTGAAGGACCTCAGAACCCTCAGCCCCCCCCCTCCCCGACACCATACCCCAGAAGGTGGAAATGTACAACCAATTAGGTATCTTAAAACGTAATGTTCGTGTTATTCTATATCTAAATTATGTTAACGGTTTTCTTCATCTTTATCCGAACTTCATAACATAATGTGTCTATAGCTGGAAAGAATGTTTTGAATTTTGTGTGTTACCTTGTATGACATGGGCAATTGTATTTTTTGGCTCAATAAAGGACTATTACTGACCGCAATCAAAGTCTACACTAAGTTAGTACCGAGGTAAGAACAGAGGCGTTAATTAAGATAGACCAAGATAGGTCAAGAAGAGGTGTCAGAAAATCTACTACAAGAACTTAACCCTTTCTTTAATGGTATTTAAATTTATTCATTTATAATTTTTGCATATTTTTAATGTTAAAGCGATATACCGAGTTTTAACTACACACAATCACTTGAACTACTGCTATTAATGAAACAACCAATTGTAAAGCCAGGGAAGGAAGGCGAAGATGCTGGGTTGATACAACATAATAGAATAACAGTTTCTTTATATAATAAGAACAACTCAATATTATTATTGTTCTAATTATTTAACTACCCTCATCAATGTTCATAAACAGTTTGAAATTAACATTGCAGCCAAAGTGAACATTTGGCTTAAAATTTTTAGGAAGGAGGATAAAAAATAAAGAAGGATTACAAGTAAAACTCAATAACTAAAGGTTCAGGTTGAATCAGTTTCCCCCAGTGAAAACCCGCGGTTGCAAACAAGTGAATAAAACAGTGACTTTACCGTGATCAAGATCTAAATCCCGTCCTGGACTTGTTTGAATTGGATTTGGCGAAAGACTGTAAAATCATTCGAACTTTGTTTTTATTTTGTTGGAGAATGGGTGAAATATAAAATTTTAGTTATGGTGACAGAAAGAGAGGTAAGGAGGGGAAAAAGTCAGAAGACTAGGGAAGGAGGCAGGGGAGATGGTAAGAAGAGAATCTATTATCTATTATTCTATTTTACTCATTTAATACGCTAGGAGGTTTCTTGTGATCATTATTCCTCATGAACTACTGGGCAGATTTTAATAATTGAGGTGTCGTTGGAAAGTGCTTGACGTGTAGTTTTGTAGGAAATTAAATTTATGAATATTAGACTAGAGGGAACGGCCCTAGACGTCCTTAAAGGTTTGTATTTGTCCATAAGATTTAACATGGGACTATATAAATTTCAATAAAGCAGCTGAATAGAGTAAACATATTTTTTCAGCAAAGCCATGTGTTATTATTGGCATTTAAACCATTGAATATATTGAATCAGACTTTAAGCATTCATTTATGAGGAGATTTAGTTAGCCATTTCTGTTCGGGAAGGGTTATAATTTTGTAACAGAAACTGAACCACACCAATTTTTAAAAAATAACGTAAAATTCACGAAATTAATTGTCATTTTATCACTATATAAATTTGCTTCTTCATTATCTATTTAAAACAGCCCATTTAAAAACGTGTGTGGTATTAAAGAACTTGCAGTCAATTTCCAAATAACTGATGGTTATTGTGTTGCCTGTAATCATTATTTAATTTATACTAATAATTTAAGTATGATAAAGGAACCTTGGTGAACTCGATTGGTGGTACACAATTTTCTTGGAGTTTATAGTGATGTTTAATATGAAGTTTGTTTGTGAGTAATAATTTAAAAATTAAAATAAGTAGTAGCCGTATTAAGGTGATCGATCGAGTTGATTAAATATAACAATTTGTAAGGTTTTCATTGGACTATTCTCATGTTGTCAGTTATGATTATGTAAAAAATCTATATTATTAATAGAATATTTTTTTAAAATTATTTTGGCACTAATTGATGTTCTGTGGTTGTAGTAAGGACGTTCCACGTTCCGTATTCATGTTATTGTTTTCACATTTGTCATACCATTTGAAAATAGTGTACAATTGTATTGTACCAAACATAAAATAAAAGTTATACAAAAATCTAAATCAAATTACCTCCTGAAAGATGATGGGGTATTCACAAGAATTATTTTTTTATAAAGAACCTTAGTAAATAATCTCAGTATTACTGGAAGACACTTTTAAGTTTAACCATATCATTAATTATAAAATACTGTACCAATTAATTTCTATTATAGGAGACAATACATGACATTTGCTCGATTCCGAGCAACGGGTTTACTAGTGAAGGAGAAAATGAGGAAAAAGAGGGAAGAAGGTAGGAAGTTAGAGGAGAGTGAGGGAGAGAACAGTGGTAAGAGGTACAGAATAAACTGATTGCATGATTGAATTTTACTTTTCTCTGAAGACATAATCGGTTCAGTCTTCGAAAAACGAGGAATATTAATAGAATACTTATGATATGTCAACTAACTAATTAAAATAAAGTTTAAGAGCAAACAACATCAGTTTTATTCACATTCTAAAAACTGAAAATCAAAACATAAACATGTAAATATAAACAAACCATATGACTTTGACAATAGAAATAAATCAGTTAACCCATTACTACATTTTCCCCCTCAGACAAAGCACCGCTTCTCTTGCGGAACTGGTCTGCATGTTTCCCCTTCTCGATTCCTCCAACCATAACTGAATCGGAAACGCAGTTTCAGCCATCCCGTATTTTCACACACACACACCCCATTATTTATTAATGAATAATAATTCATTATTGTGTTTCACACACAATCAAATCCAAAAATCCAACAACCAACAATCCGTCAATGAAATTGGGAAAATTATAAGCATGTTTGGTTACGAACAGCGAAACGAGTGGAAGGACTTTCAGTCCTATGGTTTATTATTGCGTGGTGTGGTAATAGAATATTAAACATAATTGTGATTTTCTAACGAGAGAAAACTAAAAACCAAGTGTCAAAGCTCGGGCGGCAAGTATTTGTTATCATAAGGTATCTTTGCTATTAAGATTTTTGCTGTTAACAGAAAAAAACTCATATTTTTAATGAGGGTGGTAGGAGAAAGGAGAGTGGGAAAGGAGTGAAAGGGGAAGGGAAGGAATAAAGGGAGGATAGTAGGGAGGAAGGGAGCAAGGAAGATAAGAATGGGAGGAAAGAAGGACATAACTAAATTTCTAAAATAAAATATCGGTGCAATTCTTACCCAAAAATATCAAATCACATAAAAAACGAGAGACCACATTGTGGAAATGGTATGTTTCTAAAATAAGGTGAGAAAAATTAGCCATAAACTAAGAGGGGATCCAATACTACTGTATTTAGAGCATTTTGATATTTTACAGTGCACGTTGTTGAAAAATTAAGTTTTTCTTCTTTTGCTTTTGGTCCCCATTTGAATTGTTTGTATGGAAAATGTGTTCCGAATACATTGGTGTGTGTGCTATCCCTGTTAGTCCTCGTGGTCCAGTGTTTGATAGGTCATATTTCCGACCACTGGACGATCTCTATTTTTGTTAACTACTAGTTTAAACAAAACTTAAGCAAGAACGTATTTTAAGGGTTGATCCATCAGAGACAGTTTTTTTCGACTATGGAGGTAAGTTGAAATAATTTAATTTTACAGTCAAATTTAATATTCCATAATAGTAAATACTGTAAAACTTCAATAATAAAAAGAAGGAGAATAATTAGGATTTTACATCATCAAAACTTCATTCAAAAAACACAACGCTATAATAATTAATGAATGACAATGCGCCGTAGACACCAAAAACCAATTATTCAATATCCTTACGACAGGAGTGATGAAGGTTCAATTCAAGCTTTTAAGCATCTTAATCAATATTGCATTAAAAATCTGCTGCCCTAATGAACTGTCGGGCCGTAATGAACGCGGTTACAGCGTCCGCCCAGGTTATTGGCGGAATTTAATATCCGCAACTTGTGATAATCCGGGAGGAGATGCTTCATTGAGGTCAAGAGATATTAAAACTTTTACAAGTTTCATCAGTTAAAAAAGTTACAGTGATTAAGCTCTTTCGCGAACAGATTAATTTATTTTGATCCTTTTTTAAAGAAATCTCCTTGAGAGAGAGGGTTTTTATCAGGTTCGAGGGTTTATATTATGATTGAGTTCAAATTTTCTTTCTGATAACAATGATGAAATAAAATTGACAAGGCTAGGGTGATCTGACACCAAACATAAATTGTAGATTAATTTTTAAAATAATCGACATTAAATCTGTTATTTGTTATGTTAAATTGTTCCACCTTCATGACTATTACTGTATTGTTCTGGTTTTTTGTTGCCTTCATATAATTTATTTTTCTGTGTCATATCTGATAAGTTTATATTTTGTTATTTCTTGAATAATTGATGTTACAGTATTTTATATTTATTATGTATGGGCTCAGTAGAAAACATAAGTAGGTGGTTCAGCACGCTGACAAAAAACGGTTAATAGAATGGTTAAATAAATAGACTATTAAACTCATTCCGCTAATGCCGCACTTGGCATATGAAATGTATACTTAAAATAAGTATTTTGATTTAATAAAGTATTTTAAACTTGAACTTCAAATTTACATAATTGAAATTGTATCATTGGTGATTGTATCACAACATTCTACGTACTATTCATATAAAACGTAATAACGATAAAACACTCTAGATTCATAGTTGACTTTGATTTGTGACGTTTTACAAATGTTCACAACACTGTAAAACGTCAAAATTTCTTCGTAGCTCGATGCCTTTGAGTTGAATCCACATTCGAATGGGGTTACCTTTTGTCTGTAAGTTCAGTCGTCAACTTACTTTTCATTTAAAATGTTATAAATTATGGTTATGTAACGTAGTGTAAGTAACAGAATCATACCTAACACTGCCATCATACTTCGCTCCTACCGAGCAAAATGAGGAATAAATATTGAATGGAAAAGACATTGAGCGTCAATGAGAAGAATAAATTATTTATAGATCTAAGTAAACTCCTTATTTTACTAAGAAAATGTAAAGAAATAAACGTTTTTTCTTTTGTGAACACCACATTCAAATTATGACGCAAAACATATTTAAGAGCTTCAAATTAAACATCGGTACTGTATACAGGTGTTCATGGTCGGTAGCATGATAATTAATTACTAGCACTAATGACGTGGAAGGTATTAGTTAGTAACAAGCCGGCACATGTCACCCCCTCAAGCTGCATTAACGATTCCTCATATTCACCTTGAAAGTAGAAAAAGATATTTCGTCTCTTCATATGTTTAACTTAGGCGTGATTGTTGTTTTATAATCGAAAACCTCATTATTAAAAATCAATATTCGCCACGAGCGTTTGACAATTCATACTTTAAGTTAATCGACCAAATATTCAATACAAACCTACAGTATTTAATTGGACGTTTATTTTGATTACAGCTAACTAAAGAAATCCATTCTTTATTTAAAACAAAATTTTATTGTGATTGTAATTTTATATAAGAGTGAAGTTAGCTTCAAAAATGTCACTACCGAATAACAATAAATTTACCACGAGAATAACTTCCTTCTCATAAAATTTACAATTTCATCAAAGGAACTTTTGAAAACGAATAGTTCATAAAAAGGAAATGAAAGACTGTAAGAGAACGCAAAAACTATTATGTAGGGTAAAAAGATTCCGCTTCGTACGGTCCTTAGTCATGAATGACCGGTGACAGTGGAAGACATGATCCAATAGCTATGAAAAAGCTACGTATAAATTCATTGTTCAAGACTCCTTTTAAAAACAAGTGAAGCAGAGTCGACTGAAACAAAATGCACAATAAACATTGTTTCAAAAACACTTTATAAAGTAAGCCTCATTTTTAAACTACTAAAAAAATAAATGTATTGTGATCAAACAATAGATTAAACTCGCTGCTAGTTGAGGAAGGTTCGGAAGATGAATTTGAAACCCCGAATCATCAAATATCTTGAAACAATGGCTTTGATTTCATGCGCGAATCATTCTCAGTTACATCGATTCATTCCTTATTAAAAATACAATTACATCAATAAAATAAAATAAAATAATTCTTTATTCAATAATAATACAGTTTACATGTATTTGAATAGAGTCATATCACTAAACAATAGTTACAAACTAAACATGTATATATTCTCATAGGTTAAATGTTTCTGGAGATCCAAATTAATATTTTATGTTTGAAATTCATAAATTCATCCATAGAATAAAAAGGATTTGTTATTAAGAAGTCGTTTAACATTTTTTTGAATTTATTAAAATTATTTTCTAGTCTTATAACCTAGTCTTATAATATAGTCTTATAATAGTTGGCAGATGTTGTAAGAAGCTAAGCCCAGTATAAGAGATTTTCTGTTTATAAAATCCAAGGTTGTGACGAGGAAGGTTCACTTTATATCTGGTATCATAATTTACACTATTGTTTGAAGTTGATGAAATCTGTAGTTGTTTGGCAAAAATAGTTGTTTCATGAATATGCAAATTATAAACTGTCAGTATTCCTAATTCATTAAAATGGGCTTAACGGAATCTATTTTTTGAGCTTTAATATTACTCTTATAGCAATTCTTTTATTGAAGAATTATTATATCTAAATTTCCTTTGTTGTTGCCCCATAAATAATAGAAATCCCATAAGAAATATGACAGTAGAATAGTGAGAAGTAAATAATTTTTAGAGTCTCCAAACTGCTAACTCAGGACATTTGTCGCAGAGCATAGATACCAGAAGACTATTGTTTTACTACATAAATAATGTGATCATTCCAAGAAAGATTTTCATCAATAATTAAGCCAAGAAACTTTATGTTTGGTACTTGGTCTATTTTATCTGTTTTTATGAATATATTGGGTTCAAAATTTTGCCTAGATTGTTTAGTTGAAAAGGAGATCAGGTTTGATTTATCTACATAAATAAGAAGATTTTGTCTATCTATACAATTTTTAACAGATAAGAGATTATTAAATGCAGATTGTTCAATGCTTGTTTGTGACTTTCCTTTAAATAAAATATTATAATCGTCAGCATACAGACACACTGACCCATCGCCAACAGGAACAAACTCAGGCATACCCTTGATGTAGCAGAGGAAGAGAAGGGGGCCCAAGATTGATCCCTGCGGGACTCCATATCGCAGTGTTCGATGCTGAGATCTAAATTTTTCAACATAATTCGCATTACTACGCTCCACTGTGTAGTTTACTTCTTCGAACTGTTCCCTATCTTGAAAGTTTGAAGTAAACCAGTTTAGCTCTTTTCCACAAATATCCTACTGAGGTCCAAAAATACTCCAACAACTCTTCACTTTTATCGACTGAATTTATTATTGATTCGATGAATTCAATATCAGCAGTTATTGCAGACTTTCCTGATCGAAACCCATGCTGCTCTTTATCTGCAGTAACTTGTTATTAGTTTCTAGGTATTGAACTAACTGAGTGTAAACAAAAAGTTCAACAATTTTGAAAATACAGGTAAAAGGGAAACAGGACGGTAGCACGATGGATCCATCCTGCAACCCTTTTTAAAAATAGGAACAACTTTGGCTATTTTTAATTTAGAAGGAAAGATTCCTGAGTTTAGAGAGGAATTTATTAAGTGTGCCAATGGTTTCAAAATAAAACATAATGATTTTTTAATTATGGTTATAGGGATTATCATCGTATCCTAAAGAATATTTATCTCGAAACTATGAAAAATTGTTCTCAAGGCATGTTTTGTTGGACTATAATATCTGGTGCTGGTAAAGCGGAAACAGAAGGCAGAATAAGTTTTTCTACAGCTGTTGAGAAAAAAATCATTCAAAATGTTACTTACAGCGATGGGATGGGTAATGAGTTCATCCTTTTGGGCTAAACATAAATTAGACGTGCAGTTATATTTTGATTTTAGGTTTATCAAATTTTTTATTACATTCCATGTTGCTGTTGTTTTATAAGTAACATTTTTTATTTTGTAATTGTAAAACTTTTGATGAGAATTACGTATTAAATCTATTTATTATATTTTCTTAACATTTATTTTTTGAAATAAACCTGAATTCTTTCCAAACCTGCCAAGACTTTCAGGTCCAGCAATTTCTTTTTTTCTTTATTGTTTCATTTGAATTCCATTTACATTTATAGTGCCCTTTATTTAAACTTATTAGTTCAGGAAAATTTCATATAAAATGTAACTATAAATATAGAAGAAAACGTCATAGTTTCTATCTACAGGAGGCTGTAAGACTTCATTCCAGTTTTCATTAGATAAGTCACCTAAAAATGTTATTAAATTGTTATCTGTAAATTTTATACATCTCTTTTTGGTTACTTTTTTCGTTTTACTTTTCAAACTAACAATTTCAAAAAACTGGCTGTCATGGTCCGACACATGAGTTATGATCCCCGACACCTTTAGTTGTGTAAAATCTATATTAGTTATAAAGGTATCAATGACCGATTCAGTTTTATCTGTTATTCTTGTTGTAAAATTAACCTCGTATGACATATTACACATACATATGACACTTAAAGATCTATAGTACAATGAATCACATTTTAAAACATTTACATTTATGCCTTCTACAATGATAATACGTTTATTTTCTTTGTTAGTAAATTTAGAGCAATATCAAGTTTTGTCAGAATTGGATTTTTATACTAATATTTTGAGGTCCTAAATAAAACTACCAGTACAAATGAAAACCCCTCAACTGTTATTTCAGTCAAGCAGCATTCAAACTCCTTTTCTGTTATAATGTCTTGAATTCCTTTAATTAAAATCTTTTTACCACCAACATGAGTATCATTGCAGCATGAAATCAAATAAATGAATAAATAAATACCCCCGTTGCAGCAGACCTGCATACTCAGCGAATTTCAAATGCAAAACAACATATGTTAATCCAACATAGCGAGATTTGACATGTTTTTTGTAAGCTCCATAAGAATAACATGGGGACGAGTATGCAGGTTTGCTGCTACAGGGATGTTTAAACTGGTTAGTTTTAATTCAATAATTAGTAGATCTGAACTATAAGAAGCCATTTACCAAGTTTTATGAAGATATGTTGAGGAATAAGCGAGATATAGAATTTTACTTATTTCCCATAAGGTTAACATAGAGACAACGTAATGTGTTTACCACTTTCAATATCTCGGTAACCAATGTACATAGAGCAGTGATTCAAAATACTAAATTGTTTGTTTTTTGAGCTAAATTCAATGATGCCAACAAAAATTTGATAAATTTAATTTTTCTATGTGAAAAACTCAAAAAACCCATTTTTGGGGGGTCTACCCCCCTTTACCCCCCCTTCCGGTGGTCCGATCGGGCTGGTTCACGAACTCGTCCGAGTGATTACCACTTTACACGTCTGTACCAAATTTCATTAAGATCGGACCATATTTACGGCCGCTATCGTGTTAACAGACATATATATATATATATATATATAAATTCGAACGAATGGTGTTTTTTGCTTCTGGGGACCCCAAAATGAAAAGTTAACATGGTCTCGGACTTAGGTCTTACCATGAGTACTACCGTAATAGCTTATTCCTTTAAGGAAATTCGCTAAAATCAGTACACCACCACCTGTGGTGGTTGATCTGGTCCAGTGAGGTGATATTTTATAATTTTCAATCCTAAAATGTAATAAATCAGTTTCCCACATATTAATCTCCGTTAAAACAACAATATCTGATTTAATTTCATCCAAATTAAAAGGTTTTGAGAGCTACTTAGAGAAGGGTTTGAATTTCCTCTAAATTCACACGAATTCTTTACAAAAAAATACATACTGTTGTTGACAACATTAGGATTATTTACAGAGCTCATAAGTTGGGAGTTATGGGTTGGTGTGGAAAGATTACACGAAGGTGAGGGAATGAATGAACACCAGGAGCGAGACATTTCACTGCACTAACACTTTCACCCCCATTGACAGACAAGAGACAATCCCCCTACACATGACACAGGCGCTGGCAATTGAAGGTGGTTGGGCTGCGACACCTCCTTCTCACTCTTTGACCAAGCAGAGCATTTTTATCAAGTTCGCAGTTAATAAGGAGATCTCAGCAGTAGTAGAATTTTTTTTTCTGGTTATTCAGAATCTCATTTCTATCGGTTTAGCCTCCGGATTACCATGAAATATTAAAAATGGTTTAAATACCTGCTTCTAGGTAATCCTAATGTTGCTTGATAGCTACTAGTTTCTCCTCCTCATGAAGGCATCATCGGGCTGCAAGGATGTCCACGAACCACTCCTTGGGTCCAATACAGAGAAAAGATTAGTTATCATTTTCAGTTAATTATTTTGTTAGTTTTTAACAAGGAGCCCGATGATGCCTTCATGAGGAGGCGAAACTAGTAGCTATCAAGCAACATTAGGATTACCTAGAAGCAGGTATTTAAACCATTTTTAATTATTCGGAATGTTTCTATGGTAATAATTATAACCTCTTTAAGTTGTTTAACAAACTCTGTGTGTGGCCGGATCATCATCTGTGTTCTTGCAGTGTACTCGCCAGATGTGACAATTTTAACTGAGACTCAAGTGACATTCTGAAGTCTGTCTATGTCGAAAGAGACTGTAGGATGTAGGATCGTACACGTGACCTACTGAACTTAACCATTCGTGACCACTCGACCGTCCCGGTAAACAAGAGTAAGACCGGGTAAACACCCGTCGCCGGTGTCGGTGCAGTTTCTTGCAGTGCTCGCGGCCGACGGCCCGTGAACACCTCGGACCGCGGGTCGGTGGAGCGTCTCTGAACGCTCTACACGCTCGGTCGCGTGGTTGCATCAAGCGGCGTATATAGCGGGCGGCGCGGCGACGCGGCCACAACCATGCTGCTGGCAGCGGTGGCGGTGGCTGCGGTTGCTACCACGGTTGTCCCCACGGTTGTGGTGGCGGTTGCTGCGGACACGGCGGTGGTGGGCTCCTCGGTGCACGAGGCCAGGGTGGCGGCGCCCCCGGACCTGCAGGCGGCGGCGGCCGGCGACCAGGGGTACTACCACACCCACAAGACCCGCGGCGGCGACGGGTACGTACACAGTTTTTTGTTGTTTTCTGATTCACGTTGATCAATGTTTAAAAGGTAAATACCTGTAATCAGCCTCGTGATTCTATAATCCTCTTGACGTGGATTACGCGTTTCGGCATTTACCTGTAGCCATCTTCAGATCCTAAACTTTAAATTGAACACAAGTCTGTGGCGTCAAATGTCTAAAAACAAACGCAGAAGAACATTTAAACTCGGAACACGAAAAATACGAAAAATAAACATGTAGGCCTACTTAATAACCCGAACTGGTGTGTTTGTTTTTAGACGTGCAATTGACACGCGCGATTGCGTTTTGTGGAAGTTTATCACACTCATCTCTGACTCCTGGAAAATATCCTTTATTTCAATTTAATTAAAGACGTTGTTTTTTGATTACACATACAAATTATGCCTTAAAAGAAGATAAAATTGCCTGAGACTAGAACAGACGCGGTGGACGTAAAAGATTGCTGAGATACAAATTTTATGTTGTTATGAAATGTTAGATGAGTAACAATGATTTGCTTAATGTACAGTAGAATTCCGCTGTATAGGACCAAGGATGGTCCGATGGTGCTTGACTGATGAAGTAGTTTGTGTTGGGCGCGACTATGTTATTCACCACCTTTGCATCAGTGACTTGTAGAGGCACATATTTTATTTAAATTGATAGGTCTGTTAATTTTATATTGGACATTTGTTGCTCATAAGACGGTCAACCAAAAGATGGGGTACTGCTATATCTCCGAAACGTCGGCGGAAATCTTCGACGATACGACGCCAGAAGTCAAGAATTTAACATCTTGTGAACACGACCGTGGAAGCCTACACTCTTCAAAATCGTCCAAAATATTTTTATTGTTAAAATCTCTAGTTCTAAATAGGCATTAAATTCACTCCGGTCTAAAATAACTCGGAAAATCTTTCATGTGAGATTATTTAATCAGATGAATGTAAGGAATGTTGAAACGTTTATTTAGACATTCTATTTAATTCATTCTAAAACTTATACTCGGTTAAAGACCCCCTTTATTCGTTCAGTCAGCCACTGATGCATCCTATAGTGTAAGTTGAATATGAGTGAAGGATGAGAGCAATACAGTATTGAAATTATGTTTTTTAACGTGGCCTTCAGAGTAAAATTCATCAAAAAGTTAGGACGAAAAACATGATTTAACACGCGAAAAAAATTTAAATTTCCAGTAGTTTTCAATACATATGTTGCGGGACTTATCAAGCTCTTTTTTCTCTAGGGAGAAAAAAAAATTAGCTTAAAATCGAGGACGTAATCAGCTTGTTTTTACTGCAGTAAAACTGCAACGTGTATCCGTCGGAGTCGATGGTGACAGATAGATTGTGTTGAGAGTGGTTATAAATTATCGATATCCATTGTAATTCAGTGTGGCATTGTTCAAATTCACATTTAAATGGCTTTGTCGTCACAAAACATTTACAAATTACAATCGCTTTTAACAAGAAATTCGTGATGGTTAATATACTTTAACATAAAGTACTTATTTTTAACAATACCAAAAGTATTTATTTCTTTAAATGACATGTTTTTGGTGGGGGTTTTTATTATATTTACTAACTATTGGGCTTCTACCCACCTCCAGGTTTATGGCGAAAAGTCCGTCCGTCCGATTAGCGCTGATTTTTGAAAAAATCCTCTTGTCAAAAACACTAAACGTACACAAACACACGTTACGAAACATAAAACGCCAAAAAGAACACCCGAAGTTTCGGGAAACCAAAAACAAACGTTTCCCGTTATCTAAGGGAGTCCTTGATAAATGGATACCCGCAACCGAGCCGAACGCCTGACTACGACTCAAAAAGTATTTATCTTCACTTATCTTATTCGGCGACAAACGCCAAATATAACTTAAAAAACCTGTAAATCCAAAGAAAATGTGTGCTTCTAAAAGTCATTGATGCTGTTGGTTTTACTAAGAGGAAAAAATAGCTTATTCTAAAACACTCATATAATCAATACAATTTTTAAGATCCACTGGCAGCTTGTTACAAAATTTTTGCAGTGTATTTCCAAATTAGGTGATGCCATGGATATTGGATATTGGTTTTACAGTATGTCTAGTTGGATATTCAAGCTGATGCTCTGATTGTTGGATGATAACAACATATTTTTGCAAGAACAAGGCACGTTTATAATATAGAGAGGGGAGGAGGAATAAAATTTTGAATTCTTAGCAAGACTGTTTTGAATTTTATAAGGTCATATTCCGAATACATATTTTTTGCCTTAAAAATTCCACTCATGATTGATGATGAACCCCAAACTTCAACTCCGAACTGAACCAAAGAGTAAAAGTAAGCGATGGGGAAATACTTTCTCAGAACTACCACTTAAAAACAAGCCTGAATAAGATTTTTGTTTGAATTTGAAAGATGAGTTACTCAGTTTAAATTTAAACCAATTACGATCCATTACGACGGTACCATTATGAACCAGTTTTTGGTTGTCGTTCCTTGTTGCAATTGAAGATCCACTAAATTTGTTACCCACTTAAATTTGGAAATTTGTTAAAGCGTTTCTTTGCACTGTCTGAAAATTTATCAAGTCCAGCTTAAATTTAAATTCAGACCGTTAACCCGGAAAGAATATTGAAGTTCTGCCATCGAGTTTGCAGCTTTTGAATGAAATCCCTCAATATTTGGAGACTTTATTATGGCAGTGAGTGGTATCGTCAGTAAATCGTATTAGATCAGCAGAAACATTACAATAAAAAACATTTGTGTAAATAAGGAATAAAACAGGACCTAATATGGAGCCTTGTGGAACTCCCAATGTTACACTTTGCCAACTAGACCAATGCAACAACGTTCTGATAAGTAATAGTGTATTGTTACGCTCCGTTAAATTGGTTTTTATCCGTACCAAAACCTCGGAAAACACTACAGAATTACAGAATTACAGGTCTCACAGAATTGATAATCTTCCAATTCGGACAAGAGAATGATAGGGTCTGCACAATCGTAGGTCGTAGTGTTGATTGTGTTTGCCTCTGTGACAGCAAGCGTGACGCACGTTTGAGCCCTGAAAGATGAACGACACGGGTCGTATGGTACTTCATATTATTTGAAAAAAATCGATATTGTTGAGCTTCCTTATCCGATAGTTCGATAGTCGATAGTTCAATGCGTTTGATATATTAATAGATGGTTATTGCCTGTATAGGAGTTTACGGATCAAGCTGACTTTTCGAAGTCAAGCAGCTGGTTGTGATATTTTTACAGTCGTTTATTTGTATTTGTTGGATAATGAATGTTTCATTTGACAGATGATCTTGAAATGTCACATGGGTTTTGTTTTTAATTATTTTTTGTTTTACTTAAGAAATGAATCATGTACCAAAAGAAAATGTAATAAAATAAAGTTTAATTTTGTTATTAAAGTAATTCTCAAAATGATTTTGTCTCAACGGTCCTCCAAAAAGGTACAATCTAATATAATAAGCCTCAATACAGAATAGTATTATTGATTTTGAATTATTGATTTGAATAGTTATATCTTTGCCTACAATCAATGTATACTAGTCCTTTAAGTAGGACAACATACAATGTTAGTTCTTTTTTTTAGTTACGCCGCCGAAAGGCAGAGGAGAAATTAGCGCTGATACATGGAATAGTTCACGCTGGCTCCGTCGTGCGCACTTCCACTTACTTTACAAAATGTCAAATGAGAATGTTCGTAAACAAAAATTTAACATGACTAAACATCGTAGTCAAAGATACGACAATACAAAACAATAACATATAACTATTAAAATATTACCACCAACTGCTTCACTTCGGAAGATCAGCTTGATCCGTAAACTGCTTTAAATATTCCAATCGGTCTGAAAAACTACAGTGACACCATCTCTTTATCGACAGCTAGAACTACTCATTCTCCCATAAGTTGTCCTATGAAGTAGAATACTAGTACTTTAGTATATTCTATGGTGTCCATTGGCGTGCATCAGTGGTTCAGTGGTAGAATGGCTCGGGTTCGTTTCCCGGCCGATGTACCCCAACCTGAGGGTTCTGGGGCGTTGCCCCGGCTTGGTTTGGATTTGAGTGAGTTGTCTGAGCTGCAATGGCCCTACCAGAGGCTATTCCGTTTACGATTTACTGCCCGCGTCAACAAGGTAGGCTTTGATGATATTCAATATTAATCGTTACTCAAAATATGTTTAATCCTCCAGAATTGATTAATACGAATTATATGATCCTTTGATACCTTACATGACTGCCCGATTCCCGACAGCTTCTGCAAGTTACGACATGATAGTTAACTTTAGAAACATCGGAAAGATTACATACTACTTCATTCTGTTTAATTAAATGTTAGTGAAAGTGGTAATAAGTCTGAATTAAAGAAAAATATGGCTGACCTATACCCCCTTTTTCCCCCTGTACGGCTGAACTTACATCGGAGGCCCTATTTTTGAAAAGGTTGAGAGTTGAGTAGTGAGTCACTCGTCAAGTGACCTGCCAGCTGATGGTAGCATTGTTTAACCACCACGTGGGATGTCAACGTCTTAGACAATACATCTGTCAAACTAGAAAGCCAAATGTAAACATTGACCAATTTAAGGAATTACCTCATTTTTCGTGGCTTTAACTAAGCTATCTTGGTATATTTATAGGTCAATTTAGTTGTAAGGCATTTTATAAATAGTTCAAGGGCTATCCGAACGCATTTCAATATTTAGTATCAAAAAGTAAACATAACCTAATTGGAAAGGCTTTCCATGATCACTATTATTACATCCTCCAAAAGAGAAGAAGGAGAAGCTTGTTTCCTGTCAACTCACACGTTTTTACTCAACAGCCTGTTGCTTGGTGAGTAAAAATGGTTGGATTGGTGAGATACTCAAGGTATATGACGTCTATAATTAAATTATTAATTTTTAAGAATAAATGCCTATTAAAATGATATACACAGATGTTGTCGGGCTGAATCCATTAAGTTAGTTAGGAATATTTTTATTTTTTTCTGCGAATTCATCTCATAACTAGTAACAAATAACTTGAGGGTTGAGTGACTCAATCACTCGCCAACTCAACCATTTCGAAAATAGGGCCCCCGGGCCCATGGCGGTTGATACGGGGTGCAGTTGAGCTGACGGACCGAGGGTGAGTCTCAGGTGCTGACGTCGCTGTCGAGGCTTACCGCTCTGACGTAGGTCAATGTCTAAATCTTACCTTCTAATCAGCTGTTTTGGGGGATCGCCGCACTTAAGAGGAGGTTGGAGTTGGCGGCCATATTGGATTTATACTCCATAAGAACCAATGTTAATTGGTATGCGGGATTTTTCGTTTACTTTTGGTCGGAAAACTAAAGTTTATATGTGAAATTAAAGCTCTTTTTAAACTCTACCGGACGTAGGAATTACATTTTCACATAAACTAGCCATTTTTTGTAAAATTGAAAAAAAAACTTTTGATTGCGTTTTTTACGTCATTTATCAAATTTATCGAAAATCGGCTTTCTACGTCCGGTAGATAATTTAATTATGATTTCTAATATTCGGCTTTCGAAATTATCTAATTAATAACAACGACAAATTATCGCAAACCAAAAAGCATGTCAAGCGAAAATTCAAGGTAAATATCTCGCTGATTTGAAGGAATTGCTAGCGATCAGCTAACTTGGGATAACAATTAGCCATTCAACACACGGCAAACGGCACTATTTCGTGCATTATATACGGCGGAGAAATATAGTTTCAAGCTTCTCCGCATCATTCTATTAGCAGCACCCTTCTATCCAACCTCCTCTTAATCGGTTAGTATACATTGCTATAGTACCTAATAATGTTTTTGTTTACAAACATTCTCATTCGAAAGTTTGGAAAGTAAGTAAAAGCGCGCAAAACGGGACCAACTTAAACTATTCCATACATCAGCGCTACTCTCCCCTCTGCTTTTCGGCGGAGTAACTAAAAACATTAATACTGTGTGTCCATACTTAAAAGAGTCGGTGTTTATATTCGAATGTCTGTTCCAGCTACAAACACTTCGATAGTTTCCACAAGAAGGACGGCGACTCGTTCGGTTACGAGAAGCACTCGGCGTACGGCAAGGGCGACAAGGGCGACGGCGGCGGCGCCTACCACCAGAGCAGCAGCTACAGCTCCGACGACGGCGGCCAGCAGGCCCAGCCCAAGGTACAAGAAGACAAACATTTCAGAGATTTTCCTACAACCGCGCGTAAAGTGTTAGTTTACGCACCGAAAACCAATCGTAAACAGCTTTTTACTGAGGAGCGGGCGATTAAGTCTTTGGAGTGAGCGTTAAAGTCTTTGGAGCGAGCGTTAAAGTCTTTAACGCTCGCCAGCTGATTGCATCATCACTCGGCGCGCTACAGCGCTTCCTTCCGCTTCCGACTGAGCTCGACTTGTTTATAACCTCAAATTGGCGCATTCGGCTACAATGAATATAATAAGTGATGACGAATTCGTGTTCCTAATGTATTCTATCAATCGTATTTGGTCTTGTAAAAGTCTTTATCTTTATACATTGTTCATAACCTCAAAATTATAATGGCGCATTCGGCTACAATGGACAACTGTGATTGTGTTTATCGTTTGGGAAATAAAAACTGCAGTTGTGGGAAAAATTTAGTGTGTATTTCGCGTTAACACCTACTTTACGCTCTTAATACATAAATAACTATTATATTGGATGCGTTTTAATATTCAAAATAAAAGTCTTAATGTAAATTTCTTAGAGACATAGTGTAATTTCATAGCCTAATTTTTGAGGCTATGTTTACAACTTGCAAAGCACAACAAACTTGGTGTTCTGCTTTTTGGGCTTCTCGAGAGCTCCAAGGAGTATCTCCACCAGTGGATAAACAAAGAGGAAAAGATTAAAGCAAGCTGATATATGTAATTTTGTGTTTTTCTTCTTTCGTTAATTGTTATGCGTTAATTGTTGTAGTGTTTGATAGTCTATTTATTGTTTCTTTTGGTCTATTCAGCTGCGTATATCATGTCATACTGTAGGTGCCTGCCCTAACCGCCATAGGATATTGTTAGAGAATAAGTAGTAATTTAGTTTTTGTACATATGTCAAAATAAATAAAAAAAAAATGTAATTTATAATGCATGTACTTTTTTCAGATCTACAAATGGACCTCGCCGACAAGTTTTGCTAAACTTGGCGAGGCCATGATTATGTAAAATAATGAAATAAAGAATTTGAATTTGAATATTTTGAATTTGAAATTGTACATTCCATATCAAGAGCCTGACGAAGGTGGTTCTCGACCTCGCAAGCGCGATCTCCTAGTCCCCAGTTGCCTTGGCCGTTGGAATAGCGTGTAGTAACGAGTGGTCATACAGACTGACTTCACGGAGCGAATTTTAATTTCAGGGTTTGACGATTTCAGACCGTGAAACACGAAATTTTGTGCTTTAAGCCATTTAAAATGGGGATGGGGACTTCCGATTTATATTTCCCTTTTTTATGAAAACCCGTAATTTGGGGTACAATACCTCCAATGGTGAGGTTAAACGTGCTCCGATTTTTTGCTCAACCAACTTGACCTCGATATCATAGAAAATAATGTCCCTACAAAATGTTAAGGAAATCGGTGACCGCTATAGTGTTGACATATGCATATACAAATCTTTACAACTTATGGGTATTTTGGTATTAGTACCTGTTGGACCGAGCCTTGCTAGGTGTTTTTCATGTTTACCAGTTCATCCAGTTACTACAAAATATTTTAATGTCATAAAATTGATAAATAGAAACCTTTTTTATTGCTCTATGGACTCTTCATCCCCTTGCTGTATTTTCCCTTGATGGCTGCAGATTCCAAATAGCTGTCATGATTACTTCATTTGTTTACACTTTCCTTGTTTATTTTCGTTGCCATCACGGCAACCCATAAGGCCAATGTTAAAATTTTACAATTTTAAAATTCGATTTATTACGTTATTAGATTTTCTCTGGCCAAGTACTCTACGTAAAAGACGTTTTTGAGTCATAAATTACTTATTTCCAGACCTTGAAGGAAATCCTCGGAGCCGTTTTTGAGATAAATGTGCAAGCATACAAGTATACAAGCAAGCAAGACCGATAACATTGCTCGTATAAGAGTAAAGGATATAGGATACGGAGGCTACTGTTTTTGGCATCTGGGCACTCAGATGAAATGAAACGTTGTCAGGGTCCGATGACTGAGCCACCGTGCGGTGAAACCCTCGGCTCACCATTCCACAGGAAGCCCCCCAACTGACATCGTCACTGTTGCAGGTGTGGCACTACGAGTCGCGGACGGGGTCCCAGAGCGACCCCAACTACGACCCTGAGACCTACGAGGGCGACTACTCCCACGCCGCGCCCCGGGCCGTGCACCCCGACGTCCAGGTGAATCGATACATAATAAATATATAATTAATATATTAGTAATACATAATAAATATATTATTAAATATTAAATATATTAATTATATATTACTAATATATTAATTATGTATTATTTGCATTTATAAAATTCATTAGTTAAATTGACAAAAACCATTGGTTTGCAATGTTTTAACCTCAATATTTTGCTGATGATGCCCTTAGGACATAAGGGCGAAACAGCTGTCCAATAGATTAAATTGAACAAAGGATTGCTTAAGACGGTGAGTCTATACGATTTTATATTGTTTTTGTAAATGTACTTATTAAAAGGTGGAAAAAAATCTAGTGTATCTGTCCACTAAATTGATATACAATTATGGAAAAAATCATTATTTCACTTCAAAAAATTCATTAACACTATCACTGTCTGTTAGGTACTTCAAAACGGTCTCATTCCACAATACAAAACTACCCCAGAGTTTCGTTGCAGGTGGTGGGGCCACTGGGTAGCGAGCGGTACCAGGTGTTGAAGGACGCCAGGGGCGCCGGGGGCTCCAGCAGGGGCGCCGGGGGCTCCAGGGGGCGCCGCACCGACCCCCAGGCCGCCGGCACGGAGGAGGACGCCGAGTACGACTACTACGCGAGCGGCGAAGGCGACGACGGCGGCTCGTCGTACGAAGGGGGGGAGTACGAGGGGGAGGGAGGGGGGGACTACGAGGGGGAGGGGGAGGGGGACTACTCCTACTAGACCTGCCTACTGGTAGCGCAGGCCTACTGGCAGGGGTTGCTCGAGGTGGGGTTTCATGGCGCATGTAGCACCAAAGCGTTTTTTTAAGGAAGTTAAAAAAGATTTTGAAATGAAATGAAAAACTTGGTTGGATATACGACCGCCAGTCTGTGTTGGATGTATGCTCAGTAGAACGACTCCAGCTTTTCGCGAGGAACTAGAGTCTGCGGGAGCTCACCTATGTTCTACGTATTTTATTTCATTATTTTAGGTTTTCAAAATTTTCCTTCTGCGTTTTTTTATTCCCTCTCTAAGCCGCTCAAAAATATAAGTAAGCATTGTATGGGGTTCATCACTGTCGTGGTCCCAATGGAGGGATAATTCGAGGTTATATCGTTCATGAATTGTTGCCTTTCATTTAAGTTTCATTTTCTAGTCAGTGTATTGCATTGTTCTCTGCTCTGGTTATTTATAAATTGTTCATTACATTACAAAAATATTATGTGAAAGTCGAAAAAATATTTCCACCAGTGCCTAATAGTGACAAAGATAAGTAGTCCAGTCAATTTACTCGAAGACCTTAAAAAAATTGCCAGAAGACGTTTTTTTGATGGAATCCTACTAAAAGGTGTACTTTAACATATACAAAATTTACCAAAATCGGATAGCGGGAACCCCACTAGAATCACGTTTGAAAATGGCGGCTTTGCCCACCAAACGAAAATTTTGAAAGGAGTCACTCAACTGAATTTCTATCCATGACATTTCGAGATATTGTCTTTGGACCACCACCAATTTTTTGTTGGGGAATTGGCTCTTAATTTTGACAGGGTTCTCGTTTTTGGCCACCATCTTGGATCCGCCATATTGGATATATTTTTTCAAAATGTAAAGTTTGTGTGACACATCATAACAGACAAGATGTTTACCCAACACAGTACGCTGAAACCAGTTAAAAAAATTTTAATTCGTTAAAAAGTTATGCTATGATACAACTTCAAGCCCTGTACATTTTTTATGGACATTCTGACACTGAATATTTTTTTAATTATTTCTCTTATTTTTCCAATTTAAAAAAATATATGCTGCATGTTTTGGTCTTAAAATACTCAGTGATTTAACGGCTTTTTATGAGCTATCGATCAGAAATCGGACGAGTGTTGAACGATCTGTAAGGCTAAAGGAAACATGAAAAATAATCAATAGAAATTTGTTTTTTGTCAAAGATTTATAACGCAAGCTAATTTGATCTAATTTTAAAGAGCAATAGCTGAAATGAAAGCTGATAGTGCACTGGGTGTTTTTCAAACCATTGCTACCTGCAGGCCAAATTTGGGGCTGGCAATACAAGCCTTTAAGCAATTTTACATAATTGCAATTTTGAAAAAAAATTAAATTTTATGTTGGTTGGAGGTCTATACTTTACCTTAAACTCAACCGATTTAAACGATTGAGAGCTTAAATGAAAGCCAACAATAAATTGAGCTAATTTAGGCCTAAAACTGTTCTGAGCCTCAGTGAGATCCTATATATGAGTCATTAATTATATACAGTTTACGAAAGTAAACAGATTTTATGGTAAATTAAGGTTCATAATTCAAATTAATTTAATCGCATTACACTCATAAAACGCATTATTTCAGCCACTTAAAATATTAGTATTGGGAATAATGCAGTAATGCCCCCTAAAACGCTGAAAACTTAACTGAAGAAACAATCAATCTAATTTATATTAGGTGGAAAACAGGTTAAATAGATATTACTTGTTTCTAGACCCTTCAACAATACTGCTGGCGAAATGAGAGAAATTGGTTCCTTCCATACTTTACCTAAACACAATTTGGAAAATCAATATGCTTACATTTTAATTGTTCCATCAAAAAAATCCATAGAAATTTAATAAGCTTCATAAGTAACACAAAAACCTAGCTTAAAATTAAACAAGATCTGAAATGATTTAGATGATTAGAACAGTTATTACTCAAACACCAACACCAATATATTTGTAGAGTGATAATAATTTCGGTAATATTTTGATTACTTGTCTAATGTAAATATTATGAAAATTAATTTTCATTGAGAAATTTATAACTTTTGTCTTTCACGAAATGCTTGACTGTAGTACGTGATAGAAAATAGCTGGAGGATGAAACGAAAGCATAATACAATTGTGTTTCAAGCTAATAAAATAGGTCAAAGAGGTTATAGGGAAACTTTGATTGTGTTTGAACAGGAATGATCTATGGGGTAAAGTATTAAGGTACACGTAATGGTTTCCAATTAATGATTCTACAACAGAAGTATTTGTACTTCCTAATTATTTATTTTCCTTATATATAATTAATTTATTAATACATGCATTACCCATTTATTTATTTATTTATTTATTTATTTATTTATTTCCGTTATTTAAAACGTCTAGCTCTAAAGACTTTGTTACGAGTATGATCGTGATTAAAAGTGATACTTAATACACTGGAATATATTATATTGCAATTGTTTGATTATGTTTAGACGTAGTTTCTAGTTATTTATTTATTGATAGAACTGATGAATATAAGTTTGCTAGTCTTGTAAATCTGTTATGTTATTAACTGTTTTGATTAATGTAAGCTAATAAACCTTAATTACTTAGAGTAATGCGAGCTTCATTAATTTTGACGCCCTCGTCATCCTCTCACTTTAAGTTATAGATTTAGACTGTACAGGTTTAGAAGTTTGCTGCCAGAGACTGCAAAGCTGCACCTTATGCAGTCACTAGTCCTATCGGTGTTAACCTACTGTCTCCCGGCCCATGGAAACAGTGCCTCTGGTGCGGACATGTATCGAATTAAAAAATGCAAAACACAGCAATTCGATTCATTTTTTAACTTTATATATTCGAACATGTCTCTCCATTTAGGGATGCTGCCGGGATGATTCTAGTAGAGTCAGAGTCTATCTGTAGGGCAATTACGTGCTGCATGGTGCATAAGGCTTTTATCCAACAAGAGCCGCAGTACCTTTGTGGAAGCTCTCCTTTCGGGAGGAGGTCTCACAATGCAGTTCCCGCCATGGGAAGCTCCTGCACTTTCCAACAGTCAGGCTCGAGGCCGGTAGGAAAGGTTTTTCCTACTTGTCAACTTTCAAGGCAAAAACAAAGGAATTGTTCTCATGTTACATTTGTGGTTATCAGTTGTAGTTGTTTGTTGAATTTGTTTATATTTTAAATGAACGTATAGTGCATGTATAATTTGACAAAAGTTGTTCTGAAAAACAGTATTGCACTGAGAAACGCTGGATGATAAAAGGCATTTTTATTGATTTATTTATTTATTATTTATAGAAATAAAAATCCTACGCTTTAAAGTATGAGAAACCTGCATTGAAAACGGCAAACCAAAATCACCAAAGGAACATTAAAACAAATTTTCAATTGGTATCATCGTTAATTTAATTTCTAGGCAGAAATAAACAAGAAAGATACAAAACGAAGAAATAAGTTAAAGAATTAAGTTTAGTATTAAGACAGCTTATAATAATTATATTAATGTTATAGAAAACCAAATATTTAATGATCCGCAATCCTTTTGGGGTATTATCAAGAAGATTAGTAATGTTAACAATACCCCGACTGTCATGATGCTTGATGGCGAGGAGGCGGAGGGGGGTGAGGCGATAGCGGACAAGTTTTCCTCATATTTCAGTTCTGTTTACGAACCATGTGGCCTGGACAACGGCGAACTCTGCCGCCGCGCGCTTCAATCACCGACCAAGCCTAACGTTTCTTGCCTGTCGCTCACGTCTGTAACTGAAACTGAAGTGTTGGCTGCAATTAAAGATCTCAAACCCAAGCGATCGTGTGGTCCTGACGACATACCTCCATATATTTTCAAAGCGTGTGCTGAGTCATTCGTTCGTCCTTTATCATTCATATTCAATCTCTCGTTACAACAAGACTATTTTCCCTCTGCTTGGCGGCGTGGTAAATTAGTACCTATCTTCAAAAAGGGGGACCGCGCAAATGTTCGGAATTTCAGGCCCGTGACAATATTATCTGCTCCTGCTAAAATTTTTGAGTCGATCATCTATAAGCATCTATTTAGGCATGTCAGTTCTCTTATTAGTCCTCATCAACATGGTTTCTTTACTAACAGATCCATCAACTCCAACTTACTGAATTTTTCTGAATACTGCATTCCAATCTTGGACTATGGGGGTCAAGTTGATGTCATATATACTGATTTCGAGAAAGCTTTTGATAAAGTTAATCATGCCTCTTTACTTTGCAAATTAAATTATTTTGGTCTGTCTTCCCCACTCATAAAATTATTCTGTTCTTATTTGCGCGACCGAAGACAATATGTGTTTTTTGAGGGGTTTTCATCAAGTGATTTTTACGCTGAATCAGGTGTCCCACAGGGGTCAAATCTCGGACCTTTATTGTTCCTATTGTTCATTGATGACATAAAATCATGTGTTTTGAATAGTAAATTTCTTTTATATGCCGATGACTTGAAATTGTTTAGGGCTGTAGGTAGTTTGTCTGACTGCCAATCTTTACAGGATGACATTGACCGATTGTACATGTGGAGTAGAGACAATCTCAAATTTCATATAGATAAATGTGCTGTTATACCATTTACAAAGAAGTCCGATGAAAATATTCTTCGCTTTAATTATAACTTAGGTGGTATTTCCCTAAACATAAAGTCATCTGTACGTGATCTGGGCATTGTCTTCGATTCAAAATTTAATTTTAACGGACATATAGATTCCATCTGTAAGAGTGCTTACAACATTCTTGGCTTTATTAGACGGTCAGGGAATTTTTTAAGTAATGTCAATGCAATTAAGCTTCTTTACTCTTCTTTGGTACGATCACGGCTTGAGTTTGGATCGGTGATATGGTATCCTCATCACACATATCAAATTAAAAATGTTGAAAGAGTCCAAAAAAGATTTCTGAGATATTTATACTACAAAGCGTTTGGTCATTATACTGAAGTTGTATCTTACTCGGAGTTGCTTCAAATCTTCAAAATAGATTCATTAGATAAAAGACGAAGAGTAGCTTCCCTATCTTATCTTCACAGGCTGGCATCTGGTTCGCTGGACGATATGTCGCTCTTATCTAATCTCAATTTCACGGTTCCTCGCCACAATTCCCGGTCCCGCTTGCTGTTCACCCCCCGGTTTTCTCGCACTAACATTGGTGCCAATGCGCCACTCAATACAATGATAAAATTGTATAATGAAATTCCATCAAATGCAGATGTAGATATTTTTAGTTCATCCATAAATTCTTTCCGTTCGTCCGTTCAGTTGCAACAGTTTCAACTAATATCCGGTAATTAATTAGTTTATGTTATAATTCCAGTGTTACGCTAAACTATTGTTGTTAAAACTATTTTTATATCGTCTATTTTAATTTATTTAAGTGTTTATAGTATTAGTATTATATATTGTAATGTTTTGCATTCAGTAGAGTAATTAGTAAGTGTTTCTCATTATATTTGGGCCTGTAAAAAGTGTTTAGGCTGAAGTGAAGCAATGTTATTGGACATTTGAATCTTCACCACTCTTATGTGTAGATTTATAATGCTTGTAAAAATATTAATGTTGCAATGTAATTGGGCTTGGCCTGTTTTGTAACATTTTCAAATAAATAAATAAATAAATAAATAAATAAAAAACACCATGAAAACGTAACTTTAAATGACATTTATCTACGACCATTGCAATAAGCACCAATTATGGTATTACAATAAACATTATAATGATATACATTAAAACACCAAAAACCAAGCAGTACTCTAATGACGACTTTAGAGTACTGGAGTCACTTTAGATTACTGGTTCTAGACCAATGAGAGCTCGGCATTTGACGGAAGTGGTGTAATAATAACAATTACGCAATTCGCACAATAGCTGATTGTTGCATTACGATTCATGTTTGAGTTTACTTGTCCCATCAGCTGATTGTTCCACAACGATTCATGGTTCAGTCTGCTTATTTGCCTAACCTCAAATTTTAGTTGACCTATTCCATCATTATTAAAAGTCATGAGTTTTGTTTAACTTCGGGGAAATTTTGTTGTATATTGTTGGTCGTAGATAAAATAGTGTATGCAACGATTGTATTATGCCTTTAAGCCACTCGTGAGATATTTAGAACACTCGCTTCGCTCGTGTTCTAACTTACATCTCACTCGTGGCTTAAAGACATTCATTATACAATCGTTGCATAAACTACTATAGATAAACTCGTCCTAAATAGAACTGTTTTATAGAATACGAGAGGGAGGTTTTTACATTTAACGACTTGAATCGTAAGGGAATCGTTGGGAGTACCATTCCGGAGATATCCAGAAGTCACTCGAGAGGGGAGATGGATGGGGGAGGGAGACGAATGGAGGGCAAGGGACAGTTCAATCTCCGGCACAAAGAACCGCGTCTGCAGCTGAACAAACGTGGCCACTGAGGCGCAGGCCGCTGCTTCGCACTGTTCAAGTCGGCAATTCTTTAAATTTTACTTAGAAATAGTGACCTGCCCGGGTTGGTATTTTAAGCCAACAATGAATGAGATGTAAGTGTAGGATGATTTTGGCGCGATCTTGTAGTCTTATTACTGGCTACGGCCGTCATGTTAGAAGCCCAACAGCCAATGGAAACTAGGAGACCTACAGTTTAAACTTATACACTCGCGCCACGACTCGGGTTTAATTTAAGCTAGTGAACAGCCTAGATCTTAACTAGTAACAATAATCAATTCAGATAACAGTTCACAATCCATAAAAACACGATTAATTTTATTTATTAATAACATTTAAATAAATAATATAACTAAATAATTTGAAGAAATTGAATTAAATAATTAAATTGGTTAATTAGATCACGTGAAACATAAAAAAAGGTAACAGATTTTTGAAAAAATATTAACTGGATCAAAATAGTATATACTAGTGGATCCGAGCGCACGGAATCGTGCGCTACTCTAGCAGAGCGATAATTCAAATGGCGACAAATTTAAAACACAATCATGCTAACACGATCCGTCTTGAGGGTTATGTTTACACAAATTAAAAAATAACAGCGATTAAATTATCCAGCTGATCAAAATGTAAACAATCATGTTCTTCATAAGGATAACATGGGAACTTTAAAAGCCAATGGGGCAGAGCCTAAGGGACTTTTTCAAAAATGTAAGGCCAGTTTGCAAATCTATGCGACACGCTCTTTCCAATGAGCCGTCAATGATCAAAATCGGTTAAGAAATGACGGAGGAGTTCATAAGACAAATTTCGTGTTGGCGTATTAATTATATAGATAGATTATATACTATTATGGTGACATCAGTCAAACTTTCATCAGTTATTGTAAACAGAATTTACACAACTAAATTTAAAGTTTTGGTTTATTGATTCTTTGCATTAAAGAATCCAAGATCGGTAGGAAGATTGAAAATACATAAATAAAAAATAAATAAATAGATTCAGCCAAATCAAGTAAAGCTGGATTTGAATAGATTTTTTAATTTAATGTTGAGTCGTTTCTTTCATCTGACTCAGACGGTCTCTTCTGCACTGTCACTGAGAAACTAATATCGTTTCAGAGACACATGTGCATTGAAAAAATGGGAGACTTTGAGTCGAAGAATGACAGCAATAAAGGTCTCGAACGATCCTCTCCATCTCCAGTCGGAAATTGAGCTGCCATCCGTCTCGGGAACTTATTAAGGTAAAGGTAAAGTTGCCTCTGACTCTTTGAAGGATTAATTGCTGCATTATCGGGACCCGACACTAATTTCCTACCTTTAAACGGACAGGAATGACCTGCATTTGACATTTATTTAAGTGTCAAAGTTTTATAAACGCTCCAGCGACGTGAGAAACGAAGGTCCGCTGTCCTTTAAGTGGAACTTAAGGGGATATGCCTCCACCTATAGGTTTTGTTTAAAATATTTTGAAATTTTTTGAAATTTTTTCAACATTTTTTTATTTCAAATTTAGTTTTGAACATGTATCCAAAGTTTCATTTGATTTGGAAAATTATTTCAGGTATTTTTGCAATAAGATCGAAAACATTGCGCTCAGCGGAATAGGCGACTTTAAGTGTGTGTGTGTGCGGAGTGTAGTGAAAACTTTAAAACGGTGTTTCCTCAAAACTATGTTTTTCATCAACCGCATTTAGGTAAGTTTGAATAACTTTGTAACTACTTATTATTTTCTAATGAAATTTTAACCGGATGTTCTTGATACTATTTAGAAGATTTGTTGTATATACTCGGTTCCACGTTCATCTTTCAGTATGGAATCTCCATAAGCCATGTATTTTAAATGACAATTTTAGTTGTACTAGCCAAATAATATAGATTATCAGCTGATAACTTGATAATAATATGGTATGAATTTACAGTTATGTAAACAAATATACCCAACGACCCGACATAGGTAATAGAATGGCATTGTCACATAAGGCCTGTACTGAAAGGTGAATGTGGAATTGAGTATAGAGAACATTGTGCAATTATTTTTTCTTATAAATAATATCGTTGAACATTGAAAATATTTTTTTCGAAAAATTTGTCATCATATTGTAAAAAAATTCCACTGACACTGCATTTTTTGTGTTATCGTAGTTTCAATACACAGAAATGTTCATTGTTATGAGGGGAAGTAAAATATATTTATGTTCTTCATTATGTTGATAAACAAAAAAGTTATTCAAAATTTAAATTATTAAAATATATTATTAAAATTTTCAAAACTCCCCAAAGTCACCCAAAATATATTTGGATAACATATTCTTTTATATAAATCCTCTAATTCGGTCAAGCATAAACCCAACAGAATAAACCCACAAAAGACATTAAAAATAAAAAAAGTCTTAGAAGGAGGTGTATCCCCTTAGGAAAACAATTAACTGCTATCTATTTTTCTTATATATATATATATATATATATATATATATATATATATCTATATACTTAATAAAATAAGGTTTTTTTCTGTTAGATCCCTTTTTCAGCCATCCTACTTAACCGATTTTGACGATTGAGGTGTCATTTTAAAGCTTATAATGTAGCGCACCGGCGACTGATAATTAAAATCGGCATTTCTTTTACGGCTTCGACCCCCAAGCCTTTGATTTATTTCTAGAGGGCGCTTTCAACGCTCCAGTGCTGAGCAACTTGCGTTAACATGGTTTTAAAATGTGATTGTAATTTAACAGCTGATTACCTTTAGATCGATTTTTAAACTAAGTCATATTGTAAACAAAAATAGAAAGTCTACAAGATTTGATTCATTTGATGAAAACTAATTCTTAAATGGGACACTCTTTTGACAATTGTAGACTAATTGAGGTAGGAAAATCATTCTTCCTATGGTGCACCATTCTTCAATGGTGCAGAAAGAAGTGGAAGGCAAGAGAAAACCGAGTCGATGAGATCAGCGAAAAACATACGTAACCTTTGTCAAGAACACAGAGAACTGCCGAGAGACAAAGACTGATAGAACATCAGAGGGACACTGCACCACCTATCTTAAAGAAGATGTTAGGGCATGAATACGCGAACAAAAACTTCCAGTATACTACTGTTGTGCCAGAAGACAAATTAAAATACCTAATGCTAAGGTGATGAACAATGTGTGTGTGTTTTTCAGCTAAGCTTTTATTTGTTTATGTCAGACCTTTAAATTACACTTGAAAGGTTAACTTGAGTAATAACGGCGAGTTCAAAGCTTTAACGCGCAGAAAACTTGAAAAACCAAAAACACATATGAAAGGATCTTTAAATAGGAGAGTTTTTGCAGGCTTTGAAGTGAGTTTTGGTATTTAAGTTTTAATATCCATCATAGTGTTCGCCTGTTTAGTAAATATTTCTCCTACTTCTTCTTATCGTAGGCGAGTTTCTCAAGAAACCAAAATAATAATTTTAAAATTCGCAATTTGCGCATGGGGCCCCTAGTATATATTATTAAAAGAATTTCTTAGATTTTGTATAGAGAAAATCGACCCCTAGAAATTATTTTTTACACATTTTTGGTATCAAATTAAAGCTATTACTCTCTAGATGTTCCTTTTGCGGGTTTGGAAAATATCCCACGAAAAGCCTTCACACAGGAGGCTTTTAAAATTTCAACGAAAGTGCTACTATTTGTGGTAGAACATGTGAACTTTTTCCAATTCACATTTATTGGTAACAAAACAGATGATCAATATTTTAAATAGTTCTAGAGATATTCCACAGAATGCAGGGCTAACAAAAGTCAGTTAACGTTCATCCACATTACGATTTTGATTTCTTAATATTGTCTTTTTTGAGAGAACAGAAAATTTGCCCTATTGAAATTAAGACCAACAGTCCATCTGTAATCATCTTAATTTACTGTATTTCTTTTCTGAAAAAAGAAACTTAAAAATGCGCATAAGTAACTCAGGAGGTGCTCTACTGTAGAGATGGGATTTCCTAACAAACTATCGATGTATTAATAGTGAATACACATTGATTCAAGTCTCAACACATTGATACATGTTTCAACGTTTAGAGTTTTAACATAGCAATATTAGTTGAATACTAACCTAAAAAATTCAAGTTTTAACACACACTATGATTTTATAACTGTTACTCTTAATTATTATTTATTTATAAATTTGAAAAACTATTGAAAACAATAACAACAAAATTAATGGAATAGTGTTTGAAAAATAAAATGTATTATAATTTATAAATATTTAATTAAAAGTTTTACTATGGCTTGGTTAAAATGAATGCAAATTAAAAAAGGTTAGGCAAGAGAAAGAACATTAAATTATCAATAAAGAACGATGATCGGCTTAAAAAGAGAACTACAAAATAATTACACATTTAATAATAAAAATGCTCGAATTATTCATCAAGGCTCCATGTTAGACATGAAACCGCTGTGCCACGCATCATAGCCATCATCCTCGCACAGTCTGATAACAATACTGTACTCGCGTTCTAGAGATATAAAATGGACCGTAATAAACAAGAAGATGGAGATTCATTCACGATTTCATTGGAAAACAATCGAGATATACAAGAAAAATTTTCCTGCTACGAAAAACAATTGTCGTCCATCAGTAGTCGGCTTGACACAATGGACAGTGAGAACAAGAGGATGATCTACAACCTTTCCAAGGAGATACAGGCGATCAAACATCAGCTCGATGAGAGAAGAACTGAGAGGGAAGGTGTTGAGGACGTGAGAACGTGTAGGGCAAGTCACTCGTACCTCTCGGAGCTCTGCAGCAGCCTCAGCCTGCCCGGCCTGCGCTACGTGGCCGCCTCCGAGCCGACCGTGCACAGGCTGCTGTGGATATTCGTCCACACGGTGGCCTTCCTGATCAGTTACGTGTACATCAAGGATGCGTACGACGTTTG
This sequence comes from Flexamia atlantica, assembly GCA_035578135.1. NCBI lineage: Eukaryota > Metazoa > Arthropoda > Insecta > Hemiptera > Cicadellidae > Flexamia > Flexamia atlantica. The sequence goes on from JAQJVK010000019.1 coordinate 4,060,220, forward strand.
GCGGAGTTCCCCCATCCTTGAGAGTCTGGCGATGACGAAAGTCACGGACATTCCTTTCCCGTCAGTCACCGTCTGTATCCCTTTGGAGCTGAGGGAAGATTACAACCAATCACGAGTTTTTGAAACGTGTTTGACTCGGCAGGAAAACATGTCAATGTCGATGTGGACATGCGACGAAGAGGAATTAAAGATGTTCTTAGTGTCTTTACATGTTAACTACGTGGATACTTTTCAGCTCGATAAATATCCTAAAATATCCTATAGAACACAGATTAGCACGATTTGGCACAGATTACTGGAATTGGGTTACCTTTTCAAACTATATTGACAAAGTGGTAGAAGCTGTCGATGAAGATACTTTCAATCACATAGAAGTAGCTCATGGTCTAGTATCTGAACTGACGACAATGGTGATTAAACGAGAGATATGCAAGTGTCGCACATACCACAGCGTTCGCGAAGAATTCGGTGACCCCGACAAAATTGTTGTTTACCCGTGGTCAGATTGTACCCTTGACCGAATATTGGAAGACGATTGTAGAGACACTTTTACATTCAGTGACGAAATATTTGTTCAGCCTAATTCCGACAGTAATACGTTTCTGAAGATTTGGAAAATTAAGGATCTTCCTACAAATGTTTCTAAGTTTTTGGTATTTTTTCAAAACCCCTTTGATCATCCTGTCAGTCCAGCGACCCACTACTCGGACCTGTATCAATTTTCATTTGGAGAATTGGATTTGGACGTGTCTTTCTTTTTAAAACCTGATATAATCGAGGCGAGAAAAGATCTCTTGCAAGTGGATGAATCCAAACGAAACTGCCTGTTCTCTTTTGAGAGAAAACTGTCTCATTTCGAGTTCTACTCACACAGTAATTGTGTGACGGAATGCCAGCTAAACGATTCTTTGCTATTCCGCATGTGCGTTGGAAAGGAGGTGGGTATTTTAAGCAGTTCGTCAGCGATTTGTATTTGGGAGTTTCTCCCTCCTGACGATCAATTCTCGATGCCCCTGGGCAACATCCTGGTGAACTGCGAATTTAATTGTCCAAAAGACTGTGTGTCTCTCGATTACCAAGTTGAAAAGAAATCTGAATACAGCACACCCTCATATGACCCCCATCTCAATATAATATTCATCACCTTGAATTACGAAAAACCAGAGTTTCTTACAAAGTACAGGTACAGTGCGAACACTGCCGCCAGGTTCTTCACATACACCATGGGAGTGCTGTAGTCCAGGCAATGAATGCTCAAAAAAAGGTATAGAGGGAATTGCATGGATCACAATTTTTGACTTTGTAACTTTGTTTGGACTAGTTAGGAGTAAAACATATCAAAATTCCCCGCCCTTAGCCCTTGAGCCGGCTGGGCTGGAAGGGCCTAAAGGTACAATTTTTTGATTTTTCCTAAATATCTTGAAAAATATCAACTTTTAGTATTCTCTATTAAATTTGAAAATTAAAGAAAATTAAATTTCCTGTAAGAAAAATATATAATATGTCTACTTTGGTCCAACCGTTTACAAGGTAAGCACTAATTTTATTAATATTTTAAAAAATAGCCCTTCCATAAGAAATACATGTAAATTTGACGGTAACTTAGATGCTCAATTGTGCAAAGCTTTTATCGCCTAAAGGAAAATGAACAGCATTCAGGAAATATTGACAAAATTTCCAGTAATTTGATACCTCAATCATAAAAATTGGTCTAAAATTAAGGCGTTTCAATTTGTTATAACTCCTGAGCTTGGGTCCCCTGGGTTTGTGCCTGCTGCCCTACCTTGACAGCCGGCTGTTGGACTTTATTCATATCTTTATGCCTTGTAGTGCCAGTGTGTCTGTATGTCTGTTCATACACTTGTACCACTCATGGAGAAATGGGTAAGATGTTTGAACATTTTATAAGTGTCACAGCATTTTACATGTTAGAATAAGTGTATTGTACTGTAATCTATGAATGTAAAAGCAGTAATAAATGTTGAGCTTATTAAACAATAATCTTATAATTACTGGTAGACCAAAGCTAAATTTGACGTGAAAAATTACAGTTTTTAACCACAATTTTTTCAAATAAAAGTTTAAGATCTATTGTATGTTAAATAAACAATCAAAATAATTCTAAACCACAAATACCCCCGTCGCAGCAAACCTGCGTACTCAGCGAATTTCTAAAGAATTATTTTTTATATGGGAGCTTATTTAATTTATGTAAGAGAAAATTTTTCAGACACCTCATGTATTTATTGCAAAAAGTATATTATATAATAATTGAAGAGCTTACGACATAAAGTAAATAATAATAGGAATCACTTCGGTATCCACTCCAATAATACGCTTTTTGTTATTCTTATAATTATTAGTCTAATATTTTTTTATAAGTGTATTCTTGTTATAGTATAAAAATGTAAGCAAACATACAATCAATATCTAAAATCAGTCAAAATCAAAACAAATAAAATAATCATATAAACAAATTAAATACAAACATATGATTCATCTTAAAATTTAAAAAAGCTTGTTGCAGCAAACTTGCATACTCAGTTAATTTTTAAAGGATTTATTTTTTATATGTGGGCATATTCTACATTAGTTAGGGAAGTTGTTGTTTTGAATATTTAATTTTGTTTAAATATTAATTTAAATAAGTAAATTTCATCATTCATGTCCTTATTTCTCAACAATTATTCATATTCTAATCATTTTTAATAAATGTATACTTGTTATAGTACATAAAAGTTAGGAAACATGTTATCAATCTACTCAGATCCAAGGAATAAAAACAAATCAATCATCACATGAACAAATTAAATTCAATCATATGGTTTGTAATATAATTTTTTTAATCCCATTTTTGGGGAATTCAATGAAAAATGTAGGTATTTATACCAGAATTTGGATAGTTCTTGTCCCTTCAGGGGACAATGTACTGCATTTAGCAGATCCAATATCTCAGTAACCGATTGATGTAGAGTAATCATTCAAAATGCTATATTGTTTATTTTTTTAAGCTGAATTCAATTTTGACACTTAAATTAACAAAAAATTAATATAAAGATATTAAATCCTAAAAATAGATTTTATTTTGTCAAAAAACCCTCCTTAGAGTTAACTTATCGCGCTGGTTTTCGAACTCGAAGTAATAAATGTCACTCTCGACGTATGTACCAAATTTCATCGTGATCGGACCTTTTTAACAAAAGTTATCGCGCCTACGGACAGGTATATATATATATATCCTTATATATATATATATATATATATATATATGAAAATGAACGAGCGGTGTTTTTGGGGTCTGGGGACATCAAAATGAAAAGTTACGGTGGTCCCGTGCTTAAGTCTTACCATGCCGCCTACGGTAATAGCTACTTCCCTATAGGGGGAAATTCGCTAAAAAAAGTTGTTTTGTTGTATAGAAGTAAAGTAATCTCATCCAAGTCTTTTTCCCTATTATTGGGACCACGAAATAATAGGAAAAGGTGGGTGGCAAAAATTGTATCAACTCATCAAATCTTCTGCTAAACCTCAGCTGAAATGAATAGATAAAATTTTTTTGTTGACTTGTTGATTGTAAAAACGTTTTTGCGTTTTTCAAGACATTTTACAGGTAAAATCTAGAGGCACGGTCGTGTCTCGTCGCCAAGTCCACCAGCAGACGACGAATGAACGACGTGAGTGACTATATTAACAGCGCAGATTAGGAGCCGATTTTTCACTTTTCAAAAAAGAAAATTAGAGCCTTAATTTGAGACAAATTTGCTTCAACATAATAAACCGGCCAAAAAAACGTCAAAAAACACGACAGGTTCTTTTAAAGACTTCTAATAAGTTAGCAATAAATGTTTAAAGTGACCAAAAAAGTTACCGGTTTTGCACTTTTGAGCGTATCTTCCACCTCGTTTTGTTCAGACAGCCTAGCGACTTTATTTCTCATCAGAATTGAATGAAACTTCACACTCACTCCTATTTTTTCTCGTAGTAGTGCCTTTTGATAGTGTGAACAAAATTTGAAAGCACTATATATTAAAACTAGTAACTTTTAAAATTTTCATTTCAAATCTTCGATGCGATGACATTTAAAACGTAAACAAGCTTAGTCCACGAAGAAACGATTTCGTCAGTAAAACTTTGATCAGCTGGAAAGTTTAAAAGTTATGGAGAGGACGGTAGGACAGGAGATACGCTAGACTTGTTTAATTTATTATTTTTTTATTTATATGTAGGCCTGCCATATTTTCAAGCGGTGCTCCAGGACTAACCAAGGATGCTCCAGTGTGTGACACTCCGGGGGGGTATTGAATACCCCCCAAGGCGAGGGGGGTCCGGGGGCCCTCCCCCGGAAATTTTTGGAAATTTTGGAGGAAAAGGGTTAATTCTAGTTAATTTTTCAGTTCAAGCAGACCTATTTTGTGTCCAGATTATTGAGTCAAAACTAATAAGTTTTAGGTAAATATACTGAGGTAAAATTTACTTTTGAAAAAACTTATAATCTGGTAAAAATTTATAAAAGTTTTACAGCAAAATTTTGAATTTTAATGATTTGAGAAAAAGTCATTTTTCTTTTTTGTGTTGTGACAGTGAAATTTTTACCATGGTAAATTTTGATAATAATTCATTACATGAAACAAAACTTACAATTAATTTATTCTACTTCAATCATAAATAAAAATATGTATTTTATGCGAATGAAATACAACTTAAAAACAAAAGTACATGTATTATATAAGAATTTTTTCATGTTTCTTCGTTTGTCGCAGCAAACTTGTTAATCTGCAGGTTTAGTTCATTATTTAATAAAAAATTACGCAATTTAAAAACTGACCGGGACATCAAGAAAACCGGCCGGGACACCGGGACAAGAATAAAATACCGGGACGTATGGCAGCCCTATTTATATGGTTAATAGGCTTATTTATACTCTTATTTCAGGGTTCTGTTGCATCGAAACTTATTTATATAACTATACAAATATATAAATTATAATGAATGTGTGTCTTATATAGTATTTTTCGTTTTACCGATCCTAAACCTCTGTTCAAGATTCGAACCGTTTTAAATATCTGTTCAAAGAATGGTTTTCCATTACTAAATTACTAATTAGCTAATTAGCTGTATGCGGAAAATTGGTCAGGTAAAAAAGTACAGATTCATACATTAGGTTAACTATAATTAATGACTTCTAACACGTATAAAGTTTGGTTGCAGCCGCAAGTAGGCCTAATCTTACAAAGGTAGAAAACGGCAATACAACTCCTAAAAATTTTACATTTAAAGATGCGTTTACTCACAAACTGGGAAAAGTCAAAGATTATAGGCATAGCGCCGAATGTTTGATAAGGTCTATCATAAAAAATTCTAATTCAAGAATTATCCAAAGTTTGAGGGTTCACGATTTTGTCACAAAGTATGTCTTTTAGTGGTAGAGCGAGGAACATCGATCCCCAGGATCCCGGGTTTAAATCTCGCCAATAAATAATAGCAATTTGCTTTGTGATAATACCGAAACCTTTTGGGTGCATGCATATTAAACTGAATATCTGCAGTGCATGTCCATTGAAACTGTTAATCCTGGTCCTAAGAATATCCGAACTGCCAAGGGGGGTACCGTTTGCATCTAAAGGCCCCCACACACGCTGAGATTGTCGCGAGACATTTCTTGAGACAAGAGGTATCATGAGACAGATCTCTGCGTGTGTGGCGATGTCTCAAGCATGTCTCAGTATCAAACTCCGTCTCTGAGACCGTTATTTACATCTGCGTTTTTGGTGCTGTTTCACACTTACTTCACAGCTGATAGTATTTGTTCGCGAAAGAACAGTTCAGTTTCAATGGTTCATTACCGCGATGAAATTAATCATGAATCATTTATTGATTGAATCGAATCGTTGTGCAAACCTTACTTAAATAAACCAATTTATCTGGGTTTTCTCCTTTCCCTTTCGAAAAAAGCAAACTGCAAACGCCGATTTGGAATAAATTTTCGAGAATTCAGTAAGTTCCTCCCATTTGATATTACACATTTACTAAATTTAAAATTGAGAGGGGTTAATTTTGAGGGGTACAATTTACAATCAGATAGTGTCTTATGTCAATGTATACAGAAACCTCTAAGTAAGGACATTCAATGTTAAATTTTTAATCCCGCGGCCGAAAAGCAGAGGAAAAATTAGCGCTGATACATGGAATAGTTTAAGCTGACTACGTATAGTCCGCGTTTATACTCACTAACAAAAATGTCAAAATAAGAATGTTTTTAAACAACAACAGGTAAACATTATGGTAAAAGATACAACAATACTGAAAATAACATACAACCCTCAAAATATTACATCCAGCTGCTTGACTTTGGAAAGTCAGGTTGATCCGTAAACTCGTACCAACAATTCCGATCAATAGATTCAATTGAAAAGATTCAATAGAAGTATTTGAATCAAAATTAAAAACGTAAACAAATATTCTAAATCTGTTCAATAATATGATTTTTCTAACACATGTTTCATAAAAATTTGGTCTCAGACATGTATCGCGACAGATCTCAGCGTGTGTGGCCTTGTATCGCTGATACCGCTTGTCTCATGATACCTCTTGTCTCGAGAAATGTCTCGCGACAATCTCAGCGTGTGTGGGGGCCCTAAAGTACAGTAAAGGGCTGAAGTTTCGGAACAGTAGCGCTATTCATGGACATTGAAGCAAACTCAATTTACTTTGTTTACAAACTGAACATATGACCAAGCTCTGAAATAAACCACAGACTACAGCAATTATTGTAATTCATTTTTTGAAAAGAGCAGATTTATATTTACAGCTGGTTTGGCTTTGTTTTCAACAGTTTTCTTTTTTAAATGATTTATTATGCAATTTAGGTTATGCTATGAAGTTTTCAAAGCTCTTAACGTCGCAGTTTACAATGTAGTTTACGATATCTCATAGTGTTTTTTTGAAGTTATATTAACCTGATCAAATTTATTTTTGGATCTGGTGCATTTATTTATGCCACCAATAACATTGACCGAACATTGACTGGTCGGAGGAGTCGGAAAGAACACAATCGCCACCGCTGGCATCATCAGTAACATTTGATGCTCCATCCAACCTCAGACCAATGAACTAAAAATGTTTTCATTGTGGTGGGTTGCATTTTCAAGAATGAAAAGACTGGTAGAGATAATGCGTCGTTTACGCGTTTTCGCCACAAAAGAAAGGTTGCCTGTAAAGACCGTTCCCTACCGTTCCCTACAATATCTGTTTTGGCAAAATTATCGAGAAGGTGCAGAGGCAATCCCGGCAATCCCTAAACAAAGAAAGTCATTGCTCACGGCGCCAGTGTTTGCTCTCGGTCAGCTAAATGTGGCTGTAAGCAGAGCTTGATCTTTTGCCGATGTTAGAATATACATTTCAGAAAAAAGAGGACATGGGGAAATGAAGGTGTTGCCTTAAAAATCGTTTACATTTACCGGAAACTCCTGCGGTAAATCAAATTAACTTTAAAAGTTTCAGTAGTTAAGTCATAATTTTGTTAATGAAGTTAGCCCTTTGATTAAACTTTAAAAGTATATAAGTAGGCTGATTATTCTTCATTCTATTACCATATGATTTTTGCTCGATTTCGAGCTACGTGTTATCTAGTCTTTCTGTAAGCGATTTTTTTTCAATCAAAATTGTGAGAGTTTGACAGCTCGCAGGATGATGGGAGATGGCTCAAATGAAAGGTCTCGGTCCCAGGGGGTCGGGAAAAATAGCAGATTATGTCCAAATATACCAGGAAATGAGAAATAACGAAAAATATCTTCAATTTAAAATGCATTGGGATTGAAAAACGTCTGCTTTGTTTACATTAAACATGTGGTGCTAATGATTGATTCAAATCCATGTGGTAGATGTTAACATGTGGGATTTTTTCAAAATGCAGCTAACTATGCACGTTAAATGTACTGTAACAAAAAATATTTTTAATTTGAGATTTTCTAATTTTACAATAATTAAGGGTTTGAGATTTTTCATGATTTAAAATTATAAAAAGTTAAGTAGTACGTTTGTTTAGTTTATATTATAACGATGCAGATTTAATTCCAAATTATATATATATATATATATATATATATAATTACGTAAGGGAAATGTTTACGCCGAAATTGTGGGAGTTTGGAAGGTCGCAGGATAATGGGAGGGGGCTGAAATTGAAGGTCTCCATCCCAGGGACTCGGGGAAAGTACAGAAATTGCTTTAGCCTAAGCTTACTATAAAATGAGAAATAACGTAAAATAGCTGTCATTTAAACACCATTGGAATGTAAAAAGGTCTGCTTTGTTTACTAAAAACCAAATGCTAGATATAATCATAGTTTTGTGGATCCAAAAGCCTATTTACTAAGAAGGTATTTTGTACTATAGTAAAGAAGGATTATGCATAGGGGCTTCATTAGCCCCTTCAAGCCTCTAGTTTTATCACTTATTATTCTGGCATAAGGATATTAATATGTGATCTTCGAGAGGGTCTGTGCGCGACCTTGGTCTGTGGTGGATTCCGAGGGTGAGATCAGGATGAAAATCTTGATAAATGTATAATGAATGGGAAAATATTAACTTTATATGGGCCTAGTACATGTCAATTAAAAAGAAATATAATAAACCAAAACATAGAACTGAATGAAATCATAAAACATCTGTAACGACGAATCCATCAGTGAAGGTAACTACCATCTGTTTGGAACACTGAAAATGTAAACAAAACGTCATCCCCGTGAATTATGGGGAATTCTAAACAAACTTGGTCAAAATCGAATAAAACTTGGTTTTTAGAAGCTTGCTATTTAATTTCAAAAAGACGTACGCTAATTTTAAGTCGTCTAAAACCTTCTCATATGTGCATACTACACAGGAAAAAAGTTTCAGCCATAACAGTACTCTAGTTTTTGCGTGAAAAGCGGTCTAAAGTGTGATTTTGAGCGTTACCAACACACATCGTGACATAAATTGAGATAAGGCTTGATTCGGATTCTCTGACCTTCAAAACGCAAAAATAACCAAAAATTTCATAATTCTAAGCAATGTACAGACAAAACTCTAATTTTATTTATATAGATTGTTGATTTATTTTATGGACATAATCATGTACTATATTAAAGTTACATTTAGTTTAGTTTTAGTACCTAATCTGTTTAATCGTAAATTCAGTTTATGGCACCATCTTTATTTCGGTAGCGGGAGTTGTAATTATGCCTGATGATGATTTTGCGTTCAATCTAATTTTACCTCTATATAGTTTAAAACCTGAAGTGCGTGCTGCCTTTTGTGGTTGAGTCTTGAAACTAATTCCTCGCAAGCCTGAAAGAGGGGGCAATGTATATACAGACATTGGAGGGGGTACGGTAGGCCTATTCTTTTAGTCACCGAGAGACTGTGCTGAATAGCCTAATCTAATTCTTTGATCTATTTATATAGAAATCCTTAAATTATAAAAATCTCTGATATATGGTTTTAAGGTTTTTTTTGGTGGAGTCAAAGGATTGAAATGTGCCCTTATATTTATAAGATCATCCATTACATATGTAGACCTAATGGATGATCTTTTGTTTACGTTTCCAATTTAATTCAGTCAAGCAAGAGGGAATTAGCTTCACAAACGTATATGTTGTTTCAGCTGATCTATAATTTAATTCTTTCCAGCATGGTTCTATGGTTATTTTGTCGATTGATTTATAAAGGTCATACGCACTATATAAAAGTTAAATTTAGTTAAGTTTTAATCCATCATCAATTTCTGTACCTTATCTGTTTAATCATGAAATGTGGCTCTGGCTTTATTTAGGCAACGGGAGTTAGAGTTTTTCCCTTTGGGCGTCCTTAATGTATTCATCCCCTACAATAGTTTAGCGAATTCCTTTTTCATCTAATCCGAGGGTGACCTGGCTTTGCACAGAAAAAATAAGTGCTTCAGTCAGTAGTTGACCTTTCAACATATATTGAAAATCGCCCATAATATGTTAAGTTGTAAACCAAGTGACTCAAGTTTGTAACACTGACGACGGATAGCGCACTGTTCCGAACATTCACTGTTCTTCGATGTATCTTTGACTATTCAAGTCAACGGTAGTGCTAGTTATGACAATTCTGAGCCGTATTGGCAAATATGCATAGAAATACCTTAAAATTGACACATTTCACGTTAAAATCGGTCTTGCCTTTCAACTTTCTTGCCGTTTAACTGGCTGAGAAAAGAAAACCTACACTATCTACTGTAATACGAGTATAACTGTTTTTTAACCTACACAACGCCATAGCACTTAAACAGACATATACATTAAATATTCCTTGATATAACCTTCACCTTTTCATTCAGCCCCTTCACATTCGTCAAATCAAGGTTATACTATAATTTTTATCGTAAGCGAAGCTACGGGAACCGATAAAAAAGCTAAGGGGAATGATAAAAGTTTCTGTTATATGAATTTATTTATTTCTATATACACGGATAACACTATTTATACAATTATACAGGGTGTTTTAACGCATAACATAAAAAGTACGTAAAAAGTAAGGCCTACGAAACAATTCATAGGATATTCGGCATCTCAAAACAAACATAAAAAATCTAGTGCAAGAAATTCAAAGAGGTTCCTTGCAACGAGTGTTCGGGAATTTGATGGAGAGAGCACAAACTTAATACAAATGCCAATTGGGCTTGTTTGAACACATAATGCAAACTAAATGTGATCAAACTTAAATAATAGGTTGTAGGCTATAAAATGTAAAGATTAACAAAACAATACTCATTTCTTATTTATATGTGCATTATTCGATCTTAAAAATGGGTTGCGTTTAAAAAAACACCCTATACATACAATATCAAGAACCAGGAACAAAGGACCTACGAGGCAAAATGATGGATTGAATTTTGTCGAGTAGACAGGGCCGCCGACAGACATTTTGAGGCCCGGGGCAAAGTTTGGGAGTGAGGCCCCTCAATACAAAAATATCGTAAACAAAAATTACCTTCGTCTGTAAAATAGATAAATTTGTAGAATCTGGTGATTGCAACATTTTTTATCTAAAAATGTTGAATATCTTAATTTTGTTCAATACAAAACAACTACATCACAGGTCTGCACTAAACTTTTGATTTATGAGTTTTAAAAATTCAGAACATACCAACATTAAAAGTAGGTACAATCCTTTTTAATACGACTACTGAATAACACAGAACTTTGGATTAAAAGCACTAGACTAAAAAATTTATGGTCCTAATAAGCCTATACTTGGGGATAAAAAGGATTTAAGACACAGTTTAAGTTACCATACAAATAATTCACAGACTACCTAGCTACTAAACCACTTTACTTGTTTTCCTTCTATTGTCCAACTCTCGTAATGCCTGTGGAGCGTGTGACGTCATCAGGACTTCATTTTTGCGGTTGTATCCTAGCCCTAGCCTTTTAATATTGGGTAAAAGTAGCCTAAATTAAAGGTGTAGGAACTACTCTCTGATTCACCGATATATAGGCTAGGCTCTCTTTATTGTGCCAGCTTGAGGCTACAGACGAGCGCATTCTTTCGGTCTGCTGATCGATGGCATCACGATCTGCTTAAATTGTCGTACGAGGAAACCTGTATTTCTTTAGACCTTGGTTCACACGTAGCTAATCTCAAACTCAGAGGAGAAACTAAGCTCAAGTTGTTAATCACTGATGGAAAAAGTTCATGTCACGTCTTGAGTCGTAAATGTTATTATATTTCTCTTTTGTAAAATATACACCATTTAGTTAAAGCTAGGGATCCTTTTCCTTGGTCCATCGAAGGCCTCTACACCTACAAAAAAGGTTTTATGATGAATTTTAGGGTGCAGACGATTGGTATTGGACGATTGCTGAGCTTGGTACGGATTTAGTTTAATGTGAGGTCTATGGTGCAGGCCTAAAGCCGCCTTTCCACTGCACAATTTGTTTTATAAACTTTTGTTTGTAAAAAATCTACTATATATTTGTCAAATACCACTCAGTGGAAACATCGTGCAGCCCAAACTACTAATTTCCAGTTTCTGGAAATTAGTATTTGCAAAATATTATTTAATTCAGCCACCAATACATCCTGGGTATATCTATTTTGTGTCCCAATTGTGTTAGCCTCCCAAATACAATTTTTATAGTTTTATAGTTTTTACCATTCAAAATTTTTATTTTATTATATATTTGTATCTAGAACAAAAGGTTTAAGAAACAATACACTAAACAATTTTTATTAACAAAATCATATGTTATAAGATCAAAATGTAATATGTAGTCTAACAAAGAATAATGTAAATAATAAAATAAATAATAATGCAAGTAATAAAATATAACAATAAAATTATCACAGAAACCTAACGAGTCAATGGAGCGGGACATGGCAAACACAGAACGAAACATTGGGAACTGCCTGAGGCGTACAAGCGACGTAAATCAAGCGACATGGATCCCACCCGACACGAAGCAGTGTAAAGTCGGGTAGATAGATATGTAACGCGGGTCCTCGTCGTGCGCGACCGGTGCTAGTGACGTGTCACGTGAATCTGCGTCTTGCACGGTTAATGTGTTAAAATACGTAGTCAAAACATTAAGGTATTGCATAAATTAGCTATAAAACCAAGAGATACAAATTCATTTAATTATGTCAAAAACTATAAAAAATTAGTTAAAAGTCTTTCTGCCAAGCAGCTAAATTAGCAGCTAATTAAAAAAATTAATATCTGCTGAGAATAAGACCAAAGCTGCTTGGATAGTTGTAAATACAGAGCTTGGCTCTAAAGGAAGGAACAACAATTTTCCCGATATGCTATTTGGCAATTCTTTGCACAGATCAGATAATAATATATAGCTAATTTGTTCAATTCAAATGTTTTCCACAATGTCCTCTAAATTAAATATTTCACCCAGTTTATTCATTGCCTTAGGTTACATGCAAAACAGTGTCAGTCTAATTTTGACTGTCTTCAACTTTGAAGGAGTTTCTTTAAGTTGCATTAAAAAAATTGTGGAACATAAAAAAACAAGAAATTGGTCGGCTGGGATGAAATTTCTATAATTTTTTTTAGAAAACCAATGATATTTTTCAAGTCCTTTGTGCCAGTCAGTAAATCAATCCCTGAAAGAAGGCCTTTTTCCATTTCAAGTAAAGTTTGGTGAAATAATTCCATTTATTTAAGGCAATGCTATAGATGCTAAAAACTACCGCCCCATGTCAGTTGTCAGTAATCACAAAAATTTTTTGAAAGACCCAAGATTTTTTTTGTTTGCATACAAGTTTTCTCTTTTTTGAGAAGAATCACATTTTCCCCAAAATTCAATATGGGTTTAAAGCACTACACTTGCTGTTTCTGACTTGTTAGGTCAAATTCTCCTCGCCTTGGATGGATCGCAGAGGACATGTGGATTCTTCGCGTGTCTGTACAACGTGCTGTTTAGAAGTTATGGCGGCATAGATATTTTCTCAAAAAAATTGAACAAATACAAATCTCTCAAAAATGGCTCTTCCGATTTCATTCAAATTGTTATGGCTTATAGTGCATAACATGACAAGCAAAATGACACCTCCCGCGTGTCTGTACGACTTACGATTCAAAAGTTATGGCTGCATAAATTCCAGGTCCATCTAAGGCCGCACTTAAAAATATTTTCTCAAACAATAAATTAAACAAATTCAAATTTCTCAAAAACGGCTTGTACGATTTCAATCAAATTTTTATGGCTTATAGTGCGTGTCTATACATACGGTTAAAAAGTTATGGCGGCATAAAATCCAGGTCCATCTAAAGGCCACACTTAAAAATATTTTCTCAAACAAAAAATAAAAAAAGATTTTTCAAAAACGGCTCGTACGATTTCGATCAAATTTTTATGGCTTATAGGTCTTAATAAGACAAGCATAATGAACAACCCGCGTGTCTGTACAACTTAACGTTCGGAAGTTATGGCGGCATAAATATTTTCTCAAACCAAAAATTGTACAAATTCACATTTATCAAACATACGATTTCGATCAAATTGTTATGGCTAATAGTGCTTAACAAGGCAAGCAAAATGACATAACCCGCGTGTCTGTAAAACATACGGTTTAGAAGTTATGGCGGCATAGATATTTTCTAATTTGATATTTTTATTCTGTACCAAATTTGTTAAACACGTTATTATAACGTTTCGACAGAAAATAAAAATTTTTTATTTAAGCTTAGAACGACCTCGGATAACTTGGGGTTTGGATAACTGGGGCTCAGGTGATCGGGAGTGTTCTGTGATATGCTTCACTTACACTACTGATCATAGCTTAGTGTGAACAATCCATTTTAAATAGCCTATCTTAAAATAATTTAAAAAGTGGTTCATTTGCACATTGTGTTTATCTGACCCCAATTTATTATTTAAAATTGAAAATGTGGGTAAAAATACACTAAGGACCTTAAAACTTTCAAACTGTAGTTGTTTTCATCACTAGGAGCGAAAGTGGCTCTTTTTGGTATGAGATCGTAATTTACAGGCGAGGTGCAGCCGAGCTTGGAAATGCGATCGAGTACCAAGGAGACACTTTTGCTCCGTGTGATGAACAACTATTTTCATGATTATGTATAAATAACCATTTAATCGTTAAACAATTTGACTACATAATTTTGAGGTTATCCAAAATATCATCATTTACACATCTGTTAGTTGTTTAAAAGACAAGTTAAGAAATCGTTCAACCTTTCAAACGTAACATAAACAAAATTTGACATTAGAGTACGGCAAAATTCACCATATGTTTGTTCAGTACTCCTATTCAAAGTGATCCAAAAACGACCATTTTGCGGACGATTTAGAGAACTAAAAAAGGCCGTTTTCCAGACAGTATGATGAAAAAATTATTTCTGGAATATTTATAAAGTTGGGCTTTCTTTTTATTGTATTTATAAGCTTTATATTTATTAAGTTGGGGGAAGTTCGTTTTACTTGAGCTGAGTCTCCGCCCAAATGATTCATTAAGGCATTTAAATTCGCTGAGTATGCAGGTCTGCTGCACCGGGGGTATTTCTACTTCTCTGAGCCATAGTATCGCTCATAAAACATCCATGAAAATAATTTGCCCATAGTAATCTATTTTATTTATTTATCGTGTTACTGCCATGTTATCTTTGTTCCATAGGGGCGATGGTCAAGGTGGAAGGACGAGGGCTAGTCCACCAGAAGTCAAATAGATCGGCTGCACCGCGCACAGATTATGATCAGCGCATGGAGGAAGCATTAAATTCCACCAGCACCAACTATTCAAACGTCATTTTTATACTTATTTGTAAAGTAGTAGTGCAGATTTTATTGCTTTTGTTTGTTTTTTGAGTTGATTTAAAGTGATCTTATTTTTACATAAAGGCGTCGAGCGATGGAAATAGTATTTTTATTTTTGTAGGGTTCACATTTTCCGACCTGAAGAGTGTAAACCATTTCTCTCAGATTTAGATCATAATCGTTTAGATCATAGAATATAAAATGCTTTTTAAATGTTATTATAAAAAGATATGGAGCTATTTCAATGGATACTTTTGCAAATGTAAATTGAGTAAACGGCCGTCTTCAATAAATATTTTGATGTTTTCTACACATTGTTTAGTTCAATAAGCCCTTTATTCCTCTACTTATTCGGTATAGTTGCAATGTACAGTGGTAAGTTTAAGATATGATTTTGCTTCTGGTAATGCCTTTGCAGGTCAACTTTGAAATGTACTTTAAATTTACATTCTAATCTACGTTGTGTAATGGAGGGGGGCCCGAACAGACTTCAGTCGAGGGCCCCTAGAGACCATCTCAACCCCAGTTCCAAAGCTAGTTCAGAACTAACTTCAGGCTCTGCGTTTCACCTGACACTATATAGAGACAAAAGGAACATTCTCGGATCTTCGGATTCTTCGGATCTCCACAGTCTACGGAACTGCTCCTCACTCGAGTTTTCCGAAAATCGAGATCCAGCCAACTTCCCACCTTTACCACCAACTGTGGTTCATTGAGCCATTTTAGCGAATTTCTCCTATAGGAAAGAAGCTATTACTGTAGGTCTCACGGTAAGACTTAAGTAGGAGACCATATCAAATCAAACCATGATAACTTTTTGTTTTGGGGCTCCCAGAAGCTAAAAATACCATTCGTTCGGATTTTTATGTATACAGGTTTACAAAAACCCTTCCAGACTTCGGGATATGGTTACTTACATCAAAACTAAGGGTCCTATAAACATGGGTCCTAAGATGCTCGGTTATCCATCTGTCAGTGTGTATGTGCAGTTTTTTGTCTCCTGTTTGATTTTTATAAAATTATGGTTTTTAAGATATTAAGTTAAAAAATACAAAAATAGATGCCATTTTTAAATGGTACAAAGTAGAAACTTGATACTCCGCTACAAAATAGGTCCTATTAATCAACATATACGTACCAATTTTGAAATTGATATCTGTAGTGGTTCCAAAGTTATACAAAATCGTGTTAAAACACATAACTTACATACTGACTGATGGATAACCAAGCATTTTAGGACCCATGTTTATAGGAACTTTTTTCTTAGTTTTGATATAAGTAACCATATCCCAAAGTCTGGAAGGGTTTTTCATAAACACCCTGTATATCTACAGGGTGTTCAAGAAATGTGGGGCAATAATCTACGTAGTGATTCCTTGGTTAAAAATAAGCAAAAAAGTTTATATAAACATAAGTCCTAAAGTGCTCCTTTTTCCGTCTGTTTATGATTTTTACATATTTAATCATATCTTACAAACCGCTTAACGCATAAACTTCAAACTTGGACTATGGATAACCACTATTAAGAACTATTTTCGTAATGAGTATCAAATTTCTACTTTGTACCATGTCAAAATGGTGACTGTTTTTTGTTTTAAAAGCTAAATATCTTAAAAACCGTAAATTTTAGAAAAAGAATATACAAGGCAACAAAGTTTTGAATTTTAATCTAATTGACGATGATATTAGGATTATAACAATCGGACAGCTAATAATAGAGTAATTTTAAATTTTCCAAATAAAAACATTTAATTTTCAGACAGAATGTTCCAAACACCATGTTTTTATGCAGAAACAATAAAATTTCTCTGTTATTAGTAGTCTGATCATCATAATCTTAATATCAGCATTAATTGGATCAAATGCTGCAGCTTTTTTGTGTCTTGTATAATTTTTCTAAAATTTACGGTTTTTAAGATATTTAGCTTTGAAAACAAAAAACAGTCGCCATTTTGAAATGGTTCAAAGTAGAAATTTGATCCTTATTACAAAAAAAGTTCTTAGTGGTTATCCATATACCAAGTTTGAAGTTTATACATTAAGTGGTTCGTGAGATATGATTAAATATGTAAAAATCATAAACAGACACACATCAGACGGAAAACGAATCACTTTAGGACCTATATGTTTATATGAACTTTTTGCTTATTTCGACCCAAGGAATCACAACGTTATTGCCCCACATTTTTTGAATACCGTGATATACTGGGTGTCTACCAAGTCTTGTCCTGATTTAACAGCTTTGCTGTACGAAAACCATTAAAGCTCCACTTAACTTCTATGTCTTGTTTTGAAAGGAATTCTAGGTGTTGGATAATCCAAGGTGTACTGTATTGTGTTTAAATATGATCCTAAACATATGAAATTCGCTGAGTATGCAGGTCTGCTGCGACAGAGGTATTTTTTTAACAGTAGACATTTTAACGAACAATGTAAAACATATACAAAAACCAAAGATTTAAGTGTAACTAATGAGGATCATTCGAATAGGGAGGTTTTCTTTTAATTTGGATTCAGATTTGTCTGTTCTTACCAAAACATTTTGCTGGCATCCAACAATCAACACGACTATCCAACTAGACATAAAACCTTACATTATCCAAATCATTGCCTACTTATTGTGAAAAAGACACCGCAATACATAGGAAGAAAATTGTTTAACAAGCTGCCCCCGTATCTTAAATTTTATAGATAAATAAATAAATAATAGTTTATTGGAGGAATAAATCATCTTATGTGAAATGCAGGTACATGCACGACAATTCTTAAAAATAAAATTAATAACTATTTACAAACATTCATGCTTAAATAAAATAGCAATTCTGCAATTTCCAACCCAACAGGCAAAGCTCAATTATAGGGGTAGAACTCAAATATTTAAGCTTATCACTATGGCCCAAAAATGTGTAAAGTAAATAATAAAAAATGTTCACATTCAAAAAGCGTAAGTGCACAGACATTAACCAAAAATAATAAAACTGAAAATTTAATATTAATGGATAAAAAATATAGAAAATTCATAGTTTAAAAATTGATAGCAGATATTTATGTGTTTACAGTTTATAATTCTGTTTGCGATTGCACAGTTAGTTTGAATAACAATAGATTTGTCAATATTATTAATAATGGTCATCCTGCACTTATTCGAATTTTCATCCAAAAATAATAATCACAAAATCTATACCTTTTATAGTTCAAAAGATCCCCCCCCAAAATTTTATTTGATGGCGCCCTGAGCGCCATATCCCCCTCATTCTAGGCACCCCTGGTTTTAGTCAAGAACAAAGACAGTTGGAATGTCATTATGCAACTTGGGACGAGAGATGACATTGCCCTGGGACTGTGGTTGCTGAGACCGCGAACGTTACTCAACAGCAATTTGTCGTCCAAGCCCCGTGCTTAGAGAGAATCAACAGTTCCAGGCCATGTGGTGCTCTTTTACCGTTAACGAATATCGTAGGAACCAGGGCCGCGGCAAGGGATTTTTCTGGGACATGCGAGGCCTACATTGGCGCCCCTTTTACTTGTATATCAGTTACCCCCCACCCCCGCCCTTCATGGTAGTTAATGCTATCATTTGCAAAATAAAAAAGAATACTTTGAAAGTACTGTGTCAAATTTTATTTATTACATGTTTATAGGATTTATAGATAAATTAAGACAACACTAAATTATTATCTAAGTAAGAACAGGCATACTGCCATTCGGGCTTTTCTTGCTTGAACCGCAAACATGAATTTTTACATTAGAGCCCCGTAAAATTAGACGGAATTAGATAAGAAAAAATATACCAAACGACTAAAAATTGCGCAGTTGTTAGTTTGTCGGCCCATCTAAACCTCTTGCTAAATGTCTCCGAGGAAGAATGTTGAGTTCGAGTTTCTAGAAGTTTTCAGTTTCTGGTCTTAATTTTGAATCTTGGAATTTAATTTGTAAACCAAATTGCAATTTTCATTTAATTTAAAGGTCTTGCTAAATGGAAACTCTGGTGAAAACAGAACTCTTTACCTTACCCATTCAGTTCAAATTGACAGTCATTCACAATTCACAAACCCAAAAATTAATACTTTGAATTATTTGAATATAATAATAACTCCACGGGCGCAGGTAAACAGCCACCAAACTGAAAGTTTTGCGAGTTGAACAATTTCAAAAGGCTCCACAAGCGCCGGCATGCTAAAAAAAACGCATTTTGCTCTTTGAATAGTTTGAAACCGCTCCACAGGCGCCGGTACACGCTTCCTAAACTCACATTACGCACATTGACTAATTTAAAAGTACTTCAGGTGCCGGCAAACGCTTCCTAAATTGCCAAACTCACGTTTAACACGTTGAATGATTTGTAAATGCCCCACGGTTGCCAAATTATATTATTAAAACTTTGAGCGATTTTAAAAGGCTCCCTAGGTGTCGGCAAATGCCACCGAAAATTATAATTTATCTCTTTAATAGTTTGAAAAGGCTCCACAAGCGCCGGAAAACGCCTCCAAGATAAATATTTTGCATGTGACCAATTTTAAAAGGGCTTCGAGCGCCGGCAAACGCTTCCAAATTCCAAAACTCATGTATTGCTCGTTAAACGAAATTGTAAAATGCTCCCCGGGTGCCAGCCAAAGTCGCCAAAACATATAAGGTTTAGCACTTTGAACCATTTTAAAAGGCTCCTGGGCGCCGTTGAGGACTCAACACCACGCCGGCAACGGCGGCGCCCTTTCCTAGTCGGCGCCCCATGCGGCCGCATGTTCCGCATGGCCCTTGTCGCGGCCCTGGTAGGAACTGATTTTAAATTTATTATATATGATATCCTGTACCTGTATATGTATCCTGTGTACCTGTGTGTGTATCCTGTGTATGTATGATATCCTGTGTATATGAGAAATGTTATCTTGCTTGGTTGTATATGTATGTTTGCACAACGATCTCAAAACGGCTCCGAGGATTTCCTTCAAAGTATGTAAATAAGTAATTTATGACTAAAAAACGTCTTTTATGCAGATCGCTTGGCCAGAGAAAATCTAATAACTTAATAAATCGAATTTTAAAGTTGTAAAATTTTAACATTGGCCTTATGGGTTGCCGTGTTAGCGACGAAAATGAACAAGGAATGTGTAAACAAATGAAGTAATCACAACAGGTGTTTGGAATCTACAGCCATCAAGGGAAAATACAGCAAGTGGGATGAAGAGTCCATGGAGCAATAAAAAAGGTCTCTATTTATCAATTTTATGACATTGAAATATTTCAGAGTAACTGGATGAACTGGTAAACATGAAATAACACCGAGCAAGGCTCGGTCCACCAGGTACTGCAATTTAACACGCTAGCGTTTTTTTTGTTTTTTTTTTTTGTAACGAAATCTGGTAAAAAATTCTCAAACACCAAATGAAGTCGATCAGGACGATAAAATTTAACTACCCAACTGTACCGACTGTACCACGAACAAAATTATTAAACTATTATTTTATCCTATACCTACTCTAAAACAAGCACTCTAAAGCAAGGAAAAATCCGGGTTTCGTCCTCCAGCCCTTTGAAGTGCCAGTGTTTCCGTTTTGGACACTTATACCCTAAACAGCTGAATAATATATCCCAGGTTGTTTTTATTTTATTAAAGTAAAGTTTTTATTTTATCCTAGCAAAGCTCATTCTCCCAGTGACACTCATGTTATTTATTTAATTATTCCAACGGATTCACCATTGTAGTATAACGCCAATAGGATACAATTATCTTTAATTGAATAGAATAAAAAACAGCTTAGTGTAGCGACAATACAACAATAACAAAGTGGTGAAAACAATACAGTTATTACAACTATACCAACAACAATAGCAATGACAGTATTCATATCATATTAGTGACATAACTGTATTAAAAAAATTATACAGTAGTAAACTTAACATAACAATGTGGTCATGTCATAACAATGGGAATAAGCAATACCTTCATAAGAAGTAGAAGTAGGCCTATATTCTATGTCGATCGAAATGGACACTTTTCTAAATAGTTATGGAACCATTTTAAATTCGACAGAGAAAGATAATTTTTTTCGCTATGGAAAGTTACGTCGCTGTCTACATTCGTGGCTTGGTGCTGATTTCGGCTACAGCGATAAAAGATTCCTTCCGATTTTCACAATAAAATTAAACTGCAGTAAATTGATTAATTCAAGGCATGTTTTTGTTTTTGTTTTGTAATCTCATGTCCTAATAGTCTAAAATGAATTTTCTTAAAAAAATTTCATTTTTAAAATTTAGTACGGACATTGGCTCTTTTCTTAAAAAAATGTCATATACCACCATAGAACATTGACCCTTTTTTTCGTTCGTATTTTTTATTTTACATAATTTTTTATCTATTATTATTGAGATACCACAGTCATTTACCATTTGAACGTAATAATTATACCAATACTTGGCGCATACATCTGTTTATGTAGGTAGTCAATGGTTCTATCTACATTGTCAAAAACCAATGTACTTACACTGTAAGAATCGCTGAGATTTTTTAACACAAATATTTTGGTTAAACAGATTGTGTTAAAATTGAGACCAAAATTGGTTCAATAATATTTTTATAACTATTTTGCATTGCGCAAAGAAGGTTAATTTTACTAGTGGTGGTTTGAAAATAATTAAATTGCTAGTTGTTTTGAAAGTAAGATAATTGCCTTGATGCAATTTACTGTAAATTATGTGCAGTATGTCCAAACGGAGTGACAGTAGGGTATGTCTGTTGCATCGCTGGCTTGACAAAATATACAAACTGTTGTCGGAAAACCGTGCAGCTAAAGCGTGATAAAAGTGAATATAAATGGTGGCTTATCTTTGTTCGCCGCATCGTGTAGATCTGTCGCAATAGATTCATCCATCAATAACAGATTTGGAATGCACAAAACGACGCAATGGTGTTTTTACTGTTTTGAATGGCGCGGAATCATTTTGCCCGACTAGTGTGTGCCGAGTAGCAGCGCTAGGCTGGGATAATAAAGCCCAACAATAATAGCGAGATAATTATACACCTCCGAAAACTACTTACAACGCTGCTGCTCTGCTGGAAATTGCTCAAAAATGGGGAAATTTAAATTTTTGTGAACTCCTGTTTCAAGTGGATATTTTAGTTTGAAGGAAATTACCGTGTGGGAAAACTACAAGAAAAATTTCCTCCTTTAATTTTTATACGTTTTGGAAATGCTGGTGTCTTAAGAAATTGTTTTGTCAATAAAGGTATTAATTTCAATAAACAATTAAAAAACTGGAATAAAAGCATTGATTATATAAGAGCCCAAACTACATGATCTAGAACCTTGAAATTTTGCGTGGACGTGAACTATTAGGGCGTAGGCATCCGCTAAGAAAGGATTTTACAAAATTCGAAGTTTCAAAGGGTTTTTGGCGAGGTTTAATTTTTCAAATTTTTCCATATAAAAGTGTTATGGACGATCTTTTGT
The DNA here is from genome assembly GCA_035578135.1 of Flexamia atlantica. NCBI lineage: Eukaryota > Metazoa > Arthropoda > Insecta > Hemiptera > Cicadellidae > Flexamia > Flexamia atlantica. The sequence continues at coordinate 4,082,957 of JAQJVK010000019.1, forward strand.
TTACATTTTCAATGTTCATTCGATCAGCCGGCTGAGTTAGTTTCACAAATGTACATACTTTGTTACAGCTGATTATAACTTGATTTCTTTCATCACGGTTTTATAGTTCTACTAGCAGTTGCCTGTGGCTTCGCTCACGATAACAATTTTAACACCCGCTGCCTAAATGAAGCAGATGGTGCCACATACTGAGTTTATGATTAAATAGATAAGGTAGAAAAACTATTGGTGACTTTAATATAGTACATATAACCTAAAAAAAGAAAAAACAACCTTGCAACCATGATAAAAGGAACCAAACTATAAATCAGCTGTAGAGACCTGTCTGTATGTGAAGCGTAAACCGCCTTCTTGATTAAATGAAAATTGACAATTTAATCGAAAGATCATCCATTAAATTATACAGAAAGATTTCAGACCGTTTACTCAACCGAAAACCCCTGAAAACTTTGAATTTTGAAAAACCCGTTCTCAGCGGATGCTCACTCCCTATAGGAACGTCCATGAAAAGTCTCAAGGTTCGAAGTCAAGTTCAAGTAGTTTGGGCTGTGCGATGATAGGCCAGTGGTATTTGCCAAATATAAAGTAGATATACTTTCATCAGCCAGAAAGATGTTTTAGGAATCCGCTAAGGGTGTCGCTGCCGACGGGAGTACGTAGAAATATTGCTGCCCCGCCGCACGAGGCATTTTTATTTGGCCTCTCTATACTACACATGCCAGCACATTCCAGCGCCCCCGCCGACAAAACCCCTAAGGGTGTCACTGCCTGGGAAGGCTTATACTCAGAGGCCTATCGTTGAATCTGTCCTATAGTACAGAGTGACCCTGAGGCAGGAAATACCCTCTTCGCAGCAGACCGTGCGTACTAAGAGAATCTTAAAGCAGTTTCCTGTTTCATGAAAGTTTATGTACGTAGAGTAGAAAATGCCTTGATTAAATGCCACCAAAGTATTTTCTAATGTTTTTAGGGTCTATTTTGAACAACAAAATAGACCCTAAAACATTACAGAGCCATCCCGCATTAAAAAAAATGGTTTACATTATCTCTTTCATTAACAGCTGTTTTAAGGCAGGAAGGACTTTATCTCTAGTCAGTGATTTATTTTATTTTTTACAGACAGCTGGTTTTACATTCTATGAAATTTCTTGCTTTTAACATCTGTTTGAATATAAACATCTATATATTAATACGCAAGCGGTTTTATTTTCACAGTCCAACCGCAATAACGGCTGGACGGATTTCAACGTTTGAGGTGTCAAATTAAAGGGATTGTTATGTAGATTTGTCATCGAGTCTCAGAATTTTAAAACAGGGCGTCACTAAAGGCCCCCACACACGCTGAGATTGTCGCGAGACATTTCTTGAGACAAGAGGTATCATGAGACAGATCTCTGCGTGTGTGGCGATGTCTCAAGCATGTCTCAGTATCAAACTCCGTCTCTGAGACCGTTATTTACATCTGCGTTTTTGGTGCTGTTTCACACTTACTTCACAGCTGATAGTATTTGTTCGCGAAAGAACAGTTCAGTTTCAATGGTTCATTACCGCGATGAAATTAATCATGAATCATTTATTGATTGAATCGAATCGTTGTGCAAACCTTACTTAAATAAACCAATTTATCTGGGTTTTCTCCTTTCCCTTTCGAAAAAAGCAAACTGCAAACGCCGATTTGGAATAAATTTTCGAGAATTCAGTAAGTTCCTCCCATTTGATATTACACATTTACTAAATTTAAAATTGAGAGGGGTTAATTTTGAGGGGTACAATTTACAATCAGATAGTGTCTTATGTCAATGTATACAGAAACCTCTAAGTAAGGACATTCAATGTTAAATTTTTAATCCCGCGGCCGAAAAGCAGAGGAAAAATTAGCGCTGATACATGGAATAGTTTAAGCTGACTACGTATAGTCCGCGTTTATACTCACTAACAAAAATGTCAAAATAAGAATGTTTTTAAACAACAACAGGTAAACATTATGGTAAAAGATACAACAATACTGAAAATAACATACAACCCTCAAAATATTACATCCAGCTGCTTGACTTTGGAAAGTCAGGTTGATCCGTAAACTCGTACCAACAATTCCGATCAATAGATTCAATTGAAAAGATTCAATAGAAGTATTTGAATCAAAATTAAAAACGTAAACAAATATTCTAAATCTGTTCAATAATATGATTTTTCTAACACATGTTTCATAAAAATTTGGTCTCAGACATGTATCGCGACAGATCTCAGCGTGTGTGGCCTTGTATCGCTGATACCGCTTGTCTCATGATACCTCTTGTCTCGAGAAATGTCTCGCGACAATCTCAGCGTGTGTGGGGGCCCTAACAGAGTTTAATTGAATATTGTACTTATAGGTTCAACACATGAACAGCTGTTTCAAGTTAATTATTTTCAATTACATTGGCTATATACTACAGTGCCTTATCAAGGCCACACTGGTGCGGCCTTGTTTTATATCCTCTGCGATCAAGCATCTGGTAAATAATATTTATTTGGTTTTCAAAATTCTGATTAAGTTTCGAGCTATGCAAATGCAAAAATACAGTGAATTTAAACAGCCAACTTACACAACCTTCATAACAAACTACGCCATTGATTCCCCTATGATTAAATTGGCCATATCCCAACTAAAAAGACCAACTTTTAATTTCAGTAAATATCAGAAATCAGTTAGATCCTCCTTTTAACGCAATCGAACAACAAGATTGTGCTGAATTTGTCAATCAACTAATAACATTGTATCAATCCCTTGAATTACATTTCAAATATATGATAAAAGTTACGACAAAATGTTATGCAACCACAGTGTGAATGTAAATGTAAGTAACTTTGTTTTTCTAATTTCAATTCCTCACAACACTAAAAAAAACTAAATTTTAAGAATTATTCAACCGTCTGTGTGAAAAATGGCAACCTATTGTGGACTCAAATTGTACCTAATGCTGCCACTGCAACAACTTACAAAAAACAATAATTTCAAGCATAAGTACCTATTTGCTTTTTCAATTAAAACTTTGGAATTCATTCAAAGTGAAAATTACAAATCTTCTCATACCAGAGCTTCCAAATACAGAAATTCAAATAACTAGGTGAACCCGTGCAAATTCGCACGATTTAATAAAATTATAAATGATAGGCTGCCTTCTATGCGCACATATGTCGTCAATCTACTGGAAAAATAGGTTTTCGGAACGATGTAGCGTGCTGAAAGTGTCTCTAAAAGCCACTCATTACGATGTATATTGCAGCATTGTAAGCGATGTTCGTTGTGCACTTCCTTCAAATGGAAAATATGAAAAAAGCAACAGGTCAGCCATTGGGTCGGGGCAAAATTGAAGAATATACTCTTTTAAGTGGCTTATCTTTCGGGTAAATAATCAAGTCACGCTTACACTTGGTGGTTCGCTATCGTTTGCTCTAAAAATAATAGCAACATCCATTAGAAGTTATGTCCTTGTATCGGCGCTAATATTCTTTTCGATCTCAGACAATGTGCATTCCGAGTTATGTATGCTGCTCTTCAGGAGTATTTTTCAGAACGTAACTCTTCACGTTGAAAATTTGCGCTTAGGGATTAACTTTAATCAAGTGTTTAGTCAAGCTGTGCATGAGTTCATTGCTGCAAGAGCCGTTGGCTTTGTTTAGCATTCTTTCTTGATCACCAATTTTGACGTCCGTCATAGATACAGAGCATATAACAAATGTTCTCCACACGGTTATAAGGTGCTATAATTGAGTGATAAATTGTTGCGTACACTTTATACATGAAAAACCCTCCGCCATTGTTTTCTTCAATTTAATAGCTCTTTTGCCTATCGTTGCGAGCACAGCGTTCTTGGAATTAATGTTTCTTTGTAGTTTCTGCTCAGTCTATCGGTACCAGTAATAAGACTTTGAATGTAATCGCTTTGTTGAGAAATAAGTAGATTTACTTTTGTCTTATGGCAGCTTGTATGAACATCCTTTGTCTCTTCCTCTTTTTTCTCGTTGAAAATGTAGCGCGCCACATTTATGACATGGTAATGCCATCCCGCCAAGTGAATTCTGCTGAATCCTTGAATTTGTTAGTGCAATTTTGTCAGTATAATTTTCTTCTAATGTTCCAGCTCCGCGTATGAAGCTTCTGTTTGCACACTTTCCCGTACGTTGTCCCGCCGTGTGCGAATATCTCGCCGTACATTGCCCCGCCATGTCCGACCGCTATAAAACTTCTTCGTCGACTCGTTCTTAGCATGTTTGAAAGAATATAAAGTGTCCGATCACAACACATTTTCGTCGCCTTATTCCTTTTCAAATAAATAAAACAGCTGGGCAGAGTTTTAAACTACTATGATATCTAAATTTGTTTTCTTGGTCTGTGATCTATATAGGCTATTTTAAATACCACACAGCTGATCAGATGTTTATTTATTTACATTTTCGTTTCTGTCAAAACCATTGTCAAAACACAAATTATTTTCTAATCAGTTTTTCACACTTCTTCAAGTTTAATTGCCTAAATTAAAAATGTAAAGGTGCTTACGGGAATCAGCACATCTGAGACGCATGTTTTGATGCATAATATTCGGGGGTAAGTCTTAAAATAAAAAAAAGCCTTATCGTGAATAAAGTTTCTATGTAGCGTATTAATAATATAGATTGGAAACACATTTATAATGTGAAAAATGCTATATTCAATTTAGGAGACACTACAAAATGTGGTTATTATATTTCACTAGTGGCATGAAGGGGCTAAAAGCCCGTAATAAGGAGAAATTCAAACGATCCTCAGTTAATATATATATACGCCAAGGACGAAATACCCTCATGGCAAACTTGCTTTTAAATCTACCATTTGTAAGATATAGCTCCTGGTTTTCAATCAAATATCAGCATCACATGTTTTATGTAAACAAAGCTGACGTTTTTAGATCCCAGTGCAGGTATTTTACGTTATTTTACTATATTTATCTATTAAAAAACAGTGATATCATACCCAAAAACACAAAGTGTTGAAGGGTCGCCAAGCCCTAAAAATATGTGATATCAAAGTGCATACCAAGTCAATTTAATTTCCTGTAGTTCAACAATGTTCATTTGAATACATAATTAAATTTGTTTGAATACTATTGTTCTGAATACATATTATAATTCTTCTACATGTACTTGGCCAGCAGCTTAACAGACGCTAAATTAGTTGAAATGTTTGTATTTTCCAAAGTGAACTACATAGAAGTCTTTTAACATCAATAAATAAATTCATAGGCTGCTGGCCAAGTACATGTAGAAGAATTATAATCTGTATTCAGAACAATAGTACTCAAATAAATTTAATTATGTATTCAAATGAACACTGTTGAACTACAGGAAATTAAATTGACTTGGTATGCACTTTGATATCACATATTTGGGGGCTTGGCGACCCTTCAACACTTTGTGTTTTTGGGTATGATATGATCTACTATCCAAAACTAACAAATATATTATATGAAGAGTTGTGTGTCGGTATAGCACATGGTGCAGTTAAAACTACATTAAATACATTACATACATTACTTTGAAATGGCGACCTATCCAGGTAGGTGTTTTAAGCCAAGTATGAATGACAGATTAAGTACAGTAGTCTTATTAAAGACTAAGGCCGACATGTTTCTTAGACAGTCCTGTTAATTTATAGCCCAACAGCCAATGGCAACTGTTGGACCTACATTTTTCACGTGGGATCCGAACCACAATTTTGCCTGGTTTACATGTTACGAACTGTCTCACAGTCCCATGGTCTTGGTGTCAAATTGAATCTTGGGATCTCATGACGTGCACTGTGCACTGAGGTACTTGGGCTTTGGTTGCTGGCAGAGTTTCGTCGTATAGAATTGATTTTAAGGGATTAGAGCATTCTGAAACCATGTTTTGGTTTCAGAATGCTCTAGATAAGACTTGTTTATATGAAAACATATGGTCATGGTTTGAAATAGTTTCAATGATTACCAACAGAATTTAGCACTTCCTTAGCCAATGAGAAGGAAAAAGTCTCCCGGGCAAAGCCGGGGTTATCAGCTCGTAGTTTCAAACAACATAGTTAGGTAAAAGGGGGTTGGCTCCATTTGCTATTTCGTTTGGATAACCAAATATTGAGGTTGCTTAAAATTAGCAAGTAATAAGTATCCTAGTCTCAGGCAAGAAATAGTGTCTACTGAAATCGATTTGTTTGAACAGTCAAGTAAGATAGGAGTACAAATAAGTAAAATGATTTAGACGATAGACAATAGACAATATTTATTGATCACTAAGCATACAGCAATAGATCATGTCAATACATATTTATACTTACAGAAATTAAAATGTCAATACACGGTTTTATGTTACATATCACAGTCAGAGTTCTAATATACATAGGAAACTAAAATTTAATCTCGTTTAAGTTGTAGTCGAAAATTTCAGATTGATCATACATTGGATGTTCAATCAGCCAAGACTTTAACGATTTCTTAAAACTATTTACTGGTACAATGTAAGCACTGGGAGAAAGTTTGTTAAAAAGAGAAATGCCAACCTGTTTGTAAGATTTCTTTGTTAGACTTAACCTATTGAATTCTGAGTGGATTCAAAACCTATTTCTAGTATTATGGTCATGTATATGTAAATTCAAGGTTAGGTTAGGCAAGTTTTCTTTAGTTTTGACAAGACACTCTAGAATATATTGATTAGTTACTGTGAGAATCTTTTCTCTTATGAATAATGTTCTGCAATGTTCCAAATAATTTGAAAAAGTAATAATTCTGAGGATTTTTTTTGCAAAAGCAAAACTCTATTAACGAAGGAACTGTATTTCCCCAGTACACAATTCCATAAACCAATACGCTATGAAACAAGGCAAAATACACATTTCTGAGGAATTCAAGTGGTAAACAATCTTTGAGATGTCTAATAACATAGATTATACGTGACAGCTTTTTACAGAGCTCTTGAACATGATCACACCAAGAAAGTTTAATGTCTAAATTAATATCCAGAAGTTTAACCATTTCAACATCGTTAACAATATTCTTCAGCGTAAAATTTATTATCTGTGTCTTGTTTTTGTTAAGTAACAACTTATTAGCATTGTACCATATGGCTGCTTCCTGCATTACATTACTCATAAATAAATTTAAATTAATATCAGACTGGTCGGTATGAAAAAGAGTTACATCATCTGCAAACAGAGCAGCCCTTGAGGGAACATTCGAGTCTAAGTCATTAATCATGACTAGAAAAAGAAAGGTTTTTTTGGATTCAACAGGAATTTAGTCTATTCCTATAATATAAAAAAAGTTGTTCACGAGAAATTCACGTTTTTAACTAACTTTTTCATCATTCTAATACAGAAACATATGTTTTCAGTTCCTTTTTGTTGGCTCGAAAGTTGCCCATAGCCGGCCTAGGCCGGATAAACTCTTATCCGACCTAGGCCGGAAAGAACGGAAGTAAACAATCAGCTGATTGCAGCAAACCGAGGTTTAATGCTTCTTTATTGGTGGTTTGTTGGTTTATTTTTAGAGGAATGTAGTGGCAGCACTGCATCCGTAGCAAATGTTCCTCTGTTTGTTATAGGTTAAGTTTAAAGGTTTGAGAAAGGTATGTTTACGCAAGGACTACGTTATGATTGAAGGTATGTTTTTTCTGCGTGGTATGATGAAAAATATCGTACGTTAAACGGCCAGGAAGTTTTGCCGTACTCGCATGAAAATCCCGCACTCGCTTTCGTTCGCGCGGGAACCATCATGCTCGTCCGGCAAAACAGTACTTCCCGGCCTAGTAACGTAATATACTATTTCGTTGCCCATGGCCAGTTCTTGTTTCATGTGTTAAGTATAATAAATCTTAATTATATTTATTTGATAATTTGGGTAATGTATAAGAAGACGTTTATTTGTACATGTGTATTCGAATAAGAATATGGCGATTTTATTGTATAAAGTAGGTCTAAATGTCTTTACCGTCCAGTGTGGTAAATGTACTTGAAATCGTGACGCAGCCGATGAGTGAAGGAAATTTTAAGTTTTTAAGGATCTGAATACTGCCAGTGATCAGTCTAAGGATTGTCAAGGAGCATGAGGCTGACTGACAGGTATTTAACCTTTTTATTTCAATAAGCCTGAACCACTGGGTCAGTTCTGATGATTTAGACCTACATTTCTTTAGAAAGCCCCAAAGTCTAGATGTGCCTGGGGTCCCAGTTCAGTCCGTGACCGAGAAACGCTTGGCAAGCCCTCAAATACGGGTTTGTCCCACTTAAATAAATAACTTCTTGTTAATCATAAATCGTGTTTTAATTAATTTGAATATGTTTCTGACATCTAACAAACTCTTAATATGGCGCAGATTCGCAAGTAGGAATGTTTTTATTATTTGTTTAACTAGGTTATTCATATTATTTCAATAATTTTTTCTATCTAGAAGGTTTCATACAAACTGAAGAGACTTGATCCATTGATAAATAACAATGCTTCAGCTAGGTGGAAGTCGTGGCTAAATGAGTTTTTAATTTATTGCCTGAAAATATTATTATTTAATTATTTTTCAAAGTTGTTTACTTACATAAACTAACTTGAGGCGTCGAAATAATTAATTGTATCTTCACGCTGTAGTTCGTGTATCGGGAGTATTACCTCCTATCTTCAGCAGCGGAGATTTTCTTAAAAACTGTACATTATTAAATGTATTTCAATCATCTCAACAGTATATAAACGAATACGTCTTACATTTAGCACGCACACGGATGACGAAGTATGTTTTATTCGTGTGTATGTGTGTGGTAAATCTAAGACGTGTTCGTTTATGTACTGTTGAGATAGTTGATAAACATTTAATAATGAGCAGCTTTTAGGAAAATCTCCGCTGCTAAAAATGGGAGGTAACACTCCCGAAACGCGTACCACAGCGTGACGATAAAACTAATTATTTTGACATCTCAAGGCAGTTTATGTAAGTAACTTTGAAAAATATTTAAAAGGTGTCAAGGTGTTTTTGAATTGGTTATCCATTAATTATCTGAAATAATGTTCTTAAGACTAAGAGGTCTAATTGAAATGTTTAAAATCTTCCAGATTCAGGGACAAGTTATAATGAGGCCAAAACTGCTTTGTTTCAGCATTTTGTACCAGGTTGTTTTGTTTGAAAACTTTCCATTTCGTAAAGCCAAGCACGAACCTAAAGATAAATTAATAGATTTTTACATTAAACGACGTAAATTTCCACTTGCAACTGCCGTAAAAATTATTTGGAAATAAAAATTCAAATTATTTGGGTACAAACTCTGATCATTTAAGGAAAAAAATATCGAAAAATCCTATCAAGCCTTTAAGAGATGTTTTGCAAATGGGAAAACCTAATAAAGTCTAAAATATCTTCTTTTATGTAATGGGAGTGAGAGGACGTGCTCATGATTGGTTTGCATATCATTTTCAGAAGAAATGTTTGTTGAAATGGGTGTGCCGCAGGGTTCGATTTTGGGATCGATTCTGTTCCTTGTTTTCATGAATAACGTACAAACCAGTGAAGGCGAGGGTGAACTCTGCCTTTTCGCAAATGATACGTCACTTCTTTTTCGAGCACCGAATTTGGCTGATTTGGACATTAGTGGTTTCATAGATTCAAATTGTCTCTTTCAATGGTTTAAGGAAAAATACCTTGTTGTGAATACGGATAAAACTCATCTTCTCAACTTTTCCATTAGGGATAGCGGCACTGAGATTTCCCAGCTTCTTATAAATGAAAGATAAGTTACCGCTGCCGTTTCCGTTAACTTTCTTGGATTAAAACTTGATGCACATCTCAATTTCCAAGATCACATCAACAAAGTTGCAGGGAAGCTTAGCTCCTGTCTGTTCGCTCTTTGAAAATTGGCGCAGTTTACCAACTGGCGATTCACTTTAGTCCTGTGATACTGCCAATGACTCGGGTGTAGTTTGTTTTGTCCCGTGATACTGCCAATGACTTGGGTATAGTTTTTGTCCCGTGATACTGCCAATGACTTGGGTATAGTTTTTGTCCCGTGATACTGCCAATGACTCGGGTGTAGTTTATTTTGTCCCGTGATACTGCCAATGACTTGGGTATAGTTTTTGTCCCGTGATACTGCCAATGACTTGGGTATAGTTTTTGTCCCGTGATACTGCCAATGACTTGGGTATATTTTTTGTCCCGTGATACTGCCAATGACTTGGGTATATTTTTTGTCCCGTGATACTGCCAATGACTTGGGTATAGTTTTTGGTTTTTGTCCCGTGATACTGCCAATGACTTGGGTATAGTTTTTGTCCCGTGATACTGCCAATGACTTGGGTATATTTTTTGTCCCGTGATACTGCCAATGATTTGGGTATAGTTTTTTTGCGTTAAATGTTAAATCACAAGATCCTGTTGATCCTGAAAAGCAAAAACTTGTTACATTGTATCCTGATATTTTCAATGGTGTTGAGAAACTCAAATCTCAACAGAAAAAACTATGTATCAATCTCAAAATTACTCCAGTAGCAGTAGGGTTTCGAAGAACTCCTGTACATTGCAGGTCAAGAGTTGAGGCAGAGCAATACAAACGGAGGATGATATCATTGGATAAGTAGATGGGCCGACCAGTTGAGTATCTCCCATTGTTACAGTGCCTAAGAACGATGGAAATCTCAGAATTTGTGAAGACATGAGAGATCCAGAGAGAGCAATAAAGCCTGAACGGATTCCCGTTTCTACTATCGATGATATTATATTCACTGTCAATGGATCAACGTTTTATTCAAAATTAGATCTGAGGAAAGGTTTCCATAAATTTTAATTGTGTCCGGAGGCAAGAGACGTAACAACGATGCCAACCGTCTGGGGTTATTTAGATATAAACGTTTAAAAAAAATCATCAGGATTTCGCAGTTGATTTTGAACATCCCGGGGCGTATAAATGTGAGTAATGACATTTGTTTGATTATTAAAGGAGCATTAAGAATCTTTGCATCCAGTTTTAGATAAACTCCAACAATCTGGTCTTACTCTGAACATTTAGAAGTGTATATTTTCGGAAAACAAGCGTGTCTTACATTGGATTAGATTTCTCTAAATATGGTGTTACACCGATCGAAGAGGAGTTGGAAGCAATTGAAAAATTGGAATCTCCTTGTGATATTCATGAAATGAGAATTTTTCTGGGCAATATACATTTCCTTCCAAGGTTTATTCCTCATTTGGCAAATTCATGTGGTGAGACGTTTGATTAGGAAGATTTGAATGTGTCTGGAGATGACCAAGGAAAGAGGAAGACTCATTCGATAAAATAAAATATAAAAGTAAGAAATACCGTCAACAATCAGTTATTTTTGGACATGAAAAAGACATCACATCTAAATGACGACGCAGCAATATGGATGTTTTGGGAGCTATTCTTGCTAAACCTAGAACAGCAGTCCAGCAGTTGTGGCGAGTGCTAGTATAAGCTTGTCTGATGTCCAAAAACGTTGTTTAAAAATTAAAAAGGACATGTCGGCCATCGCATGGAGTGTTCAGCATTGGAGCGATATTATTATGGGGTCGAAATTAGTGATTCATACTGATCACAAAACTCTTGTGGCTTTACTATCAAGGTCCTATGGTAAATCTTCTCCACGTCTTGATCGGTTTATGTTCAAAGTACTGGGTAAAGTAAAGTAAAGAGAAAACTAGGTTGCCAATCAATTTAAGAATATTTGAAAAATTGATTATTGAATGACGAACGGACAATATTACTATGCAGAATCCAACGATAAATCTCATTTCTAGTTATGTATATGAAGTATTGTGACCTTAAATGTGTCCTTAAATTTGATAGTTTTCAATCCAACAGCTATTGGAGAATGACTACACTATACAGAAGATTAGTCCTCAGTGATATTCAACACGACTGAGGGAGCACTTTGGCGCAGAGTCCAGTGATATTCAACACGACTGAGGGAGCACTTTGGCGCAGAGTCCAGTGATATTCAACACGACTGAGGGAGCACTTTGGCGCAGAGTCCAGTGATATTCAACACGACTGAGGGAGCACTTTGGCGCAGAGTCCAGTGATATTCAACACGACTGAGGGAGCACTTTGGCGCAGAATCCAGTGATATTCAACACGACTGAGGGAGCACTTTGGCGCAGAGTCCAGTGATATTCAACACGACTGAGGGAGCACTTTGGCGCAGAATCCAGTGATATCCGCAGTCCTGGAAAAGCTCAACGGCGAGGAAGATTAGTTATATCCATTGATATCCAGCAGAACTAGAAAAGCTCAACAACATTTTAAGAAAAAATATTGTGTATTTATTTTGTAGCTGCTTCTACAGCCTCTCTGAGTATCTGAACAACCAGATTTTGTGTATGTTCTATCACTCTTTTTTATTTACTATACGGTTCAATCAATTAATTTTGATCTATTGTACATGATGTCAAGTCTACTGCCCACGCATGTGCTACATGTAAGTGTTGAACTATACATAACTTATACAACTTATCTTAAAATGTTAAAATTGTAACCTGATTTTAATGTAAAAGTAATATCAGCTGTCCAATTTTTTGATGTTGGGATAAAAGGAATCAATTCTTGCATTTTTACTGAATGATTAAAACTTTTCTTTGAATAAATTAATGATTATTTTTGTTCTCTAAATGGCAGTATTATTGAATATGGTTGCTGAAGTCCCTAATTAGCTGATTAGCTCCAAATCCACTGCAAATATTAGTAAGGGTGTCTTTAGATGATGTAGAATGAAATTAAAGATTCCAAGAGAATAGTAATTGCAATGATTGTTCTGCAGATCAGTAAATATCTAACTATTATCGGACTACGATAAATGGTCAAAAGTGGTAAGACTCCGAAATAGGTTCCATAAAACAGAAGAGAGAGAGTTGAAAAAAAATTAATGAGAAGTTCGAGGCGTTCTCAGAATTGGAGGATCTCAGAAATTAGATGATTGTAACTAATTTCAAAACAAAACATACAGAGAAAAAGAAGAATATTCTGATGATAAATGTAATGACTAAAGAGTTTCTTTTTCTTTGTAAGATACTTTCAGTATAAATGTATGTAGCAGCAATAAGTTAAACTACGGAAAATCGTTTCGCTAACCATAATCTGTTTTATTTGGAATTGGCGTTCTTTAACCAATTTGACCCTGAAAAATGCTTTCAAATTAACGAGAAACTGTCAAAAGATTTCCAGGACAAAACGAGTTAATTAATTTTATCTGCTGACAAAGACAAGCTCAGAGAATTAATCATATCGTTCATGATTGTTTGGATCAATGTAGTCAGAAAATCTGTTTTGATCAATATTATTGTCATGATACGATTGAAAGTGTCCTGAAAATTGCCAAATAATTGAAAATATGGATAACACTTTCATGTCTACGTGAAGAAGAGAAAGAAACCGAAACTGTATGCGAGGATAAAAAGAACTAAGCATCCTATAAAGTAAAACATAAATTTACCACGTATATTAAATGTGCACTTGAAGTGATAGTAGATGATGCCCTCTCTTCAATTCATGGAACACAACAAAAGACACTAAATGTACCAACAATTCTACTAACAAGTTTCCTGCAAACAATGTTTTCGGAGTTAAACCTAATAAAGACCAAATTAAAAGCAACGACGGACATTCGTCCTGATGCATGTGGAGAGATATATTGATTGACACTTACTCAAGTTTCATCATGTACACACTGTGGGTCCAGGGCGGGAGATGGGCTTCTGGATGAAAGGCACCTCTCGGAGGCTGGGGAGGATGCAAATTGGTGCAGAAACTAGAAGAGAATGACAAAAGTCAAGACAAGCCGGATAACGGAGATGCAGAGGCCGAGAGTTCTTTAAACAAGGCCGAGTGACGGCTCTGAGAGAGCAGAAGTGGAGGCGGGAAGGTCCAGGTAGTTACGGTTGTAGCGCCAGGAGTAGAAGTTTGAAAAACAGCAAGAAAAAGGTACAGTAGAAAAGGCCTGAAATGACGGAACCTTGGAGGTAGCGAATTCCAAGGTAAAGGGAATATGGGCTATTTAATTGGAGATAAAGGAATTGGGACCGAAGGCCAAAGTACCGAACAGCATCTCCGTCCATGAAGGGAATTTTTGGTGAGATCATGTAACCCACACGAATCATGCATGCTGATTGAGGACTAAAGCTGGCTTGGGGGAGCTAAGGGTGGTTGAGAAGCCAGGACGTTAGAACCTTTTCCAAAGAGCTATGAGAGCGTTGTGATGAGGTTAATGGAGTGGAAGTGATGACGATGGGGTTATAATTGCTGGGGATTGAGGGTCTTTTGGGGGTTGAGGAAGAGAATGACGTGGGCGTGTTACTAGAGTTTGCAGAAACAGCCGAGGAGAAGGAGCTAATAATGGTGTAAATACCTTGTACTGTCAAAGTGACCCTTTGTGGTCTTATAGGCTACTGCAGTTTCGACCTCATCGAGATCTTCCTCCAGGCGATGGACATCAAATTCATTCCAGTGGAAATCGTCAGGATTGATAAAAAACCATCATTACATATAACCACATAATACATAATCATTGATGGTTTTTATCAATCCTGACGACTTCCACTGGAATGAAGTTGATGTCGTCGCCTGAGGAAGATCCCAATTAGGTCGAAACTGCAGTTACCTATAAGACTACAAAGGGTCACTTTGACAGTACAAGGTATCTACACCATTATTAGTTACTATTCAGTGATTCGGAGGCTAACATCATGAAGGAGAAGGATGTTTGGAAAAGGTTTAGTGATTGATGAGAATTGGTAGTAATTGGTTGATGTAGAGATTGGTGAACCTGTAAGGGTCAGGTGGGGGGTGATTCGAAGACTCGCCGTTTCTGATCCATATCCTATAGGGACAGGTCTATGAGGTTGTGATCAGGAAGGTCTTCAGAAATGGAGGATAGGGGGGGAGAATGTGTTAAGACTGTTTGTTGAAAAGGTGTTCTGGCGGTTCTTGTAGTTAAAGTGTCTTCATCAAAATCAGGGTGCATTGGGACGAAGGTAATAGAGGATAAGGCGGTCCACTGGAGAGTGGAGGTGTTAATTGTTTGTTGACAAGGTTTAAGGTAGTTAAAGTAATATTCATCAAAATCAGAGAGCCAAAGGTAACGGAAAATCAGAGGGGACAAAGGTAACGGAGGATAAGGAGGTCTAATGGGTAGTTAAAGTAGTCTTTATCAAAATCAGGGAGCATTGGGACGAAGGTAATGGAGGATAAGGAGGTCTAGTGGGTAGTTAAAGTAGTCTTTATCAAAATCAGGGAGCATTGGGACGAAGGTAATGGAGGATAAGGAGGTCTAGTGGGTAGTTAAAGTAGTCTTCATCAAAATCAGGGAGCATTGGGACGAAGGTAATGGAGGATAAGGAGGTCTAGTGGGTAGTTAAAGTAGTCTTTATCAAAATCAGGGAGCATTGGGACGAAGGTAATGGAGGATAAGGAGGTCTAGTGGGTAGTTAAAGTAGCCTTTATCAAAATCAGGGAGCATTGGGACGAAGGTAATGGAGGATAAGGAGGTCTAGTGGGTAGTTAAAGTAGTCTTTATCAAAATCATGGAGCATTGGGACGAAGGTAATGGAGGATAAGGAGATATATTGGGAAGCGAAGGTCTTATTGTTTGTTGACAAGGTTTAAGGTAGTTATACTATTCTTCATCAAAATCAGGGAGAATTGGGGCGAAGGGAATGGAGGATAAGGAGGTCTAGTGGGTAGTTAAAGTAGTCTTCATCAAAATCACGGAGCATTGGGACGAAGGTAATGGAGGATAAGGAGGTCTAGTGGGTAATTAAAGTAGTCTTCATCAACATCAGGGAGCATTGGGACGAAGGTTATGGAGGATAAGGAGGTCTAGTGGGTAATTAAAGTAGTCTTCATCAACATCAGGGAGCATTGGGACGAAGGTAATGGAGGATAAGGAGGTCTATTGGGGAGCGAAGGTCTTATTGTTTGTTGACAAGGTTTAAGGTAGTTATACTATTCTTCATCAAAATCAGGGAACATTGGGGCAAAGGGAATGGAGGATAAGGAGGTCTAGTGGGTAGTTAAAGTAGTCTTTATCAAAATCAGGGAGCATTGGGACGAAGGTAATGGAGGATAAGGAGGTCTAGTGGGTAGTTAAAGTAGTCTTCATCAAAATCAGGGAGCATTGGGACGAAGGTAATGGAGGATAAGGAGGTCTAGTGGGTAGTTAAAGTAGTCTTCATCAAAATCAGGGAGCATTGGGTTGAAGGTAATGGAGGATAAGGAGGTCTAGTGGGTAGTTAAAGTAGTCTTTATCAAAATCAGGGAGCATTGGGACGAAGGTAATGGAGGATAAGGAGGTCTATTGGGTAGTTAAAGTAGTCTTCATCAAAATCAGGGAGCATTGGGACGAAGGTAATGGAGGATAAGGAGGTCTAGTGGGTAGTTACAGTAGTCTTTATCAAAATCAGGGAGCATTGGGACGAAGGTAATGGAGGATAAGGAGGTCTAGTGGGTAGTTAAAGTAGTCTTTATCAAAATCAGGGAGCATTGGGACGAAGGTAATGGAGGATAAGGAGGTCTAGTGGGTAGTTAAAGTAGTCTTTATCAAAATCAGGGAGCATTGGGACGAAGGTAATGGAGGATAAGGAGGTCTAGTGGGTAGTTAAAGTAGTCTTTATCAAAATCAGGGAGCATTGGGACGAAGGTAATGGAGGATAAGGAGATATATTGGGAAGCGAAGGTCTTATTGTTTGTTGACAAGGTTTAAGGTAGTTATACTATTCTTCATCAAAATCAGGGAGAATTGGGGCGAAGGGAATGGAGGATAAGGAGGTCTAGTGGGTAGTTAAAGTAGTCTTCATCAAAATCAGGGAGCATTGGGACGAAGGTAATGGAGGATAAGGAGGTCTAGTGGGTAGTTAAAGTAGTCTTTATCAAAATCAGGGAGCATTGGGACGAAGGTAATGGAGGATAAGGAGATATATTGGGAAGCGAAGGTCTTATTGTTTGTTGACAAGGTTTAAGGTAGTTATACTATTCTTCATCAAAATCAGGGAGAATTGGGGCGAAGGGAATGGAGGATAAGGAGGTCTAGTGGGTAGTTAAAGTAGTCTTTATCAAAATCAGGGAGCATTGGGACGAAGGTAATGGAGGATAAGGAGGTCTAGTGGGTAGTTAAAGTAGTCTTTATCAAAATCAGGGAGCATTGGTGTGACAACCCGCTCCCCGAAATTTCATTTTGGCCTGATTTGGCTGCCTATTTTCATAAATAAAATGAATAATATTGGAGATCAATAAAATGGAGTATCTGGCGGAAGATGATCAAGGATATAATTTTTAGCCAACCCTAAATGGCTATCAATAGGAAATTAGCTTAAGCTCGAGGCCCAGAACCCAATTCAAATAATTTTGTAAAACTTATTATAACTGAAGTGAACAAGTTATGAAGCAAGGCGACAGTTAGCTACGCACTTGTCTCTGGAATTTGCTGATAACTAGAGTCAGCAGTCTGTCGACCCCCGTGGCGCAGCCCACGGAGAGCAGAGTCCGCCTAACTTCCATCGGTAAAACACCGCGCGCGGTCCGTCCTCCCGCGTCTGATTTCAAAATTCTTTTTCTAAATTGGATAATTAATACTTTAACGCTTAGTAACGAGTCGTGCGTACTCTCGATTTCATTTCCGTGTAATTCGACTATTGGTTAATAAAATTTAGTTTATCTGTTACTTGGTTTCTTTGTTTCGCTCCCACGCCACCACCAACTCGGCCGTGACAAAATTGGTGTCGAGGTGTGCGGAGTAGTGCGAAAATCCTACTTTTTCCTTACGAACCCGGCGAGAGACCTTCAAGAACTACGCAGATATCACCATGGAATTTGGTAAGTGAACTTCAAAAATTAGCCATTGCGTAATTTTTTTAAACATCTATTAAAACTATATTTCAAGTAGGGGACTGTTAAAATATAAACTAAAATTGTATTCTTGAAACTTCTGTGAAATTCCTGTTCGAAAATATTCAATTTTAAGGAAGTTATAGATTTTTTCATTTAATTAGTATAATTACGGACAAAGCGTAGGGAAGCCATTTTGGCGAGCAACAAAAGAGAAGCGACGCTCATTGTCAGTGTCGTCATTGACACGTCACCTCCTTGTCACCACAGCTACAAGCTGCCAACATGGCGGACTAAGTATGCATTAATATCCTAATTAATAATTCTAGGGAGGACGGCCTAATAAATCAAATCAATAAATTCACAATTGAGGTGTACGTGGCTGGATATTAAAGAATTTTGAACGCTTTTATGGACTTTTGATGCTCGCTGCTTTGGTAAAACTTAGAGTTGAAAGAAATAATTGAGTCTAGAAAAGAACGACTCGGTTCAGAGCTTCGAGTAGCGAACTAGTTCATTGATTTGGTCGGGAGACTCGTTCTTTGAGTAGTTCACTGAATCGTTCATTGAATGTCTGGTGTTGTTGTCGTTCATGAGGGATGTTTGATGATAATTGATTGAAATTTAAAACTGTTTGTTGTATCAGTAATTATTTTGACATAGTGAACAAGGAGTAATTAATAATATTTCTTTTAAAGAGTTATTGAATTTATTTGTAAAAGAATTCTTACTAACACTTGGAAAACAGCTTTTGCTTGTACACTAACCCTAGCCTACAAGTAGTTTAAGTTGTTATGAACTATAAACGAGTTGGCAAATGTCTGGGCGCATGAAAACGAGTGTTTAGATTCAAGAACATTTAAATTAAATTATAAAATATAAGGAAATATCAGCTCATTGGACTTGGATAATTCAAGCTTGATAAATATTTTTGTTTATCATTGGACTTAGACAATTAATTGTGGACATATTGTAATTCAGACTCGTTGTAGTGTCAGGTCAAAGGACGCCAGCTCGTTGAGTTCATTGTTCTCTTTCAGCTCGAATTATTATTGATCTTCGGAAATCATCTTGCCGTTTTCGTTGAGTAGCGTACACTATTTAACACAATAAATGCGATAAATAAATTAAATTCATTTAAATTATACTGAATATTCATTAAAAGAAATAAATAACGTAAATTTTTCCTTTTTTTCAAATTTTGCTTTATTTTGTCGGAAGTTGGCAGTAGTAGTAGGCAATAGCTACTCCTACCTGTGGAGTTAGTAACTAAAGTTACGATTTGGATTTGTTTTGTGATCGGACCGCTTGAATGGCAGTCTAGATAATTAATAGACTTTATCGAAAGACAATTAAATATTTTTTTTATAAAACAAATAAATAATTAAATAAATACATTCTTTTTTTTTGCAATCGACTTAAACTATTCTTGTGAACCGACGTAAGGGCAAGGAAGCTCACCCTAGAGTTGAGGGGTAGCGGATGCGAATTTCATTTTCATTGTGGAATTTCGTCTCCTTGATCAACATGAACGTGACCTACTTGAAGAAAAGTGAAAATCAGTATGAACTGAAAATCAGGGGGTTAGATACCAACGGTACCGCTGATGAATTGCGACGACGATTGACGAAGGCCCTTAAGGCGAATACACCGGTCGACGATGATGTCGTCTCAACGCTAGTAGTCGATGATGAGCTAACGGAGTGTGAACAAAGACTCGCGGACTTAGAAAAATCGTGCAAGGAGTACGAGGGTGATTATACTGATACGGACTATCAACGGTTGAGCGCGAGGTTATGGCACAACTACCTGCGAGTAGAGCGTATACCCGTGGACGAGGATGAACCCGACGACGAGAGTAATCAGCGACGCGAGGCCCTGCTCGCGGCACTCAACGCGATGTTGGCGCGCTTTGACGCTTCGAAATCCAAAACGCGAACCGCGGTCGACACCCAGGCTGCTGCCAATAGTCTGGTAAAAGCGATCCCTGCTCCCACAGCTGCGGCTCCCACAGCCCCTGCTCAGGAGATCGGTCACGGACCACCTCCAGTGATACCTAGGACGGTGAACCAAACCAGCAGCTTCACCGCGATACCGACACCAACCCCTCAGGTGCCGCCTGCAAATGCTAACCTCTCGGTGCCAACAACTGAATATCACCCGCGTTATAGGACCGTGCCCGTCTATAAATGGGGTCTACAATTCGACGGTAAATCGCAAAGTGTTGGCGCGTTCCTTCAGAGGGTCGAGGAGCTCCGGAGGGCCAGAGGCATGACAACAGCAGAGCTTTTTGACTCTGCTGTCGATCTCTTTACCGGACCAGCCCTAGTGTGGTATCGTTCTACCCTAGGCCGGATCAGGACATGGGATCAGTTATGCAAGGATCTTGAAGTGGTCTTCAAGCCCCCGGACCATGACATTCGGTTACAGCAGGAGATTTTTAACCGGGTTCAGGGCGAAACCGAGTCCATTGACCTTTACATCGCCGCGATGGAAGGCCTCTACGGTCGACTGGCTGTAGAAGTCCCAGAGGAAGTGAGACTTAAACAGATCTACCACAATCTGAGTCCACAACTCCAGGACCGCTTGGCATTGTTCGACGTAACGACCATTGAACAATTACGACAGCTTGGTAGGAAAGCGGAAGCGGGCCGCTTTCGCTCCGACGCTGTACGTGGCGGGCGCCGAGGTCCTGAAGTAATGGAACCGGACCTGGCTTACACTCCTTTGAGTCGTAGGCAGGGTCACGATACATCTCGTAATACCACCTCTGAAAGGAAGGTCTTCCAAACCGCTTCTGAAACCGACGTGACTTGCTACAAATGCCATGCAAAGGGGCATGTTTCGCGAGATTGTAAGTCAGCTAGTCCGAGCCCAGCGAACGAAAGGGTGTGCTGGCGTTGCAACAAAACCGGACACGTTCAGCGATATTGCCGCGCTCGATTGAATACTAACAGCCGAAGAACGGCGGGAAACGAGGCCGGGACCAGCGGAGTCGCCGCCCCTGGATCCCGACAGTAAGGTTTACCGTTCCTAAACGAGAACCTAAGGCGACAAAGAGACGCTGCCGAATGGTTGAGAAGTCAGTGAGAATCGTTCCGGAAGTTAGGAGTCTAACACAAGAGCTCGTCGCGATCGGAAGGATAGAAAACGCGGAGGGCAAGGTTCTAGTAGATACGGGCGCGCAAGTCTCACTGATTAAGCGAAACGCGTCATCAGCCCCGATGACCAAACCGGATGTAATGTTGCGAGGGATTTCGGGACGCGAACTGAAAGTTTACGGTAAGCAACGGGTTTCGCTAACGCTCAAGCCCGGAGTGGAGGTACCTGGCGAATACATAGTAGGGAACCTACCGAGAGGATACATTGCAGTAGTCGGCTGCGATATCCTTCAAGAAGGTAGGGGAAGAATCGACGTGAGGAAAGGTACCCTGAACTTGTTCGGAAGGGATATCTGGCTTAACCGTCTGACGAAGGGCGAAAGTGTACCCGACCCAGGACGCGGGAAGGAGGAGTCCGGTCAAGGAAAGAAACCGGCCCCCAAGACCCCTCCTACTGGTCGCGGTGCCACGCCAAACAGAGAGGAAAATAGAGATACCTTCGTGTATTGTTGCCGGAAAGTTGAGTTGCCGCCGCGGAGCGAAGTAAATATCGAGGTTAAAACAAGTAAATTCGTTAACAAAAACAATGACTTAGAAGGATGTGAGGTGGTAGTAGAACCGATCGGTTTGCCGACTAAGGGAGTTTATCTGGCGCGAACCTTGACGAGAGTGGAAAATCAGCGTTGTTGGGTCAAAGTGGCTAATGTTAGTCAGGAGACTTTGACTCTGCAGAAAAATTTTAAAGTTGGAACTTTAGATAGCGATTTGGGTGACGAGTGCGAAGACCAATCGCGGCGTCGGGTTGTTATTCTGGCTGATAGCCACGGGAGGGGCCTACGCGACCTTTTGGTTGAACGGTTACCCAGCGATATCGAAGTGACGGTGAATTTTGCTCCAAACGGGAAGTTGAAACACGTAACGTCGAACCTGACGAGAGAACTTTCAAAATTGTCAAGCAGGGATACGGTGTTTCTAATTGGCGGAACTAACGATATCAGTGACGATTATTCTCCGTACCCCCTCACCCTGCGACAGGCCTTTGGTGCCCTACCAAAATCGTGGTCGGCACAAGTATCAGTATTATCAATTTTTGACCGTCACGACGTAGACGTAAAGCAAACATTGGCCGATGCCAACGGATATTTGGAATCCGTAGTTGACAGCATAGCAAACCAGAAACGGGGGGAGATTAAGTTTCTAAAGGTACAGAACAAATTCGATAAGTCAATGTATACCAGACATGGTTTACATTTGAACGAAAAAGGGAAAATTGAATTGGCACTAATTTTGAGGAACAAAATTTTGGAAGGGTATGGCGCGGAGGGCTTAAGGGTTTCCCGAGTTGAGAAAGTAGACGAAGCCGAGTTAGAGGCGTGCCTAGACGCAAAACTAGCTCATTTGCCAACCGAGGATAGGGACCAGGTTAAATCAGTTTTAATGAAGTATAGGCGCGTGTTCGCACACAACAACGAACAACCTTTGGGCTGTACATCCGCCGTCACGCATGAGATCCGTACTGGTGACGCTGCGCCTATCTATAAGAAGGCCTATCGCGTCCCTCACCATCAAAAGGCGATTCTAGAAAGCCTAGTCCAAGACCAGCTCGACAAAGGGATAATAGTCCCTAGTCAGAGTCAATGGGCTTCGCCTGTGGTCATCGTGCCAAAGAAGTCCCCGGACGGAATCCCTAGATATCGGTTCTGCGTCGACTATCGAGCCCTCAACGCCGTTACCACACCTGATGTGTACCCGCTTCCGAACATCACCGAAACTCTAGATAGTCTAGGTGGCTGCAGTGTGTTTACTACCCTGGACTTGAGGTCAGGATATCACCAGATCCGAATGGACGAGGAGAGTGCTCCTAAAACGGCGTTTAACGTGCCCGGCGGACACTTTCAGTATGCCCGTATGCCGTTTGGTTTGAGCACTGCACCTGCGACATTCCAGCGCCTGATGGACTCCGTCCTCATGGGCCTAAAAGGTGAAAAATGCCTGGTGTACTTGGACGACATTATTCTGTTCTCCAAGGACCTCCCAGCACACCTAGTCGCACTTGATGAGGTGCTAGCCAAGTTGGAAGGTGTCAATCTCAGTGTACAACTCAGCAAGTGTAATTTTGTGGTTGATGAGGTCAACTACCTTGGCCACGTCATAACCAAGAAAGGAGTCGAACCAGACCCAGGCAAAATAAAAGCTGTCCGTGACTTTCCGGCACCGAAAACCGTCAAGGAAGTTCGGTCATTCCTAGGTCTCGCCGGATATTACCGTCGCTTGTGGAGGGTTTTGCTAAGATCGCAAAACCATTGTTCGATCTTACCAAGCAGGGTACCGCGTTTGAATGGACGGTAGATTGCCAGGAAGCCTTTGACGAACTTAAGCAAAGGCTAATCTCGGCACCTGTTCTGGTGTTTCCAGACTTCAACAAGCCGTTCATCCTCTCGACGGATGCCAGCAACTACGCTTTAGGCGCTGTTCTATCCCAAGAAATCGATGGCGAAGAACACCCCGTAGCGTATTGTTCGAGGACACTGTTCCCAGCCGAAAAGAACTACTCGACCACGGAATTGGAGTTGCTCAGTTTGGTCTGGAGCACGAAGTATTTCCGTTGCTATCTGTTGGGACGACCCTTCAAGGTCATCACAGATCATAGCGCCTTGCGCTGGATGTTGACCCTAAAGGACCCGAGTAGTCGGCTGATGAGGTGGTCGCTTAGGTTAGCTGAGTTTACGTACACTGTGGAACACAAACCCGGAAAGAAGCATTCGAATGCGGATGGGCTCAGTAGAGCCATGTGCGCAGCTCTTCGCAAGGACGAGCTCCCTGTGATAGATCTAGCCACGCTCCGCGAACACCAAAAGAAAGATCCACATTGTAAGGACTTAGGAAGGGCAAAGAATTTCAAAATGAGTCAGGAAAAGGTACTATATAAGGTAAACGGGGGTGTCAAATTGATCGTAGTCCCTCGAAGCCTAGTGCATGAGGCAATACGTCTCCACCACGACTTGCCCACCGCCGGTCATGCTGGCGTGGCAAAAACCCTTGAACGCATCAAGGCTAAATTCTGGTGGAAGGGCATGGAGGCGGATGTGATTGAATATATTCGAACTTGTAAGAGTTGTAGCCAGCGATCCAATTATGGAAGGGCCGTCGCCCCGCTAGGAGCTATTTTCAACGAACCTAAGGTTCCTTTTGAGGTGATTGCGGCAGACATAGTCGGCCCCTTACCCACTAGTTCCTCTGCAAACGTGTATATCCTCAGTGTGATGGACCATTTCACTCGGTATTGCGAATTCATTCCGATACCTGACATGACCGCAGGGTGTATCGCGAGGGCCTTAGTACAGCGTGTAATTACACCAAATTCGGTGTTCCAGAGGCGTTGATAACAGACCAGGGGGCGAATTTTACCTCCGAACTAATCAGTCAGCTCTGCAGATTTTTGCATGTGCGTAAAATCCAGACTACTGGTTTCCACCCCCAATCTAATGGGCGGTTAGAGAGGGTTCACGCTACGATAGCGAAGATGTTGAGCCATTTTGTGAATCGACACCAAACCGATTGGGATGAGTACCTTCCGTACATCACCATGGCCTACAATTCGCAGAGTCATGAGGCTACGGGATACTCCCCCTATGAGATGGTTTTTGGCCGGAAAATGGAGGCGCCCCTTGAAGCAGATCTGACTATCACGGAGGATAGTGACTTGTACAATGACCACGTGGAAACCCTCAGAAGTAAACTCAGGGAAACTTTCGAAGTGGCAGCTAGCCGAAAGGCTGCAGCCCGGGGACGCTATGAACGACGATATAACAAAAGGGCCAAGACAGTAGAATATAAGGAAGGACAATTTGTCCTACTGCACGTTCCTAGCCTAGGACGCCAACGAGTAAAGAAACTCGCGAAATTGTGGAAAGGGCCATACAAAATTGTTAAGGTGAACTCCCCGGTGAATGTGACATTGAAGATCCGCAAGCGAGAGGTAGTGGTTCACGTTAATCGTATAAAACCGTTCTTGAGGCGCGCCGCTGTGGCCCCTCAACCGGAAACTAGCGCGGAAGAGGAAGATGATGAAGAGAGGGTAGATTCAGTCGTCAGCAACGAACCAGTGCCTTTGGGGTTGTTATCGACTAACCCGGGCCAAGCCAAGAGGGCGCGTAGAAAACCAGCGTACCTCGCGGATTATACGGCCTAAGATGGGAAGCGACGGGAACGCTTGGGAGAATCAGGGAAGTCATTGGGCTGAAACACGAGCAAAATTAAACTAATGTAATTAATCGGTTGTAGGGATCTTCATTTTAGCATTGCTGGGAGCAGTTACCTGCTTCCACCAGGGCATCATCTTTGAAGGAGGGCAGGAGGTCCTGCTAACTGACAGTCATTGGAAGGTGACACTAAAGTACAATCTGACGGATATGCAGGTTCAAAGTCAAAATCTCAGTCGCCTGGTAACAGAGGTAAAACAGTATCTTGATGATTTCTATATGGAGCTACTGAGGGATAATATAAGTAGTTACTCACAGCTACTCCAATTAGAGACGGGATTCCGCTATGAGTATGTCATACTACACCAAAATGTGCGAGAGTATGTTGAACGAATAGATGAATTGCTGACTCTGCTGCCTAGATGGCGCGCCAAGCGTGGCCTGATAGACGCAGGTGGACACGTCCTCAAATACCTGTTTGGTACCATGGACAGTTCCGACTTAGATTCGATAGACGACGAAATGAGGTACTTGTATGCTACCACAGCAAATATTATTCACAATAGTAAAAATCAGATAACTGTTCTAAATAATTTGCAAAGTGAATTGGTAAATCACTCGAAAACTTTAAACACCGTAATTTCCTCAATAAAGACATATCATTCTATTACGCATCAAACCATAAATAGACTTTTCAGAAGGGACCAAGCCGTACAGCAGCAATTAAAAGACCTTTTTACATATTTGAAACTAAATTCTGCTCTGTCTGAGACAAAACTAACTGTAGCAGATGCAATCCGCAGAGTCACACAATTTCATAAGGCAGTTGAACAGTTAGGTGGAGGAAGAGTCAGTAGTGATCTGCTCACCCCTTCTAATTTCTTGGAAATATTGCAGGGTATAGAGAAAGTCGTGCCCCCTCCATTGAAATTACATTTGCCAGTAGACTTAGAAAACATTCATGAATTTTATTCGGTTGTGACCGCTCATAGCTACGTGTCGGACCAAACTCTAAGAGTTGTGCTCCGCCTCCCTCTAAAGAGAGACGATAGACTGTTCCAGGTGTATGATTGTTATACTTACCCGGTGTACGAAAAGACCCTCCAAAAATGGACCCAGTGGACAGTAGAAAACCAAAAACTATTAGTAAGCAAGGACAGGCTCCAATATACCCTTTACTCCAGTGACAAATTCGATCGTAAATGCCTTACCGGTCAACTTACAGTTTGTCCGTTGGAAGAAATTGTCAAGAACATGGCCAAACGGCCAAGTTGTGTTTCAGATCTTTTTATCGGGAAATTATCCCCTCGGTGCGACAGGAAACTAATAACTGGTCTAGACTCCCCTGTGTTCCTAAGAACTCCAAATCACTGGGTGTACAGCGTCTCAGAGCCCTACAAGGTAACTCTGAACTGCTTTGAGAGTGATGGTACGGTTAACGTAACCGTTTTAGATTTGACCGATGTCGGAATCATTGCGGAAGTACAAAAATGCGACGTGATAAGCGACGAGTTCAGACTGCCTGCCCGTGTTCACGGCAGCAGTTCGTTTAATATGCGGACCGATAAAGTAGTAACCCCGGATCTAAAATCCATGCTCTCTAGTGAGGAGACAGGCCTCATAAATCTCGATGTGAATGTTACCCTAAGAGCCTTAAGCGAACTCGACGATGAGCTGGGCCCCGTTAGCGTTAGGGAATACCCTCTGGAAGGGGCACTCTTTCGCATTCGGTCCCACCATGATCTTAAAGATATGGTAGAAAGGGGTGTGATAGCCACTGTAGCGACAGTGAGTGTTGTGATGAGCCTGATGCTGCTGTGTGTTTGTCGTAGGTACTGGAACGCGCTGGCCGCCTGGTTGCAGAGCTCCGGACTACGCAGACGTGAGCGGAGAGCCGCGACCCTGACCTGAGCGCCACAGACGTTTGCCGACCTGGGAGAATCTGTGACTGACGTAGAGATGGGGATCGCTACCCCGGATCCTGGACTGGACACTGTAAACGAGGGGACTGCAGCCCCGGAAGCAACTGTTTCGACGATGACTGCCGGTAAACCGAAAGCCGCAGACAGACTTGCTAAACCGCGTTCGACCGGAACCGCAAGTAAGTGAGGGTACCCTAATAGACTTCGAATACGCGTGTTCGTGCTAAAATCCGTGCCGCGTTGGAGAAGATTGGTTGCGCACCTCGAAATAATATTGGGACACGGTGATGTCAAGTGGGACATGACGGGGAAGGTTAGCTTTTTAAGTTTTTGTTGTCAAAATTGGAGCTTAGCCATGGAATCTAACTTGGAATTGTGTTGAACCGAGGACTAGTCAGCCTATGCACAAGAATTTTGTTGTTGTTGCTATCATTTCTTAAGGCCATTGGCCGTGGTAGAAGACCCTGAGAGGGCGTAAGTCTGTGGTGGTCTCGAGTATCCACGGGAAGGTAAAGTGCACGTTCCCCCATCCATAAACCCGTTCCCTTCAAATCCAATAGACTGGACCGTGAATATTGGAGACCAGCCCTTTTTCTTGAAAATTTAAATACTTATTCTCAGCTGATTGAAAATAAATGGAAGCCTTGCTGAAGGGTTTCCCGGGCCCCATCAGCAAGACTGTAAGGTTGGCACTAGTCCTGTAGGTTGACGTAAACGAATAAAATGTTAGCGTAGTTTGGCTGAGGTACCATGAAAGGAGTAAGGAGGATGGATACGGAGGGCCTGCCTCGCAACCAGAGGTCTGGCGGTCGAATAATCGCAAGGACTCCACTAGAATACCGAGCGGATGGGGATGCGCGAACCCAGAAAGTGGTTGCGGTAGCCTGAAGGGGGGGCTACCAAGGCCCTTTCAACTAAGCTACTTAACTCTTGTTAAGGTATGGGCACTTGCAGTGTCCTAATTTGATGATGTTAAAGTTAATAGATATGTACGAAACGCACTAAGAGCCCCCCGCATTTTGCAGCATAATGGCCCCAAACGACCTTTAGAAGGGCGGGGACCTTGCCTAGTTGGTAAGGCCCCATCCCCGTCCCTAGAGGAAGGGCGGGTTAACCACCACTTTAATTAATACTCTGTCGTCAAAATTTTTAGGTAAGGAACTGTAAGAAACGAATTAGAATAGAGTAGGCGGTACCTCAGCCCGGTAGATATATAACGTTATACAGTATATGGTGTATCATGGTGTCTATATGTAGATGTGATATAACATCTGTTAGTGATAGTTGCCCATTAATGATAACCTTGTTGTGGTAGGGTAACTTAATGTAAGGGGTAAAGGACGAGGACCTGAGTAAAGATTAAAATTGTAATGACTTGCACTCGATATTTTAGCATCTTCTAGGTACGCATTTTTAAGATAGAAAAATTTTGGAAGGAAAGTGAACCTAAATGTTAGGAAAATCCATGTTAGTAATCCATGGGGACATATGAATATTCATTTAAATTTATTCCTGATCAAAAAAAAACACAATTTTCTAAATTTAAAAAAAGGGGAGAGGAAAGAGAACTATTTTCTTGTGAGAAAAATTGGCCACATTTAACAAATTACTAAATGCTGGCGGAGTCGGCGACTCAATTCTGTGGAAAGGCCGTCACGTCTCCCTGCGGTGGAGGGGCAGAGGAGATTGTCCATGCTCCGTTGGGTTTTGGAGTCATGGGCAACCATGGTAGGAGCAAGTGGTGACCGGGCTCGTCCCCCGGGCCACTCGCGACTGCCACCGTCAGCAGGAGTAGGTGGTGACCGGACTTGGGCACTGGGCCACCTACGACTGCCTCAGTTCCTTTTCTTTTTTTTTTGTTTGTTGTTTTGTTCGTCTTTCATTGAGAAGTCCTTTGGGCTTATTCTTCTATATTAGCATTACGTTTTGTTTCCACGAATACCAGGACTTTGTCATCATCATTCATTAAAAGCTCTTTTCATTACGAACCCCTTGAAATGTTTCCATAACCTTCGGGATTATTGAAACATTTCAAAATTTCATTAGTTTAGTTAATGTTTTATTAATTTCATTGTCGAGTAAGGTGCACCCCTTACCAAATATATATTCATACCTGTCAATGGTTGTTATTTGAGTTGTAATTTGTGATGAAAGAGTAATCCGATACTATGTTAGTCATAAAGATTTTAGAATATGTGTTAAGGTTTTGTTGATGTAATTAACACTTCATTTCTACTTAATTTTCTTTTTTGTTAAATTTTAAGGGTAGGCCGACCAGGATTTCTCTGGCATCTAGTAAAAGTTGGTTCTTGCAACCTTGTTGCTGTAAAACTGTTAAGGCATTTTCTTTTGTGAATGCACGACTCGTTGCAGTTTGATGAAATATTTACTTGCGAGAATAGTAATTGCGCTTATGATTGTTATTCGATTCTCAAGGAGGTGTTCCTTCAAAAAAAAAAAAAAAATTGAAAGAATACCTCTGACTCTGTTAAGTAAATGGAGGACGTAACCGTGTTGGAATCTTTGATACGCGAGATCCATATAATTAGAAATAATTATAATTAAAGTTAGAACTGCTAATGCATATATGTTTGAATTCGGTCTCTGTGGCTCTCTGACAACGGTGACTCACAACCACTTACTTAAGTGGACTTCAGCGATTGATGGTTCGTTCAACGACTTCAACACCTTATGCTAGGGGCAGCATGAACCAGAGGAGGGGGGAGTGTGACAACCCGCTCCCCGAAATTTCATTTTGGCCTGATTTGGCTGCCTATTTTCATAAATAAAATGAATAATATTGGAGATCAATAAAATGGAGTATCTGGCGGAAGATGATCAAGGATATAATTTTTAGCCAACCCTAAATGGCTATCAATAGGAAATTAGCTTAAGCTCGAGGCCCAGAACCCAATTCAAATATTTTTGTAAAACTTATTATAACTGAAGTGAACAAGTTATGAAGCAAGGCGACAGTTAGCTACGCACTTGTCTCTGGAATTTGCTGATAACTAGAGTCAGCAGTCTGTCGACCCCCGTGGCGCAGCCCACGGAGAGCAGAGTCCGCCTAACTTCCATCGGTAAAACACCGCGCGCGGTCCGTCCTCCCGCGTCTGATTTCAAAATTCTTTTTCTAAATTGGATAATTAATACTTTAACGCTTAGTAACGAGTCGTGCGTACTCTCGATTTCATTTCCGTGTAATTCGACTATTGGTTAATAAAATTTAGTTTATCTGTTACTTGGTTTCTTTGTTTCGCTCCCACGCCACCACCAACTCGGCCGTGACATTGGGACGAAGGTAATGGAGGATAAGGAGGTCTAGTGGGTAGTTAAAGTAGTCTTTATCAAAATCAGGGAGCATTGGGACGAAGGTAATGGAGGATAAGGAGGTCTAGTGGGTAGTTAAAGTAGTCTTTATCAAAATCAGGGAGCATTGGGACGAAGGTAATGGAGGATAAGGAGGTCTAGTGGGTAGTTAAAGTAGTCTTTATCAAAATCAGGGAGCATTGGGACGAAGGTAATGGAGGATAAGGAGATATATTGGGAAGCGAAGGTCTTATTGTTTGTTGACAAGGTTTAAGGTAGTTATACTATTCTTCATCAAAATCAGGGAGAATTGGGGCGAAGGGAATGGAGGATAAGGAGGTCTAGTGGGTAGTTAAAGTAGTCTTTATCAAAATCAGGGAGCATTGGGACGAAGGTAATGGAGGATAAGGAGGTCTAGTGGGTAGTTAAAGTAGTCTTTATCAAAATCAGGGAGCATTGGGACAAAGGTAATGGAGGATAAGGAGGTCTAGTGGGTAGTTAAAGTAGTCTTTATCAAAATCAGGGAGCATTGGGACGAAGGTAATGGAGGATAAGGAGGTCTAGTGGGTAGTTAAAGTAGTCTTTATCAAAATCAGGGAGCATTGGGACGAAGGTAATGGAGGATAAGGTCTAGTGGGTAGTTAAAGTAGTCTTTATCAAAATCAGGGAGCATTGGGACGAAGGTAATGGAGGATAAGGAGATATATTGGGAAGCGAAGGTCTTATTGTTTGTTGACAAGGTTTAAGGTAGTTATACTATTCTTCATCAAAATCAGGGAGAATTGGGGCGAAGGGAATGGAGGATAAGGAAGTCTAGTGGGTAGTTAAAGTAGTCTTCATCAAAATCACGGAGCATTGGGACGAAGGTAATGGAGGATAAGGAGGTCTAGTGGGTAATTAAAGTAGTCTTCATCAACATCAGGGAGCATTGGGACGAAGGTAATGGAGGATAAGGAGGTCTAGTGGGTAGTTAAAGTAGTCTTCATCAAAATCAGGGAGCATTGGGACGAAGGTAATGGAGGATAAGGAGGTCTATTGGGGAGCGAAGGTCTTATTGTTTGTTGACAAGGTTTAAGGTAGTTATACTATTCTTCATCAAAATCAGGGAGCATTGGGGCAAAGGGAATGGAGGATAAGGAGGTCTAGTGGGTAATTAAAGTAGTCTTCATCAACATCAGGGAGCATTGGGACGAAGGTAATGGAGGATAAGGAGGTCTAGTGGGTAATTAAAGTAGTCTTCATCAACATCAGGGAGCATTGGGACGAAGGTAATGGAGGATAAGGAGGTCTATTGGGGAGCGAAGGTCTTATTGTTTGTTGACAAGGTTTAAGGTAGTTATACTATTCTTCATCAAAATCAGGGAGCATTGGGGCAAAGGGAATGGAGGATAAGGAGGTCTAGTGGGTAGTTAGTCTTCATCAAAATCAGGGAGCATTGGGACGAAGGTAATGGAGGATAAGGAGGTCTAGTGGGTAGTTAAAGTAGTCTTCATCAAAATCAGGGAGCATTGGGACGAAGGTAATGGAGGATAAGGAGGTCTAGTGGGTAGTTAAAGTAGTCTTCATCAAAATCAGGGAGCATTGGGACGAAGGTAATGGAGGATAAGGAGGTCTAGTGGGTAGTTAAAGTAGTCTTTATCAAAATCAGGGAGCATTGGGACGAAGGTAATGGAGGGTAAGGAGGTCTAGTGGGTAGTTAAAGTAGTCTTCATCAAAATCAGGGAGCATTGGGGCGAAGGGAATGGAGGATAAGGAGGTCTAGTGGGTAGTTAAAGTAGTCTTCATCAAAATTAGGGAGCATTGGGACGAAGGTAATGGAGGATAAGGAGGTCTATTGGGTAGTTAAAGTAGTCTTCATCAAAATCAGGGAGCATTGGGGCGAAGGTAATGGAGGATAAGGAGGTCTATTGGGTAGTTAAAGTAGTCTTCATCAAAATCAGGGAGCATTGGGACGAAGGTAATGGAGGATAAGGAGGTCTATTGGGGAGCGAAGGTCTTATTGTTTGTAGACAAGGTTTAAGGTAGTTATACTATTCTTCATCAAAATCAGGGAGCATTGGGGCAAAGGGAATGGAGGATAAGGAGGTCTAGTGGGTAGTTAGTCTTCATCAAAATCAGGGAGCATTGGGACGAAGGTAATGGAGGATAAGGAGGTCTAGTGGGTAGTTAAAGTAGTCTTTATCAAAATCAGGGAGCATTGGGACGAAGGTAATGGAGGATAAGGAGGTCTATTGGGTAGTTAAAGTAGTCTTCATCAAAATCAGGGAGCATTGGGACGAAGTAATGGAGGATAAGGAGGTCTATTGGGTAGTTAAAGTAGTCTTCATCAAAATCAGGGAGCATTGGGACGAAGGTAATGGAGGATAAGGAGGTCTATTGGGGAGCGAAGGTCTTATTGTTTGTAGACAAGGTTTAAGGTAGTTATACTATTCTTCATCAAAATCAGGGAGCATTGGGGCGAAGGTAATGGAGGATAAGGAGGTATATTGGGGAGTGAAGAGTTAATTGTTTGTTGACAAGGTTTAAGGTAGTTATAGTAGTCTTAAAAAACCCAAAGTTAGGAGCATCAAAATCAGGGACTTATGTGATGGAGGATAACGAGGTCTTGTGAAGGTATTAATTGTCTGTTGACAATTTTAAGGTAGTTAAAGTGGTCCTTACAAAAATCACCGTACATTGGGACAAAGGTGATTGATTGAGGATAGACAAGTGAAGATGTGAGTTTGTTGGTTGACAAGGTGTTCTGGTAGTTAAAGTAGTCCTCAACAAACCCTTATTGGTGCATGGGATCAACGGCTATGGAGGATAGTGGGTAACGGAGAGCTTCGGCAATGCTTCGGAATCTGTCTGATGTGACTGGATCATGAGATTTGTTGATTGAGTAATCACATAAATACGCCTATAAGAGGAATCCAGTCTTTGGGAGCACGGATATATGTTGATTTCCTTGGGTTATAAAATTGCTTGTATATTATGAAATTGGTTATAAAAGGTTTGAAATGAAAATGAAATGAAAAATGTCTTTATTAAAGAGGCGAAGTTAGGACTTCAAAGTCCTCTCTGCCACTTAACCTCAAAGGTTTTTACTCAAATAACACAAATGAGGTCTAATGTGTAAAGTCCTTTGTATTTACTTAGGTTTTATATATATATATACATATTTTTTAATACAAAAAAAATTATCTGTGGACTTGGCAGGTCAACATTGTAAGCGTCTTTCTAAATTCACTTAGGATGATTCACTTCTGCCTAATTTTGTTTTTTGTGTTATGTCCTACAGTGGATTTATGTTAAAGGCAATCTATTGCACTTAAAAAAAAAATTTGATGTCCATAAGAACTTAATAGAAAAACAGGTAACTTAGTAACTGCAAGGAGTGTGCTCCCAATAAGTTAAAACAGCTTTGAGCACCAAAGAATAATGATGTTTAGTGTAATACACAGCTTGCTGACCCTTAGAATTTGTGTAGAGCTTATTCATGTGAAGTTTGTGCAAGTCCTGATGGTCACTTCAATAAAGATTTGCCTATATATAAATTAATTGCCTTTCATTTCCTTGAGATTTTTGTAAAAAGATGTATGGCAATAAATTTAATTACTATTAATTGCTTATTTAATTTTATTCTACTTAAATGGAAATAATCAACCTTACTGCTAATTAATTGATGATGTTCACCCAAAAGAAGGTTACAAAACACCCTCTGAGGGCGAACACTTCCCTAGCTGTGCCCAGTATTGGTACCTAGACTGGTGACGTGCCAGCTAGGATCCCACTGGGGTTACCATAACACTATTATCATTGAAGGTAAACAAATATACTATGCTCTCCTTGATACTCTTAAACATTTATGACTTTTTGTTTCAAAATGCAAATTAAAAAAATATATTTATAGTGCAATCTTGGTAGTGCAATTTGTTTTTTTTTAGAAACTAAAGTCCCTAAATTCTCACAAAGGTTCCTGAAATTTATGAGGGCTAAAAGAAAAGGCCACGGATATAAATAATTTCATAAAGAATTTATTAAATAACTACATATACAATAACAACACTGTACATAGGCTTCTATTACAGTAAATACTCAAATATATATCTTTATGAGGTCTTTTTTTAGGCTAAAGTTAACTAGTTTATTGTTCATGACATTTGCTTACATTTGTGCAGCTATGACACTGATTGTGCTCTCGTTATACCACTACGTTTCTCACCTACTCCGAAATATTTTTCTTTCTTCTAATAATAATAAATTTAACTACATTCAATAAATTCAGTTATAGATGTAAAACATTGGATAAAGAAACACACCGACAAAATATGCTGCTAACTTACATCTAACAAACACTTTGAAACAGTCTTCGTTTATGGCTAGTTAACTTAATTAAAACTAAAAAAATTAATTTTTGTGAAAAATAAAAATTATAAAATATATTATTAATGATTAAACCCTGGAATAACTGAACTTACTTTATATAGAATAATTAATCTCGGATAATGGCGAGATCTAAAAATGAGTGATGACTTTACTAATAAAAATACTGCCATTTTGAATGCAATTTATCTAAAACCAACTAAGCTACAAGCATTGCACATTCAACATTTCACACCAACTTGTTCTAAATGGAATAGTGTTTGCGAGCCTGGTGTGGATATAAGTATTGACAATACCGATTAATTTAATATTAGCACATCACATACATCTGTGTTTCAAAGTATATTTTTTTGTTAGAAAAATAAATATAAATACCCCCGTTGCAGCAGACCTGCATACTCAGCGAATTTCAAATGCAAAACAACATATTTCAATCAAACATAGCGAGATTCAACATGTTTTTCAAGCTCCATAAGAATAATATGGGGAATGAGTATGCAGGTTTGCTGCTACGGGTATATCAAAACTGAGTAGTTTTAATTCAATATTTAGTTGATCTGAACTAGTAGAAGCCATTTACCAAGTTTTATCAAGATATGTTGAGAAATAAGCGAGATATAGAATTTTCTTTATTTCCCATAAGGTTAACATTGGGACAACGTACTGTGTTTACCACTTTCAATATCTCGGAAACCAATGGACATAGAGCAGTGATTCAAAATACTAAATTGTTTGTTTTTTTTTAGCTGAATTCAATAATGCTAGCAAAAGTTGGATAATTTTTAATTTTCGATATAAAAAACTCAAAAAAGCCATTTTTGAGGGGGTTTACTCCCCTTTACCCCCCCTT
The DNA here is from genome assembly GCA_035578135.1 of Flexamia atlantica. Taxonomy (NCBI): domain Eukaryota; kingdom Metazoa; phylum Arthropoda; class Insecta; order Hemiptera; family Cicadellidae; genus Flexamia; species Flexamia atlantica. The sequence continues at coordinate 4,118,563 of JAQJVK010000019.1, forward strand.
CCGGTGGTCCGATCGGGCTGGTTCACGAACTCGTCCGAGTGATTACCACTTTACACGTCTGTACCAAATTTCATTAAGATCGGATCATATTTACGGCCGCTATCGTGTTAACAGACATATATATATATAAAAATTCGAACGAATAGTGTGTTTTGCTTCTGGGGGCCCCAAAATGAAAAGTTAACATGGTCTCGGGCTTAGGTCTTACCATGAGACCTACGGTAATAGCTTATTCCTTTCAGGAAATTCGCTAAAAAGTATACATCTCAAATTATACCTCAAATTTTAACTTCCTAATTAAAATGAACGATTTGGGGGCTGAATAATCCTTGCTGAATTAAGTTGGACTCAATAACTCAAACTCCCTAGGTTCTTTGGCATGCATCGATGATAGCGGTCTAGACAGGCATCAAACTCGCAAAATGTTTGAAAGTTTTACACTATTAGGAGGCAATGTAAATGCAACACGTTACAGAAAACCTTCCGACCAGTTTCCTAATATTTTATCACAACATCAATCAACTTAAACCATACTGATGACAAAATTAAACGCGTCATTAAATTTCAACACTCTGAGAAAACCATATTATGGTTATCTAACATAAAAATTGAACCTTAAAAATATATAACACAACAAAAGTAGATGTTCACTTGAGGTTGAGGAATGAAATACATTTACTACAATAAGGCACACAAAAGGACAGTTGCAGTAGTCTACCACGTGCAAAAATATTTCTGCATTATTTGTTCGCTAAGTGTTCAGCAAGGCAAAAAGTTGCTATTAGTTTACTTTGATTCTGAATTAACCTTTGATAAAACTTATGTGCTGATCCAAAGTGTTCTTTGGGGTTACAGAGCAGGCTAAACTCAAATCAATCCAAGTCCATTTTATAGGCACAAAGATAAAGGATAATAACTTTTTCAAAATCCAAGAAAAAACTGTCAGTGGTATGAGGGAATAAGATTTTCAACATTGAAAGCCTGCTGCACACTATATGAGGCATGCAAAGTTTTTTGGAAAAAAGATTAATTTTTGTATTTTATTAATATATAAAGCCTAAACTACCCGTAACGTTTGAGAAAAACCACTATTCTTGACACCCATCAACCCTACTTAAATGAAAGGTCGTGGTGAGAAAATCCCAGGAAAAATTTTTTCTGATATAAGTTCTAATGGCACAAATATAAAGATGAGGGCTGGACATTGTTGCATTTGTTTTTGTTTACAATTATATGTTTACTTTTTCCCAGTAAAGCAGGACCCCATCACCTAGTTTAGTTAATAAACAAAATTAAGATCAAGAAACAGCTCTTCGACAATAAAAGAACAATTTTGTCTTGATGTCTTACATGTAGTGCGCAGCCGGTCAAAGGTTGGGTGAATAAAAACACCAAAGAAACAAATTTAGTGCCAACAAAACAACTTTAAACTCAAAATTAGGTTGATATCTGACTCTCTCACTATGTGAAAGCTCAAGAACTTTACTTATCCTTTTGAATTCAACATTTACACTTCAATAAATTTGAATGATATATCGACTACTTTTATTGACAACAACATGTAATGATGCTTTTCAACTTCTCGGGAGTTTTTTTTCTTTATTAATGAAAACCAGACTTTAATTTTTTTGAGGTACCCTTGCTCTGAAGCCCAACTCATCATCAATCAACAGTCTTCCTAACAACGAGAGAGTAATTAAAATTTCAACAATACTGTTCAATAAACTACAGTACAGCTTCAACTTACAAGTCCTGATTAGGGCCTAAAAAATAATAAATCCCATTATTTTAGCAATAAATCTTGTTCTGGTTCAAGTAAAGGCTACATGTTAGGCCTTCACTCTCCTGTTGCAGCAATCTGCGATTGGAAAGAAGATTAATAATATCAAAGATTTAAGAACTGAAAAAGATAAATTGTTCTGGTTTAGTAAAGTAGAGTTAATTTTACACTAATTTCATTCCAACCAAACCTACTTCGGATTATGTAAATGTCTATATAATTTGAAAATGACAAAATAACAACCACCAGTGTTCAGGATACTTTTTTGGCGAAATAGTGTCTACCGATGACAAGAGATTACCTTTTACAAAGGTTTTTTTTGTTTCTACATAATTTCTCTATTAATGATTATTTATCTTATTTTTAAGAGTTTTTGTTTTTATTTTAATACTTATTTCCAAACTTCTACTTCAGAATATCCAGAAATTCAGATTACTGGGGTTCAGATTAGCAAATTCTGCTGCAACTTTTGTTTAGGAAAAGAAAATTTCAAATTCCATCCACTAAGGACTGAAAACAGAACATTTTCAATGAAAATGTTCTAAGTTAATTGAAAAACTCACATAATAAGATGACAAAAATAATGATAATGTAAAACACTAAAAATTGTTTCCTTTATTCTATGTTTTTTAAGAGAAACCCTTGGTTAAAAAACTTAATTAGATTATCTTAGATTCGAACCCCAAACCAATAACCTACCTTGAGACCGGATGGATATACCGCTGTTAAACTAATGTAAAAAGAAATTCAAGAAATTTGGAAAAGACTGTTTCTAATAATATTAGCTATTGGTGGGTTTCCAAAATAACAATAAAAAGTGATACTACTGTGGATCTTTCTAAATGATGACCATATAAATCCAAGCATGGTTATGACAGTTTTTTCTGCTTATTGTATTTTAAAATGAAAATGATCTCACACAATCTGGAAATTCTTTTGACATTGATCCACATTTTGTTCTTTCAAGAGGAATCACAGAGAATTTCATTAATTAGGATTGGTCAACGTTAATGTTGTAGGTTAATCGTTGCTTAACCTCTACAGCAGCGATTCCCGGCCAGTGAGGCTTTCGCAGGTGTGCCGCAAAATCTTTGTAACACTTGACAAAGATTATCACGTTGACTCTCTCAACATTGAAATATATGTTTATTCATACCAAAGTGCAGTTTCCATTGGTCCCTTTTCCGTCAAAATGAGCTAATTATTGCAAAATATACAATAGTAGCTTATGCAACGATTGTATTATGAGTGTCTTTAAGCCACGAGTGAGATGTAAGTTAGAACACGGGCGAAGCGAGTGTTCTAAATATCTCACGAGTGGCTTAAGGCATAATACAATCGTAGCATAAACTACTTTATCTACGACCAACAATATACGACAAAATTTTCCCCCAAGTTAAACAAAACTCATGACTTTTACCAATGATGGAATAGGTCAACTCATATTTGAGGCTATGATAAGCAGACTTAATCATGTATCGTTGTGGAACAATCAGCTGATGTGCGAATTGCGTAATTGTCATTATGACACTACTTTTGTCAAATGCCGCGTTCCCAGTGGTCTAGATCCTGTATCATAAAGTGATACCAGTTGCATAAAGTTAACTTTATGCAACGGGTTTGTATTTGGTTTAATAATGGACCTCATTTAGAAATTAGTTGTAACATCGTTTTTGGTGATTATTGCAATGGTCGTAGATAAATACTATATCATATCAAAACAATGTAGGTAGCGTATTTGAATACCAGTAGGTAGTTAGGTGTGCCATAACTGAATCTGGATGCAAGTTAGTGTAACACAACGTAAAAAAGTTTGGGAATCACTGCTCTAGAATACATAAGCATACTTTATCATCGTTGATTTGGAAAGAATATTTTTTAACCGATCAATGTCATCATCGTAACCATTTTCATTGTTTGTGATCAAAGTCAATGCAGTTTAAACTGAAATAGAGAGAAAAACAACAGTTTTAGGTATTCCTCGCTATGGTGAAAAGTGATTAAAGTAGATCAATACAAATAATTATTGATTCTAAGTTTTTCATTGAACAAAATAAATATCAACAAACAAGAAATAAAAGCTTACTTAACATTACAATAAAACATTTCAGCACCATCACTTGAGTAAAAATACTTGGTTTTGAGGTGTCAAGTCTTATGACTTTGACTGAACCTATTATTTTCTTGGATTGTAACAACTGTAAGGGTAAAAAGTCATCCATATTATGTAACACAATAAATTCCTCTCGCATAAAATTGTGACCAATTACAAGTCAAGCAATAATACACCACTTTCGGTCAATCGATATGATTTGATTATTTAAGTTGAATCAAATGTTGTAATATTGCTAGAGCAATAAACACTTTTTACACAATAAATACTAAGGCAAAAAAAAATAATGCAAAGCTTAAAGGCCTTAAAATTTGGTTTAAAATGTCACAACATTTCAAGATTTTAATGAGTATATACAACTGAACACTTCTGCTTGTTTTTATTCACTCCTCTGAATGTGTTACATGATACATAATACATAATTCAGATTCCTCTAAATTTCAACTTATCACATTTATGGTTGATCTAAGTTAGACTCAGAAAACCTTTGAATCACAAGTTTGATCTGGCCTATATTAAACTTCAAAACAAATTTTGGTTCAGACCATAATAAAATATATAGAAAAAGAATGTTTTAATTTTTAATGGTTGTAATCTTGATAAATTCTTTTCATTTACCCTTTACTTAATATATTTGTCAACTTTAAGTTGGCACTAGCAATAAAGTATCTAAAACTAAAGATAGAAAAGGAACACAGTTCAAATCAATGTTTTTAAGTCGGTAGGCCTTTTCAAGTTCCTAACGTAAAACGCTTTAAATATTTACAAATAAAATATATCCAAACAAAGAAACAAGGCAATAATTATAATAATCTCAAAGCCATAAAGAAACATGTAAAATATTCTAACAGGAAAAATCAAAATATATATATATATTTCAAAATTAATCAGTAATACTGACTGAATCACTCATATTTCAAAATTTGATGGTAATGATTTGATTATTAAAATTAAAAAATACAGCTAAAATTTTAAATATAATAAAAATTAATAGAAAATTGATCACTAAACTTGTTTGACAGCAATACTTTATTAAATACTTCGGATGTGTTTGAAGGCGAAAACATCATAGGTAATTTAACCAGCTACAAAGAATCAGACGTTCTTGTTTTAATCCCCCTCATATTCTTGATTTACCCTGTTTTTTTTTCTCCTTAAACAATTGTCCAATTTAAATCAACAACAAACACACATATCGTTTTATCAACGCGATAGGTAACATATGAATGAGCAATTTGTTCACATGTATTGGAGCAAGGACGTAACCTAAGGTTCCAGGCAGACTTCCGGGCAGGAGCCGAAGACAGGCTGCGTTATTGATAGATTTCAAACCAAAGTTAATGGATGTTCATGTTTGTTTTGTGACTCAATCCATGAGTATGAAATCTGTCTTGAAATAATGGAGGGATAAATTAATAGAATCTTAATCATGAGCCCACCGAAGTTAATGTACGTTCATGTTTGTTTTGTATCTCAATACATGAGCATGAAATGTATCTTGAAATCGTGGAGGGATAAATTAATAAAATGTTTATCACGGCCCATGCCATGAAAGCAAGTTGCAAGCATAACGGTTAGTGTTGGGGATTTCAGTTCAAGAAGTCGCAGGATCGATTACATGCGGGTTTGGACCAGTTGCTTTCCCTTAAAAGCGTTTTTGTATCTATTCTGTTAAAATTTGGGTTCTCAATCCCAGGATTCAGGATTTTGGTCGCTTTTGGGAAATTAATAATACCAGGATGAGAGTCTCTCGATCCTCGTATTGCAAAAGACATTGCTTCATAATTTTTGTGTGATTAAAAAGTTTTAACTACTGCAAAAGTTGTCTTTACAAACTTACAAAATTATCTTTATAAACATGTTTTAGGTGATTAATATTTCAATATTGATTATTAATGTTGACATTTTCTTTCTTTAATTCACGCCCCTTTGAACTGTTATTTACCCTTCACAAAGTTTACTTTGTCCAAAACCAAAATTTAATTGAACAGTGGCAACTTATTCCTGGAATATAATGAGACAGCACCATGGTGTCTACCAAATTTCATATATGAAATTCCCGACTTTTCCCGACAAATTAAAAAAATTCCCGACCATTGGAAACATGACCATTAACTCATATAACGAATATTGAGAACGATATTTGTAAAGAAATACATTTAGACGGCTACAATGCAAGCGAAAGATCGCCAAAAGATGAGCAAGATGACTGTGATAAGTCCAATATATTTGCTAGCCGTAATGCGACCAAGGATTTCCGGCTGCGGAAAGAACGAGCGATTTTCCGGCCGCGTTGTGACCAAGAGATTTTCCGTGGTATTAACGACCGAGATTTGACAGCCACGATACGACAGGGAAATTTGCCGGCCGCAATACGACCGAATCATGTAACAGCTATGAAAAGGGTAAGCGACACAATACGATCAAGAACCAAACAGCCACCCGACAATTGAAAAACAAGCAAAAAATTTCCGGCCGCAATAAGTCCAAAAGATTTTCCAGCCATGTTGTAAATTACAATATCTCTGGCCTCGAAAAATAGCGATTTAACGGAATAACGGCCACTAAAAGAGCAAGGAACTCGTTTGCCACGAATCGATCGAAAAATGTTTCATTCCTAAAAGGAGTGACTTTCCGGCCGCAATATGACCGAGGTCGTCTAATGGCCGCGATGCGACCAATAGATTAATCTGCCGCAAAACAAGCGAAAGATTTCCGATCGCAACGAGACCGAAAATCTTGCCGGCTACGGTATAAATGTTAGATATTCCGTCCGCAAAAAGATCAAGCGATTTTCTTATCGCAATTCGACCGAGAGATGTGACGGCCACGAAAAGAGCAAAACATTTGTCTACCACGAGACGACCTTAAAATGTTTTGGTCCCAAAATGAGTGAGCGATTTTCTGGCCGCAATACGACCGAGAGGTCTAACGCTCGCTAAGAGATGGATGAAGTCATCGGCCGAAATGCGACCAAGAGATTTGCCGGCCGCAAAACAAGCGAAAGATTTTCGGCCGCAATAAAAGCGAAAGATGTGATGGCCGCGAAAAGAGCGGCAGATTTGACGGCCACAAAGAGAGTGAGATATCTGACGGCCCCAATGTGACCGAGAGGTTTGCTGACCCTGAAACGACCAAGGAATTTGCCGGCCGGGTTATAGATATTCTGGCCTTCATGTGGCCAATAGATGTGATAGCCACGAAAAGAGCACACGATTTTAAGGTAGTATTACTAACGAGATACTTGTCGGCCGCGTAAAGAGCGAGAGACTTGTCGGCCGCGTAAAGAGCGAGAGACTTGTCGGCCGCGTAAAAAGCAAGAGACTTGTCGGCCGCTTAAAGAGTGAGAGACTTGTCGGCCGCGTAAAGAGCAAGATACTTGTCGGCCGCGTAAAGAGCGAGACTTGTCGGCCGCGTAAAGAGCGAGATACTTGTCGGCCGCGTAAAGAGCGAGATACTTGTCGGCCGCGTAAAGAGCGAGATACTTGTCGGCCGCGTAAAGAGCGAGATACTTGTCGGCCGCGTAAAGAGCGAGATACTTGTTGGCTGCGTAAAGAGCGAGAGACTTGTCGGCTGCGAAACGAGCGAGCGTTTTTACACCTGTATTAGGACCGAGAAACTTGCGGCAGCGGAATAAGCGACAGCTTTTCTGGTCATGATACAGCTAAAAATTTGTCTGCCACGATTCGTTCGAGAGATTTGCCGGCCGAGACGATGACAATAACGAAGAAAACGGCCATTTCGTTTTGTTTTATAGCCAAATTCAAATTTCCCGACCAAAAGTTGAAATTCATTACTTTTTCCCGGCTATTCCCGACCTTACAAAATCCCCGACATTTTCCCGAATTCCCGACTGGTAGACACCCTGAGCACTGAAAAGTTTCCCATTTCCTAGAGAACTTCAATTGTAGTTAATCCCACGAGTGCAGGTAACCCACAGGCCACAGCCACACATGTATTACTTATTTTGAAATTTTGTTATCTTACCGAATGTTTCTATGTATCTGATCACCAACAGAATAGGAGGCGTGTGAGGTAAGCCAAAATGTGCACTGCCATCATAGTACCAGGCAAAATGTTCAATATCTGATGGTTGACGATAAAATAAACTTGTCAAGGTACCCGATTTGACAATTTTGTAAGAAAAATAATGATCTGTTTAAAATTTTATTCAAAAATTCTATTAGCGCTGTCATCACACAGCAATCCTGGGATCCTGAGGAATCCTGGGATCGGCTTTTGTCAAACCCCGGGGTTGGGGACTTTAGGTCTGGGATTGAGACCCCAAATCAAAATGTTGTTGGTGTAAACACCAAAAAAGTGACTAAGAGGTTATCTCAATCCCCGCTCCGGCCTTGAAGTCTGCCCTGCCGGCGGGTCTACTGAAGCCCCGGCAGGTCTACTGGGGCCCCGGCGGGTCTACTGGGGCCCCGGCGGGTCCACTGGGGCCCCGGCAGGTCTACTGGGGCCCCGGCGGGTCTACTGGGGCCCCGACCGCTCCCAGTTGGCCAGCGCCTTGTAGTCGAGGTGGGAGACGAGCCAGCGCTGGGTCTCGCTGGCCGGGTCGCAGGAGGTCACATAGAGCGCGCGCCGGGCCAGGTCCGCGTCCAGGCACCGCGGGTTGCCGCCGTGCACCAGCCACTTCTTGTCCTGCCACACAACAAATCAAATAATTTGTCATCATACACACAGAATCATCTGTTTTCAGTTCCTTTTTGTTGGCTCAAAAGTAACCCATTGCCAGCCTAGGCCGGAGAGAACGGAAGTAAACAACCAGCTGATTTGCGGCAAACCGACATTTAACGCCTGTTTATTGGTTACTTTTTAGAGGAATATAGTGTATATAGTGGCAGCACTGCATCCGTAGCAAATGTTGATCTGTTTGTTATAGGTTGGGTTTGAAGAATTGAGAAACGTATGTTTATGCAAGAACTAGGTTATGATTGAAAATATGTTTTTTTCTGCGTAGTATGATGAAAAATATTGTACGTTACACATTCATGAAGTTTTGCCGTACTCACATGAAAATCCCACACTCGCTTTCGCTCGCACAGGTACTATCATGCTCGTCCTGCAAAACAGTACTTTGTGGCCTAGCAACGTAATATACTATTTTCTTGTGGTCAAGCCTCCAGATTACTGAGAATACATAAATCGGTTTAAATACCTTCTTCTTGTAATCCAAGTATTGGAACACAACTAGTTCTGCCTTTTCTAAGAAGGCATCATCGGGTGATCCAAGGATGTGTTAGAGCCTAATCATTCTTCATTGAAGAAAGTCGTCAAGTAGAATGTAGAACACACAGTCAAAATATATTTAAAATGTTTACACGACACAGAAAAATACATAACAAAGATGGCTGCCAAATTTACATAAAGACATGCCTTGCCTTCTTAAAGGCGATGATGCTTTCTTAGAAAAGGTGAAACTAGTTGTGTTACAACAATAGGATTACAAGAACAGGTATTTAAACTGATTTATAAATCAAATCAGCTTTAACAAACTTCAACCCTGCTGGTATCTATCGACGGCGTCACTGCCTCACTTGAATGTGGACCTAGGTTTTGGTGGTTTGCCATCTTCAGCAAAGTTTGCTGACGATGGCAAACCGCCGAAACCTAGTCCCACGTTCATGTGAGACAGTGACGCCGTCGATGGATAGCAGCAGGGTTGAAGTTTGTATGATCGGCGCACGGACAACTCCACAACATTCTTCAGATTGTCAAATCAGCTTTATTTTGTAAAAAATGTATACACTGTACATACCACACAACAGTCATGAGTAATACTTATAGATAGTAGTAAACAAGTAAAAAAATTATAAAATGACTATAATGAATATAGAAACATGAAAATGAACATGATGAAAATCTTTCTTGGGGTGATCACATTATTTATATAGTCAAAAAATTGTCTTCTGGTATCTATGCGCTGCGACAGATGACTAAAATTTGCAGTTTGGAGACTCTAAAAATTATTTACTTCTCACTAATCCACTGTCATATTTCTTATGGGATTTCTATTTATAGGGCAACAACAAAGAAAAATTTAGATAGAATACTTCTACAACAAAAGAAAGCTATAAGACTAATATTAACGCTAAAAAAACAGATTCCGTTAAGCACACTTTTAATAAATTGGGAATACTGACAGTTTATAATTTGTATATTCATGAACTATTTTTGCCAAACAACTACTGATTTCATCAACTTCAAACAATAGTCTAAATTATGATACCAGATATAAAGTGGACCTTCCTCGTCACAACCTTGAATTTTATAAAAAGAAAACCTCTTATACAGGGCTTAGGTTCTTACAACATCTGCCAACATCTATAAGACTAGAAAATAATTTTAATAAATTAAAAAAAATGTTAAAGGACTTTTTATTAACAAATCCTTTTAATTCTATTGATGAATTTATGAATTTCAAACATTAAATATTCATTTGGATCTCCAGAAACGTTTAACCTATGAGAATATTTATAATTTTAGCTAATGGCCTAACTATTTTTTAGTGATATGATTCTATTCAAATACATGTAAACTGAATTATTATTAAATAAAGAATTATTTGATTTGATTTGGACATGACGTTCACATAGGCTTTGTTCGCCTGCGAGTGAGAGTTAACGTAACCTTATAATTTTACTAATTGTTATTGAGCTCAATATTTAAAAAATTAATTACATTTTAGAAAAAATAACTCAAGACAGGGAATCATGCTCATTTGAATAGAAAATAATTAATACACTTTCAACATCGTATAAACAATCACATAATTGTACAATTGTTGAACAAAAATACTACAACATAGTACATCATCTTGTTTTAGATTAGGTTCTTTTACATGCTCCTTTCTTGAGCACGTAATCAATACTAAACAACACACTCTAGCTAAGGACTCGAGTGTACTGCGTTACATTGAAATTTGACTTTAAAAATAAAAACAACAACAAAACATGTAAAGTAGGAAGGGCATGCTCACCACGTCGTAGCGCCAGAGCTGGTTACCCTGGCCGCCGTGGCAGGTGTACAACTGCACTGGGGCCTTGTCCTCGGGCGAGCTGACGTCCCAGCACATCCCGCGGCCCTTGGTGCGGATGTCCTTGTGCCACGTCAGCAGGAACTCCTGCGACAATCACCCGTCAATCCGACCATCGCACACTGCACACAACTGACCAATCAATTGAGCCATGACACACATACCATTGCACACAATAAAATCATGACACACCAACCACTGCACATCATTGATCGATCCATCCACTGCACACAATCGACCCAACAATCAAACCAAGACACAAAATTGAGCAGTTGAACGATCACAGATCCACTGCACACAATCAACCTGTCAATCAAACCACTACACATGATCCACCTGTCAGTCAAACCATCGCACACAATCAACCCACCAATGAAACCATTGCACACAATCAATCCGCCAATTAATTGTCTGTATGTATAGTATATATTTATTTAACGCAATAGTTTATTATGTAATGGCAGTTGAAGTTGGTAACCTTGCAGAAATTGAAAACAAACAAAGGCTCTACTAGTTGAGAGAGGAGCTTGTTGCTGTGAAAATGTTCAAACATTTCTGTACATGTATTCTTGATGTTCTTCGTGCCAGTGAAGCCTTCATAGCCTCCAGGTGTGTAAGATCTCCGGCACATTATTACTATCCTCGCCAATTTTTGTAACCTGGCCTAGAACCATTAACATGTTCGCTGCGGGCGTGTCATGTGCCGCTTGGCGGGACTTCACCGGGCTCGAGAGAACATTGCATGGCACTGTGTTAGTGACAATTTCGTTCTATTTCCTATGAGGCACCACACCTCAGTAGTTGGAAAATATTTTATCCCTGTTTTGGTAACCTATTATACAATAATAACAGGGGGTTACGGTTTGGTAACCATTTTAAATTTAGTACTGAAATTCCCCGCGATTTACTCCCAACAAGTGGCTGCATAAACTCCTATTGGTCCATCATTCCCCCCCCCCCCCCCCCCAAATCAGCAAAACCGATGGCCTGAATATCTGCTGCCACCAGCCAGTAAGTGAATGGAACTGCGTTGAGCTTCATTGCGAAGCAATACAAAGCAGTACAATAATGCTTTTATGCATGAGGCCAAAACAGTTATTTGCAACGTGTAGGCACATTACAACCCTTGTAGGCACAGCAGTGTTAAGATGGAAGTTCAAATTTAGCCGCACCTGTTCTCCTTTCTTGCCCGGGTTGTCCTTGACGCAGTCGTCGAGACCGAAGGGGTCGTCGGCTCCTTTGTGCTTGGTGTCAACACACAGCTCCGTCGCCACTCCATTCCTGATCTGCGACACACCACAACCTGCATCTATCTCTTTGAAAAATATTTACGATTCTGTAAGCAAATTGGTCTATCTATTGAAATATCTCAGTGCCTGAAATATCTATCCCTGTAATATCCACATGATTTATGCTTAGAGGAGAAAAAAGTGATTCTGAGTCTATTGTGAGACCTACTATTACGAAACTCAATTTGCATGAATTTGATAATATAGTAGAGATTGAGAGCCATGAAAGGGAGGTCAAATTCTACTTGATATACCAGCTCGTAGACTTAGTAAAATAAGACACTGCCACAAACTATATATAATTTGTACAGTTTTTAAGTAAACTGCTTCTTACAGCCAGAATTTTGCCCTTATGGTTATTTCAATGTAATGTGAATGAGTAGTTGACCCTTTTTATGACATCGCTGAATTTCAGGAATATGGAAAAACAATTAATTTTGGTTCATAACAAAAATTCTTATGACTAATCCTTTGACATTTTACTTTCTTAAAATGTCATAATGTTATATATTTTTTATCAAATTTGCAAGCACTGTTCTAATGATTCATTTTAAAGCCAAGAGTCCAAGATCAAGAGCGAATAATGTCAGCAATGTCAAAAAAAGTTGTGCTCTGTAAAAACTACTTTATTGAATTTTGTTTACCTATATCAAAAACAAGGTTGTCCCACTTTGTTAGGGTGGTGGAAATTTGAAAGCAGTACAAAGAGGGTGTTTCTAAAACTCTATCTAAAGACTTTAAGGTTTCTAAGACAACTAGATAAAATTTTTGGTCCCAGAATGTACCACTCTCCATATTAAAATTTTGAGCGAACAGTAGGATAATTGTTTAACCCTTTGCGATTGGCTTGGATGTTTGCCGCTATTCCTTAGTGATTGCGCGGCCAGCTCTACTGGCGGAAGCCAGATTTTTTTCCACAAAAGCTGTCATATTAGATCACCCAACAGCAGTGCCGGCCACCGTGCAATCCACGCTCGGCTGAACGCTCGGGTGTCCAGCAGGACTGGCCAATAAGTGATAATAACATGGTTTTGTTTTTTCTAAATTTTGAATGATGCCTCTAGAGTTCTGCAATCTTGTGAGGATGAGGAGTTATTTAACTAAAAGATCAGCAGGCTTGTAATACCGAATCATAAAAATCCCCTACAATAACATTACAGGTAATCAATGAAAACAATTCCAAGCTGCTGGGCCCAAAAAGAATTCCAAGCTGACAGGAGTGAGCCGCCATGATGAATGCCGAGCTGACGCAGCATGGGGCTCCGACCGTCACAACCAAGCCATATGGAAATTAATTAAATCGTTTAGCTCAAAAACCCGTCAAAAGCCAAAAATGTATTTTTGAGAAAATAAAAAAAAAGTAGCAACTGTAAATTTATTTCAAGGTTTTAAATAAATGTTTGCCTGGAAGTAACCAATTAATGAATGTTTGTGGTGGTGAAACCTTTTTTATACAACCCATATTTACAAAAAAAATTTTGAAAATATTTTACATGAAGGGTTTTTGCACTAAACCAAAATTAATTACTTAAGAATAATTCATATTCTGGTTAAAATAATTGGCAAATCAAATAATCAAAAGTTGCAAACAACCATCATTGCTGCCAAGGGCAAAAAAGAAATTCCTTTCTATTTAGTGCAAAAACCTGCTAGGAACCTGAATATGACAGGGTTTTCCTCTAGAAAAAGACTTCAACATGGATTTTAGTAGTGTTCTGAGCATCGTGCATAACTGGTTATTGCACAGAACGATTCGTTTACCCTTATAGAACAATAATATGGTCTTAACTCAATTTCGCCAAAATTGGCTTTTCATGGGTTTTTGAACTAAATGATTCAATTCCGACTGGCTGCTGACTGCGTTGTGGCCACTCCTGCCGGCCTCTGACTGCGTTGTGGCCACTCCTGCCGACCTCTGACTGCGTTGTGGCCACTCCTGCCGGCCTCTCACCTCCCCGTAGCCGAAGTCTGGAGGCTCGACGGGCGGGTATTTCTTGACCAGGTCGAAGGCCACCTCCTCCATGAACCACTTGAAGGGTTTGCATTTGAGCCGCTCGCGAATGGCCCTCTGCTGCGAAAGGTCGCCGGGGTCGATCAGTCGGTACTGCGGCCGTCGCTTGTACAGGAACTCTGCGTACTCGTCCATCCAGACCTCCGCGACCCGCCGGTAGTTCTGTAACAGATAACCTACTGATAACAAGCTACGTGATAGAAATTCCAAAATACTCGACTTTATAGAAACACTAATAAAATGTCAGCACAGTTGGCATATGACAGCTGCTGTACAGCTTGCTCAGACACAACCCGGCTCTAGTAAGTCAACAGATCAAAACAACTACGCACGGTGAAATTACATGGTATGGAATGTTTCTTCTTGTAATCCATCCAAAGAACGAGGAAATGTATTTCTAAAGGCTCGCCTTTTAGAACATCACTCTGTTTTAACCACCTTCCTTGGTAAAAGATGTGTCAATGACCAGATATTTCCTCTTACAATCCATCCATAGAATAAGGAAATGCACTATCTAAAGGTTCACCTTTTAGAACGTCACTCTGTTTTGACCACCTTACTTTAGTCAAAGATATTGTGACAATGACCAGATCACCATACTTACAACATAACGTTATTCAGAAAATAGTCTCTCAGTTATTAATTTAGAAAAAATCTCAAATAAGCAGAACTGACACGTTTAATCACATCCAGCTGAGACACTCCTTCTGGCCCTTGGCAAGACTACTCTTGTTTTAACACTAGCCTAACAAGTTTATCTTCTTGGCACAAGGGTCCCTTTCATGGACCGAAATATTAGAATTTTCTCCTGAGCAAAAGTATTGTATCTCTTGAAGGAAAAACTATCCTTGAATAAGCCATCATACTAAATTTCTTTTCACCCGACATGTTCAATTACTTTTAATAATTAAAGAAACCAAGTATACTGTCTACTGTCATTAACCTGTTTAATCCCACAGGCGCACTGATGCGTCAGCAGCCTCTAGTGGTGCTTAAGCGAGTTATACTCACTTTGTTCAATGATTTACCACCAATGCGGTTGTTCAAACGGGACAATGAATCGCCACCAGACTTCGCTAGAGCCATAGGCTTTACGAGTCAAACGAGCTTCTGTCCGACTGGTTGTACGAGGCCGAGGGGTCTGAGGCGTTGGCTGACGAGTTAAAGTCGCAGACCTTCGGAGCGTCGCGGGTTCGAATCCCGCTCATGCGCAATCCCTATTAGGCTTGCAAATGTGTGGTTAAGTTGGTGGGAGGGCTCACCTAAAATAAAGGTGACCGGCTTGGGTGGAAGTTGATGGCATTTGTATGTTTAGTGGGGATTGCAGGTGACACCTGTTTTGCTTCTTTTTACCCTTGTATGCCCTTGTGTACTGTTGGAGAACACTTTTAAATTTTTATTAATTAATTAAGCATAATGTCAATACATATTGACAATCAAAAAGGTCATAATCAAAATGATAGACCAAATGCAGACAAAATAAAAGCATTTCAACTAAAACTTGAGAAATAAAAAAACTTTGAAGTCAATGGGTTAAAAAGTTGAAAAACACAGCAAAAAAATACCTTTCCGACAAAGTCGCCGATGCCGGGGTTGGGAAAGGGGGCGAACTTGCGGTAGATGTGGCCGACGCGGGAGCAGGGCGCGTCGAACATGCGGCCGCCGCACTGCCAGATCTTGAAGCTGAGTTCGTACTGCTCGCCGCCCCAGATGTCGAGGCCGGGGTCGTAGCCCCCCAGCTCCCAGAAGAACTTGGCGCTGATGGCGAACAGTCCCCCCGCCATCACTGGCGACCTGCTCACCCGATTACGTTAAGTTAGGTATTGCTCACAAGGTTAGATTAGGTACGGCTCATAAGGTTAGGATAAGTTAGGTTAGGTACTGCTCACAAGGTTAGGTAGTAATCAAAGATTAGGTTAGGTGTTTCTCACAAGGGTACTGCTTACATGGTTAGGTTGGGTCAGGATAGGTACTGCTCACAATGTTAGGTTTAAGTTAGGTTAGGTTAGGTACTGCCCCCGCCCCAGATATCCAGACCTGGGTTGCAACCTCCCAGTTCCCAGGAGAACTTGGCTCTGATGGCGTTCAGTCCCCTCACCATGTTTGGCGACAATAGGATAGTTACTAAATTACAATAGAACGCCGATTATCCAATTTAATTGGGTCTGGGGTCGATTCGGATGATTAACCGTAAGGCAGAGAAAAAACTTAATTAAGTTTAACAAACACGAATTAGATCTGTTAAATTGATCTGCAAACAAAATAAATACTGAGTTAATTAAAATAAAAAATACATTTCAGAAAAATTCTACAGTAACGTTCGCTTGACATCTCGATCAGAGTCAACGTTAACGCTCGTTTCCGTGCGGCAAGGTCACGTAGGCGCCGGACGGCACTTAAAACAGCAATCTGCACAATGAAAGAGGGAGGAGCTCACTAACAGTAGTTCACGTTTTTTTAGGTAAGGGTTGTGGCCTTGGATGTGCAAAACACTCCGTGCATGAAAACAATGTCATGAGGGTGGCAACTCAATCACTATACCGCCGCGCTACGATCGTGTCGCCATTGGAGGCCTTCAGAGCAATTATTGTCACTTGCATTTTTGTATTCTTGTGTCCCCATAAAACTCATTCTTATAAAAAAAATTATTGGTTTTAATTTTTTATATCACGCTTAGGACCGATTCCAGGGCTGTAACAGTTCTTAAGGTTGAAAAAAATAAAAAATAACTAAAATAAGAAAAATATAACCAAAAAATAACATTTTGTAAACAAAAAATGTTGCTAAAAATTAGAAAACTGGCGTTATACTGGGGATAATACATTCTTAACCTTGGTAAAAAAGAAAATCTCGACAGAATAATCACAAATCTGCCTAGATTTGAAGGCGAGACTTGGTTTTCACGCAACGAGACTTGGTTTTCAAGCATCAAGACTTGGTTTTCACGCAATGTAGGATGACGAGATTCGTCTGCCGCGATGCTGCTACGAGATCGTCTGACAGACGAATAGGCCTAGTGTGAACAGGGCTTAGCAGTTCTTGAGGTTGAAAAAAAATAAAAAAATAAACAAAATTCCAAAAAAATAACCTAGGTAAAAAAATAACAAAAAATAACCAAGAGCAAAAAAATAACGAAAAAATAAAAAAATAACCTGTTATAAGCCCTGCGATTCATATAATTGGTGATTCGGTTAATCGGCGTTCGGATAATCGGCGTTCTACTGTACTAACATTAACTCTTCTGTATAGGCTAGCCCAGAACAACCACTTTAAGAATTAATAGGGATAAAAGTAAATGTTGTAATTGGTCTATTTAATGGCATTTCAGGAAGTTATCAGCGTGGAAACATGCCGAAATATATTTTCCAAGTACTCTATGATAAAGAGTACCAAATTATGATGCACTGAAGAACGAATAAATAGAATTTAGGAGAACTGACAAAAAAAATTTGTTAACAGAGTAACTTCAAAAAAATAAATGTGAAAATATTAATTAAGAACCAAACAGCTTCTCAATAGGAGAACATAACGACCTGAAAGGCTCGGTGGGGTTTTTGAGATCCTCCGGCAGCAGGGGCAGCCGCTTGTAGTAGAACTCCCAGTCGAAGGCGCCGCGCCCGCCCTCGTCCTGCGCCCGGTACTCGAACGTCTCGTACGCGATCACGTCGATGAGCGGACACACGCACGTCCGGTAGTCCTCCGCAATCGGCTCTGCAACATTCCATTTTTTTCATTTCATTTACTTCTATTAAAATATGGTTTACAGTACCTTCATTCAACAGTTCTTATCCTACAGATTTTCCTACATATGTTTTGAAACTACCGTTTCATGGTCTGGGAATGATCCAAAATTGGATAAACATTAAATTGTTGAATAACTTAAATAATTTAAAAACATTTTTTTTTAAATTCACATGACTCATACTACACTTAAGTGTAGTATGAGTGTAGTATTAATAAAAAACATTGAGTACTTGTGCTGGCCAGCAATAGACACCGACTGAAGAAACAGTCTACCCCACCCCAACTTGACCTTGAACCATCACCTGACTTGTTGTTTTATCCTGAAAGTAAGAAATGTGGTCAAATAATCTGTTTGAATTGTATATTAGTTTTTCGTTCAAATGTTTAAATTATTTAAGTTATTTGACAATTTAATGTTTATGACAATTTTGGATCATTCCCAGACGATGAAACAGTAGTTTCGAAACATATGTAGGAAAATCTACAGGATTAGAAATGTTGAATGAAGGTACTGTAAACCACATTTTAATAGTCAATTAACAGTTCTGGAGGCAAACAACAATGAATAAGTCATTTATTTCATCGTCACACATTTGGTAATTACAGGCATAAACCTGCTCAAACAAGTGACTGGTCACATTTTGTACAAAACTTATAATAAATGCAGTACTAAATTTAAAAGTAAAAATGTTCCTAATAAAATAAAAATAAAAATACATTAATATCATCTGTCAAAAATTCATTTACTGAATAATAGGCCTTCCTTGTAAGAAAGGATTTTAAAGAACTTGAGAATTTGTTTATTTGCAACTCTTTCCACTGGTTAGGAATTTTGTTGAAAAGTTTGATCTCCATATAGAAGGTACTTTTTCTATGAGTTTTGTTCTATGTAAAGGATAGTGCAGCATTGTATTCTTGTGTTATACTTATGATCAAGATTTCTTGCCAAATACTTTAATTTGAAAACATGCATGAGAATATTAACAGGTGAAATATAACAGTACATAACATGTATAAAAGGTTTATTACAGGAGTGAGTATAAACAGATGACAGGCAGCCGCTGTGAGAGGGGTGAGGAAGGAAAGACTAACATTTAACATGACAAGTTTTATTTTATCAAACAAGTATTCCTTAGGCTTGAATGGGTTTTAGGATCAGGTGTGGACCTCATTTTTAAGTTAAAGTTGTCGTAAACATCATTCTTCGTTAGGATTCTGAGGACTGTGCACTTTGTGTAGTCTATGTATCGTGGAGCACTGAAGATTTTTTTCCGTCAGACTCAGATTATGACAGTAATCTAAATACGAGGGTCGTCCTGAAAGTACAGAACGATTTGTCACTACATGTAGCCCTGTTGCCCCAACAACGCGACTGATTGTGTGGTCTAAAGGTCCACTCCCGTCTCAATTTGAGCCAACTCTCGTTGCCGACCGGGCATGCATTTTTATTCAAAATGGCGGTGCACATTGAAAATCCCGCAGAACGCAAATTAACAGATTGTGATAGTTTTTTGCAGCAGGAAAAGTCTACGCCAAGACGAATTTTTGCTTGGAGGAGAAAAAAGTGATTATCGTGAAAATTACATTTATCAGATCCTGATAAAAACAAAAATTAATTTGCATGAGTTTAATGCCATTCTAGAGATTGAGAGCTATGAAAAAGAGGTCAATTTCTACTTGATATACCAGCTCATAAAAGAAGAAACTGTCACAAACTATATATAATTTGTACAGTTTTTAAGTAAACTGCTTCTTTCAGCCAGAATTGTTCCCTTCTGGATATTTAATTTTTAACTTATGTGAATGAGTAGTTCACCCTTTTTATGACAACGCTGAATTTCAGGAACATGGAAATATAATTTTGGTTCATGACATAATTTTTATGCCTGGCCATATGACATTTTACTTTCTTAACAAGTTATCATTTTACACATCTTTACCAAATTTGCAATCACTGTATCATGCTGTAAGTATATTGATTGAATATATTTCATTGTGCAAAAAGGTTGACATTAAAACTCATGGTTCTGAACACAGACTGTTAGTAAAAGTAACAAGAGATAGAACAGGCTTCACTGATAAGTAAAAGGGAGTTGGGTGCTAATACTTGCAAACATGCCGGTTAGTAAAACAACTTTATCTCAACTTAAATTGCACGAAGTTGGTTCCTCTAAGATGAACAAAACTCAGTCAAAGGAGTGATATAAAGTGATTGCACCTGAAGGGAGGAAACTTCCACAGAGAAACATGTGAACTTGGAAAGAAGTGTATCTTATTTTTGGAAATAAACTTCTCAATTCCATTATTCAAACACATAGGGACCAACATAGTATAAAAGGGCAATCCTACATTTTTTACTTTGTTAATGACAAAGTACCTATATCAAGACATTTGTTATGTTTTTAATTAATTTTCTAGATAGTTTGATTTTATTTTTTCAAGTGGTTTATCATTAAATGACTGTATGTAACCTAAGTTGTCATGTAAATTAGCCTTGTAGAAAAGCGCTCCAAAATAAAGACCATTTCATTCAGGCCTATTTAAGACTGGAGAGAATTAAATCAACGTTGAAAGACTTGAACCTAAAAAGAGTTCATTGCTGATTAAACAGATATGTAATATTAAAGTCTTCCCAATAAAATATCAAACCAAGTTATTAAAAACTATAAGCATCATAGTCATAGTCATTTATGACCGTTTAATCCAATTTATTTATTGAAAAATATATACATGCACATAGTACAGTGTAACATTCCAAATTTCCATGACAGCTACAGGTAAATACCCAAATCAGCTCTCTTGACTAACTCAAATTGACTAACTAATATAAAATATAAAAAATAAATGAAAAGGCTACATGCACTTTATCAGTTGACAAAACAATTTATAATAATTTATGTCGCTAAAACAGTAAAAAAGTAAAAAAGATTGCCTTCAATAAAGAAAGTTTTCATCATGTGTCTCTTTACTTTGTTTACTAAACAAACTTAAAGTGTCACCAAAAATATCCAAATAAAAACTGTTACAGTTATAATTTCTTAGCATTCTAAAAAAATGGAAAATTAAAGTGGTTTACAGAATAAGTAAAAGGAATTTGAAAAATATTTGCTGTCCTCAAACTACGATTAGAAACATGCAAGGTTATATTTTCTAAGAAATAAGAAGAATCGATAAAACTGTTGATAATTTTAAATAAAAACTGCAACAAAAATATATTTCTTCTCAATGATAATCTTGTTACCTTAAACATAAGTCTAAGATCCCTAGTGAAAAATCTCTCGGTGGCCTAGCGTGAAAAGTCTTAAAATATAGATACCGTAAAAATTTATTTTGAATGACTTCCAGCTTATGTAAGAATATTTGATGATGAGGGTCCCATACTACACAACAATATTCCAATCTACTTCTTACCAATGCATTGTAAACCAAAGAAATTGTATCTATACTAGCCGTTTCCAGTTAATGAAATTAACTGATGAGAGAAAACTTTGTCAACTCTGAGCAGGCATATATTATATAGTTTGCAAAACATTGGATACCATTATTAGTTTAATTCTTATAAGTTTATGTTATCTTAGCGTTATTATGATTTTCGTTTGGTTTTCTCTTTAATTTTCATATTTTTTCTGATGATTTCTAGAAGTATAATAATCAATATTTGCTCTCCACTGAGGTACAGCATAGTTGTTGTGTTTATAGATTTTCCATATGTGAATTTCTTCGGGCTGTATAGAAGTGGTTTCGAACCTGAATATGAGATTAACTACTCGTATTAAGCCTTTATTTGTTCCTTTTGATTTTCGCTTTATCATCAACTTTTCCTCGAACTCCCAATATCCTAAATGCACACTTCTCCTCTTCATATGGTTCACAGTTCTCTTTCTTTAATTTGTTCACATACACATTCTAATGACTGCAACAATTTTATTAGGCCCTCTGGCAACCTTCACCGTTACAGGTCGTCTTCATGCAATCCCACCATACCCTGGATTTAGTCCATACTTCTTCAACACTTGACATTCAGGACTTGCTTGTACATAAAAATATTGTTTTCTCTTCTTGTGGCTGGGAGGCCCATAGGTAAAACTCTGTCTCCTTCAAATCTTGAATAATTGGTTATGGATAACTAATTACTTCTATCCTAAGGTATATTTCCTTTTTAAGCGAACCAGTAATCATATCTCCCAAGCTATCCTCCTTATTCCTAATCCTTCATATTTCTTGTTGGAGTGTAAAACCCTTCTTGAAGTACCACTTGGAAGTTGAAACACTTTTTTAAATAGAACTTCTTATTCGTTTGTCTCCGTCTTTAAAGAACTGATCAGAAATTTCTTTTAGACAGACAGTTTGAAGAGAATATATTTGTTTGGTATTGGTGAAATGAAATTTATTGGTTTACTTTATTACGTTTTTTACACCCACTTTTAAAAATTATTTTATGTGAGTGATTCTCTACAACAGATTTATTTTCTACAACAGATTTAAATTTTACTTGAATATTATATTTCATATTAATAATCCACCAAGATATGAATGCTTTCACAAAGTAGTAGTTGTAAACTAAAAAAATAACCAAAAAATGTAAATAAATATAAAAGTGACAGAAGGTAGACATTAAGAGACAGCTGTTAATTAAAATAAAACGAGTTTATATAAACCATATGTTTGGTAAAATATACTTCCATTTAAAATACATGGGAACTTTAAAGTCCAGTGGGGCAAAGCACATTGAACTTCGGATTAAAAAAATTATTCCATAACCTCTACAGAAAATTCCCTTTAATTTGACACCTCAATCATCAAAATCGGTTCATAAATAAAGGAGTTTTGCTGTACACAAGAAATTCCTTAGCAAATTAGTATAATAGAAGATTCTGAAAACATTGAGTATTCCTTATGGTGAAACCAAGAAGTCTGTAAGCATCACTTGTGATAAAATCAATATGAATATTGAATTTTAACTGAGGGTCAAAAATTATACCTAAATCTCTTATTTTTGATTTTAACTGAAGAAGCTTTCCATCAATGAAATAATTATGATTCCTTGTGATTCTTTGACGAGTATAAGACATAAAAAAACATTTATTTACATTAAGATGAAGACAATTATTGGAACACCAAAAAACAAGTTGATTAATTGAAGACTGCAAAATTTCCTCGTCAGATTTTTGACGAATAGGTTTGTATATTTTTAAATCTTCTGCGAATAACAAACATTTTACTTTAGACATGTTATCAGGAAAATCATTTATGAAAAGTATGAATAACAAAGGACCTAGATTCGAGCCTTGAGGGACACCAGATGTACTAAGATACTTGATGGACTTAAAATTTGAAATGAACACATATTGAGAGCGATCTTTTAAGATAAGAAGACATAAGCTGCACAAAGTTAGAGGAAAAGCTGCAAAGTTAGAGATTTTGTTCAGAAGTATATTATGATGTTTTACTTCAAGATGTTTTACTGACAAAAGTTATTAAAATGCTAACTACTAAGCCAATGGTTACTTAACCCTCGAGCGGGCGCACACGGAGTTTTCCTCCGCACGTGTTTTTTATGTTAAAATTAACAGATATAATGGATGTCGGCGGTCGTGTCCGGCTCCGTACTTTACACCCCCTCATACCAGGAATCTCCTAAAGCTATTTATACCCCCACCCCCCCCCTTGGTACCTCGTTATTTGCAATTCAGAGATGCCATCTCAGTTTGCGGAGTGCCCTTTCCCGTTATACAGTCAGTGATAGCTATTTTTAAAATTCATAATAGCGAAGGATTTGTAATTATTATCAAATTTGTTGGACTTTTCCTTTTGATTTCGAAAAAGAGAAGCGAAAGGAAAAGTCCAAAAATGTATATAATAATTAATACATATTTTATACAAGAAAATTACTTACTATGTTCAATTAAAATATTACACCTATTAAATTAAACAATTAATTGCATCGACGATGAAATGTGATTCCTAATGAAGTTTGTCAACATTTAAATACAATATTTTGTTATAAAATGAGTAAAATGGGTTAAATTTGTGCAATATAGTGTTGCGGGGTAAAACTCCGCATGCGCCCGCTCGCGTTTTGCCGGTGAAGCGCCCGCTCAAGGGTTAAGCTATGCAAACAAATTATTTTAAGAAAAAGAATAATATTGTAATTTATTTCCAGGAGTGCTAAAAATTATGCAGAGTTTTTGCAGTTTTCCTCAAGAACAATATAACCTGTATGATTAGGAAATTTAGGACATCTGTAGGCAGCCTGTATTGAGGTTAATGGAGTTAAATACAACTGAAGTTCAGTTCCATCACCCAAAACTTAAAAATTTCCACTGCTAGACCACAAAAAGTTAAAAAGGAAATTTCTATAATTAATTTTTTGTTTTGGGTGCAGTGCTCGAGCAACTAAAAGAGGATTAATGGACTAAAAATTAAAATTATGATGTCCAATGATTGCGATATTGTTTTAATATGAGAAAATGAATGTTAGGCCTATGTTATTCCACGCAGTTCCGTTACCGAGCAGCGGCGGGAGCCAGTTGACGTTAGCCTCGGTGTGGGAGTCGAGGAAGACGAGGACCTGGCCCGAGGCTAGGCGCGCGCCGGCTAGTCGGGCGCGGATCAGTCCGTTGCGCCGAGGCAGGTGCACCACCTTCACCATCGGCAGGTTTTCCGCCACGTAGTCGTCCAGGGGCTTGCCACAGTGCTCTGCGGACACCCGGGGCGATAGTCATAGTCATTTATTCTCTCAATAGATCAATCAATCAATCAAAATTTCTTTATTCGGTAATTATGGCACATTACTTGTATCATGAATAGTGTCATACAATATACATAAACAAAATTATAAACTAAAAATACATTCATTACCATAGTTCAAAGTAAATAATTTTAACAGCTCCAAGAAAACAAAAGACAAGCAAAGAGACCACGACAAAGAGGTTATGACAGCATCAGGCTATACTCCTTGGATTTCAGAGATTAATTGATGTTTTGAGTCGAAAAATTCTTGAATTGAGTAAAATGGATTATTTACTAATAACTCTTTAAGCAACCTTTTGAATTTATTAGAATTACTTTCTTGTTTTAAGGGTATCGGTAATTGGTGAGGGAACTTTAATCCGGCGTATGATTTTTTTTTTGAGTAAAATTCTAAATTGTGTCTTGGTAGTTTATATTTGAACTATATATTGTTATATTCAGTTACACTGGAAGATGAGTGAAGCTGTTTTGAAAAAATTACTGTCTCATAAATGTACAAATTGTAAACTGTTAATATCCCTAGTTCAGAGAAAATATTTTTAACTAAATCTGTTATTTTTAATTTCATCGTTACACGAATAGCTCTTTTTGTTGTTTAGTAATTTTAACTAGGTTAGTTTTGGTTGTTGCTCCATATATAGCAATTCCATAAGATAAGTGACAGTGGATTAATGAAAAGTAGATGGTCGGTAAAGTTTCTAAATTGCAGACCTTGTACATCTGTCGCAGCGCATAAATGCCAGATACAAAGTTTACATTTGTATATCTCAGTCGTCAAAACAAAACACAAATTGAAACAATCAGTAAAATAAAGAAATAAAATTACTCTGAAAAAGAATGTCACAGTCAGGCAAAGAGATAGGCCTCATCTATAATGTAGGCCTCGTTTTCTAAGAGGAGAAGCTTTAAAAACCTTTTAAACGAATCAAAATTGTTGATTTCTTTAACATTATTTGGCAGTTTGTTAAAAAATTTAATACCCGCATGCAGCGCCTCTCTTTCACTTAAGGATACACGGATTTGAGGGAGAAGAAGGTTTGTGTCACATCTTGTGGGATACCTGTGGCCTTCCCTCACGATCGGAAGTGAACCAACTTTGAGTGTGACCATCAAAACTACTTTGAAAATATATAAAGATGAAAGACTCAGGATCCAAAAGACGTTTAAAGGCTCCCCTACAAGACTGAGAAGGGAGCAAAGCCAGACAATATCCGAATTTCTCTTTTCTGTTCCAAAAATGCTTTATTGGCATGAGCAGAACCACCCCAAACTTCTATGCCATAAGTTAGAAACATACTGAAAACAACCATAATATACTTTTAATAGGTCCTCTACATTTAATAAAGGAAATAATGATCTCAGAGCAAAACTCACTCTACTTAACCTTTTACAAAGATCTGATATATGATGATTACACGTTAGTTGGGAATCCAGCGTAACGCCCAAAAACTTAACAGAAGAACGTTCTTTTATGGAAGACTGAGTAATGTGTTAGCATTGACAATACACTTGTAGTAGACTGCTAGCCCAATGGACAAGAATAGGCACAAAGATTTGACGTAGTTCTGACAGACCTCAATAGACAGCGCCACCAGTAAAAACATGTATTCAGCCAGGGTGCAGTTAAAATATAACAATAGTTTGAAGAGTTTGGAAATGATAATAATTTTTAATGAATTTTAGTTTTAATTTTTAAAAATCGTAAGGAATTGAAATGAATAATAATTTGTCCCAATTGTTTCTAAGGAAGGGTTAAGCAAACAGGAATAAGCCAGATATTTCTCTGAACGAGCAAAACAAAAATCTCAAAAGTCTCAACGCATCTCATCTCATCGGCCACAAATCAGAAGGTGTATCTCAAAGGTCAAAATTTCCTAAAGAACTTCATATTAAGTGATATTTAACATATTAAAGATGTCTGCTCTGGATATAATAAAAGAAAATATTAAAATGTATAATTCTTGCCACATTTGACGAGTGTTTACCAACTTGGAATGTACACATTTTTGTATTTCAACCAGTTGTTTTTCAGGGATTGAAAGGATGGTGTAATGATAGAGGCCGGGTGGCTTACAGTTACGGTAATTGCAAGTTGGGATAATCTATCTGTCAAAACCACGAGACCACGAAATAGGACAAAGTGGTTCAAACTACAAACAACTTTGCATCCAGTACTCTTCTACTGTTTTCTTGTTCTAGAAATGGATTTGATTTTCAAAATAATGTTTTGCAGATTTTTTAAACCTCCTGTTTAAAACTGAATGGTGCTCTACACCACTATTGTGTTTGTACTACTTAAGTTTTACTTTGAAAAATGTCAACTCTGAAGGAACCAGATTATTGCATTGTGATTTTTATGGTGGAATTTTTTTAAAATACAATCTTGAGTATAATTAAAATTTGATTCAAGGCCGAAACCGCATAGTTGAAATAGTAGTTGTGATAATTTTGAGATATAGTCAAGGAAAGATAGGATTTTACCCTGAAAAAATTGCTTTAAGGGAGATTTCTGCGTTTTTCTGTCATATTTTATATGCTGATTAACATACTAAAAGTTTACCAAAGTTTGACCACCGGCAATGCCTCATTTTCAAGATGGCGTCCAAGAAGGTGACAACAGCATTAAAGATAAAGGAAACAAATGCCATAGGTGATGTATAAATGAATCTGGTGTCATAATACCACTGCCGATCATTGAAGGGAGTTATGAACTTCGGTTTTCATAGATAAAAAAATCAACCACCATCTTGGATCCGCCATATTGGATGAAGTAATTATTTTCAAACGTAAACATAGTGTTGTGACACATCATTTCAAACTAGATTTTCACGCTATTTACATTGCCGAAATCCGTTTTTAAAAATCTTGACTCGTTTTCAAGATATACCCAAACAAAGATTATTCACTGTATAATCCTTATAGACGTTTCGAGCTTGGAATATTTTTTGGGAATTTTTTTGACTTTTTTCCTTCAACGTAATCAAAGTACGTTGTTCGTTCTGGTCTTAAAATATTCAGCAGTATTTTGGCTGAACGAACTGGAGAAAATAATACAAGAAGAGAGGCTTGTCCCAGATCAAGTTTATAACATCGACAAGACAGGGCTGAACTTCAAACGGTTGCCTCAAAAACCATTATCTGCTGGGGATTCAGGATCTGCTTCGGGGTTTAAATTAAACAAAGAACGGATAACCGTCGTTCTATGTTCAAACGCATCAGGGGATCATAAACTCCCACTTTCGGTCATCGGAAAATCCCAGAAACCACGAGCCTTCAAAAACATCAATGTTTCGTCCCTTCCATGGTTTACCGCGCCCAGAAGTCAGCGTGGAAGGACTCATACATCTTTACTGATTGGTTCGTAAATGAATTCATTCCTAAAGTTAAGAGATTTTTGAAGGAGCGTAAGTTGCCAGAAAAAGCTATCTTAGTCCTCGATAACGCTGGAACCCATCCCCATGAACTTGAGTGTGAAGATGTCCCGGGAATAAAGTTGCTTTTTCTCCCTGCAAACGTTACGAGCCTTATTCAGCCGATGGACCAGGGAGTGATTGAAAGTTTTAAAAGGCGGTATCGACGCAAACTTTTATCAGACATTTTAGGGAAAATGGACAGTGATGGTGTAGATCTTGTCTCAGCTCTGAAATCCATTAACATTAAGGATGTTATCTTCATGACTGCCGAGTCATACGATGAAATCCTCAGCACAACGTTTGTCAAGTCGTGGCGGAAGGCTTGGCCAGATGTTGAGAAAATAGTCAACGGCACAGACAGTGATGAATCACTTCAGGTAACAAACGAACAGCAAAATAATGGTAATGTAGAGTTTTTAAATGACTTAGTGAAGCTAGCACCAACTGGCGATAACGAAATCGTAGATGAAGATGTTCAGGAATGGGTAACAGGTGATGATGATTTGGAAAACGAGTATCTGAGTGATGAACAAATCGTACAGAAGGTTGTAGAAGAGTATGAAAATGAGGAAGCAGAACAATCAGACGATGACACGCTGGGAGAAGATAAGATAAGCCATGACAAGGGAAGGAATGCACTTCAGATATCACTAGCCTACATAGAGCAACAGGACCAGTCAACAACTGTCGACGTCATATTATTCAAAAAGTGGAGGGACTATGCCTTCAAAAAAACAATGGATAAGAAGGTTCAACAGAAAATTACTGACTTTTTTAAGGCTTGACAATCTTTAAAGCCGACTTATTGTAAATAATTTTTTACATTCATCTTAATTTAACATCAATATGAGTTTTCTTCATTCATAATGTACCTACCACAAATATAATGTAGCCTACAGTACTGTACACAATGAATATTTTTGTGAGCTATCATTCTGTAATTTAATTTAGTTTTACAGTAAATAATTTTTTTTATTTGTTTTACAAAGTGTGTGTTTTTAATCCATAAAAACTAGTATTTTACACTATTTAAGACTTTAATCATCAATTATTTAAGATTAATTTGGTGCAAATGGCCGTAATAACAGTAGGTTGGTTTATCCGGCCAAATCGTTTTCTGACCAAGGCTTGGTCCCGAGGTGGCCGGATATGAGGGGTTCTACTGTAGGCTATTGCAAATTGTTATCATAGAGATTGTTGCAATTAAGATTATTATCAAATTATTTGGTCACTGCGCCCGTGCCCCCGGCCTACCTTTGCTGCTGAAGTCATCGACCAGGATGACCTCGCGCAGAAGCTGCGCGGGAGAGCGGCGGACGACGGACCAGGCGGTACGCAGCAGCGTGCTCCAGTGCTCATTGTGGAACGGCACGATCACGCTCACCGTCGGCAGCGCTGCGCGGTACCGCTTCTTCTGGCACCTGCCGACCAAGCAACCCGACGATGCAAAACTCAATTCACCTTCTACTTTCAATTTGTACTACAGCAGAGTCCCGCTATTCCATATCCCGCTAATCCGAAAATCAACCTATTCCGAACATACTTTATCGACAAAGACAATTTTGTTAGTGAAAATTGCAAAACACAAATCTTGTGTAGTTTCTAATCACACTGCGAAATTGCAGCCATAAGTGCCGATCGCAAAACAATCATTCGGCCTCAATCATGGCAAACTCGTGGCCATTAGTGAAAATCGTAAAGCACGTACAGGGTATAATGAGTAGTTATACTGCACAATCGCGTAGTCACAATCGCCAAGCACATTTGGTGTAGTGACAATCAAACTGTATATCGCGGCCGCAGAATTAAGAATAGTTTTTTCTGTACTCTATCTCGACCAGAAAAGACAACAACTATTGACCGCGATCAACGAACGCCAACCTTTATATCGGCTTTCTATGACAATCCACTTCGGTACCTCACTGAAAATTACGATCGTGATGTTCTAATTCCGTCAGAAACGGTGATTACTACGCTTGATATTGGCCGGAAATTAGAATCCATATATTTATCTTAGCATTACATAAAAACCATACTACAGTATCCTAAATATCTATTGATAGGTATTCATTATACACTATTCCGAATTTCCCATTAATCCGAATCAGGATCAATCCATATTAATTCGGAAGGACTCTACTGTATGTGTGCTATTTTCGATTTCCTAGACGATTTTTTTGGTCAGTCTACCTGTAACCGAATTCCTGGGACCCTATTTTTGGAGTGGGTAAGTAGGTAATGAGTGGTGAGGAGTGAGTCGACTTGTGAGTGAATCACTCATCCTTCGAGTAATTTGTTCCTAATTATAAAATGAAGACACAGATAATACCCCCGTTGCAGCAGACCTGCATACTCAGCGAATTTCAGATGCAACACAACAAACGGTATTTCAATCCAACTTAACGAGATTTTACATGTTTTGTAATCTCCATAAGAATAACATGGGGAATGATTATGCAGGTTTGCTGCAACAGGTATGTTAAAACTGGTTGGTTTTAATTCATTATTTAGTAGACCTTAACTAGAAGAAGCCATATACCAAGTTTTGTCAAGAAATGTTAAAAAATAAGTAAGATATAGAATTTTTTTATTTCCCATAAGGATAACATGGGGAATGATTATGCAGGTTTGCTGCCACAAAAATTGAAATTTCGGGGATTTTAGACTAAAATACATTAGATCTCATCTAGATGAAGCCACAAACCAAGTTTTATCCAGATATGTTGAGAAATAAGCGAGATATAGAATTTTACTTATTCCCCATAAGGTTAACATTGGGACAACGTACTGTGTTTACCACTTTCAATATCTCGGTAACCAATGGACATAGAGCAATGATTCAAAACACTAAATTGTTTGTTTTTTTGAGCTGAATTCAATGGTGCCAACAAAGATTCGATAAATTTTATTTTTATATGTAAAAAACTCAAAAAACCCATTTTTGGGGGTGTTTATCCCCCTTTACCCCCCCTTCCGGTGGTCCGATCGGGCTGGTTCACGAACTCGTCCATTCGATTACCACTTTACATGTCTGTTCCAAATTTCATTAAGATCGGACCATATTTACGGCCGCTATCGTGCTGACAGACACATATATATATATATATATATATAGATAGATAGATAGATAGATAGATATATAAAAATTCGAACGAATGGTGTTTTTTGCTTCTGGTGGCCCTAAAACGAAAAGTTATCATGGTCTCGGGCTTAGGTCTTACCATGAGACCTACGGTAATAGCTTCTTCCCTATAGGGGAAATTCGCTAAAATTAAAAATATTCCTTACTAACTTAATAGATTCAATACGGTTTTAGGAAAAATCACTCAACAAAACTTGCTCTCATTGATTTTGTGAATGATTGCATCGACATGGTCGAGGGCGGTGGTACAGTAGTCGGCTGTTTTGCTGACCTGTCCAAGGCCTTCGACTGTGTGGATACAGTCATTCTTTTAGAAAAATTAGCAGCACTAGGAATTGGCAATACACCATTCAAATGGTTTGAATCTTACCTTTCAAATAGGTATCAAGTCACAGAAATTCAAAATGAAACAAATGTCAAAATTAAAACAATTCAGTCGTCAAAAAGAGCAATTCAAAGTGGAGTTCCCCAAGGCTCTGTTTTGGGGCCTCTACTCTTCTTAGTTTACATCAACAATATAACAGATATGGTTCCACCTGAGAATCTGTTCCTTTTCGCCGACGACACAACAGTTGTCGTCGGCGGAAGGGATACGGAGGGGCTGGAGCTAGAATCCAATCAAAAATTAAATGACATGTGTCGGTTTTTTGAGGAGAACGGTCTAGTGCTGAACTCGGAAAAGACAGGCTACATGTGCTTTCAAACCTGTCAAAAAATGAAATAAAAAAATTTCAAAATACCAATCCTCCAGATTGGAGGTACCAACTTGAATCATCAAAAAAGTGCTAGTTTGATGGGAGTGGAGTTGGATGAAAACTTCAAATGGGATGTACAACTTCAATGTCTGGAAAGGTCCCTTTCAAAAAGTTTGTTTGTTTTACGTAGAATAGCAACAATAGGGAACATTTCTCTGTCAAAATTAGTCTACTATGGCCTGTTTGAGCAGACCATCAGATATTCCATCATTTTGTGGGGGGGAAAAAAGGGAAATTTAGACATAGTATTAAGATTACAAAAGAAAGCCGTCAGAACACTGTTGGGCCTTCCCCCAAAAGCCAGCTGTAAAGATGCTTTTGTTCAGCTGGGACTAATGACAGTTCCGTCTCTTTATATTTTTGAACTTTTAATTTACATCAAAACACAAAATATTCAACCTCCTCAAAAAAGGCATCCATATCAAACAAGGAAAAAAGACATCTTTGCGGAATACCATAGATTGTCACTTTTTGAAAATAAACCAACCTATGCGGGGCTTAAATTATTGCAATCTCTCCCCAAAGAACTAATAAACATCAATAAAATTTCTGTTTTTAAAAACCGGCTTAAACTTTACCTGGTCCAACAATGTTTCTATGATGTTGATTCATTCATAAAATACAATAGTAGCTAAGCCCAGTTTTCCAGTTGGGTTCTTTTCTTCTATCTTAGTTATTATCCTCATATTCTTTGCTTGTGACCTACTTTGTTAGGCACCTTGACAATTCCAATTTCCCTGATACCATCATGGAGAAGGGAACCACAGATGCTACGGGATGTAAGATGTAAGATATAAGATTCAGCCCCACAATATCTGAGTGATAATTTGAAAAGGCAATTTTTTCTTAAAAATTCATAATTTAGATATTATAAACATAGAGTAAATCACCGATTCAACAATTATTACTCACCAAGCAATAAGCTGTTGAGAAAAACATTTGAGTTGGCAGGAAACAAGCTTCTTATGCTTCTTCTCTTTTGGAGGAAATAACAATAGTAATCGTGGAAAGCCTTTCCATTTAGGTTATGTTTTCTATTCGAAACTAAATAATTAAATGTGTTTAGATGGCCTTTGAACTATTTATAAAGTTACAACTAAAATGACCTAGAATAAATTGATCAATATTTACATTTGGCTTTCAAGTTTGACAGATGTATCAGCTGTAAAGTTGACATTTCATGTGGGGGTTTAAACAATGCTAATATCAGCTGACAGGTGACTTGACGAGTGACTCACTACTCACTTCTCACCCTTTTCAAAAAAAAGGGCTCCTGTATAGCAGTAAATGTACTATGTACCTTCTTGGCTCGCACAGTAAGAAAAAAACTGAAAGCGGATCTCTAGAGATAAATAAGAGAACCTAGATGTAGGGGAAAAGAAGAATGTGCCTAGTAGTCAACACAGAAAAAGAAGTGTAAAGCCAAGTTTACACTATTATGTAGCAGTGTTACACCAAAACAGGTTTTCCAACACCTCCATAGAGTTGAAACTTCATTGATTACACTGGTAAAAACAAATATTTGTGTTGTCACTCAAGATTGCATCCCTCCAATAGCAAATTAAGTGTTGTACGACTTGGTGTGTTAACACATGGTCTTTGATAAACCTGTATTGGTATAACAATGATGTTATTAGTGTTCAAGTGATGACACTGCTACATGCCAGTGTAAACTTAGCTTAAGTTGTTTGAATTCAACCCTAATCATAATGAAATGACAATCACAACATAAACAAAATACCAGACTAAGGCTAAAATGGTTACAGTAGGCCTACAGTGCCATCTATCATTGCCACATTTTGTGCCAATATCTAGAAGAAGGTAAGTAAATCCACTAGTATGATTCCATTACAAATGGCCTTTCTAAACCTGAATCGATAAAAGAATATCATCAAGCAGCAAAAACAGCACAGGAAATTTTGTCCTACTGAAAAAAAGATATAAAATCAAATCAAATCAAATCACATTTATTTCCTTTGGGTACAAATGTACAGTAGGACATGTCAATACATTCAGTGAAATACACTTTGTCATTACAAAATATGTCATTATTAATATTTATTTTTTAGGCCTATGCAAATTTATGGCGAGATGGTCAAAAAGGACAAATCTCTTACTGCTCAACGACCGATGAGAACAAGTCTATGTCACATAACAGACTGAATACAACTTGTTTCCCTGTAACACATGGTATGACACACTGGTCCCATTCAACCGCACTCACCAATCACTGTAGTCTGTGAAGACAAACCCACCATATCTTGACAATCAACAATTTGTTACTTCCGTTCTGGCAAGTAACTTAACCCACGGTACACATCGGTCGGTGGATGCACAATGATCATCAGGAGGCAAATCCACCACTGACTCTGGTAGTTAAATTACTCACCAGATTGAGTGCGGCTGAACGAGACCGTTATACACTGCTAATCGGATTGAATTCATTTACAAATGTAGGCCGAATTAACAGTCACTCACCCTTTTTTCCGGATATCAGGCAAAGATCTGTTGAGCGATATATGGTCACTTAACAATGCATTAAAACCATTTGTTTTATATAAGTTTTCTTTTTCTTCATCCGTAACAGATGGGGGTAAAGTTGCTGGTTTCCCATGTTCTCCATTACCTAAAAAGGTTTACATTACAATTAGTAACATATACAACAGTTTGTTTTGCTACATACGGTAACAAGATTGTTTAATAATTATGAAAGCAGACAGCAATTCTTCTTAGGCGGGCAGTTAACCTAGACCAAAATTAAAAAAAAAACCATTTCAAAAATTTTTCCTGGATCTGAAAAATAAGAAAAATTTGCCTCTCTATTGGTTTGAATTCCTGAAGTTCCTTTGAAGCCTAAGTTTTTATACCTATTAAATTTCCACAATTTTTGTATATTTACCATCTTGTAAGTAAATACATTAGGCTATAAGTGTAAATATATTTTTAAGTGTTGCAAGACGTTTTTTATTTACATCCAGTTTTTATATCCAAATCGCCTAAAAGCGTGAGTTTAGATAGATTTATTTTCTATTTCTGTTGATTCTCTGGGAGAAAAATGTCAGACTGCTCCTTCACTGGGGAGAAAGGGCCTACCTCCAGATCTCCTGACCATGCGGCCCATACTTCTGGGACCCACAAAGCCCTCGAAGTTTAAAGACTTGGGGCCCGGCTTAGCTCTGGGCAGCTCTGACAACCAATAGTTGGTAACCAGATTCTTTCATTTGATGGTTTTGGTAGAACTATCGGAACTGCAGCCGACAGTGCTTCAAACTGATTTGTAACCAATGGGACCAGTATTCGCCGTAAAATTCAAACTTATACAACTATTGCCAGAGAGCACAGTGGGAACCTAAAGCACTACATGGGCCGCAGCACTCCCTGGCTGCTGACTGATAATAAGTTCCTTCTCAAATGAATCAACAAAATGTATAGACAAACAAAATAGGGTGCAGTGGGGTAAGTGGGGCCACGTTTTTGCATAGTTCGACTTTGAGATCAATTTACCAAGTTATTATTTAATATTATTCAATGAAACTTAGCATGCATTATCCCTACTTTATTGGCTATCAGGTGATATAATTGGTTTTAGAATTCCTTTACCCGTTTGTCCTGCAGAATTTTTTTTCGAGACCATGTTCACTGGCTGCACTTTCCCGGGTGTTCGGGGTAAGAGCAGCCACGGCCTGGATTTCCTATTTAAAGCACACTAGAAGGACATGGGGCTAGTGGCTTATAGCCCACCTTTCACTGAGTTTAACAAATTTTAGATCATTCAAATAGCCTATCTTTTTTTTCAGGAGTTACAAACTTTTTCGTGATCGAAAACACGGCAATGTGAAAATCCTTAAAACTTCAAAGATATTATTTTTTGACATAACTAATCAAATAACCCCTAATTGTTGTACTTACATGATTTTTACCTGACCTCTTGTGCATGGGTTGTAATACATTTTAAGAACAAAAAATCGTTTTTAAATTTTTTTATTAATTTTTTACATTAGGTTTACAAAAGCTTTCACTTAAAACGCCAGTCTCATGGTTATGAGCCTATTAAATTCAACTAAAAAAACTTCAAATTACTTGTATTAACTGTATTGTTGTTGTTTATTAATTATAGGCCTAATTATAACTGTTAGGACTTATGATTTTTTTAATCATAAATTTTATACTTTATATGTTCGTTTTCTTAAATAATAAACTAAAAGTTAGTTTTAAAATTAAATTAACAGGCCTTATTGTTGGAAGAATGTAATAAAAAGTTGCAAATGCATAATAATAGTGTTAGAACGTGAAATATTTAAGAGAATGCTTTAAATCAACGCAAATAACAACAATTTTCACCGGCTGCACTTACCCCGGGGTCCCCGACTGCTTTTGCCCAACGTCAACAATGGCCGGGGTAAGTGAAGCCACAGCTTTATTTTTTTTTACTAAGCATTTTTGAGCAAAATGGACTAGGCCTATAGAGGCTTATTCTACACATCAAAAACTACCAGAAACACTAATAACTTTGAGTTTAGGACTTTCCATATAGTGGTAATAATTGTGCAAAGTTTGACCCCTGCACTTCCATTTGGCAACAAAACGTAAGGTTTTTATGATTAAGTAAAAAAAATAGTTTTTGTCCTGTTTCGCTCAATGTTAATGTTAAATATATTAGATAAAGGACCAAATAAACATAATTTGGTGTTTTTTTATTAATTTATTATTTATAAGGTCACAGTAGCCACTGGCTTCACTTGCCCCGTGGCCCCACTTACCCCACTGCACCCTAAACAGAAACTTAACACATACCACTTCTAGACTTATCCTCTTCTATTTGTCGGTAATCATGCCAGTCTATTTTAGGACTATTTTCTAAATTAACATTATATTTCACTTCATTCTCTAGTCCTATGTGATATGAATCATCTCTTTCTTCATTTTCTAACCTTATCAGCTTCTCAGGAGGGGCAATTGGATTGACACCTCGGACTTTGTAATAGTCAGAATTATAATCTCTAGGAGGCCTTACATGCCTAAAAATAACAACAGTTGTGAAAATCGTTATCACTCCTAATCCAAGAAATTTGCAAAAACCTTTTAAACTTCTTTTCATCTTGAGTGCAATGATGGCTGAGCAAACTGGATTGAGAAGCACAACAAATCACATTTTAAACTTATTTCATTTACATGAATGGTATGGGTGGTGTATAGAACATGAAAGAACGACCAAAATATCGGAATAAATTTTAAATATAAAATAAAACACAAAAATTCGATTATGAACACTTGACAGTGACTCCTAGCCCTAGCCTACAATTTGTACAATCCAGCTTTGACAAAACACATACGAAATTAATGTCAACAAATCACAGAGTAAGTTTATAAGAAACCAACAAGTTTAAAAACTAATGAAATACAATAGTTTTATATACTATATTAAGATATTACGATACTGCATTATCTTAACTTTTCAATAATTAATTTCTGTCCAAGATAAAAATATTCACAAAAATTTTTTTTGATTTTTTTATGTTGTCACGTTTTTCCGAAACTCCCTATTACGTCACGAACCAAAATAATTTTTAGTAAGGTTTTATTTGGAGTTTTGTAGCATAGATAAAATATATATTTTATCTATGGTCGTAGTAAAACTATTCGGAGTGATACTTCTACGTAAAATATACTACAACTTATTTTAGAAACTAAGAATAATCGTTTTAATATTTCCTGGGCGTTTTTTCATAATATACTGCCAGTTAATCGGGATGAAAAGTAGCACGTAGTAACGATTAACTAGATAACACGTAGCTCGAAATCGAGCAAAAAAATCGTATAGTAGAATCATAAGGAATAAACAGCCTACTTATATACTTTTAAACTTTAATTAAAGGGTAAATTCAATGATAAAACTATGGTTAAATAACTGAAACTTTTAAAGTTCATTTGATCTATCGCAGGAGTTTCCGGTAAATAATTTTTTTAGATACACCTGCATTTTCCCATGTTCTCTTGTGTTGACATGTAATTTTAATACTGAAAAAATATCGAGCTCTGCTTATAGCAACATGTAGCTGACCGAGAGCTAACTCTGGCGCCGTGAGCAATGACCTTTGTTTAGGGACCGCCCCTGCACCTCATTTATTTATTATTATCGTCAAAACAGAAATTATAGGGAACGGCTGCTGTCTTTATATGAAACCTCTCCTTCGTGGCAACAACACGAAAATGACGCAATACCTCTACCACCAGGGCTGCAGTTCTTGAAATGCAACCCACCGTGATGAAAACATTATAAGTTCATTAGTCTGACGTTGAAAGTAGCATCAAATTAAATGTTACATCGGGAGGGTGATGCTAGCAGTTACGATCGTGTTCTCTCCGACTCCTCCGACCGGTCAATGTTCGTCTTCCCATCAATGGCATTATAACTGCACAAAATCCAAAAATAAATCGGCTCAAGTTAATAAAACTTTAAAAAACACTATGCTGGAATGTATTGAGATATCGTAAACTACATTGTAAAACCGGTAACTGCAATGTTTATCCCTTTGAAAACACTTCAAAACATAACCAAAATTACGTAATATTTTTTTAAAGAAAACTGTTGAAAACAATTTGTTTTCACGTTCTAGAAGCCAAAGCAGCTGTGAAAATAAAAACTGCTCTTTTCAAAAAGTCAATTATAAGTGCTGCAGTCTTTGGTTTACCTGAAGAACTATTTCAGAGCTTGACCATGATCAGATTGTAAAAAAAGTGAATTGAACTTGCTCAAATGTCGATGAATAGCGCCACTGTCCCAAAACTTCAGCCCTTTACTGTACTTTAGTGACGCCCTTTTTAAAAATTCTGAGACTTGTTTACAAATCTACATAAAATTCCCTTTAATTTGATACCTCAAACGTTAAAATCGGTTCAGCCGTTGTTGCGGTTGGACTGTGAAAAGAAAACCGCTTGCGTATTAATATATAGAACTAGATAACATGTAGCTCGAAATCAATGTATACAGAACCCTCTAAGTAGGGACATCCAATGTTAATTTTTTTAGTTCCGCCGCCGAAAAGCAGAGGAGGAATTAGCGCTGATGCATGGAATAGTTCAAGCCGGTTCCGTATAGTCCGCGCTTCTACTCTCTATCCAAAATGTCAAAATGAGAATGTTTGTAAACAAAAAAGGTAAACATTATGGCAAATGATACAACAATACAAAACAATAACATACAACTGTCAAAATATTACAACCAGCTGCTTAACTTTGGAAAGTCTGCTTGTTCCGTAAACTTGTACAACAATTCCAATCGGACTGAAGCGGCGCCATCTCTTTTTCGGCGGCGGAACTTAATTTTTCCATATGGTGTCCCTACTTAGAGGGTTCTGTATACATTGTCGAAATCGAGCAAAAATCATGTGGTAAAATAATGAAGAATAATCAGCCTACTTATACACTTTTAAAGTTTAATCAAAGGGCTAACTTAATTAACAAAATTATGGCTTAACTACTGAAACTATTAAAGTTAATTTGATCTACCGCAGAAGTTTCTGGTAAACGATTTTATGGAAAACACATTCATTTTTCCATAATCTCTTGTTTCTGAAATTTATATTTTAATACTGGCAAAAGATCGAGCTCTGCTCACAGCAACATGTAGCTGCGGCCGTGACGAATGACCTCATTTGTTTAGAGACTGTCCCTGCACATTATTGATAATTATCGCCAAATCAGATATTGTAGGGAACGGCTGTCTTTATAGGCAAATTTTCCTTTGTGGTAAAAACCCATTACTCTACCAGTCTTTTCATTCTTGAAATGCAACCCACCGCAATAAAAACATTTTTAGTTCCTTGGTCTGAGGTTGGAAGGAGCATAAAATGTTACATCGGGAGGGTGATGCCAGCGGTTGTCATCGTGTTCTTTCCGACTCCTCCGACCGGTCTACGTTCGTCTTCTTCTTATCGGTGGCATTATAAATGAACCGAATCCAAAAATAGATTTGCTCAGGTTAATATAACTTCAAAACACTATGATATATTGTAAACTACATTGTAAAACTGGTAACTACAGTGTTTAAAAGCTTTAAAAACTTCATAACATAACCTAAATTACATAATAAATCTTAAAAAAAGAAAACTGTTGAAAACAAAGCCAAACCAGCTGGAAAATAAAAACTGCTCTTTTCGAAAAAATAATTGTACTTTATTACTGCTATCTGTGGTTTACCTGTAGAACTATTTCAGAGCCTGGTCATATGTTCAGTTTGTAAA
This sequence comes from Flexamia atlantica, assembly GCA_035578135.1. NCBI lineage: Eukaryota > Metazoa > Arthropoda > Insecta > Hemiptera > Cicadellidae > Flexamia > Flexamia atlantica. The sequence goes on from JAQJVK010000019.1 coordinate 4,158,851, forward strand.
CAAAGTAAACTGAGCTTGCTCAAATGTCGATGAATAGCGCCACTGTTCCGAAACTTCAGCCCTTTACTGTACTTTAGTGACGCCCTTTTTTAAAATTCTGAGACTTGTTGACAAATCTACATAAAATTCCCTTTAATTTGATACCTCAAACGTTAAAATCGGTCCAGCCGTTATTGCGGTTGGACTGTGAAAAGAAAACCGCTTGCGTATTAACATACAAATAGATTCTACTTGTATTCAGGATTTGCTGCCTCCGTCTGGCCGCTGCGGCGCGGCGCCGGCGTTGGAGTTGTCAAAGTGACGGTGCAACCGGGACACCGAATGAATGAATGAAAAGAAAATTTATTCCTCCAAATAAAGACAATACGTTGGTGTATACAACTTATTACTTTTATAATCTTATCAAAAAACATAATTAAAATTGATGATTGATAGTTGATGGTGGAATTGTTATTAGTGGCTAACATGTTAATGAAGGGGGTTTTCTTACCCTATAGTCCAGTCAAAAAACTTAAAAAAATGGCCCAACCTGGAAAAAATTCCGTTAATTTTGAAACTTTGTACACTTATTTAGAAGTACCTAAGGATGAAAATACCAAAAGTCCTGGAAAATATGTGGCGAGTTCTAGAGGCAATTGATGGAAACAGGGTACTTTTTTTGGTTTTTCGTATAAATCTCGAGAACCGTTGGTCGGAGGTGAGAACTTTAAATGTACAAAATAAAGCTTATTAAATTTGCTACAAAATGACATGGTACATTTTCTTTGTACGCCTAACAGTTACCGAGTTATAGGGCGCCAAAAATAAGGATCTTTTCACGATTTTCCCCTAAAAATGAGCAAAATTGAGTTTTTTTAGTTTTTAACGCATGAAAATAAAAATTATATAATTTTGGTGGGCACCATTAAATTCAGCTTAAAAACCAAACAATTTAGTATCCTCAATCATTGCTTTATGTCCGTTGGTCACCGAGATAATGGAGGCGGTAAACACCTCTTACATTGTACCTATGTTATCCTTATGGGATATAGAAAACGTTCTATATGTCGCTTATTTCGCAACATATCTCAGTATAACTTGATTTGTGGCTTGATATTATTGAGATATATCGTACTAGTGCCTATAATCCCCAATTTTCACATTTACGTGTCAGCAAACCTGCATACTCACCTGCATAAAAATAATACAAACAGTGGAGTATGCAGGTAAATCATTTTTTTAGATACACCTGCATTTTCCCATGTTCTCTTGTGTTGAATGTTGAAATGTAATTTTAATACTGGCAAAAGATCGAGCTCTGCTTATGCTTATAGCAACATGTAGCTGACCGAGAGCTAACTCTGGCGCCGTGAGCAATGACCTTTGTTTAGGGACTGCCCCTGCACCTCATTTATTTATTATTATCGTCAAAACAGAAATTATAGGGAACGGCTGCTGTCTTTATATGAAACCTCTCCTTCGTGGCAACAACACGAAAATGACGCAATACCTCTACCACCAGGGCTGCAGTTCTTGAAATGCAACCCACCGCGATGAAAACATTATAAGTTCATTAGTCTGACGTTGAAAGTAGCATCAAATTAAATGTTACATCGGGAGGGTGATGCTAGTAGTTACGATCGTGTTCTCTCCGACTCCTCCGACCGGTCAATGTTCGTCTTCCCATCCATGGCATTATAACTGCACAAAATCCAAAAATAAATCGGCTCAAGTTAATAAAACTTTAAAAAACACTATGCTGGAATGTATTGAGATATCGTAAACTAAATTGTAAAACTGGTAACTGCAATGTTTATCCCTTTGAAAACACTTCAAAACATAACCAAAATTACGTAATATTTTTTTAAAGAAAACTGTTGACAACAATTTGTTTTCACGTTCTAGAAGCCAAAGCAGCTGTGAAAATAAAAACTGCTCTTTTCAAAAAGTCAATTATAAGTGCTGCAGTCTTTGGTTTACCTGAAGAACTATTTCAGAGCTTGACCATATGTTCAGATTGTAAAAAAGTGAATTGAACTTACTCAAATGTCGATGAATAGCGCCACTGTCCCAAAACTTCAGCCCTTTACTGTACTTTAGTGACGCCCTTTTTAAAAATTCGGAGACTTGTTTACAAATCTACATAAAATTCCCTTTGATTTGATACCTCAAACGTTAAAATCGGTTCAGCCGTTGTTGCGGTTGGACTGTGAAAAGAAAACCGCTTGCGTATTAATATATAGAACTAGATAACACGTAGCTCGAAATCGAGCAAAAAATCATATAGTAAAAGAAAGAAGAATAAACAGCCTACTTGTATACTTTTGAAATTTAATCAAAGGGCTAAATTCAATAGCAAAATTATGGCTGAGCCATTGAAACTCTAAAAGTTCATTCGATTTACTGCAGGAGTTTCCGGTTAACGACTTTTTTGGAACCACCTTCATTTTCCATGTTCTCTTTATTCTGAAATGTATATTTTAATACTGGCAAAAGATCGAGCTCTGCTTTACAGCAACATGTAGCTGACCGAGAGCAAACACTGGCGCCGTAAGCTAAGACATCGTTTGTTTAGGGACTGCCCCTGCACCTTATTGATAGTTATCGCCAAACAGGAATCAAACTTCTGTCTTTGTAGGGATCCTTTCCTTTGTGGCAACTACGCTTATATGACGCACTAACTCTACCCTCTACCAGTCTTTTAATTCTTGAAATGCAACCCACCGCGATGAAAACAATGTAAGTTCATTGGTCTGAGGTTGGAAGGAGCATCAAATGTTACATCGGGAGGGTGATTGTAGGCGGTTGCGATCATGTTCCTTCCGATCGGTTAATATTCGCCTTCTTCTTATTGGCATTATTAGGGTCTACCGCACCATATCAAAAAATAAATTGCCTCAAGTTAATAAAACTTCAAAAAACTCTTTGCTGAAATGTATTGGGATATCGTAAACTACATTGTATAACTGGGAACTGCAATGTTTAAGCCAAGGCCACACTGTGGCCTTGTTTAAGCCCTATAACATAACCTAAATTACATAATAAATCTTTTTGTTGAAAGCCAAAGCAGCTGGAAAAACAAACAACTTTTCTTTTCAAAAAATAAAGTGCTGCAATCTGTGGTTTACCTGTAGAACTATTTCAGAGCTTGACAGGCTTGGCCATATGTTCAGTTTGTAAACAAAGTAAACTGAGCTTGCTCAAATGTCGATGAATAGCGCCACTGTTCCGAAACTTCAGCCCTTTACTGTACTTTAGTGACGCCCTTTTTTAAAATTCTGAGACTTGTTGACAAATCTACATAAAATTCCCTTTAATTTGATACCTCAAACGTTAAAATCGGTCCAGCCGTTATTGCGGTTGGACTGTGAAAAGAAAACCGCTTGCGTATTAATATACAAATAGATTCTACTTGTATTCAGGATTTGCTGCCTCCGTCTGGCCGCTGCGGCGCGGCGCCGGCGTTGGAGTTGTCAAAGTGACGGTGCAACCGGGACACCGAATGAATGAATGAAAAGAAAATTTATTCCTCCAAATAAAGACAATACTGTATATTAGATACATTAGTTGAAATGGCGACATACCCAGGTAGGTATTTTAAGCCAAGTATGAATGACAGATGAGTGAAGGATGATTGTGGCGCGATACAATGGTGTATACAACTTATTACTTTTATAATCTTATCTAAATACCCCCGTTGCAGCAGACCTGCATACTCAGCGAATTTCAAGTGCAAAACAACATATTTCAATCCAACATAGCGAGATTTTACATGTTTTTGTAAGCTCCATAAGAATAACATGGGGAATGAGTATGCAGGTTTGCTGCTACAGGTATGTTTAAACTGGTTGGTTTTAATTCAATATTTAGTAGATCTGAACTAGAAGAAGCCATATACCAAGTTTTATCTAGATATGTTGAGAAATAAGCGAAATATAGAATTTTACTTAGTTCCCATAAGGTTAACATTGAGACAACGTACTGTGTTTACCACTTTCAATATCTCGGTAACCAATGGACATAGAGCAGTAATTCAAAATACTAAATTGTTTGTTTTTTTTAGCTGAATTCAATGGTGCCAACAAAAATTAGATAAATTTTATTTTTCTATATAAAAAACTCAAAAAACCCATTTTTTGGGGGGTTTATCCCCCTTTACCCCCCCCTTCCGGTGGTCCGATCGGGCTGGTTCACGAACTCGTCCGAGTGATTACCACTTTACACGTCTGTACCAAATTTCATTATGATCGGACCATATTTACGGCCGCTATCGTGTTAACAGACATATATATATAAATACCCCTGTTGCAGCAGACCTGCATACTCAGCGAATTTCAAATGCAAAACAACATATTTCAATCCAACATAGCGAGATTTGACATGTTTTGGTAAGCTCCATAACAATAACATGGGAAATGAGTATACAGGTTTGCTGCTTCAGGTGTATTAAAACTGGGTGGTTTTAATTCATTACTTAGTAGATCTGAACTAGAAGTAGCTACTTACCAAATTTTATCAAGATATGTTGAGAAATAACCGAGATATAGAAGTTTACTTATTTCCCATAAGGTTAACATTGGGACAACGTACTGTGTTTACCACTTTCAATATCTCGGTAACCAATAGTCATAGAGCAGTGAACCAAGATACTAAATTGTTTGTTTTTTTGAGCTGAATTCAATGGTGCCAACAAAAATTAGATAGGCTAAATTTTATTTTTCTAGATAAAAAACTCAAAAAACCCCATTTTTGGGGGGTTTATCCCCCTTTACCCCCCCTTCCGGTGGTCCGATCGGGCTGGTTCACGAACTCGTCCGAGTGATTACCACTTTACACGTATGTACCAATTTTCATCAAGCGGCCGGATCATTTTTACGGCCGCTATCGTGCTAACAGACAAATATATATATATATAAATTCGAACGAATAGTGTTTTTGCTTCTGGTGGCCCCAAAACGAAAAGTTATCATAGTCTCGGGCTTAGGTCTTACCATGAGACCTACGGTAATAGCTTCTTCCCTATAGGGGAAATTCGCTAAAATTCGAACGAATGGTGTTTTTTGCTTCTGGGGACCCCAAAATGAAAAGTTAACATGGTCTCGGACTTAGGTCTTACCATGAGTACTACCGTAATGAAGGGGGTTTTCTTACCCTAATCCTGTACTGAAAAGAGAAAAATACAGTACAGCCTCACACAGCCTGTACAGCCTTTTATTCAGTCTTCCTATGAATAAAAGGCTTGTTGTAATAAGATTTTTTTCAAGTTGCTCCTAAACTTCAACAAATCATTTTGTTATTTGATCACAACTGGTAAATTTTAAAAAGAATTGTCTTCTTCTGGCAGATAAAAATTTTCTTTAGCTTTGCCTCTGAGGCTCCCCAGAGTGGGATTGAGTACGAGATGTGACATTCGACCAGACAAAAATAATTGGTTGTCAAGAGCTCAATGTTTGTTAATTTTCTCAAATTACGAATGACAAATTGTCCTTATGCAATTTTTCTTTCAATTTTGATCAATTGTTCGTTCCAGTCGAGTGAATCGTCCAGCCAACCCCAAAAAGTCTACCACTGATGTTGAATCTAATTAATTGTTCATCGTCAATCGAAAGATTTGGTTCAGTGAAAAATTTGGAATTTTTACTTTGGTTTGTTCGTAAAAACGCAATGTTTGTATTGCAAGGATTTAATTTCAACTTGTTTTAGCAAAATACTGGACCAGACAATTGTTTTCAAAAGTACCTAAATTATGCATTTCGAGGTTTTCTGTCTCTCTATGTTTGGCAATGACAGTTGTGTCATCGGCAAACATAGAGAGATTTCTCTCTGGTACTGCCAGTTTAATGCAATTAAGGTAAATTAGGAAAAGTAGGGGCCCTCAGATCAGGGGCGAACCCAGGGTTTAATTTCGGGGGGGATATCCCATAAGAGGGGGGAAGGGGGTATTTATTAGGTACTCACAAAAACCCGTACTAATGTGACGGTAGACAAATAAGGTCGTCGCGGTAGGCGAGTATCGCGTCACAATAGACGAATATGGACAACGCGGTGGACAAATATCGTTGTCACGTCGCAGAGGACGAAAATCGTAGTCGCGGTAGAAGGATGTCGCTGTCACGGTAGACGAGTATCATCGCCGCAAGAGAAAAATATTGTCGTCGTAGTAAACGAGTAGCGAGTATGTGGTAGACGAATATGGACGACGTGGTACTAGCAGGCAAATGGTAGGCAACAAAGATCGTCGATGCGCTAGACGAATATCATCGTGGTAGACGAATATTGTCGTCGCGGTTGACGAATGTCATTGTCGCAGTTTTCAAAATCGTCGTCGCGTCGCGGTATCCGAAAATCGTCTTCGCGTCGCGGTAGACGAAAATCGCCTTCGCGTCGCGTTAGACGAAAATCGTCTTCACATCGCGGTAGACGAAAATCGTCTTCGCGTCGCGGTAGACGAAAATCGCCTTCGCGTCGCGTTAGACGAAAATCGTCTTCACATCGCGGTAGACGAAAATCGTCTTCACATCGCGGTAGACGAAAATCGCCTTCGCGTCGCGGTAGACGAAAATCGCCTTCGCGTCGCGGTAGACGAAAATCGTCTTCACATCGCGGTAGACGAAAATCGTCTTCACATCGCGGTAGACGAAAATCGTCTTCACATCGCGGTATCCGAAAATCGTCTTCACATCGCGGTAGACGAAAATCGCCTTCGCGTCGCGTTAGACGAAAATCGTCTTCACATCGCGGTAGACGAAAATCGTCTTCGCGTCGCGGTAGACGAAAATCGCCTTCGCGTCGCGTTAGACGGAAATCGTCTTCACATCGCGGTAGACGAAAATCGTCTTCACATCGCGGTAGACGAAAATCGTCTTCGCGTCGCGGTAGACGAAAATGGTCTTCGCGTCGCGGTATCCGAAAATCGTCTTCGCGTCGCGGTAGACGAAAATCGCCTTCACGTTGCGGTAGACGAAAATCGTCTTCACATCGCGGTAGACGAAAATCGTCTTCACATCGCGGTAGACGAAAATCGTCTTCGCGTCGCGGTAGACAAAAATCGTAGTCGCGTCGCGGTAGACGAAAATCGCCTTCGCGTCGCGGTAGACGAAAATCGTCTTCGCGTCGCGGTAGACGAAAATCGTCTTCGCGTCGCGGTAGACGAAAATCGTCTTCGCGTCGCGGTAGACGAAAATCGTCTTCCCGTCGCGGTAGACGAAAATCGCCTTCGCGTCGCGGTAGACGAAAGTCGCCTTCGCGTCGCGGTAGACGAAAATCGTCTTCACATCGCGGTAGAAAAATCGTAGTCGCGTCGTGGTACCCAAATACCCCCGTTGCAGCAGACCTGCATACTCAGCGAATTTCAAATGCAAATCAACATATTTCGATCCAACATAGCGAGATTTGACATGTTTTTGTAAGCTCCATAAGAATAACATGGGGAATGAGTATGGAGGTTTGCTGCTACAGGTATATTAAAACTGGGTGGTTTTAATTCACTGTTTAGTAGATCTGAACTAGAAGAAGCCATTTACCAAGTTTTATCAAGATATGTTGAGAAATAAGCGAGATATAGAATTTTATTTATTTCCCATAAGGTTAACATTGGGACAACGTACTGCGTTTACCACTTTCAATATCTCGGCAACCAATGGACATAGAGCCATGATTCAAAATACTAAATTGTTTGTTTTTTTGGGCTGAATTCAATGGTGCCAATAAAAATTTGAAAAACCCAGCGCTGCGCCACATCACATGTAGGCCAGGAACTAACAACCTATGTTTACATAACTGAAAGCTAATCAGTTACCGGTACTTTAAAAACAAAACATTGAAATCAAACACAAAGTAATACTGTATTTAAAAGTATGTACAGAAGAAGAGAAGAGAAGAAGAATAGTACTCAGGTTATCTCAATCAAAAATGTAAATTAAAAATCGTAACGTTTTTGTAGACCGGAAACCTATAACCTTCAGCTGGGAAGAACATTAATCTTGACCACTCAGAGGAATACTGACACCTCATTTGAGGCTACATTTTTACCCAATAGGCTAGTGTAGCTTGCATAGAATCGGATATAGGGTCTACATTGACGGCACAAGCTAGATATGGTTCCACAGGCCACATGGGAGTTGGGAAACATAGGGCGTTAGTTCCCCGTCTATTATTTTGAGGTAGCGAAGCGTTGGAATCGCTCAAGGCCACCCTACGAATACAATTATTTTCAGTGTGGCCTTGGATCGCTGCAGCATGGCCTGTTTATGAGTGTGGCCATCGCCCAAGGCTGGGGACGACATGAGGTCCATGGTCATGGGTCCAGCATCAGACATTGGCGGGCTGATTGGACAGTTCATACACGGTAGTCAGCTGCGAACGGTGGGTGTTTCAGGTATCATCACGGCTGATAGGAAACAAACGGATCTTGCACCCCAGGTGGGTCGCCGCGTAGTCATTTCCACTCCTCGACAGAAGACATGGCCATGGATCCTGGGTAGGGCAGCCATCAGCTGATTTGCACAAGCATCACCATGTCTCTGGAAGCCGGAGCAGCGAGGCTCAGACTTCGTGGACCCCTCCAAACAGCGATATGGCACATGATTTTTTTTAATTTTTTTTTTATTTTTTATTATTTATTTATATATTTTTAAAGTATTGTTTTATTTTATGAGATTTAGTTTAAGTTTGGCAAGAGTTATTTTGAAAAACATGTACACATGGAAAACACTTGCTGGAAATCTTCTATATTACTAATTCTGTAAGCGATTTTTTTAAATCAAAATTGTGAGAGTTTGATAGCTCGCAGGATGATGGGAGAGGGCTCAAATTAAAGGTCTTGGGCCCAGGGGGTCGGGAAAAATATCAGATTATGTCCAAATCTACCAGAAAATGAGAAATAACGAAAAATATCTTCCATTTAAAATGTATTGGGATGCATGGATTGGGTGAGTGACAATGCTTCAGTATTTAGATCAGAAGAGTTTTGTAACTATTTACATCAGAATGGAATTATTCATAGAACCATTGCGCCCTATAATCCGCAGAGCAATGGTCAGGCAGAACGATATGTTCAAGAAGTGAAGAGACTCTTAAGAAAAGAAGTGGATGAAAAAGGGAACTTAAAAGAAAAACTGCTCAAGTTTTTCACATCTCACCGGCGGACACCAACAACGGCAACAACAAAAAGTCCTGCAGAAATGATGTTTGGAAGAAAACTGCGAACTTCATTGGAACCTTCGTTGAATCCTCCCTTTCCCACAGCACAACAAGGACATATCCAAGGGAAGACTAAGAGAGTTCAAACAAGGTGACCGTGTTTTGGTAAGAGAAATGTTGAAAAATGGTAAAGTAATTTGGAAGGAAGGTGAAATAAAAAAAGGATCGGAAAAGTGATGTACCAGATTGCTGTTGAAAACATGATATGGAGACGTCATATTAATCAAATTCGTAAGGTATAAGCCTGAAGAGTTTCTTTGCTAAATATCTCAAGATTAGTTTTATGGGGGAAGAATTGTACTGTCTTAAAAATATATCATGTTGTAATTATGTTAACTATCAGCTGATTTGTTTTGATGTTTTTGTTTCGGTTCTTTTTGTTGTATAATTACTTTTAGTCTAGGGGCCCCACTGGTGGCGACTGATGCACGGAGGCGTATAGGGAGTTTCTCTTCAAAAATGGTTTCCTACTTGTCTAAGGACAGTTTTTAGCTTGGGTACGCATTTTTTGTATGGGGAGGTTTCTTCCAAAATGGCCGCCAAGATGGCCGCCCAACCAATATGCAGCTATCGAGAAAATAGCTTATATCTCGGAAACTATTGGTTATAGCTCAATATTGCAAAGGACAAAAAATGCTCAAAACACATTTTTACATACAATTAAAATGTTTTCGTACTATAGAAAGCTCGCACGTCATTAAAAATTTCAATCAAAAAATCCGGCGCGGCCCACACAATTTATTTATTTAAATGTGTGGATCAAATGTATCCAACTTTTACTTCCGGAAGCCAAGCCCATGTTATTAGTTGACAAAATACGTATAAGAGAATGAAAATTAGCTGGGGGTCAAGTATAAAAATGACTACGTCTCCGACAAAGACGTCATCAATACGGCCACTCAGCTCGCAGATCTCGGAAAGACCAAACCGTGTTCAACATTCAAGTAAAATTTTAATTATATAATGCTTATCAAAGGTGTATAGGGGATTCCTCTTCAAAAATGGTTTTCTACTCGTTTAAAGACAGTTTTTAGCTTGGGTACGCGTTTTTTGTTTGGAGAGGTTTCTTCCAATATAGCCGCCAAGATGGCCGCCCAGCCAATATGCAGCCTTTGCAAAAATAGCTTATAACTTGGAAACTATTGGCTATAGCTCAATATTGCAAAGGACAAAATATGTTCACAACACATATTCACATGCAATAACAATGCTTTGGTACCATAAAAGGCTTGAAATGTAACCATCGTTTACCTCCGGAAGCCAGTGCCATGTTATTAATTGACTAAATACCTATAAAACAATGAAAATTAGCTTAGGGGTGAGTATGAAAATAATTATGTCATGGACAGTTATGCTATCAATAGGACCTCTCAGCTAATTGTAACAATGTCGCAGATCTCGGAAACACCAAACCTTAACATTCAAATCTCATTTTAGTAGTCTAATGCTTAACTATAATAAAGAATTACAGCTTTATTATGTTTTCCCTTTTAACGGTAAAACTTTTTTTTTCTGAGGTTGGTAATCATTAATTGTTTAATGAATATTTATAATTTTTTGCTAAGATCATCGTTTGCTAAGATACTTTTGCTGCAGCTGCATCGAGTTCCCACATACAGTAGGTACGCACGGTAAAATTAAACAGCCTTAGTTAATTTTAAAAATTTGATCTTGCGTCCAGCTAATACGAGCGATTGAATTCACTTATTTCTTCTGCAAAGTGATTCCTACGGTGACCTGCAAACCGATCGGTATTTTTTGTCTACCCACCCGTGGTCGGTAAATGAACACGATCATCTTTCTCAAAAATGTTCCTGGTGTTTACGCGCAATCGAATTTAAGGCCAGTCAGGTCTTTAGTTTCACCCATTTATACACGGTCAGGGAAACATTCCCGTCCCGTTAGCATTTCAGACCAAGTCGACTTTCAAATTACTAAGTTCGGATTTTCGGTTCTCCACTGTATCGATTAAGGGGGCGGTCTACCTCAAGCTCCGAGCGCTAAAACAGGGTTTTGTATCTTATTCATTGATCGCTGGATTTTCATATGATTTCCAATATTTTGGTGTCATTTTAAAAAGGATATGTTTTTGTAGGCCGCTATAATTTTAGAATTTTTGATTTTATCCCCGTTTATTTACAGGAATTATGTAAACCTTTCAAACAAAGGTAGTTTTTTGTTAGATTTTAAAGTCTCATAATTAACGACAGGAACGCTTTATAGAAAAATAAAAATTGTAGAGTCATATAAAATATTCTGAAGACCGTGAACCCACTCTCATTTTTATCAAATCTTAAAAAATAAAGCTTTTATCGTGCAGATACGAAACGTCTGCAAGCGTACTTCAGCGCGCTTTAGCCCTATCTTTACAATGTTATTCCGTTCGCTCTGTGACGCGGATTTTTCTGTCAAGGTAGACCGCCCCCTTAAGGATAAAGTAGCCCTAAGAGATTGTAAAAGATAATTCCAATCATTATGGCACCTTGAAAGACCCCAATTACAGAATCTGGAACAGGCTATCGCACTCTTCCTACATATACAGGTGTTCAGTTTTGCACAGTTATTGCACTTACAAACATGGGGGAAATCTATAGGAAGTTTTTCTGTAATGATTTGTGGAATCCACCCTGATTCAAGTTCAACGTAACCATGATCACTTAGATTCCGTCCTTGCTCTTGATCTTCTAGCAGACTATACCACCGGTTAGCCTGTAAATAAGCCCTCTTGATGTGCAGTACAGTGCTGGATGAAGTTGGTGGAAGTTTTGTGAAGTCTAAAGTCTTCATCCGGTGCTATTTATTGATCCTGAGGTCATCCATTCTTATAAACTCCTTAGATAACATTCTCGTCACAAACTCTTCGGCCTTTTCAACAGTTTCACTAGTCATTTTCTCTTTTCCAAAGTCTTTGATCAGGTAAGCTTGTTGCTCTGCTCCTTTGAGGGCGGCTTGTTTTGTGCCAAACCTGCTAGTAGTGTCACATCCGCTAAGGGAATGGATTGCATGCAGTACTTCGATAACTTCACTTGAGATTGCCTGGCAAACGTCGTGTATTGGAATGTACCTTATTGAATGTCTTTTTCCAAAAAGGACCCAAAGTTCCTTTAAACCTTGCTCCTTGAATTCTGTGTGAAAATAAAAAACTGCACAAACAAACATCTGTGTCAGATGAGGCTTTTAACACGCTCTCTGCATGACTAAACTTAACTGTATCATTTATATGCAGAAATATTCTTTCATCTGCTTCCTCATGGTTAGTGCTAATTTTATGGTTTAATTTTAACGGTTAGTAATAATTTTATGTAACTAATCAGTCTTTTATTGATTATTTTAATTTAGTAATCATTCAGCTTAATCCATAATATTTGCTTGTCCCAATTATTTCGGATTATTAGGACTCCACTGTATAACGTTTTCATCTACCAATTTATGTTTAGAGTTAGTGATACTATAACATTAAACACTGTATTAAAATTATTACACCAAATTCAGTGTTTATTTTCTAACTACTCTTTATTAATGGCGACAATTTGGTTTTACGTAAAATGTTAAACGTCTAAAAAATATCCTGATCAATTTTGCTCCGTAAAAAATTAATAAAACAATCAATAATTACGAACCTCAGAAAAAATTATGTTTTTACCGATAAAAGGGAAAACATAATAAAGCTGTAATTCTTTAATATAGTTAAGCATTAGATTACTAAAATGAGATTTGAATGTTAAGGTTTGGTATTTCCGAGATCTGCGACATTATTACAATTAGCTGAGAGGTCGTATTGATAGCATAACTGTCCATGACATAATTATTTTCATACTCACCCCTAAGCTAATTTTCATTGTTTTATAGGTATTTAGTCAATTAATAACATGGCACTGGCTTCTGGAGGTAAACGATGGTTACATTTGATCCACATCTTAAAATAGATAAATTTGCTGGGCTACACGGGACTTTTTGGACAAAATTGTTAACGATATTCAAGCCTTTTATGGTACCAAAGCATTGTTATTGCATGTGAAAATGTGTTGTGAACATATTTTGTCCTTTGCAATATTGAGCTATAGCCAATAGTTTCCAAGTTATAAGCTGTTTTTGAAAAGGCTGTATATTGGGTGGGCGGCAATCTTGGCGGCTATATTGGAAGAAACCTCTCCATACAAAAAACGCGTACCCAAGCTAAAAACTGTCTTTAAACAAGTAGAAACCCATTTTTGAAGAGGAATCCCCTATACACCTTTGATAAGCATTATATAATTAAAATTTTACTTGAATGTTGAACACGGTTTGGTCTTTCCGAGATCTGCGGGCTGAGTGGCCGTGTTGATGACGTCACTGTCGGAGACGTAGTAATTTTTATACTTGACCCCCAGCTAATTTTCATTCTCTTATACGTATTTTGTCAACTAATAACATGGGCTTGGCTTCCGGAAGTAAAAGCTGGATACATTTGATCCACACATTTAAATAAATAAATTGTGTGGGCTGCGCTGGATTTTTGAACGAAATTTTTAACGACGTGCGAGCTTTCTATAGTACGAAAACATTTTTGTTGTTCGTGAAAATGTGTTTTGAGCATTTTTTGTCCTTTGCAATATTGAGCTATAACCAATAGTTTCCGAGATATAAGCTATTTTCTCGAAAGCTGCATATTGGCTGGGCGGCCATCTTGGCGGCCATTTTGGAAGAAACCTCCCCATACCAAAAATGCGTACCCAAGCTAAAAACTGTCCTTGGACAAGTAGGAAACCATTTTTGAAGAGAAACTCCCTATACGCCTCCGTGCATCAATCGCCACCAGTGGGGCCCCTAGACTATTTTTACATTTTTATTTAAACATATGATTGATTGTTTTTGTTTTGATAGTTTGTTTACTTTGGGAAGTGAGATAAATAAGGTACGAAGTTTACTCTGTTTTAATTAATAAATGTCTCATTCAACATAATCTGATTTTTATTAAAGATGACAGAACATGGTGGCAGCGCTCAATTAATGAGCAACAAGTCATCTTTGTGTGTATTTAATCCACCAAATCAATTTGATTTTAAAAACCCTGCAACTTGGGACAGATGGATAAAATGATTTGAAAGATACAGCACTGTATCAGGGTTAGACAACTCATCGGATGCTGATCGGATAACAACACTCATCTACTGCATGGGAGAAGATGCTGAAGACATCTTGACAGCAAGCAGATTGACTGAAAAGGAAAAGGGAGACTACAAGATGGTCAAATCTATGTTTGAAGAGTTCTTTATATGTAAACGTAACACAATATTTGAGAGAGCCAAGTTCAACTAAGCAGTTCAGGAGGTAGGCGAATCTATTGACCAATACATAACTAGATTACATAATTTAGCGGATCATTGCCAATTCGGTGTTTTAAAAGATGAAATGATTAGGGATAGGATAGTGATAGGAATTTCAGACAAGAAACTCTCTGAATCACTACAGCTTGATTCCAAACTTACTCTAGACTCAGTTATCACTAAAGCTAAACAAAAGGAATCTATAACAAAACAACAAAAGCTTCTTAATCAGATTTCTAGCGATCTTAACTCAGATCTCGCTGGCAGTTCACTAGAAGTGGACATGATCAACAAATATCCTAAGTCAAATAACTCAGGTAATAAATCAACAGGTAAATTTATAACTAATGACAGTAGTTTTCAAGAAATCTTGACAGTTCCAAGGGAAGAGTTCTTGCTGGAACTGTGGACAAAACAGACATTCGAAATTGTTGTGTCCAGCAAAGGACGACAAGTGTAAACTTTGTTTCAAAATAGGGCATTTTGCAAAGCTTTGCAGATCATCTAAAAACCAGGGTGTAAATTGTGTTGACGGAAATTTAGAAAATAATGAACCATCATCTGCTTTTATTTGTCCAGTTACACAATCATCTGACAATTTAGACTATCATATTCAACTTTTATTGAATAGCAAACCTATTGATTTTAAAATAGACTGTGGAGCTGATGTAACTGTAATACCTAGTTGTAATTTACCATAAGATGTTATACTAATCAAAACAAATAAAACATTGCTTGGTGCTGGTAAGAATAAACTTGATGTCGTTGGACAATTTGAAGCGAATTTAAGTTTCAAAAATAAATCCATCAGGGAAACGGTGTACGTCATTGATGGTCTGCAAGAACCATTACTGGGAAAACCTGCAATAACTAAATTTGATTTAATCAAATTAAATATTATGAATGTTAATCAATCTTTAAACCTAAGCGACATAAAGATCCAATATAAGTCACTTTTTAGTGGACTAGGCAGATTATCGGGGGAATATAAAATTGACTTACAGGACAACGCGCGTCCAGTAGCACTTAGCACCCCAAGAAATGTACCATTGCCATTACGTGATAAAGTTAAAAGCGAACTTGAACGCATGGTAAAATTAGATGTCCTATTACATCCTATTGAGTCCTATTGAGGAGCCCACGGCCTGGTGCTCAGCGATGGTTGTGGTACCAAAACCTAACGGAGATATAAGACTCTGTGTTGATCTAACTAACTTAAACAAAAATGTGATGCGGCAAAAATTTTTGCTCCCTGAAGTTGAAGAGACTCTAGGTCAGATAGGAAACTCTCGTTTGTTTATTAAATTGGATGCCAATTCGGGGTTCTGGCAAATCAAGTTGGATCCAGAATCTGCGAAATTAACAACTTTTATCACGCCTTTTGGGAGATTTTATTTCAAAAGATTGCCATTTGGCATCTCTTCTGCTAGTGAGTATTTCCAACGCCGCATGATTCAGCTCTTGGATGGGTTGAATGGTGTGCTATGCCACATGGATGATATTCTGGTCCATGGGGTTACCCAAAAACGACTACAACAGTCAGGGATGACCTTAAATAGTTCTAAATGCGAAATATCGCAACGCAGAATTAAATTTCTTGGGCACATTATTCAAGATGGCAAAGTCTATCCCGATCCTGAACGTGTCGAGGCTTTGGTTAAGTTACCTCCCCCCACTACTGTTAAAGAGGTGAGACAGTTTTTAGGAATGGCAAATCAGTTTGGGAAATTTATTCCCCACCTAGCTGAAAAAACCAAACCCTTGAGAGACCTTTTGAAGAAAAACTATGAGTTTTATTGGGATCACATACACCAAAATGCATTTCGTTATGTAATAGATTCAATCAAGGATTGTGTGAATTTGAATTTATATAATCCAAATTGGGAAACTGTCGTGTCAGCTGACGCATCATCACACGGATTAGGAGCCTTGTTACTTCAGAAAGCTCCCAACGACACACATTTTAGACCAGTGAGCTTTGCATCTAAAAGTTTAAGCGAAACTGAAATGCGCTATGCGCAAATTGAAAAAGAAGCTTACGCCATAAGCTGGGCTTGTGAGCGTTTTAGCAAATTTTTGATCGGGAAGACATTTCTCATAGAGACTGATCACAAACCACTTGTCCCACTACTAAGTACTAAAAATTTATCAGGCACTCCACTTCGAATCCAACGTTTCAAAATGCGGTTAATGAGGTATAACCTTACCATATCACACACAGCAGGCAAAGACTTACATACAGCTGACTTACTTTCACGATCTCCGGTTGAAAAATCCTCTTCAGAAAGCGATTTAGAAGTTGAAGCATATGTAAATTGTATTTGGAACACACTTCCAACGACGAACCAGCAGTTGAAACAAATCTTGGAAGAACAGAGAAAATGCAAGGAGTGCAAGTTGTTATACAGGTGCATAAAAGATGGATGGCCTCAATACAAAGAAGACGTTCCTCCAGAAATAAAGAAGTGGTGGTCACTGCAAGGAGAGTTGACGATTATAAAGGATATTATATGCAAGGGAGACAGAATCGTTATCCCACACATTCTTCGTAAGGAAATGCTCAACAGAATTCATGATGGCCATCTTGGAATTGTAAGGTGTTTGAATCGTGCTAAAATAAGTATTTTCTGGCCTGGAATAACCAATGAAATTAAACATATGATAGAAAATTGTGAGAAATGCATTAGTCACAGTAACACGCGGAAATTGCATTTGATTCCTACAGAAACACCACAAAGACCTTGGCAAAAAGTGGGCATGGATCTCATGGAATGGAAAAAGCAACAGTACTTAGTTATTGTGGATTATTTTTCTAGATATATCGAGCTGGCAAAGATGAATAACATCACATCTCATCAAGTCATTCAACAAACCAAATCAATATTTGCTCGTCATGGGATTCCTGAAGCAGTGTATACTGACTCTGGAACACAGTTTGTGAAATCTGCTGAGTGGAACCAATTTGCAAACACATGGGGATTCATTCAATTATAAAGCAGCCCTTACTACCATCAGAGTAATGGTGAAGCCGAACGAGCTGTCCAAACTATGAAAAACATGCTGGATAAATGTGATGATCCACATCTCGGACTCTTAACGTACAGGGCAACGCCAAACAGTTCAGGATATAGTCCCGCAGAATTGCTCATGGGGAGAAAAATACAAACTAGACTGCCAATTTTAGGGAAATGCCTTGAACCTCAGAAAGTAAACATCGCTGATTTCAGAAGAAGAGATATGGAAAACAAAGAATATCAAAGAAGACATTATAATTCAAAATTTAGAACCTGTGATAGCAAAGAACTTCAACCAGGAGAAAAGGTCTATGTGAGGGACAGAAACACATATGGAACGGTTGAACGGAAAATTGCTCCCCATTCATATGTTGTTCAGACGCCATCAGGCAATTTTCGTCGCAACATAACAATGCTCCGCCAACCTCAGTCTCAAACTCAAGAAGGAACGATTACTCCTCAAAACATAGATGGCGAAAGAGAGGTCCAATCATCAGAAGAAAATAACGGAAATCATGTTTGCATGCAAAACAACACACTGAACCCAGATCTTGTCACCAGATCAAGATATGGACGATCAATAAAGCCACCTGTGAGGCTAAATCTCTGAAACAAGTTTTTAAAAGAAACGGAAAGGGAGATGTTGTGTAATTACTTTTAACATTTTTATTTAAACATATGATTGATTGTTTTTGTTTTGATAGTTTGTTTACTTTGGGAAGTGAGATAAATAAGGTACGAAGTTTACTCTGTTTTAATTAATAAATGTCTCATTCAACGTAATCTGATTTTTATTAAAGATGACAGAACACTTTTGAATTGAATTAAAAATTCAGTTTTCTTGTAATATTAGTTTTATTTTAATCCAAAAACCTACTTTCTAAGAAGGTATTTTGTACTATAGTAGAGAAGGATTATGCTTAGGGGCTATTAGCCCCTTCAAACCTCTAGTAAAGACGATTTTATTTATTTATTTATTATTATGTGCGCGTAACACTGAATATGACAATGGTCTAGTCGATGGCTGCTCCAGGTGCTTCGGACACGGAGACTGACAGCTGAAAACACGCTGATCTTTCTTTAAAAGAGATAATAGTCACCTGCTGATGAGCTTAAAGGACCGCAGGGAGAAAAATCAAGCCGTTGAAGGGCTCAAGGAGAGAAAATGGCGAGGGCAATGCCTCCGAAGGAACGGAGGAAGCAGCAGACGCAGGACGCAGGGGACCAGAGGTTCCTCCAGACTCGGCCGTGGAAAATCATGTCTTGGAGAGTGTTTCGCCTGTAGGATCCAGACAAGGATGCGGCGCAGCAGACCTGCCCCAAGCGAGCTAGGATGGGTCAAGCCTCTGCAAGCAGCTGCAGGATTTATTTATTTATTTAATTTTCAATGCTACAAAACAGAAAATAAACCAATTATATTGTAGCATATTACATTACAAATATTATTAAACATGCTGAAGAAAACTATACTTGAAAAGAACGTCTTCTTGACACAACACACTGGAAACATACTTATTTTCACTACATTCGGCAAGGACACACAACACACACACCTACAGATAAATGATCATACAAAATCTTTCATAGGAATAATTAAAGCATATAAGCAAATATAAGTAATTCATTACTTCGATTTCATAAAAACGATAATTAATTCTACATGCATGCTACCAATAAATAAAATATAATACAGACTAGTTCTAAAATTATTTTGATTTAATTTAATTAATTCATTTATTTATTTATTAATAAGAGATTTTATATAAGAGGCAAAGGTCAAAGCAAAGAGATCAATATTCTGTGGAAGAACATTAAACAATCTCATCATAACGTTGATTGGAGCCTGTGCCCCTAACAGGTCCCTGAAAAATGCGGAATAATTAATGCGCGGACTCTGGACGAGGGACGGGGAACCAGGTAAGCTTACCGCGATAGGAGATAACAATCGTCGACAC
Organism: Flexamia atlantica; assembly: GCA_035578135.1. Taxonomy (NCBI): domain Eukaryota; kingdom Metazoa; phylum Arthropoda; class Insecta; order Hemiptera; family Cicadellidae; genus Flexamia; species Flexamia atlantica. Next base: position 4,178,306 of record JAQJVK010000019.1, read on the forward strand.
TACCATTTGCAAGTTTGTAAAGAAAGAGTAACATTCCGACATCACGACGGCTCCTCAAACTTGTCATCTCAAACAAATGTAATAACATTTGGTAAGATATTTCATAAGTGAAATAGCCAAACTTCTTAAAAAACAAGTATCTAAGGAATTTTATTTGAATTTGCTCTATCATTTCCACAAGACATGAAGGATCTCCCAGGAGGAGCTCACCAGAGCCTAGCAATCACCCCCCTGTGTCGCATCCCAAAGTCAGTTTCTCTGACGAGGATTGTCAGCTGTTACTTGATATGAGAAGTTTGGACAGCCTTGCTGGCGGGTGAGTGAGTGCGCTGTATTCGGAATTGGCGTGAAACATCTGTGTTGTGTTGGCAATCGATCACATGATCACATGTTTAAGTAAAGACGCACTTAAAATATGAAAGTTTCTGTTGCAAGCTAATGCAATAAATATTCAATATAAACAAGGTCTCGTTGAAATCTATTTCAAACTTACACGTAAAATGACGCTAAAAGTTCTTGCAAAGCTTGACGCAAGTCTAAGAAGAGGTTTTATTCTCATCAGTAGTGGAAATGCTTAATATTACGTTTCGTATTGCGCAAGACAACTTTCTGTAAAGTACTGCAAGACAAATTTCGTAGTGTTGATGTGCCTTAAAACATAAACAGTGTTTTCCTTGCACCATGGTGTTTTGACAGATCGACACAATCATGAGTTTTAGCAGATGATTTGTAGAGTTTCCACATTTTGCCATACAGTACGTTTGCCATATGTACGTTCATACCGGAGCCGGGAGGTAAGCACACTCGCTCCATCGCTTATTAGACGGTTCAAACCAGCCAATCAGAGGCGGTTCTCCATGGGATATTTATATTCTTTATTTATCTTCATCTAAGTTATATCAAACTAATAAATAAAAACAATTTAAAACATATAGTAAGTTAAAAATGAATGAGTTCAAGTTCTAAATGAAGTACTTGAAACATTATAAAAACACTTTTCATAACCAAACTAAAAGTAAACAATCATATTTACTTTTGACATTAGTAATTTAATTTGACATTTCGTTTATTGAATCAAACATCAGGCGATGCACTCGCTCAGAGCCTGGGTCAAGGCTTCCCTCCCGGCTCCAGAATTGTAGTCTTTGACGACGGAACGCGAAGTTGTGGCAGGAGAGAGGGTTCTCGTCGTCGATTGTGGTAATGACGAGCCCGCGGTGGGTTTTGTTAAGGAGAGCGAATACTTTCAATTGGAACACTTTAAAATACTTTAATAGATGTCAATAGTTCTAAGTGTTTGGGTCTAGTAATGACAACAAAACCTTCATAGAAAAGTTATTTATGTAAAAAATCTGTTGCTGCCAAATGTAATTTTTTTGGTAGGGGGGATTTGTTAGTCTGGGTTTCCCCACCCCATAGGAAAATCCTGTGAGGGTACTTCAGCCATTACTTTGTCTTTTTGCACGGCTACGGGAAAGATAAGAGGCTTCCCTTCGATTATCCCTTAGGCTCGCAGCCTTTATAGTAGATTAATCCAAAGGAAGCAAAAATACAAAGGAATAAATAGATGGATACATGAAATGAAATGAAAAAATGTATTTATTCCCTAAAAATATTTACAATTAAAATTAACAGTTTGTATTCTTATTGTACAACAATAATTCTTAATAATTAATTCTTAGCCTAAGGAAAAGGTCTGCATGGGCGTGAACCTGTGCGCAAACCTGAGTCGCTATTACGGCCGACGATGGCAATTGTTTTTATACAAAACTGATGATGATTTTAATGATATTTACTAATATAAGGATATGAGCTGAAATGTTAAATAAAAATAAAAAAACAGGGTCAACAAATGATTGATATAAATTGTTTAAGCAGTCTCACCCTCAGATGTCGTTTTTAATGCATGAAACCAGTGCAAGTCACCAAACAATATAACTATTAAATTCTGTGATAGGTTCAGCCAAGCTTAGACTGGGTGGGCAAAGGTATACCCAGTCCAATGGATGCTGGAACAGGGCCCTCAAGGGATCAGGTGGCCCTTATATTGGCCCTCATCTTGGTGGCCAGTACACCCCCGCCCACACTGTCGTCAAGCTTAGCCTCACCTGGTGGGGAACTGAAGTTGTACACTGAAAGACAGCTACAACTCTGCCTCCAATCGTGACAACGTCCGTTATACAGTATTCATTATTGTTACCTAAACTAGCAAAAGTCGGTTAGGATTTCAGTGGGGCAAAAAGTTTAAAATTAATCCGCTATGGAAACATTATTTTAGTGACAATCCGGAGCGGCGCTCGGGCACAGCTTTGTCCGGACTAACAAGATTTATCATATAAATATACTTGGTACTTTTATCAATGGTATAATGCCGCATTGTGGTCAACAAAATCGTTGTTGCGTCGTGGTAACGAACTCGTCGTTGCTTCGCAGTAAAGGCAGACCGTCGGAGCGATAGATAAGCTCTACAGCCATTCTTTTATAAAGTACACCTGAGGTCGAAAAAATAAATAATTTTTTTTGTAATTTCAACTCCTTGACCTTATATACAAACATCCAGATGGTTCACAAATATAAATAAAACCATGATTTTCCTCCAATTTTTCATTATACTATTGATTTCAGTTGGTACTGTAGCAGCTGGTTGCTGATTATTGAAATCAGCTGTTTTTAGTCAGCTGTGATATAATATACAGTTAATTGTTGGCCAGCTTAGCAACAACATACATCAAGTGAGAAGATTGAAGAATAATTCTGCAAAGTTTTAAGACTATCAGGTAATTATTATCCTATATTAAATAGAACTTTGTTTACTGATTCGCTCTGTGACGTGACGTCCGTTACAGAAATAAGACAAAAGTTTAAATATGATCTAACCTATAAATATTAGGAAACTTACAACATGGAGAAAGTAAGGTTAAGTATTTTATTGATTGGAAAATTAATTTGTAGCAATTTTTATGTCAGATATTAATTTATTAAGTGTAACGGACGTGACAACTGTTTATGTGTAACGGATGTTACGTGATGTAAAACATATTCCTTAAGTGATTCTGCAATAGGCCTACCTAACCTATATGGTTTTTCTTTTGTTTCAGATCATGGCTCCTACTAACAGAATGGCAAAATGTAGAGAGAAGATGAAGAAGAACCCTGAAAAATGGAAAATTTACTTAGAAAAAGATAGAGAAAGGAAGCGGAAGCAAAGAGAACAGGAAAAAAAGAAATTACAATCCAATAAATTGATGTTGGAGCAAAAAAGGAGGAAGGACAGAGAAAGACAACACCTTTACAGAATGAAAAAGAAGCAGCTAAAGAAGAATAACGATGAAAACACCAAATCATTCGATGAAACTTACCTCGGAACCTATAAAAGTCCACGCACTCTTGGTAAAGCGATAAAAAAAGCTAAAGCCACTCTACCTGCAAGTCCATCAAAGAAAAAGGCAGTACTTAAAAGATTAGTTGAAGAGAACTTTGGGTTGGCTGTTTGTAAGGGTCTGTTTAAGAAACGAAAAAAAGGCCCAAGAGTATTAACGGAAGAATGTATCAAAAAAGTAGTAGACTTTTTCAATAACGACGAAATAAGCCGTCAAGCTCCTGGAAAGCGCGATGTAAAGTCAATAAAAGACCCCAAAACTGGCAAAAGAACGACATATCATGTTCGCCACATGGTCATGGGTGTTAGAGAAGCCTACGAAGAGTTTAAGGCTCTGAACCCAGATCAACAGATTTCGTTGTCAAAGTTTTATGATTTACGCCCGAAGCACATCTTGCCTGTGAGTCAGATGCCCCATTCTGTGTGCGTGTGTGTAAAGCATGCTAATTTCATGTTTCTGATTGACTCTATTGCTAAATCTGTGCCTTGCTTCCCACAAAACCACAAGGACCTATTTGACATGGTTTGCTGTGACACCAAAAATGAAAAATGCATGATGAATGAATGCGATGATTGCATTTATGACTTGAAAACAATACTACCTGAAAACACAGACTTAGAAAAGGAGTGCAAATGGAAGGAATGGAAAGATGAAAACAATAGGCCAAATCTGGTAGAAAATTCAACAAGTTTGCGAAAGGTTGTGGCTGCACTAAATTCCCAATTACGCCCTTTCAAAACTCATTTTTATGTGAAGAAAGCTCAGTCTTCTTTTTTTGATTCGTGCAAGGATTCTTTGAAGTTGTTACCAAACAAAGCTGTAATGCAAATTGATTTTTCAGAGAATTATGCTCTAATACACCAGGATGAAATTCAGAGCGCCCACTGGAGCCACTCTCAAGCTGCAATTTTTACATGCTGTGTATGGCATGGTGAGGATGTTTACAGTTTCGCCATTGTCAGTGACGACTTGAGCCACTCAAAAAATTCAGTTTGGTTGTATATAAAAACTCTACTAAGTGAAGTTAAGAAAATCTCCCCAGGAATTGACCATGTGCATATTTTTTCAGATAATTGTGCAGGCCAATTTAAAAGTCGCTTTACGGTCTCAAATGTATGTTTTGCTGAGAAAGATTTCAATATTACACTTGATTGGAATTTCTTTGCCTCCGGTCACGGTAAGGGTGCCGTTGATGGGGTAGGGGGGTCTATCAAAAGGACTGTTTGGAAGGTGGTTAAAGGTAGAAAGGCAGTGGTCAAGTCAGCTGAGGACTTTTTCAAAGTAGCAGAGGAAAGGTGTACTAACATACGTGTGTTGTATGTATCTGAGAAAGAAATAGGTACTTATTGTGAAAATCTTGAAAGACGATGGAGTCAGATCCAAAAAATTGTTGGAATCCGGGCATGCCATTACTTTCAAGCCTATGATGAACACAACATTCTTGTAGGTAAAACTTCTCAATCATTAATGACTAAGCTTTGTATCATTCAAGAACCTGAGGAAGAAGACCTCGATGAGCCTCCATCTGGACAGCGTCTGCGATATGCTGATGTGTACACAGACTCCTCTGAGAATGAAGAAGAAAGTATAATTAACATTAGTAACCCAGATGAAGAAAATAGTTTGAATTCACTGACCTCATCTGACATTTCTCCTGGGACACACGTACTTGTAAAAATTGTCAGTGAAAAGGGAAACGAGTATAGATACGTCGCCGTTTGCCAGAGTTGTGTGAAAGACAAGGATGTTGAGGTTTCATTCTTAAAATCCTACAACAATAGCCATAAAGTGTTTAAAGTCAATGAAGGAGATGAGAGACTGATCGCTGTTTCAGACATCGTCCAAGTTCTGAGAGATCCTGTGCTCAAGACAGTTGGTGATCGAGTTCTCTATGAATTTAAACATAGAATAAATATCTTAGAAAAATAGAAAAAGGCCTTATGATTCACAGCCTACAAGAGCATCAGTAGGTCTACAGTTGTGTTATTGTAACTTTAAACAAAATAGGCCTAGTCCTTCAAATTTAAGCTATTATGGAAATTCGATAAATTTTAATTTTTGTGCTACTGGAATAACTTCTTTAGGCCTAATTTAATTATTTTCCATTAATTTAGCCAATACAACATGTAACAATTAGTGTATTTAACTATGTATTATCTTTAAGTTCATAAATAAAAAGTATTTCTTTCACATATCGTATTTCTTCTACCTTCCACTACATGTGTCACGTCCGTTACAAAACAATGTCACGTCCGTGACGGCAGGGAACATTTTTTTTCTCTTAACAAAAATAAAAAAAATAAAAACTAGATACTAAGGTTATAAAGATTATATATTAAGCAATAAAGTAATATTTTATTTTATACCCTAATTGTAAATACTTAACAGAATTTTTTATAAGACTTGCCGAGCCTCAGGACACAGGTGAATTTCTTGTCACGTCCGTTACAGCCAATTAAATTTTAACAACACCTAGACTATTCAATCATGACACATGAAATTTGGCATACAGTTAAATAACCTTCATTTCTTTAGGCTCAGCAAATAAAATGTTTGCTAGTGAATAATTTTTAAATTTTTTTCTACTGTGAAGTCATCAAATTGTCACGTCCGTTACAAAAGAATGGCTGTCTAATAAATTTCATCATGATTCCAAATACACAGGAACTTAAAAGTCAAATGTGGGTAAACATACTGAGGGTGGTGAAAATTATTTCATGGATTCTATGGAAAATCACTTTCATTATTTGACGTTTCCATTTTCAAAATCGGTTCATAAATAACTTAGTTTTACTGTTCGTAGGAAATTCCTAAGGGAATCGGTATGATGAAGTAGCCATACAAAAAGCCCGAACCACCCAGAACTTTGGAGAAAACCATGTGAGAAATTAATCAAACCCATACTTCCATAAAGTTCTCAGTGAGAAAATCCGAGGAAAACGATTAGTCTTCTGATACACTTCACCGCAAAGTTTAAATTTAACTTTACCGTTTGTTTTAAATTTTAAATTGTTGACAAAAAAGAGATTTTTAGTGGAAATTGTCTCAGGTAGGAGGGAAAAAGTGAAAGTTGCGGTCTCAAAATGTACTGGCCTTTGTGGAGCCAGACGCGTAAGGGACATTTTCTCTTTCTGTGCGAGGTGGTGAACCGACAGGACGTATGCAGTTGACTCTCTTGTCTGAGGTAAGATTAACTGTCGATTTTGAGATTAATTATAAATTATAATGTTACTAGTCGTTTCCAGTTAATGAAATTAACTATTTAAATGATGAGAGAAAATTTAGTCAACTTTGATCAGGCATATATTATATAGTTTGCAAAATATTGGATATCATTATTAGTTTAATTCTTATAAGTTTATGTTATTATGATTTTAGTTTGGTTTTCTCTTTAATTTTCATATTTTTTCTGATGATTTCTAGAAGTAAAATAATCAATATTTGCTCTCCACTGAGGTACAGCATAGTTGTTGTGTTTATAGATTTTCCATGTGTGAATTTCTTCGGGCTGTATAGAAGTGGTCTCGAACCTGAATGTGAGATTAACTACTCGTATTAAGCCTTTATTTGTTCCTTTTGATTTTCGCTTTATCATCAACTTTTCCTCGAACTCCCAATATCCTAAATGCACACTTCTCTTCTTCATATGGTTCACAGTTTTCTTTCTTTAATTTGTTCACATACGCATTCTAATGTCTGCAACAATTTTATTAGGCCCTCTGGCAACCTTCACCGTTACAGGTCGTCTTCATGCAATCCCGCCATTCCCTGGATTTAGTCCATACTTCTTCAACACTTGACATTTAGGACTTGCTTGTACATAAAAATATTGTTTTCTCTTTTTGTGGCTGGGAGGCCCATAGTTAAAACTCTGTCTCCTTCAAATCTCGAATAATTGGTTATGGATAACTAATTACTGGCTATATTTCCTTTTTAAGCGAACCATATTTGCTCTCCACTGAGGTACAGCATAGTTGTTGTGTTTATAGATTTTCCATGTGTGAATTTCTTCGGGCTGTATAGAAGTGGTCTCGAACCTGAATGTGAGATTAACTACTCGTATTAAGCCTTTATTTGTTCCTTTTGATTTTCGCTTTATCATCAACTTTTCCTCGAACTCCCAATATCCTAAATGCACACTTCTCTTCTTCATATGGTTCACAGTTTTCTTTCTTTAATTTGTTCACATACGCATTCTAATGTCTGCAACAATTTTATTAGGCCCTCTGGCAACCTTCACCGTTACAGGTCGTCTTCATGCAATCCCGCCATTCCCTGGATTTAGTCCATACTTCTTCAACACTTGACATTTAGGACTTGCTTGTACATAAAAATATTGTTTTCTCTTTTTGTGGCTGGGAGGCCCATAGTTAAAACTCTGTCTCCTTCAAATCTCGAATAATTGGTTATGGATAACTAATTACTGGCTATATTTCCTTTTTAAGCGAACCAGTAATCATATCTCCCAAGCTATCCTCCTTATTCATAATCCTTCATATTTCTTGTTGGAGTGTAAAACCCTTCTTGAAGTACCACTTGGAAGTTGGAACACTTTTTGAAATAGAACTTCTTATTAGTTTGTCTCCGTCTTTAAAAATCTGATCAGGAATTTCTTTTAGACAGACAGTTTGAAGAGAATATATTTGTTTGGTGTTGGTGAAATGAAATCTATTGGTTAACTTTATTACGTTTTTTACACTCACTTTTAAAGATTATTTTATGTGAGTGATTTTCTACAACAGATTTATTTTCTACAACAGATTTATTTTCTACAACAGATTTAAATTTTATTTGAATATTATATTTAAATATTAATAATCCACCAAGATATGAATGCTTTCACAAAGCAGTTGTTGTAAACTAAAAAAATAACCAAAAAATGTAAATAAATATCAAAGTGACAGAGGAAGACATTAAGGTTTTTCTCAAGACAGCTGTTAATTACAATAAAAAGAGTTTATATAAACCATATGTTTGGTAAAATATACTTCCATTTAAAATACATGGGAACTTTAAAGTCCAGTGGGGCAAAGCACATTGAACTTAGGATTACAACAATTATTCCATAACCTCTACAGAAAATTCCCTTTAATTTGACACCTCAATCATCAAAATCGGTTCTTAAAAAAAGGAGTTTTGCTGTACACAAGAAATTCCTTAGCAAATTAGTATAATAGAAGATTCGAGGGTTATTTAATTTGGTTTATCGTGTATTAAATTTTCCAGCGAGATATAATTTTTATTTATTGGGGAAGTAAGACTGGCCCTGGCCTGTTTTGTGCAGGGTTTCACGATCGGGGTTCCGAGTCACCTCATGGCTGCGGTTTTCCTTTCTTATATCCATTCCTCACCTTATCATAAACTTTTCTGATTTACTCACCATTTAAAACAGTACGTGTTGGGCCCTACCAAGAAATTACGTTATTATTATAAGTCGTGTGATTTAGGTTTTAGGATTAAAACCAATGTCGGAATTATCCTATTTTGATCTTTTTAAAATACATACAATTTTATTTGAATTTGTTAGTTTTAATTTCAACGCCATGTGTTACCACTCAAGTATAGTTAAATAATAGAGTGGATATTTTCATGTACTGGATGAGGAGTTTAACTATTTCATTTGTTGGGGCGCTAATTAAAAAGGTGGTACAGGACACAACTATAAGTAATAAACGGTATCAGGAAACTGACACATACTTTCTCCCTTAAAGTCAATTAAACAAAAAAACTTATATAATAAAATAAAACAAATAAACAATTAACTATCTTACAAGTACATGCCAAATCTATCTATTACTTATTTAATACGCTGGGGTTTTTTGTGATCATTACTCCTCCCAAACTACTGGACCGATTTTCATGATTCAGGTGTCATTGGAAAGTGCTTGGCGTGTAATTTTGTAGGAAATAGAATTTATGAAGATTAGTCTAAAGGGAACGGCCCTAGACACCCTTGACATTTTGTATTTGTCCATAAGATTTAACATGGGACCATGGGAGAATAAATTTCAATGAAGAAGCTGAATAGAGAAAACTAAGTTTTTCAGCAAACCAAGTGTGATTATTGTAATAATAATAATAATAATAATAATAATAATAATAATGATAATAAATCTTTATTGTGACAAAAAGATACCACAAGGTACATTTCACATACGTCATACAAAATAAAGTCATCCTACAAAAAAATCAATCTTAGGCTAATAACTATTTACATTGGCTTAACTGACTCCAGTCAAGTATTACAATAAAACCTAACCTATATCATCACCCTGCAGTCACCCCTCAACCCCAGCTAAAAACTCCCCCACAGAGTAAAAAGGATTGAGAGTGAGATGAGCTCTGAGGGCCTTTCTAAATTCTCTCTCAGTTGTTATGCAGGCGATTCTGGCAGGTAATTTATTGAAATAAAGTGCACCTGCGTTTTGTGGCAGGGCTCCAGCAATATTCAGCCTTACCTGTGCGGGACGGAGTTGGATGGCTGACCTAGTGGGGTAATGATGGAATTGGCTGCCATCAGGAGTTGCACTGTGAAAGCGTGCATAAGCTATTACCTCCAAAAGGTATATACCAGTCAAGGTTAGCAGCCCCAAGTGTCTAAATGCAATTCTGCAGGAATCACGTCTCTTTAAGCCTGCTATAATACGAACTGCTTGTTTCTGCAGCTTTAAAAGCCTTGTTAGAGAGGCATTTGTTGCAGAGCCCCACAGCACTATACAATATTTCAGGTGTGACTCGATCAGAGAAAAATAAATCATTCTCAGCAGATGATCACTTCGATAAGAGGCGAAAGACCTGAGTACAAACAAGCCTGAAGAAATTTTCTTGCACAATGTACTTATGTGGCTTTCCCAGCTAAAATGGGAATCTATTATCAAGCCAAGGTACTTGTATGTTGCTGTCTCTGCTATTGGGCTCTCATCAGTAAGAAACAGTTGAGGAGCTTCCTCAACACATCCTCTCAATGTGCTAAAAGTGATCAGCTTGGTCTTTTTAGAACTGATGGAGAGTCCTGGATGAGTAAGAAAATTGACCAAGTTGCATAGCAGGTAGCTTGAATCAATTTCAATGTCTTCAATGCTAGCACCTTTAAACCCAAGGGCGATATCATCCGCATACAATGCAATTGTTCCATCACGAATACAACTGATGACATTGTTTATATAGATGTTGAACAAAGTGGGGCCAAGTATCGACCCTTGGGGAACACCTGAACTTATGATCTTGTATTCAGAAGTGTGGCCATTTACAGTGACCTTTTGCTGCCTTCCAGTCAAGAAAGACTTCAGCCATCCATGGGAATTTCCTCTAATTCCCATTTGTTCAGCTCTTGTCAAAAGCAGATTATGATTAACACAATCAAACGCTTTTTGTAAGTCGATCAAGAGACCAACCGCCTGTTCTTTGCGGTCCATTGCCCCAATGAGGTCACTCACAAAATAAACAGCAGCATCAAGGCAGGTTCTGCCTTTGATAAAACCAAACTGCCTTGGAGATAAGAAAGCAGTACAGAGAGATTCTATCCTGGTTAGGAATAGTTTCTCATACAGCTTGCTGAAAACAGATGTTAGGGCAATTGGTCGATAGTTATTCTTGTCGCTGTGGTCTCCACCCTTATGGAGAGGGCGAACAACTGTATATTTCAGTCTAGAAGGAAAAATACCCTCATTGAAAGAAGCATTTACAGCATCAGCCAAAGGGATTGAAATCAGCCGACTACAGTGTCGCAAAACCCGGCTTGAAACAAGGTCAAAGCCTGTAGTAGAGGTGTTTTTCAAAGAAAATATGGCATTTTCTACTTCATTTGGTGTAGTGGGTGCAAGAAAGACTGACTTAGAGCTGTAAGAGACATGATCCATAGACACATCATCCCGCACAGACTCAGGACTGAAACCATGTGTTACGTTTAAGAAATGTTCATTAAACATTGAACATATTTCAGGACCATCAACAATGAAAGAATTTCCTTCCCGAAACTGTGTGCAACAAATCTCATTTTTACACTTGTTTCTGTTTTCATTAATAATCTTCCAGGAATCTTTTGAAACGTTGTTTGAGAACTTCAACTTCCTCTCTATTTCCATCCTTTTGGCATTTCTTATTACAGACCTATAAATTTTTTTATACCTCTTGTAATAAGAAAAGTCAAAGGAGGACACGTTCCTTTTTTGATAATCCAATCTTTTGAGAGTTTTGCCTGAAATTATGATCCCTTTTGTAACCCAAGATTTTGATTTCATCGAAGGCGTTTTAGGTTTTATTTTTTTCAAAGGACAGCAAATACTAAAACTATGATAAAATGTTGACCAGAAACGTTAAACTTTTCTTCTGCAGTGTTTGATTGGAGGACGTTATCCCAGCTGACATCCGAAAGACTGAGAGAGAGTTTCGAAAGATTATTTTCATTGACTTTATGAAACAAAATTTGTGAATTTATTGGTTTCGGGCCACAATTATTTTCATTTATAGTGATTATTTGAGCATAGTGATCACTCAAACCAGTTCCTATAACTTCAGTTTTTAAATTGGGAGACTCAATATTTGAAAAAACAAGATCGATCATTGTTTCTGAGGTCCTAGTCACTCTTGTGGGGGAGTCAACCAGCTGTCTAAGATTGTACATACGTGACAAGTCGCCAAGACTTTCACGAGTAGAACTGTGCTCCAAGAAATCCACATTCATGTCACCAGCTACAATGATGTCTGAGTTTTGCTTACATATTTTGTCAAAAACACCTTGTAAACCACACAAAAAATCGTCAAGTAACGACTTTGTCTTTTTCGGTGACCTATAAACACCAACTACAGTGAGATTAATTGGTGACTGCAGCGTGATGCCTGACACCTCAATAACTTTATCAACCGAAATATCAGCAAAGTCAATAACAGTAAACATAATATTACTCTTGACTAAAATAAGAACGCCACCACTTTTTGCCTTACTCCTACAATAATAGTTTGCAGTTACATAATTGGTAATATTAATATTTACAAGGATCTCCTCTTTAACCCCATGTTCTGTTATAATTGCAACATCCGGATTTTCCTCTATTAAAAGAATCTCGAGCCAGTCAATTTTGTCTCTGAGGTATTCAATATTAATGTGCATAATTTTAAAACACTCATAATCTGATTTACAAATTGACTTATTAATAGTTTTAATTTCAACTAGGTTGGTTTCCTGCGAGACCGGCCCTTGTCTAAAAAAGAACGAGATGTCACTCGAACAGGAATGGGTTGACTGTGCATATCCCTATCCTCAATACTTTGAGGTACCACAGAAATGTAACTAGGTCCAGTACTATACGAAAGAGGTGGCCATTCAGATAAGGATAACATTGCTGAATTTACAGTCTGAGATGATACACAGCTATTCTTAACTCTAACAGGCATGTCAAATTCTTTTGTTATTAAAAAGCCAAGTAAATCTTTCCCTCTATAACAGAGGTGCAAGCCATGCTTCGTATAGTGTGATTGTTTATCAAGCTTATGATTAATAGGGAAAAGAGTTACATTATCCAACAACACAACATTTTTCTTCAAGCTACAATTTAAAACATCGATATTAACATTATCATTAACTTTGTCATACCGATAAGGTGTTTCAGATATCAAAAAACGACAATTCTGGTAGCTCTGAGATAGCTTTTTCAGTTTGTTTACAAGGAGAACTTCGTGAGCGTTTGTTATGTTATTGGTTCCCCCAATAATAATTAGCCTGTACAAATTAGCAAAAGGCACAGGACTATGCCGTTCAGCGGCGTCTAAAGCCAAACACAGAGAATAGCCAGGATAACAAAGCTCGTGCACAACATGTGAATCACCAAGTTGCTTTTGTACACGTTCAGCTAGGTACCTACAGTGACTATCACCAGTGATTAATACATGTTTTACCACACTATTGGGGGAGAGAGACTTATTATTATGACTTGGTTTTACAAAACTAGACTCAAAATTTGCATTTTAATTTTTTACAGTGTACTTTGAGTTAAAGAATACTCTAGCCTTGTATGTTTTAACACCGCCCACATTATTTGTGGACTTGGTTTGAGAACTAAGCTCAGTACTGCTAGACGCAGTATTACCACATGTTTTAGTCATGAAACTTTCCTGTGAACTAATTGCAACGTTAGTTATGGATTTCACGCTTTCAGACGACAAATCAGTTTCTTTAACTACATTACAATTTTTTATATCATTATTGTTATCTATATTTAAACAACTAAATTTATTGTTACAGACAACACTAACTAGGCAATTTGTGTTGTCTCCCGTCTTCTTCTTTTTATTCCTACGTGACTTAACAGTGTCCCATGGGTCGTCAAGACTGACTTGAGATGTGTCAAGTAAAGTCATTTGCACATCTGATACTTCATTGGACTCAGTAGGTTGACGGTCTCGACCACTGTTGACTAAATCAACGGACTGGGCGTTGAGCGGTGTCTCTGCTGTAGAGTCTCTGTAGTTAGGCAGTCGAGGTGTAATCATGCCTCCGCATAGCTGAGATAGCAGAAAACGAGCGTTGACTAGGACGTGTAGGCCGCACTCAAAATCACTTATCTGTTGCTCGACCACAGCATCACCCAGCTCAACTCCCCCTTGGCCGATCTGCCCCAACAGCTTTTCAGCATGCTGCCTATTGATGTTGTTTGCGGAGTCATAGTGTAATGCCTTTTTAGAGTCTTTATCAAGTAGCAATAAACTCCAGTGCGATCCCCCGTTGCCATTTTTGCACTCCAGACTGTTATTTATACAGAAGAATATCCAACTCATTTCACCAAAAGATAAATCGGAGAGTGTTTTCTCGACATCCAATTTATTTTGCAGCTTCAGTAATTGCGATACTGCTGGCCCAACAAATAAAACATCATTTCTGAACTTAACAGTTTCAGTTTGTAGCATTTTAAAGTAAGCTGATAACACATTGTCCGATAACCAGTTACTTTTGTTTTCTGGAAGTAGTTTCAATTTATCTAAGCACAATGACTTTTCTTGCATTTTAATTGTCAGTTGGTTGTTATAAATTTCCAATTGTTTTAACTGTTTCTGCAATCTACTATTTTCTATTATATATTTCTTGTTGGAATCTTGCAGGCTTTCATAATCAATGTTTAGCTTAACATTTTCATCTTCAATATGTTGAAGGGCCGAGCAAATTTGTTTTGCCTTTGACAGATTGCTACTTAACTCAAAAACTTGAGCTTCTAGGGCAGTCTTTTGAATGACAAGATCGTCTTGAGCACTTAAGGCAGTGTCAACTTCCGAACGATGATTAGATTTTTCTCTTGCCAACTGAGAAATCGACAGATCAAGGTCAACCTTCAAGTCATGAAGTTGCTGTTCCATAAGCTTTAATTCCCCACACATTTGATCAAACTTTAAGACAACCTGAGCCGCACTGTTTACAACATCATGACTTTCATTTGGGAAATTAGAAACCAGTTTAGATAGGTTTGAACAAAAGTTGGATACAAGGAATTCATTATCATCTGACAAATTAGTACTTTCAAAAACGGTTTCTTCAAAGCACTCCATAGTCTGAAAGTAAACTAATAGTCCGTCAAAACTTCTAGCGGCAAAACGCACACCCCATACAGTAAAGGAGTGAAATTGCGTTGCTGAAATTGCAGGCGTCGGAACGGTGGATGTTGTGCCTTCAAATAGTTGTTCGTAGTACACTAGCAGTTAAGTGAAACAAATTGCATCTCAAAAGTTGAAGGGGCTGAAATTAAATCCAGCGGATCATGCGGCACTGGAGCTTCGGCAGTGGATAGCGGTCGGGACTGCGTGCAGGGTAATACTCCCCCTATCTGCCGCACTGACCGCACAGTGCGCGGCGTTGGATGCGCTGTGGTATCAGTCACGCTGCCTCAAAGACTTATCAGAGGTTATCAGCCTCTCTAAAACTATTGTAAAAATACCTCACAATGTCTCTGATGCTTTGGAGCACTTGTACGCCGTTATAATACAGAAATAACTCCTTCTACAATACAATCACTGACTTTTTACTTAACAAAAACATACTTTAAAATTCACTTAAAACTAGTCCAACCACAACAAACAGGCCAGGCCTGCCAACCCCTGGCAGGCCTGTAATTAATTGTAATTAATTGTAATTGAAACCATTGAATATACTGATAGCACATTTGCTCGTTGTTTCTTGTAAACAGTAAATTTAAAGACAAAAAAGAATGAATGAACGATTTGTTTATTCCAATAAATTATACAGCTTCTTACATTAAAAACTTAATTAAATGAAACTATAATAATTTATAAATAAAAATAAATTATATAATTACATAAATAAGTGCTGTTAAAAATATGGAATTGGTCTAAGGAATCAGCAGACATAGGCTAAAGCCTGTGCGTCTGCTGCGTTGCATTTACAAAATAATAATTTATGACCTGTTAATTTGGAAAATAATAGTTAATTGATGTATAAAAAGTATTTAAAGCTTTAGATATTTAGTATCTTTCAATTAGTCAGGAGAAAAATGAATAAATAATAATAGAGCATGATTTGTGTTGGGAAAAATATTTTTCAGTTTGTACCAGGTTAGAGAAATGTTAACAGGAGATCGAGTGGCTGGGACGAGCACGGAGGGTGGTCAAAGTTCACGGCAAGTCAGGGTCGGGTCTGGCACGCCGGTAAACTGCCGTGATAATTCGGTCCGCTTCGATGATGCTTAAATTAAGTAACCATTTTTTTACACGAATTTTAAAAATGTTAAGAGAGGGCGATTCAAATAAATTTAATTCTGGAAAATATGTACGAATATACTGAAACAGACTTTAAGCATTCATTTATGAGTCAGTAGATTTAGTAAGCCATTTTAGTTCAGGTTAAGATTACGAAGGGTTATAATTTAGCAGCAGAAACTGAACTACAAAATCTTTTACAAAAATAACGTAAAATCTATTACTGGATGTAAAACTGGATGTAAAATCTATTAAATTATGTGTAATTTTCACAATAAAATTTACTTCAGCATTATCTATTCAAGAAAAACCCATTTAAAAACATGAGTGTGGTATAAACATATTTGCCGTCGATTTCCAAGTAACTTTTTGTTTTTTATATTGTGTTGCATGTAATAATTATTTTAATTTATACTAATAATTTACGTATGACTAAGGCGCCTTGGTGAACTCAATTGATATGCAATTTTCTTGGTGTTTAAGGGGATGGTTAATATGAAGTCTGATTGTAAGTAATTATCTAAAAATTAAATATGTAGTAGCCGTATTAAGGCGCTCGATCAAGTGGATTAATAATATAAGAATTTATTAGGTTTCCATAAAATTATCTTTATTTGTTCAACCTAGCTGTGTTAGTTATAATTATATAATAGTATATTTCATTACAAGGACCTAAAGTGACGCTTTTCGTACAAGGTCAAGTTTTACAACCGAGGCTGTAAGCCGAGTAACGAAAAGCAGCTTTAGGTCCGTGTGATGAACTATATTTTTCGTTATATTGCTCAATACAATACGTAAACTACTTAAGAAAACCAAAATGTTACAGCTTGTTTACCTTTAAAGATGCCTTCAAAAGATGCCACCGTCTTGTTCTTGCTATTTGAAGTAATCAGCTGATTGTCTGTTTCATTTGAGTTAGGGTAGACTGACAACAATGAACAACTATCGACGTATCGAACGCATGTAATAATCGATTGGTGAAATGAGCGAGTTTCACAAATTGATTAAACTGACAGCAATGAATGTTTCGATAATAACGATGAATGTTTCGATTATTTGTAATCGAATGAATATTGTTCGATTATTACGACGTACTCGGCACTTTTTGACTTTTATAGTCCTAGGACTATAAAGAGTCAGCTGGTATCGAGTACATCAGCTTTTAATTCCTAGGAATAAAAAGAGTGTATTTAGGTCCGGAAAACATGCATTAAAAACATCTGTTTTTGAAGCAGTATAACGAAAAACAATTTAAATTTAAATTATTAAAGACAATATTTTTAACAATTACTTTGGTACTAAGTGATGTTCTTTGATAGTAGTGGCGAGGTGGCGTTTCTGGCCCAATCAAACTTTGACAGGCAGTCAATTTTTTGACAGCTACTTCCGGTCACGTGACCGGAAGTGACGTCATCAGCTGTGACGTGTTGGTGGTGGGTATTTAAAGTTTAAATGCCCTGCTGTGCTGGGTATTTAAATTTTAAATGGCCGGAAGTGTGTCAAGGTCGTTTGGGGATGTTTTTAAAAAAGATCTTGCATTTTCGGAAGATCCGAAAATGCAAGATATTTTCTTTTTTTATTTATTTGTTTTTTTTTTTTACAAAAGTATTATTTTACAAGTTAGTAAAGTTTGCTCCCAAATTTGAAAAGTAAGTTGTTGTCGGTGCTGAAATTTCTTGTTTATTTTCATTCTTTTTGTTGTTGTAAGTTGGCAAAAACACATTTTTTTCGTTTTGATTGTTTGTTGCATAAAGTTCTAAAGATAAACCAAACCCAGTGGTTATAAGTTGTTTTAGTTCTTCGCTAAAAATTTCCAAATCCTTGTAGGTTGTAAGATTGATAGTGTTGTAGTGAATCCCGCGAATGTTGAGAGACATGACTAGAGTTGTTTACTCGACGAGAGGTGTAGCAGGAATGACTATTGCAAAGCCGGTGCTGCAGGTACCTCCGATGGTAGTGGGGGTAGTGGTGGGGGTAATGGCAGGTGTTTGTTTAATCACTTTGAATTTAATCGTTGCCACAATAGACCGAGTCGATGTTGTAATTCTTCTAGTTTATCCAACCGGTTCTTTTGATATGTTTTGCAACTACATTTACAATAGCAGAAAGAATTACATTTTGTACAAGCTTGTCCGTCAACTTGATCTTCAGGTATTCTAAAACATTTTTCTTTGCAACAATAAGTTATAAGTGTTAGATTATTTCTTTTGGATGACATGTTGGTTGTAGCTTGTCTTAAACAGAACTGAGCCTCTCAACGTTAAAGTTTCGTATTTATGTAAAGTATTCGAATAAAACTATCGAATAAAATAATCGAATAATACTATCGAATAAAATAATCGAATAATACTATCGATTAAAAGTTCAAGGTCATCCGTTTGAGGTTTTAAAAAAATACAACATATCAGTATATAAAAACATATACTGATATGTTGTTTTTTATCTTTTTATTTAAAACATTTTTTTTTACAATGTTATTTTTGTGCGATGTGCAGAGTTAGTTCCGTAGAGTTGTTTCCGCTCATTCCGTGTGACACCAAATATAATGATCCTGGTTGAATTTCCCGCAGATCTTCATTTTGCAGCAACTGGACGAATCGTTTTGGAAGATATACTTGAAACTTTGGTTCATCACCCGGTGTATATGGTGCATCGGATAAAGATGCGACGACTGCGTCTCCATGCGTTGTATCAATTTTCTTCATTTCATGAACAATATAATGTTTCTGTTCTTTTAATTCTGAACATTTCTTGATAATTAGAGTATTTGATTTTGAATGCAAGTTGAATTGTTCAACTAAACATTGGAGAAACTGTTGTGATGCCATCCTTCACAGGAGATGTTGTCTGTTCGGAGTATGGAGTTAGACTGATACTCGGGGTGTGTTGCCTCTTCGTTTATATAACCTTCGGAACCCCCACTACATTCTTCCGTTTGTTGTTGTACGTAAGCAGCCAAGTGATACGCGTTTTGTAATGCGCATTGAGATTGGTTGTGTTTCGGAATTATTGTAGAAACACAAATATTTCTAGCATCAAAGTGAAATGTTTTGTCCACTTTTATGTTTAAAACTTCTTTGTTTGTGTACTGTCGTATCCAATTCTTTTTTTCCAATCCTCTGGTATATATGTGTGTAAATTGTTTGCAAAAATGAAACATAATTTTGTGTACATTGTTGTACGGTAGGAAACCTTCATACCAATGGATATGATGAAAATTATTTGTTAGCCATCTGTTTGTTATTTTAGCTTTTGACTTTAGTTCATGGACAGAACACGGTGCTTCAAATAAAAATGGGTATGCTACTTGTGTAAGCAAATCCAAAATTACCAATTCTTTTATGATAAATCTATCATCGTTTCCGCGAAATGCTTGAAATTCAATTACACAAGGTTTTGCTGCCATTTCTTCATCCTGTCTGCTCATCATGGTGTCTGCTGATCAACTGTTTTCCACACCACGGTAGGTTAGATATATATATATATTTATAAACCAGGCCGTACAGTTGTAGGCGCGTTGGTGTATGTTTAACGTGGGCACCATCCCCAGTAGGCCTACCCCACGGTTTATTCTTTTGTTAAATTACATTGTAGTTTTAACCTAGCAAAGTTTCTTCTTCTGTATTATTGTTGTTGGTGGTTTCTTCTTCTGTACTGTTGTTGTTGTTGTTGGTTTCTTCTTCTGTAGCCTCCGTTGCAACTTCGGTAAAAGGTTCAAAGTTTCTTAACTGCCTCCACATTTCCACTTCGTGAGGTATTCTATTAAAGATGGATGTATCTATTGGTCCGTATTGTAAAGTGCTTTCTGGTTGTTTTTCGCATGCATCTACCAGATATTCCTTAATAACAGAGCTTGAAAATACTAGTTGTTTCATATACCTGGTAATAGGTGATGTTGCATAGTTTAAAATGTAAAATTCTTCACGTGTTAGAAGAATTTTATTTTCAAATTGTGTCGAGTCTCTAATTCTTACTTGTTGTTGACCACGATGTTTAATAATGTCAATTTCATTGTCACAATCCAAAAGTCGAATGTTAGTTTTTCTTCCAAAGAAACTGTTGGCTAAATAACATTCAATAAGATGTAGATGTTTTAAAAAGGAATCCCAAGCATTTTCTGAAAATAAAACCATCTTTGTTCCATGGCTTAGTATTACTGCGGGAGAGTAGTCTAATGATTTTACCAATCCTATCGACACACTTTTACTCATGCAAGATGAAATAGGATAAAAGATGCGAAGGAAAACTTCAGTTAAAATGTTTGGTGGAATATTTTCTTCAAGTTTTCTTTTCTTTCTTACGTTTGTTTTATTATTTTCCAACTTTTTATTTTGTTTTCCAAACTTTAAAAAGTCATCAATTTCCTTTACAATATTTTCTTCAAAATGTTTATCATCATTTTCCAATAAAGGTGCTGTTTCGGAAACGTCTTGTACAACTGATAAAGAACTCATTTTGTTTATAATGCTGTAGACGATGTTACCCATACAACTGTAGACAGTAAACTAAACAATTTTTGTTCCCGCTCCTGCTTTTATAACCGAGTGGTGGGGGTATTTTTTTTTCCTTTTCATTTTACAAAACTGCTTTTACAATTCCTGTTAAAGGTGTATATGTAACAATTTTATCATGTAAAATTAAACAATAAGCAGATGTATCTTTGGGTACATTTTGTTCAAATTCCATTTCTATTTTTATATCTACACTGGAAGATTTTACAGATTCGTTTTGTTTTGAACAATCAACTACAACAATCGGATAGTTAGATTTAAATTGGTTTGGCGTTAATAAAGGTGTGTTTGTTTTTCCATAATATGAATTTTGGAATCTTGCGTACATATCGTACAAAACGCTAAACCTGTCTTTTGTTAAGTTTATGTTGAAGTTGTCGTATGGAAAGAATTGTGAGTTTAGAAACACCTTAAAATTTGTAAGTTTGCAATGATCAAATTCACCAGCATGTTTAGTTATTTCGTTTCTTCTTTTTGTTTGTAATCCAAATATTACATATCTTGCCTTTTCCAAATGAGTAGAAGTTTTTACAGTCCATGTATGACGTTGTGTTTCCGGTAAAACCGGATATTCATGAAACTCCCAACTTCTAAATGGTATTACGATATCACGATCTGATTTTAAAGTTCTTAATAATGAAATTCTATTCTGATCGTTTAACCGTACATGCGGTACTCTCCAAACAATTTTGTCTAATTGCATTTTCCATTCTAAAGTAGCTTCCGTTGTTCCATCAGTTGCTTGAATAATATCTTTGTCGTTTGATGATCTTAACAAAACTAATTCTTGTTTTACGTTTATTATTATTTTTCGGTAATCTTCGGCAAAGCCTAAAAGTAATCTTAAAGGAATGTAAAAGTCAAAATTGCCTGAAGTGTTTGGAGTGATTGTACTGGAATCGGGTGCTACCCATCCTGCGGCGGCCAGCATATTTTTTTCACTCGGTGTTAAAGATGCTAATCCTTTTAATGTACTTGTAATTCCCACCTTTTTTGTTGAATCTACTGTAACTCCGGAAATTTCATATCTTATTTCATCAAACAAATATGCCATGGGGTTATTTATGAACGGAACAGTACTTGCAGTGCTTCCATCTTTTTTTGTTACTCTTCCTTCGATATACAAATAACTTTCACATGGAAGTGTATAAATATCCTGTTGTTGTATGGGAATTCTAATTTCATCATTATTATTTAATTTTGATGAAGCGTAAGGGTTGTGCGTATGATATTCCTTTTCCCATAAGGTTTCGTCGAATGTCGGACCCTGCGCTATATCCAATATTTCCATTATTAATAAGTTTTAATCCAATTTCTTCTAGAAAACGAATGTTATCACTTGTTAATCCTTCTATAGCTGAAGTGCTACTGACTTGTTTACCAGTCAGCTCTTTCTTTTTAAATGATAACCCCATTGTTATACGGTTGATTTTATATGTATTCGTATAGTTATAGGTTCGTCTCTAAAATCAATATGATTTCCGTCTTGATCTAGTATGTTCACCACAATGTCTGAAATAAAACTGGTGTTTAACGGTAGGTACACCAAGTTTTGTGGCTTTTCCACAATTTTAAAACCCGGAGCGACCGTTGGATAGAATGTGTGCAATATATGAGTATTTTCACCATCTCTATAAGAACCATGTATAATATTACATGTGATATCTATACTGTTAACTTTCATTATTGTTACAGTTCTAGCACCTGAATGGTTAATATTAGGTTCTAAAATTTTTGTTGTTTTAGGAAATCCTAATAAACTACCAATTGAATGTTCTTTGCTAAAATCTATATAATATTTAGATTTAATTTCAGCTTTCATAGTATTGTTATTTCCTTTTATTGTTATATTATCTTTTCCCATATGATTTTGTATCGCTTCATTTATATCATCAATTTCATATGCTCCAGTGGGTAAACTAAATACTTGTATATCTGAATATTTGTTTGTATTTTTATCTTTTGTTTTGTAATAATGTATTTTGTCATTAACATTTTCAGTAACGTTGGGAATAGAATTATAAGTTGTTATATCTAATAATGCGGCTTCCCATAATTTATCTTTTTCCAAACGTAACGCAGGGAAAAGAACACTTCGCAAAGTAGATGAAGTTCCAGTTAATGATACTGTATAGGAAGACATCTTAAAGTTGACTAACGCTTTTTGTTAAAAAATCTAAACATAAATGTCCACAGATTACCGTATAATCAGGTTGCTCTCTTTTATAATTGTATAGTACATTTTTAGCTGTTTTAAAGTAATATTGTAGTTCTTTTGGTGGTGGAAGATTACCAAAACTATCAAAGTAGTAAATAGTTGATCCTAGTTTCTTATAACATACCCAATGAGTGCCTGATCCTTTACTATTATCTAAATTTACTATTCCGGTTTCATTTTTCCATATTTTAACAGGTAATGCATCTTTCATAAACACTCCTCTAAAAAATGGAATTTTTAAACAAGAAACATAAGTAATTAATTCTTTATCTGTTAATTCTTTATTTGGAATTAGTAATTGTTTTTTTCTGTTTAATACACACGATACGGTCTTAGGTATAATCCTCCTCCTTTTTTTATCATTGACCATATTGTTTGTTTCTTTTTATTTTTACCTGCGGTGGATCGTCGTTTTCTTCTTATATTTCCTCCACGTTTCTTTGCAGGTTTTCTTCTCCTTTTTCCACCTCCTTTCTTCTTTCCACCTCCAAACATCGTTTTACCCTTCATTGCTGCTGATACCGCTAAAGCTGCTGCTTTTTCACCGATACTAGCGTCACTGGATGTTACTCTTTGCCAAGCTTTTTCAGCAAGTGCTCTATCCGCTATTGATCTATTTTTAGTATCTGCAAACTTTGAATATGCTATATCGTGTTGTTTGCAGGCTTGATCAAGTTTATTTATTCCAAGATCTCCTCTAGCGAGTCTTTTTTCAATTTTGTTCCAGGACCACAATATTGATATCCTCCTGGTAATTGTAGTTCTACAGGTAATAAATCGATAGCTTTATTAACTATAGCTCCAACCGGCTTAGTAATAAGAGAAAGTGCTGTTGATGCTATTCCTCTTCCTCTCTTTATAACGTGTCGATTATGACTGATGCGTTGAACTTTCAACATGGTCTTTTATAGTGAAAGGAAATGTCGATACTTGTTTATTTTATAAATGCTTTATAATGAATGATGCACTTATCCTTTGACATTGTTTATTTATAAGTATGTTTGTTTATGGGTAAAACATTTTTTTCCAGTTTTGTGGAAGGATTGTATCTTCTTCATCATCATCACCTTTAGAAGTTCTTAAAGTATCAGTTTCCTTATTTAAAAAATATTTTTCCATAACATTCTTTTTAACCCAATTTAATTTTTGATCAGATTTTATGGGGTTTATTGTGTTATAAATATCATATAATACTACACTTAAGAGTCTTACAATGTAATTTACATTAACAGCATCAGTAAAATTAATAGGGTCTTTTAAGCTAGTCAATCGCAAGTCTTCACAAAAAAAAGACTGCTTATTAAAATCTTTTCTTAGAAAAAGATTATAGTATATGTGTCCCTTCTGATGCATTTGTGCTACTGTAACTACATCATTGTCTCTTATTCCTTCTGCAACATTGACTAGTGGTTTCCCTTTGCAATCAAACTGTTGACTACCGTCTTCATATACTTTTAATACAGGAACTTGTCCAATTGTTGCAACATCAATTTCATCCGACCCTTTTTTAACATTAGTAATTATTTTTGCATCCGCATTCCATTTGTTATCTTTTAATTTCATTATTTGACTTATTGTAGCTGCATGTGATTTTGCAGTTCCTTCCTTAACGTTAGTTAACACTTTATTTTTGCAATCAATTGTATTAATATCATGCGTAATACAATGATCTGTAAGATATTGAAGGTTTACAGCATCTTTCATATCTTTAGGGTCTCCAATATCATGTATTACAAAGTTGTAAAAGGAAAATTTATCTGTTTTTTCAGGGATGACTGAATGTAAATACTTTTTTGTAACTGAATCTTGATCATTAATAGGATCTGCTATATTGGCTATTCTAAGATCTTTTGCATCGTATACTTTATTATTACTCCTAGGATCATATCGTAAGGTTTGGTTTATGTACCACATTAAATATTCTTTATTTACCGAATCATTCTTATCTATTGGTTTTGGAAGATTTACAATTCTATAAAAATTAGCGTTATACACTTCATTTTGAAGCTTTAAGCTAGGTAATGTTTCACTTCTTAAAGTTTTAAAATTTACCGCATCATTATCATCTTTTGGATCATTTACAAACTTTAACCGTTTGTTATTTATATCATAATCTCCATCGGATGTTAGTGGTAAACCACCTCTTTTTCCATAAGATCCTGATTTGCTTCCAGTTTCGGAATACCGTCCAAACTTATCCACACTCATGGTTATACTGAATATTTAATCAGTTATACTTGTATTATATATACTCATATTTTTTATGCAATTACTCCTCGATTTCGCAGTTCGCCGACCAAAGCTACCCATTCATTTTCTAAACCACTATGTCCGGCTTGTTTAGCTTCATATATCAACTTCATTCTGTCAACCAATTTGTTTATATCGTTGTAGTATATTATCTTAGTATCATACAAGTTTTTTAATAATCCTTTTCCTGATAAACTTGATTGATTTGTTTTTATTCTTTTATGTAAAATATTTATTTCAGCAGAAGATAATGATTTTCTTTTTATGGGTTCCCTTCTTTTTGGTGGGAAAAGTTTAGCAATAATAGTTTTATATTTTTCTGATGCATTTCTATGAACATTGAAATTTTTAGAATAATTTTTCTTATGCGCATTTGTATCCTCCAATATTTGTTTAAAAATGTTTAAATCCTTTTTAGTATATTTATTAGGTTTCGGCTTAAAAATAAGTTCAAACAATCCTTTCGTACCCTTGTATTGTTTATTATTTATAATAATATTGTCATGTTCGTCTACATCAAGTTTGCTATCTCCAATCATTAGCCCATTTTCTTCTATTCTAGCACCAAAAGTATGATATTTTCGAGTTGGTTGTGCAGAATGTAACATTTTTAATACAAATTGTCTTGCAAGCGGACCTTTATACGCAATATCCGAGCCCAATTTGCTCAAGTTGGATGGATTAATAGGCTCTTCTTCTTCTTGTTGTTCTTCGCTTGTAGAAAGACCTTCTTTTTCTGTTAAAACATCCGTTTCTTCACCTAGTTCGCTTTCTTCTTCAGTTGTTTCTCCTTGTTGTGTAAAACTTGTATCACTTTCATATTCTTCTTTTTGTTCAAATTTTGAAATGGGTAAAATAGCATCTCCGGAAAAATTAAATGTTGAATGTTTAACATTTTGTCCTAATTGTTTTAATGGCTCAGTAATAGGTTTAAATGTTGATTCCAGAAATTTCTCTCTTTCACTTATTCCTAATCTTAACGCTCTGTTTTTATGTCTAATAGAATCACTAAGTGATTTTATTTCTTTTAATAGCTTTTCCTGATTAACAATGTTTACACCATGAAGACTTGTACGATAATGTTGTTAATTAATGTATTAAAACAAATTTATCAAAACCTATGCGGTAACGACCATCTGTTATAGCTTTATCTTTCATAATTACCAAAAATCCATATTTTTCCGCCCAAGCTTTTCCACAAAGCTCTTTGAATTTATCAAATGACATATCAGCATTTACATGATCGTTGTATATATGTTTTAGGTTTGTATCGTCTTGTTTGAATAAAACTAAAATATTTGCATTGTCTCTAATTAGTTGTTTTGGAATTTTGCTATATGTTTGTCCTTTATATATGCTATCAATATTATTATGTCTTCCCATGGCAAAATAGTTTCTGATAGTATCATGATTTTCACTAGATACATCATCAAATACAAATACAGAATACGGCTTAGCCTGGTCTGGTTGCATAACACTGTCACTAGCATTAAATTTGTAATAGTTAACATCGGGCACATCAGTCAGGATCTTTTCCAACAATTGATACTTTGGTTGATGTAAGGACTTTGAAAAAATATATAGGTTATTAAATCGCAATCCTTTTGTGTTTGTAATTAAGTTAAACACAACGTTAGTTTTGCCACAGTTTGAAGGACCGCTGACTATACATCGTACAGTGTTTGGAAATAAACTGCCGTGTTTACCATTGTTGATTTTAACGTTATCTACGGTTAAATCATCAATGTTATTAATATTAAATTTATCTTTATGGTGAACAATCTCCATCTTATTCAAAGGCAGAAGAGTAAATAAGTTGATTTAAAACTAAATCAAAT
The DNA here is from genome assembly GCA_035578135.1 of Flexamia atlantica. Taxonomy (NCBI): domain Eukaryota; kingdom Metazoa; phylum Arthropoda; class Insecta; order Hemiptera; family Cicadellidae; genus Flexamia; species Flexamia atlantica. Next base: position 4,205,202 of record JAQJVK010000019.1, read on the forward strand.
CTTTTATAGGTATCCACGAATCTTCAGTTTTATCAAACCCCAACCAACGTACTTTAACTTGGTCTTTTTTCCTTTGCAACACCTTTTCAACAAGATAAACATCGCCTACTGTTGACTTTAACAATTCATGTCCGTAAAAACCGCCTTGTAACAAATTTCCTTTGTTATCTTTTAAAATATAAGTTTCCGGTACAGTAGGTTGTACTTTATACACTGTAAAAACTTCGTTTGTCCAATTGGGCAGGTATTTTTTAGTAAACACTCCTTTGTATTTACTAATTCGAACTTTATCATTTACATTAAATTTTCTTGGTTTTCTTTGTTCCGCTTTTGGCTGTGTATTTTTTTTAATTCGTTGTAAAACTAGTTTAGCGTTTTTTTTATTCACTTTGTTAGGTGCCATACCGATAGTTCTATGAAACTTGTTGTTGTAATCGCTTATTAATTTTGGTAAGATATCAACCCATACGTAAGAACCTCTTTTCGAAAACATTTTATACATTGCACCTTTTAAGGTTCTATTAAATCTTTCAATTATAGCTGCCTTTTTCTCAGAATTTGTGGAATAATGATTTATGTTATATTTTTTCATTAACAAGGCAAAATGTTTATTAAAAAATTCTTTCCCATCATCAGTTTGTAAATGTTTAATTTTATTTTTATCTCTTTTTATAGCTACTTCCATAGCTTTTGTTATGCTGTTACCAGTTTTGTCTTTTAATGGCAAAGCATCTGGAACTTTAGTAAAACAATTAATAATCGTAAGTATGTATTTAAATCCTTTATTTATTTTACTATGCGGTTGCATTTCAATTAAATCTGCTTGATATAAATCATTTATTCCTTTTACAACAGTATTTCGTCGTGGAAACTTTATTCTTGCAGGTTTATGAAGTTCATTAACAATCTTTTCCTTTAAGTCTGTCATGATGATTTTACTAACAAAGTCAAGTTAGTATTGAGTGTTTCTTTTTCTGCATCCGCTTTTATAGTTCAAGGTCATTTCAACATATTTTAAAAAAAGGGGAAATCACAGCGAGCATGCTGTGATTTCCCCTTTTTTTCTTTTTTTCTTTTTTTCTTTTTTTTCTTTTTTTCTTTTTTTCTTTTTCTTTTTACTCATTGATAGGATTGAGAGAGTAGTGGCCGAATGGTAGAGTGTGAATTTTGTCTGGAAGAATGTGTCGTTTGTCATCATTGGAGCAGAGTGCTTTTTTCACTTCTGTTACGCTGTACAGTTGATGGTTGAAACTTCTGATGGTGTTGAATTTTGCAGTTATAGTCGTTTCTTCAAATAAGCATTGCTTGTAGTGTTCAAAATTTACATTCTTCTTAAGATACAAACTTTTTACTCCCTTAGCTTTTTTAATAATATTGTTTTCTTCTTTATGCAATTGTAGTGAATACAATTTTGACATTAGTGCAATAAGTTCTTTCAGTAAAATTCCATTTGCTTCGTCTTTAAATTTTCCAAGTTTCTTTTTGTTCCGATCATTGTCATAATTTAAATGATCTTTTGGATAGTCACTAAAATCAAATTCATTTTTGTGAACAAATGTTCGAAGATCCAAATACATATCTTCAGTAAGAATCCAGTAGATGAAAGCGTCCGTGTCCATGTAGGCGATTCCGATGTTATCTCTACCGTAGAAGGCGACCATTTTGTTGTAGTGGAAATCGTACATGTGGGTTTTGGAAATATCCAAGATTGACATTCCAACGTACAACGGACGATCCATTTTCACGCTTGTCTTCTTCATAGATACTGCCACAAGGTTTTCATTGATGATAACGGATGTTCCAAAGTTTGGTTTTTGTACAAGTTTTTCTAGTTTTATAGGATCTGTAATTAATTTAACATTTTTGTGTTTTCTTTTGTTTTCCAATGTTTTTCCAAATATCGCATTATTCATCAATTTAAAAAAGTCCTTTTGAAATGTTGATGTTGCAGCTGCTCTTCTTCTGGTGTTTGAATCAATGTACGGTTTTAACCAGCAAGATTGGGAAAATTTTAAAACTCTATGAATTTTGGTTATACGTAAACCCAATTGGAGTGCTTGTTGAACAACCCAAAAGTGAGCTACGTATCTTTGTTTATTTTCAAGAGTCATCATTAATTTTGGATGTTTGCCAATTGGTGAAACTTCTGTTTTTGCAAGGAGCGGAAGATCGTAATGAAGATCATGCAAGTGTTCTGGATATTCAAAGTCACAGTCCAATATGTATCCGGTGTCTCCGTCTTTTGAAATTTGCGAAATATCACCAATAGAGTCTGGATTAACCCATTCAAAGTTTCCAAAAGGAAGTGGATTAGACATGGCCCATCCGTATAAATTGTTGGCATCGAAATATCCTAAGAACACTGATGGTTTTTCTTTATCGTAGTTTGGAAGATATTTGTTGTTAGCTTTAACATGTCTAGTAACACTTTGGGTCAATCCACCTCTAACGCCCGATTCGATCATCAACACCATGTCAATATCTGTTAATAATTGAAGGTTGCACTTTGTTTCTTTTAGCATAGCTTGCCAAGCTAGTCCTGGAGAAGTATAAGAATGAAGAGGGTCTAATCCGTAAGCTTCAAAGCAGGTGTTTCTAAATTCTTCCATCACATCGCAGAGAAGGGTCACATCAAGTTTTACATAAAAGTCAGAATAATCTCCCAGAGAGTTCATTTCCAATTCGTCCCAAACTCTGCATGCGTGTTGATAGTCTTCAGGTGAAATGTCCAAATCGGTAAGTTTACTTTTGAAAGCTTCTGGTGGAGGAAGTGACGTTTCTTGAAATTTATGTAGTCCATCGATGTAATCATACGGGAAAACTCCTTTCCGAAGAACCAAATCCATTTTTTCTGCAGGTACAATTTTGCTCGTTTCTATTAAATTTTGTCTTCTTAAATTTTCAGAAAGTTTCATAAGACTGGAAGGCATAAATCGAAAAGAATCAACAAATCTAAGTTTAATTTTGCCCACCTTTTTTGAAAAGCTTATAAATTTTTCCATAGTTTGTGCTATAACGTCTATTTCACCGTTGTCTCTTGCTAATTCAGGAATGATAAAATGTCCATCGTATCCGCTAAGATTGTGAAAAACCACGGGAATAAAAGATGGTAGTTTGTAGTTGATGTTACATCCGTTGCAAGCTGCACCTCTGTAGGCTCCTGTCAGATGGTCATGGTCGCGAACTTTAACTTTAGTTTCTGTAAATTGATTGTTACACAAATAGCATGTTGTTGTCGAATCATAAAGATAAATTTCTTCCGGTGTCATAGGTGACATAGGAACCACATTGCTATACATTGCTTCCACTTTCCCAGCGATGTCGTATAAATCATCAACAAAGTATCGAGCTGCTTCTTCTCCACGATAGATCTTTGGTGTAGATGTCAAACCATATTCTTGAAGATGTTCTTCAGGCAGAGTGGATTTTACTATTAAACAGTAGCTGTTTGGTTTGTGAAGTTGATACTTTGTTCTGCTTGTAATTTCCTCTCCTTCTTCTTGTTCAAGTGGAAGCAATGAAGATTCAAAATCTGCATACACTACAACGGGGATTCTGTATTGTTGGATAACTTTATCAAATTTTACTTGTGATCTGCTAGGGTGTGGTAATTTAATTCTTACTTCATAGTTTCCATTGCATAATCTTTTATGTTCTGTTAACCATTCTGAACCTCCTCTTCTTAAAGGTTTGTTTACAAAACAGAAACATCTTTTACAAGTTGTTTTTGGTTGTTCACGTTTTGATAACTGTTTGCAAACTAGAGCTTCAAAATCTTTAATATATACATAATGTGAGATATCACCTTTAGTTATAAATAATAAATCAGTATGATCTCTGCGTTCGGTGGGTGTTATACGTAAGGGATAGACATTGTTGGATAAATCTAAGCCAAAGATGTTTACAGATGCAAAAGGATTTTTCTTTTCAAATTTTGATATGTCTTGAATTGAAACAGGATAAGTCATGCCTTGAAAGTTATACATATAGGAAACCTCATCGTATGCTCTACTCGGTCGTTCCACATGATCTTCTACATATTTTGCAAGCATTGCATACTTGAAACATTCAGCATTTTCATTTTGTACATTAACACAAGATTTGGTTACTCGAATCTTTCTTGGCAAAGCAATATAACTACTACCTCTCATTCCATATCCATGTTTATGAACTCTCACATCTAAGCTTGTTATACTTAACAAACTCCATCCAGAACCTCTTCCTTCATGTTCTTGTAATTTTGTTAAAAGTTCTTCAAAACAATCATCCACAATTGAGCTTATATCCGATGCAAACATGATGGTTTTGTTTTTACTTAAAAATCCTCTTGGTGATGTTTCATTCTGAACATTTGTAAATACAGTATCTAATAATATTCCAAACTTTATAAAATTTAATCTTCTTAGTTCATTCTTCAATGTTTCTGTTACTAATGTTTTTGCTTTCAATATAAATTGTGCTAGTTGCAATTGAGCATTGTCAATCTTAAAATGAGTTACTACACTGCCTGGTAAAGCTCGGGCGTATAATTCCACATCCAAAGATGGTCCGGGTGCGTATTGAATAACACTTGGTCTTGAATTTAGTTGTTGTTGATGGGTAGCCAGCATTTGATCTAATTCTTCCAAATCTTCTTCTTCTGCATTGTTTCTTGTTTCGTTGTTATGGTACACTTCTTTGTGTATTTGTAGTAAGTTTTCATTTTCAAAAGATTCTTCACAACTGATGCAGTAATACATGACGTAGGTGTGCTCTCCACAAAAGTTGCAGTAATAATAAAAACCACTCTTAAACTACCCCTATTTATAGCACTACCCCCACCACTTTTTCTGTATTAAACACAAAAAGTGTTAATAACAGTTAAATTTCTTATATTTCAAAACTCCTAAGTGTCAAGGTCAAATAATGCAAGTTTAAAAAAACATCTAAGTGTCAAATAATGCAGGTATTAAAAAAATCTAAGTGTCAAGGTCAAATAATGAAAGTTTTAGAAAAAATCTAAGTCTCAAGGTCAAATAATGGAAGTTTTAAAAAAATTCTAAGTCTCAAGGTCAAATAATGGAAGTTTTAAAAAAAATCTAAGTGCCAACGTCAAATAATTTAAATTCAAAATAATACATATATTATGCGTCGTAAGTGTGATCATCATTGCTGTTGTTTAAATATGTTATTTCCAAATCGTTATCGCTTTCATCTTCCTCCATGTCCGATGCCGGAAACAAACGTCGCCGAACAAGAGCATGTATATATTGTACTGGATCATAGTTAATTGTTACAACATGTGTTAACGGTGTTTCTTCGCCTATTGCTACTGGTACTTCCAAAATATTTTCTTCATCACTTGTAGCATCAGACGTAGCATCGGATGTAGCATCGGATGTAGCATCAGATGTATCTTCTACTGGAATCAAACTATTTTCAAAAATACTTTCGTCATCCGTTAAGTCTTCTGGTTCAACTATTTTATATATTTTTTCACAAATTGTACATCCAAAAGGAAAATTGTTGTCTGTTGGAGGCATTATAAAAGAAACTTGATATTGTAAAATAAATGTTGAAGCAAATGTTTGAAAATTTTTCTAAGTCCGAAAGTATTAATTATTAGGAAGTTTTACAAGTCCAATGTAAAGTAAAAATAAAGAAAGAAGTGTTGTTGCCTGTTTAAACAGTTGCAAAAGAATGATAGGTTTGAAAATTTTTCAAAGTCCTAAAATATTAAATATTGAGAAGTTTTAACACTTAAAATATTTGCAAATCCAATGTAAAGTAAAGAAAGAAATGTTGTTGCCTGTTGGAACAATGGCAAAAGAATGATGGAAACCAAACCCGCAGTAAGGGTCCTGTGGTTTGGGAGGGGGTAAGCGAGGAGGGGGGATGACCTCAAGCCGAGTTGGGGTCCGGGATCTGCGCGTGTGGTTCGGCATCAGTTGCTCGCTAGACAGTGAGGTGGTAACATGTTCAGAAGGTGCCCTGAACATTTTATCATTTTTGCTGTTTGGTGAAAATATCTTGGTGTTATTTGTATAATAACATCTTGACGTAGGACTGATTAATTTTAAGGCATGGTAGTTGTTTGTGCTTGTAGATACCCTAGGGTTTGTAGTTTGTTTTTAATTTGCTGGTTTGGTAGTTAGTATTATTTTAAAATCTTTCTTTTACTTACAATATATTTCTGCCTGGAATGTTTAAATTTAAAGTAAAATTTTTGTTTTTAGGAATGTTATATGATATGTTTTTAATACCTTTCTATTCCAATTTCCTTTTTCCAACAAGCTTGTTGAGGGCATTCCCTCTCTTGTCTTGTACTCCTTTTTAGTTAGGGACACCTTTCAATTCCAATTTCCTTTCCTTTTTTCCTTCCATCTTTTGCATGGTAAAACCAATAATGGTAAAACCGGCTACCGCTTTTGTAGTGATTACGCTCACCAAAGCGGGTCACTTACAACCTCTATACGTGCTGGATGGGTAGTTTGCCTACCTCCGGAGTTTCGCTAGACCTCAGTTGTTCTGCGTCGCTAATGGCGAGACACTGGCTCCTTTAGTGTTAGGAAATAAAAAACATATTTGTATAACATTTTTTCCTAAATTTAATTAAGCAACTTGCTATTTCAAAATAACATTTTTGTTTTAGCTTAGCGTTGTGCGCTTATGGTGAGGTGTGTGAGTTCGCTTACGTGATGATCACACTGTAATCATGATGTGCAGCGCTGGGCTGTCTAGCTATTTTTTTTTTAAACTAAATTTTATTTCTTTATTTTTTTATTTTTATTAATTCTTAAACTCTAGGCAGATTGTATTGTAAATTAGCTTTTCTTCTTTTAGGTTTCCGGGGGTGTACGGTTCTGTCAAACCGTACACCCCCATTTTCTTTTTAGTTATCGAATGACCTTGACCTACTTATTTTCAAGGTCAACAAAAAGACTTAGCGAAAATTTCTAAGTCTCAAGGTCATTTATATATAGGTAGATTTAGCTTTTCTTCTGTTAGGTTTCTGAGGTGTACGGTTCTGTAAAACCGTACACCTCCATTTTCTTTTTAATTATTGAATGACCTTGACCTATTTATTTTTCAAGGTCAATAGCAGTTAGCGAAAATTTATAAGTGTAAAAAGTAGGTCAAGGTCACCAAAAAATACCCTATGAACGGGGGAATAGACCGCTAAGTAATTCTTTTAGAATTACAAAGTGGTCTATTCCCCCGCTCCTATTTTTTTTTATTTCATTTTTACACTAACCTCTCAGTTTTAACAAAAGGAGGTATTTGTTGTGCGCACTGCATAATGTTTGATTTACACAACACATCTTTTACCCTTTTTTAATAATATACGAACATTGTTCTTTTTAGGACTAGATTGTAAAAAGTAAAAAGTCATTTTGTTATCCCGCTTTTATAAGAAATTAACCCTCCATTGTAAATTTTGAAAATAGGTCAAGGTCATTCAAAAATACCCTATGAGCGGGGGAATAGACCGCTAAGTAATTCTCTTGGAATTACAAAGTGGTCTATTCCCCCGCTCCATTTTTTTTTGTCTTGTGTTTAATTTGACCATTTAACTTTATCAGATGGAGATTTTCTTACTAAATAATAATGAACATTACTGATATTTGGAATTTGAAGATTTACTGGTAATTTGAGCAAGTAGAGTTCATCACAACATCTAAGAACAACATCCCTGTTACTGATCTTTTTTACAAAAACATATTTGTGGTTTAATTTCAATCTGTTGATTTTAATTCTTTTATAGTTTTCAATTTTTTCTGGCAATTCACTTTTGGAAGGTTCAATTTTGACTTTTTTAGAAGGTTGAATTTTGACTTTTTCGGAAGGTTCACGTTTGTTATGCAAATTACACAATTTTTCACCTACACTACACAACTTCACACACCTTTCACCTTTGTTCGCTCCTTTTTTTAAAATATGAGCACATTGTTCTTTCTTAAAACAGGATTTTCTTAATTTTTGAAGTTTTTGAAGTTTTTCAGAAATTTTTTTAGGAGATTTTTTTGGTGAAGATTTTTTTGGAGAAGGAGATTTTTTCGGTGAAGATTTTTTTGGAGAAGGAGATTTTTGTTTCACAATAGAAACAACAGATGATGATGATGTTCTTGATGACGAGGAAGAAGACCTGGACGAAGACGAAGTGCCTGCCATAGCGCTGGATCCTAAGAAAGTAAAGATTACTCTGTTTACCCTGCCTTTATAACAGCTCCCCACCCATTTACCCCCTCTACTTTTCGACGTCAAAAAAATATTCATCCAAGCTTTCTAACACTGGCAAGGAAACAGTTTCAAAAGGTTGATACAAAATTTCATAAATGTCTTGGTTAAAATTTTGCGAAGTTTGAAGATATTCTCCTATTTCCTGTACAAATTTCTGTTCGAATTGTTGGAATTCTTCTATATCCTGTAAAAATGTCTGTTCGGATTGTTCAAATTCTTGTTGTTCTAAGTTAAATGTTGGTAATTTCAAGTCTTCTTCCAATTTTTTAATGTAATCTATTGCATTTTGAACTATAGATTGTCTGTTAATTTTTTTTTTGTTTTTGACTTTCCGGTACAACTAATTTTAATTTTTCAAAAGCTTTTTTTAATCTGTGTTGTCTTCTTTGTTCCCTTCGGTTTCTACTTAATCTTTGATCAATCAGGTATTTTAGGAAAGATTCCATAACGTTTTGTTGATTCAAAATGTAGCAAACTATTAATTCTATAAAGCTTCTATCCGCTCAATATATAGTGGAAACCCGGGGGGAGGGGGAATCACCTTCGCCATCAAGGTGATTGGTACGTATTTAAAGCTTTGAGGTTTGCATAGCCAGACCATAACTATGAGCTCCTTGTACGAGTTGTGTCTGCAGCGTATCTGCACCGATAACCCTATGCTCCGGCATATCAGAAGGGTGTCAGAGCCGCTGCCGCCAATTTTGCAAGGAGAGCTCATTTATGAGCATAAAAGACGATGCGTCTACAAAACCAAAATTTGGTTTGAAGGGCCAAATGTTGGCAGAATATGTGCCGTATGTCACATGGTACGTTTTTTCATTAACTGCATTGTTTATTTTGTTAACAATATATTATTTTTTTTAATTTCTTTAAATTAATAATTTTTTTTTCAGGCGCTTCCTCTTGCCGGCCCGGGGGACGAGCTTTATCGAACTATTGCTTATAGAAGCGGAATAATTGGGTATAAACTACAAATGCCGGCACCCCAAGAAAAATGTCATCTCTGCAATTTCTGCCCCCTGGCAAAATATGAAATTAATTGTATGTGTTTATAAACACATATAATTATGAGAAATTAAATAGGGACGGGGAACAGAGCAGTTTGTGGTCTAACCACTTACTGCTCTGTTCCCCGTTCATAGGGTATCTTCAGATGACCTTGACCCACTTTTAAAACTTTATGGTGGGGAAAATGTATATATAAACCGTGGATTATATGAAGAGGCATCACTTCCCTCACCGATAATCATGGAAAGTTTCCGTATGTTTTACAATGTTTTTTGCACTCCTCAACAACATATTCAATTTATGTTAAATTTAATCCATGTCCTCCAGAATATTAATTTTCTTACGATTAATGTTACTGGGGAAAGAATGGTAAATTTAACATATCAACGTTTATTAGTTACCATCAACCCTTTCGTAGATCCGAATTGGTTTTCAACACTTGAAACATACATTGATACTATGGCTTTTGAACAAGGATTCCATTATCTTTGGGTTGATGTAGATTACATCAACTTTCAAAATGAATCAGATGATGATGGATATGATTCTGCCACATAAAAGTAGACATTAACGGAACTTCTCCCCCTGCCTTTTAGGAAAAAAGAGAGGAACAGTGTTAATTAATAACACTGTTCCTCTCTTTTTTCCGCTTAAAGTTAAATGACCTTGACCTACTTATTTTGAAGGTCAATTGTAACTTAGTGAAAATTTTTCTAAGTCCTAAGTAGGTCAAGGTCATTTAAATCTTAGCGGAAGAATGAAAAGAATAGCTACCAACATGCATTGTTGGTATCTATTCTTTTCTTTCCTCCTAGAAAACCCCTTTAGTCCGTGTCAACTTTGATGTGAATTTTTGTACAAAATTGTACATAATAAAGGACCCATGTTTCGAGTCCTTCGTAATCCATAGAATCCGAAGTGCAACAGATTTTTGTACCGTCTGCTTTAACAGCTTCAAGTACTCCACTAATACACTTCAGATTGCTATGATACGTTCTTATGTACCATAGTACTTTTTTGGCTTCGACAAAGTTGTGCACAGCACCAAAGATCATGAGGGATTCCATGGCAAATGTAACCACAAGACTACAGCACACCTTATATATACTGTGAGCCCAAGGCTATAGCCTCGATTTTTGAGTTTTTGCGTCATAACTTTTATACCGTTGGTTTTATCAAAAAATGTTACTGGACCTTTTTTGTTTGTCTTTTAATTTCGCTTAATTTGACTACCCGCACGATAGATTTGGAGCATTTTTGTTATATCCACTGCCTATAGCCTCGATTTTTGAGTTTTTGCGTCATAACTTTTATACCGTTGGTTTAATCAAAAAATGTTACTGGACCTTTTTTGTTTGTCTTTTAATTCTGCTTAATTTGACTACCCGCACAATAGATTTGGAGCATTTTTGTTATATCCACTGCCTATAGTCTCGATTTTTGAGTTTTTGCGTCATAACTTTTATACCGTTGGTTTAATCAAAAAAATGTTACTGGACCTTTTTTGTTTGTCTTTTAATTCCGCTTAATTTGACTACCCGCACGATGGATTTGGAGCATTTTTGTTATATCCACTGCCATCGTGTACGGCGAC